>CM023620.1:8953306-9553306 GCA_013358685.1 Antennarius maculatus | reverse complement strand
CAGTACTAGGAAGCTGAGCTGTCCGTCTGGCAGACCTTCATCGTGGCCCGAGCGGCAGTCAGGCTGCAACAAACATGACCATCGATCAGTGAATCAATCAGTGAATCAATCGGTGAATCAATTGATGAATCAATTGGTGAATCAATCAGTGAATCAATCGATGTCGGTCGCGAAAGTAACGGCTCGTTCACTTTGAAGTGAACGACGGGAACCGGATCCTCTGTTTCTCGGTGTCTGCGCTCCCTGCGCTGAGCAGAGGAGGGAGGGGCAGTTCTTATAGTTTAGTTTTAGTTTATTTATTGTTGCAATGAAGAGTAAATAGTTTTCATTAATATTATGTTGCGTGTTTTTAAGGGATTCCGTGTTGCTTGACTTTAACTATGTAAATCTAATGATGAGATCAGTGCCTCACCAGCTATGAACCTCACCGCACGTCACTGCAGCATACAGTACAGAGAGACACACACAAACATCTGTTAAACACCGTAATTAATTCAGATTGAAACCAACAACATAGAACTAGAGTCATATTCCAATCTTCCATTAGCAGTGCCGATCAGGTGACTGGGTTCGATTTGAATGCCATCATTTCTGTGGGAGCTTCTTAACTACCAACTCAATAAGTCTCACTGTTGATTGACTAGGACTAATCCATCCATCTTCTTAAAGATGAGACAGCCTCATCAACTCAATCAGCTCATCTTCAGCTACTTATTTGCTTTGCGGGCCATTGTTCTGCTGGAGCCTATCTCAGCTGGCTATGGGCAAGAGGCAGGGTGCACCCTGGATATGAAGCCAGCTCATCGCAGGGCCTCAAAGTAAGTTTTCACTGTGTTTGCTGCAAAAACACAAAACAAAGAAACCGAAAACAAACAAAAAGACATTTTATGACAGAATAAACACTCATAATGGAAACACAACTCAAAATCAAGTTGACTCCCAAGGGACTAGAATGCAATTATTCACAAACGTGCAGCACAAGTTAGGAGGGAAGTGTATGTCAGTGCATGT
Source organism: Antennarius maculatus (assembly GCA_013358685.1). Classification (NCBI taxonomy): domain Eukaryota; kingdom Metazoa; phylum Chordata; class Actinopteri; order Lophiiformes; family Antennariidae; genus Antennarius; species Antennarius maculatus. The sequence goes on along the minus strand of CM023620.1, from coordinate 9,552,295 downwards.
GCTCCTCAGCTGAGCAGAATTAAACACAGGGTGTAAACCTGTGGTTCCTCTTGTACTGAGCAGGATAACTAATGTAACAACACACGGCCAGCATGGTAGAACTAACTTGTCACACCAAAGTCTAAACTCACCACACATACCAGATAAGTGGATAGACAAGCGCATTGCACTAAATAATGAGGAAGAGGAGAAAGAGGAATAGAAAACAATTTTCAGTCCTCCTCTAACTACACTGTGCCTCTGGTGGCAGTTAGAAGGCATTGGTGAAAATGCTCCCTCAACCATGAGCGTGTCTCTCTGTGTGTATGTGTGATAGAGAGGGAGAGAGAGAGAGATAAAGGTACTATGTCACCACGTCTGCTGACTGTCTTAAGACTGGGTCTTGAGGCAACAGGAAACATATCAGGTCTTTGTGCCTGAGTGATTTTGTGCTCAATTGCATTTTCAGTACTGAATTTCATTCCTCAGATACATCATGTACCTAAAGAGCATCATCTTTCAATGGAGCTCCTGTTCAGTGGATGATGTGATTAATTGGAGCTGTGGCTCGGTTACTGGCAAGTCCTTGGTGATATTCTGCTGTTCAAGATTAGAACAAACCACAGTGTTTGACAACATGCAATCAAAGAACAGCTGAACAAAGATTTACAGCCTGCCTCTTTCAAGCTACTGTGGTCGCATTATCTGTCAGTGCACTTAGGGTAAATGCCCATGTGTTGTTCATCAGGACATCCATTTCCTACCACACTTCAAATGATGGTCCAGTAAAGTTTGCTACTGTGAGATCACATATAACAGACTGTTACAAATCTGTAATAAGATCAAATTGTGACACTTTTGATGTCGACAAAATACTGAGCTATTTCCTTAACCACCATTTGATTTGATTTAGGACCCCCAGAGTTGAGGAACAGGTCGGGGCTGGGAAGAGAATTGCACTGAATCAAAAAAATAATAATAATGATAATAATAATGGATGCGATTTATATTGCACTTTTCTGGACACTCAAAGCGGTCACAACGGTTCCATTATTTTCATTAGAGAATAATGATCTAACTTGTATCTACTCAGCAGTTATCAAGGACACAAGTGTCCAGTTGCTACTGATTTTAACTAAACTAAATGTAGTGCAAGTGTGTGACTCATTCCCTGACAGCAGCTGTGTGACAGTTGTAGTCCATCAGAAGAAACATCTGACTTATTATGGGCTGTGATTCAGCAATTCACAACATTTTGAGGATGTAACTCACTTTCAGCATTCCACTGAGCCTGTTTCCCCGAATCTAAAGTTTATGGAGCTGACAGGCAGACCTCTCTCAAATGCCGTCATTCGATCCTACAATTAACTACAAGCTATATACAGAAAATGGGCATTTAGGCTATTGGCTGAGCTAAATATTTAGTCGTCTCCCTGGCAACAAATACATTTCTATTTTTGTCTGGCCCTCTGACCAGTGTTCCTTCTCACAGTCAGACTCAGAACCACCAGGTTATAATGAAACAGTGAGAAGTCAACACATATGCTTTCACTAATCATTCTCACCTCTGTTAAGTAAAGTGAGAACGACTGCATGGACTCGATAAGCACTAAAGACAGGGTCAGGTTAGTAATTTAAGATCAGCAACTTGACTTTGATTCCATTGGTGGATGTTATCTCATGGCCTGATTGTATTTGTTGCTTGAAACGTCACTCAGGTTGAAGGAACCGCCCACACTGGATATATTCTGCAGTCAGACTGCAGACAAGGCCCTGCTACATTCTCACCTCCTCTCCACTGTGTTTGACAGACCACCAGCAAAGATGAGTAAAGTAAGTTTAATCCTGATTTTCCTGCCTTACTTTTTCTCACTGTATTTTATGACCAGTATGGATGAGCAGCATTAGGTGACAATTAGACTGACATCTGGCTGGCATATGCCAGCTCACACTACTTTATCAACTGCTGCTGAAACATCGGTTCTAACTAAACCAGCTCAGAGCACCATACTTGTGTTTTTTATTTCTTAATGTGTGCTTGTGGGACCTGAAATCTTCTCACCTCTCTTGTTGCCTTTTATGGTCAAAGTATTCATTACAGAGCTCACATGCATGAGGTCAACTAATACATAAAAATGAATAAGTGATTTGTCCCATTACAGTTTTCCCTGTAATAATCGTATTAATTATTTCAATGTGATTCTAATCATATTTGCCTTATCGTCCTGAAGCAACAACTCTCTCATTGAAAATATAATCTTCAAACCTAAACTCTTGGAATGAAGGCACCAGCAGTTATAGATTGTTAAGTCTGGTTTCCCTGCCAATAATGGATTGTCTCCTGCTCTGTAAATTATCCAATTTGTATTCATATTGGAGAAATTGATCCAGAAGGGAAATTAATTTGAAATAACTCCTAAACAATATGTCATTTATTTATTTTATTTTTTGCTTGGCAGCTGGATTTTGTCATTCTGCCATTTTGGGGTGGAATTTGTTGGCAAGTCCATCTGAATTCTGTGTGCAGATTCTTTTAGACAGTGTCTGGGAGGACAGACATAGCTCAAGTCCTGTGTTATGCGTTATGGGCCCACTTTACAGCCGGGCTCCAACAGGAAAAAAATTCCACAACGTCACTTTATCCTTTCACCCATCATTCTACTTCATGGTTTGGTTGATCCCTCAGATAAAGCATTGTGGTTCGGTCAGATCCTCTAGTTTTCGGCGAGAATTGGCAAAGAGCAGAAACGAAATTTGCAAGATTTATTCTCCCAACAGCTGCACGAAACTCACACGGGCCATTAGTATTCGTCTTACTGTTCCCTGAGCTGTTAGAATTATATGCAGTTTGCTATCAACACTCCTGCAGCTGCTTCTATACAGTTGTTCATTAGATTTTTCCAACATCTCATAGTCGTCACCTTTAAGCTTAGCTGTATTTGAAAAAAAAAAAAAAAGTGCAACTCATCAAATCAATTCTATTTCTGTACTTGCTGCCCTGGAGACAGATAACAGTTGCTTAAACACACAGTTTGGACATGTGACAAACAGTGGTGATTTTTGTTTCACAACCAAATAACAGAAAGTGCACTTATAATGTCCTAATTCTGGAACAGCTCATATTCCCCCGCCACATGTACCGAACATCAGGGTTAAGGATTTCTGCTGTGTGCAGCCTTTTTTCCATTGAGTTCCTGCCATCTAGTGTTATACAGTAGGAAAATATTAGTCAGTGTAACAGTCATCCCTCGTTTTTTTACATTTATAGCCTCTGCCTGAATCTTAGAAGTAGGAGGACTTTGGCAGTAGCAGCACAGGAAAGAGCTGGAATCTAACCATTCTGTCAGTGGGAGGATAATTAAAAACACATGCTTTACCATTTCTAAGGATGGAGAGAGGGTAAAAGTTTGTTGAGACTGCTGCTTGTTCTGCTTTTTGCCTGAAGCTGAAAAAATATATGGATCTGGTAAAACTCCAATAGCATTTCCATGAAATAAGAAGATCACTGTTCTCCAACCTGTTTTTCCACGCAGGTTATGACCGTTAAGAACATGTCCTTCAAGGCTGGGCAGACCTTGACCATTGTTGGAGTCCCAAAGACTGACGCTACTAAGTAAGAACTGACGTAAAACATTACCTTTGTATTTGGAAATAAATTCATCACAGTCAACCTGAAACAGTTTATTTCTTCTTTATTTCATTTCACAAACAAATGCCCTTTTTGTCTCATTGAATGGTGTTCTGATGAGATATTTTTAAGATATGACCTCTATTTGGGGCATTTGATCTTTGGTGGGTTGGGGTGGGTGGGTGGCGGTTGTGCTACACCCGCTGTGTGAGGATTGCTTCCTTTGTACATGGGGCATGTGTTTCAGTCATTGTGCTATTTAAAGAGCTATTAATGGTTGTAAAAATCTATCACCTTTAATCAGTGTCAGAAAGCAACATTGAGTTCCCCGCGGCAATGTGGTGCAACAAAGAAACTGGGTAGCAGAAGAAAAGAGCCACTATGCAACTCTCGTCTGGATATCTTATGCATTGACTTATCTGTTTAAAATAGAATGAGTTATAATGAGCCTTATAATACTTTGATGCATGTTTTGTGTTATTTTGTGTTGCAGTTTTGCAGTGAATATTGGCCCCGATGAAAAGGACATTATTATGCATATCAACCCCCGCTTCAATGCCCACGGAGATGAGAATGTGGTAGTCTGCAACTCCTACCAGGGAGGCAACTGGTGTGAGGAGGTCCGTGAGGGAGGCTTTCCCTTCAAACTGGGAGAGGAGTTTAAGGTGAGAGGTCATGCCGATATATTTTTGGCCTTTTTTTTTCTTTTACAGCCATGTACTCTATCTCAGGGTTCTTTTTCATTGTTAGTGCCCTCTGCTGGAAAATATGTCACTGTGCCACTATCTCCAAATGCTTGTAAAGATTTGAGTTAATTTTTAACACATCACCATGTTTAATGTGTAACATCTTTGCACATTCTTTTTTTCTATGTGTCTCTTTCACAAATCTTCCCTTCCAGATGGTCATTCAATTCAGCTCTACAGAGTTCCTGGTGAATTTGTCAGATGGCTCTACTATCCACTTCCCCAACCGCATGGGTGCTGAGAAGTATTCTTTCATCAGCTTCGATGGGGATGTTCGCATCAGAGGAATTGATATCAAGTAAACATACAACCTGCCAGGAATTTCTGAATTGAAATTTAGGGTTTTGTCTTTTTTTTTTCTGAATTTGTTTAGCAAAATGTTTATACTCAGGCAAAACGTTTTAATTCCCTCAATATACCGGGTATCATTAGTGCCTTACATTTAGTTGTCACACAGTGTATTATGCAATGATTAGAAATAGTCTGAACGGTGGATAAGACTAGATTGGGTCAGAAACAAAATGTTGCTCATTTCGTAGAGGTGTTTCAATAGCAGTGCAGTGTTTCAATAACAACTGCTGCATAAATCCTCTGTTCTTTAAGGTGCCTTGAAATTCTGCATGCCCTCCTGTTTTCCAGACATTCCAGAATTATATCTGAGTATAACTCTTTGCTTTTAGAATATTATTAAAGCAAGTTGTTTCATGATGAATACAGGCTTTTGTGATTCTTTAAACCTGTTTACATTCACATAAACTCTCAAAATGTGTTTTCCTTGAAGCCATACCATGTATAAAATATACAACCTTGTGTTTCTACTTTTTTTCTTGAGCAAGAACAGGACATAAATCCTTGGGGTAATTCCAACCAGAAATCAACCTGTGTTGTATTAAGAGAATGTTATTACAAGTCAGTCTCATTGTAACAAGTTGTTAACTTCTATTACTGTATATGCTTACCTCACATGTTTGTTTCCACTATTGGAATCAAACATGTGAGGTAAACATATACAGTAATATAATATATACAGCATAAATAATGACACTGACTTTTCAGTAAATTTTTTCCTGTGACGGTTTTGTAAATACATTATTGTTTCATTTTTTTATTCTTAACTTAGAACCTTAATGCCCACAGACAATGAACAATGGCATCGTCACCAATCTTTTTTTCTCCGTGTTTTGGGATGTGAGTATAATCAAGGTCAACCTGGTTGTTCTCTCTCACCTCTGCCCAGTTCTTACTGATCTGCAGTTTTGTGGGCCTTGTAGTCATACTCAGATTCTGACTTGAAAATTTTTTTCTGTAAAATTAACCAGTACACAATATACAGTATTTAAGGTGATTACTGCCAGTTTGTTTGTTTTTTTTATGGCTTTGGTTAAAAATAAAAAACATGCAGAAATGCAACTCACACCTTATTTAAAAAAAAAAAAAGTATTTCCTTTCCTACATATGTCACATATTCAAGTTTCAAGTTTATTTATTCTTACATAGCCCAGATTCACAAAGAATGTCTCAAAGGGCTTTACAATCCGCACATGGACGATATCCCTCTGACCTTTGTGTACGTTTTGTGAGCACTTTGCTCAAAGCTTCTCTGTTTTGGGACGTCAGTATTCATGACAAGCCTTTTTCAATCTGTGTGGCCTCTGTGTGTGTTGTTACATGAAAATAAAATAATTTAATTAAACTTGCTGACAAATGATGCAGAAGAGGCAGCCGTAACATGGCCATTTTAGAGGCATTGATTACGTTATCATGATCAGATGGCCTTCAAAATGGTGAATATTCATACAAGTAAACTTCACAAAAACAGCACAAGAGATATGAGAGACAAATACACGTTCTTGCATGATTGTCATTGTGTTCATCTGTTTGCAGTTGTTTCTGTAGCAACAACTTCACCGAACAACATCCAGGGGTTTTCAGATTAAAGTTGGAAGCTAATTGGAAACTAGACGATAAAGATGAGCTCTCTCTTTCTTCAACGAAATATCAAATTGTGAAAATGTGTTATCTTGAATAAAAAGAAAAAAAGTACTGTCTATAACCATGTATGTAATCGTTGAATGTAAATCGTTTCTCTATCGTCAAGAAAGAAGCTGCCACTCCTTTGCACCTCTGACAAATTAGTGCCTTGTCCTGTATGGGGTTAATTTTCAAAGCACTACAGTACACACAGTAACAACACGCCGCCTATTATTGTGTAAATGCAGATAGCGTTAAATGAGAAGGAACTACAGCAACGTTAAATCGTGTTTCTACCCGGACAGAACCTAAACGAGCACTGTAAGTAGCGGAAGGATAGGGAGCGGATTTTAATGTAGCTAGCCGCTGATCTGTGTCATGACAGCATGTACGCTAACAAGCTAGGTCGTCTCCTGTCAGGACTGCACAGCTGTCAAGTGACCGCCTTGTGCGGAGTGATCCGGAGCGGCTACAGCTGGACTGCGGTCTGTCAACAGCGGACACTGTGGCGTCGGAGGAACACCTGCCTGCAGAACCACACGGCACACGGGCGCATCAGGTACAGCAGTAAAGGACGGGTACCGAGCGCGGAAAGGGTCAAAATTAAGTGGTCTGGTAATGGTTGTGAATGGGAGAATTTACGGAATTAAATAAAGTTACAATAACCTAGAAACAGACGTTTATTTTTAGTGTATACGTTCCTCCAATAGATTAAATGTGTTACAGTAAATTCCTGTCATGGGTTCAAGCACTTGAAGGAGGGTTCCAAGAATCGTTGCTTTTTATGTTAATTTGAGTCGAATGAATACACATTACAGTTTTATGCACGTACAGGAGTGTTCTATCAACCAACAGACAGTCGATAAAATATTTGATTGTCATGAAAAAACATGACATTTGAAAATGTCATAGTGTCATAATGGATACAACATATTGTTCACAGTGTTTACCTGTCTATGTACAGTGTTTACCTGTTTGTTTACAATATTTGCTTGTTTATTTACAGTGTTTACCCATCTATTTACAGTGTTCGGTCAGCCTCACAGACAACAGTGGACCCAGATGAATTGAGGAGGTTTCAGTCACTGGCCAGCCAGTGGTGGGATGAACATGGTGAATTTGCAGCTCTTCATGCCATGAATGACTTGAGGGTGCCTTTTATAAGGTGTGTTTGTTTGTATACAGTAAACACTATAATAATAATCCCAATATATTTGAGGTGCCAAGATGCCATGCCCAAATTGTGGTCCACTGCAAGGGACTGACTGGCAGCTGTGTCAGAATATACAGTATCTTGAGGTAATCCAGACTTGAATGTTTAAACTGTGAAAACTCCTTGGGAATGCACTAAAGTGAAGGGAATAAAATTGTATACATAAATAAGAAAATTAAATCTTTTTTTTTTTTGTTAATTTCCAGATCCAATCCTTCCTTAATGTTACACATCAACTTGAAAAATATGTTAGATTTTTTTTTTTAATCTCTAACAAAAAATAATGACCTTCCAGCTAACCTTATCATACAGGAATGACACTGGTAGTATGGAAAAGTGCAATCAAAACATTAAAGCCATCATTTTTAAAATGCAGAGATTAAGGGAAATTTAACCTCTTGCTCTTTTACTTGTTCAGGGATAATCTACTGAATGTTCACACCAGGCATTATCCTGGGAAACCACTTGCAGGACTGAGAATACTGGATGTGGGCTGTGGAGGAGGTCTGCTCACAGAGGTAAATGTTTATCTCAGAAAGGTGCAAACAAAAATTCAGTATTTCCTTCCCTGTGTTGCATATTTTCTGTTTCCATTAACTGACATATGCAAGCACACACAAAAAAGAAGCTTAGTTTGACACTTCCATCCCTCACCTCAGCAATATAAAACAAATAAACCTGTGCATTGACACAAAATAGTTTTGCCTGTTTTGGACCTCAGTACCACAACAAATAAAGTGATAAAAATAAGCTTTAGAAGAAATCACAAGATGGGGAATTGGAAAGAACAGAGAGCATCCACTCTGTAGAAATGACACGGCCAGCCAGCATGAGTCACCATGTGAAGAAGGCCCTACACACTGTACTTCCTTATTAAACTAGTAGCAGGTCCCCCGACAACCGCTCGTACCTCAGCACTGAGAGCCTCCTGCACAGTGAAGCAGCTGCACTACAGCAGACCAGAATGATCTGCTTCAGATGGAGAAGGCAGCTATGTGTTTCAGAGGGAACACACCGAAACATTCAGTGCCATTGACAAGCAGAAGCCACTTTTCACTGGTACACTGGTCATTTTGCTGGACTCTCACTGTTTCCTCTGTTGTTGTTTTTTTATGTTATTCTTAGGATTTGCTTTTTTGTGTATGTGGTTTTCTTACTGTATTTTTCTTGTCTTTAGTACAAGGTTTTCATATTTACAGACAATCACTGGACATTTTATATGCTACATAACTGATTTTTCCGTGTCCCTTTTAAAGAGACAGATGTACGCTGCCTTGTACATTTTGCTCTTATCCACAAGAGGACGTTGTATTTCTGACCTAGCACGGTCTGCCTTTTTATTTTTTGTCCTTTACTTAACGGATCCAAGCTGGCTGGAATGGGTGAAGGAAAGTGTCAGGTGTCTTATGTGACAGAAGAGTCTCGGCTAGGATGAATAAAGTGAATAAGTGAATAAAAACCTGTATTTTTTTTAATATATGGTCCATTTTTATTTATGAACATGTTCTTGTCTTTATGCTTAAAAAGCCCTCAGCCTACACAGTTGTAATCTTCATGAAGGTGAAATGTTTCTGTCCATTTACCTTATAATCAGACTCAGATTCATTGTTATGTAGTTATTTTTATGTAAAATATTTTTTTCTCAATATTTTGCTGAATAACAAAGTAAAGTCAAAGGAAATGTAAATTGTGCAAATCAAGAAGCATAAACACAGTTGCAACCATTGAGTTAAAAAAATGACCAGAAAAATATAAGAAATTTAAAAAAAAGAAAATAGCAAATGACTTCAAGGACTAATAATACAACTTGTGATTTCTTAAACATCCCGCCCTCCACATACTTTTCATTTTCACTGCATGTTTTTAAAAAGGTTTGATGGAATTGGTCCCATCAGTAGTGTATTTTTTAACCCTGCATGGCAAACCTGACTAAAATGTTTCTGTAGATCTAAAATTTTCAAATTTTCCTCCTGCCTGTATTTTTGAAATATTAATATACTGCCTGGCGTTCATAGCCCCTGGGTCGTCTTGGAGCCAACGTGTTGGGTATAGATCCAGTAGAAGACAGCATCAGCACAGCCCAGCTGCATTTGTCCAACGACCCGGAACTCCGCAGCAGGGTGTCCTACCGGGCCTGCAGTCTGGAGGAGCTGTCTTCAGAAGAGGAGGGGGAGGAGGGGGAGCAGGGAGCAGGCCAGTTTGATGCTGTTGTAGCTTCAGAGGTGGTGGAACATCTGGCCGATCCAGAAACATTTGCCTTCTGCTGCAGCCACGTGCTGAAGGTATGTTTCTGCCTTCCGATTTGCATTTGGTGATTTCATGTTTTCACTGTGACTTCAAATAGTTACAGCTTAGCATGTGTTTTTATGTGTTTGATTTTAAATTTACCAGTTTGGGATAAATAAAGTATATCTATCTATCTTGATTTGCATTGAGCCATTACAAGCTTGAGTGCAAAATGCACATAATCAGAAAGAACAAATGATTTCCTGAGCTGAAAAGAGATCATCTCTCGCTGCCTTTGGCTCAGAGACAAGTTTCTGACTTATTTGGCTTGATGTTGTTAAAGTCATTCTATAAATATCTTAATGATCCAGGTAGCTCTGTGTGGTTGTGGCATAGCAACTCCAGGGGTGTTGTCATTTTAAAATATGTATTTTGAAGCTATAGAACCAGTAACACCTGTAAGTCTTTGACATTAATCAACTGACCATTCCTTTTTTCTGTTTTCAGCCTGGCGGCTCGCTCTTCATCACTACTCTGAACAAAACCAACCTGTCGTACGCACTGGCTATTGTGGTAGCTGAACAGCTGTTTCGCATCGTTCCCAGTGGGACACATGATTGGGAAAAGTTTATAAGCCCAGTGGAGCTGGAGCGCCTCCTTGAATCCAGTAAGTCCTTCAAATTTCCATAAATATGCCAGAGTGGGTTCCTCTGTGAATGAAACATAAACTGACTCACTACGAAATATGTTTGAGGTGGTTAAAATGTCTGGACAACCTGTCCAGATACAAATTAAATGTGAAGTAATATGTTTAACCTGCCAGTTCACATGACATTTAATAGATTTGATGAAATTCCTAATTTCTTTTGTCAACTGCAGGAATGTTAAAATTTGCCTGCTCCACACAAGTTGGGTCACTGTATTGAGTTTTTCTTTTTTCCATTTAGAAAAGAAATATTTCCACCACTGACTGACCTGTTCCATGCAGCAAAAACTTGGGCTTAAGTAAAGACAAATTTTGTTATTGTGCTGTAAATACAAATTCCATGGTTTTCAGATGCTGAAATGTTTTTCTTTTGTACAAATTTTTCATACATATTTTTAAAACAACTTGACCACTGTTACTGACCTCCCTGAGTACCATTGTGTCATGTCCTAGCAGCACCAAGAGTGCAAGATTTGGAATAGAGCTGACAATAATTAGTTATAATTACTAGCCAAAAAACTTAACTAGGTCAGTTTTTATAATGATAATCAAAGGACCAAATTTGATCCCAATCTTTTCCTGTAATCACAGCACAGATTTACATAAAGGTGTATTCAGAGATAGCACAATGACTAAGGAGACATCCCCCATCTGTTTCAGTGGTATGTTCTATAAGAGCATCTACTGTAATTGGAAGTCTATATAGAAGTAGTGCGCACATATTTCACAGAGCAATGAGTCCATGGTTGGAGTGGATGATCTTTTTGGCACAAATCATCACACACACACTCCTACATTCCTACAACAAAGTGGCTGTGTGTTTTTATTCCAACACCTCACATGCATCTACTTTAACTTCCTTCAAAATTAAAAGGAAGAAAATGCTGACTATTGTGATTAATTTAAAATTTTGATTTTTTTTTTATTTACAGTGCTGTTTAACATATTAATAGAGGTATTTACAACAGATATATTTCCATGGTGCTCTCATGCTCTCCATCCACATCTTTCCTTTCTTACCCCTGACTTCCTTGTCATCCACTCAGATGGCCTCTCAGTGAAGTCTGTCCAAGGAATGCTCTACAACCCATTATCAGGAGCCTGGAGCTGGACTGACAGCACCGCCGTAAACTACGCCCTCCATGCTATAAAAGTGACAGACGACCTCCAGCCTGAGCAGTAGGACTATTCCCTACTCAGGTCCACATTGTGGCTGCAGACTACAGAATCCAATTGACAGAGAACGAGACAATAAATAAATAAATAATAAAACTGCCAATGCAGATATGCAGATCCCTTCATTCCCTTTGGAATGAGGTGATGGAAGGAAAGAAATGAACAGACTTGGAGATGTAATGGAGTTGCCAATTTGCTCTACAGCGAATTGACAACTCGCTGTAGAGCGCATACCATGCAATCACGGTGTGATTGTATTGTATTGTTCAAAGTTGTTTGATTGATAGGAGTATAAAGTAAAGGTTAATATACATCATCAAAATTGTCAGCACCAGAGTTTCAGTATAAACTTGACAGTCAGCTTTTTAAGTATTGTGCAGTTTGTCATATCCTGTAATCAAACTTTGTTTTCATTATTTCTGAAATTCATCCTTTTATCTCTAATTTATTTGACCCTACTGGTTAAAAATAAATATAAATTAGTTCCTTTTCGCTGCATGATTGGAAGCATTTTTAAAAGGTGACCACATGTACAAATGGGATAGGGTCTCTTGAGGAATTATCATGTTTCTCCTAAAGAGAACGATAACCAATTAGCAGGGCTCAGGACGGTGGCACTCAGCTAACCGCAGCAGCTAACAAAATGCACCAAAGACCAGACAGGTATCAAGAGTTCCTGAAAGCCTGTGTATCATGTTGACAAGAAAAATTATTCAATTGTGTCAGGTTTATTGCAAAAGTACACGATTATCAGTTGTTTGCAATAACCACATAAAGCAACGGTTTAAATGGCATCATACCCTTTAGATGCCGAAGGTATTTAAACTGTTCCTTTATGATTATTATCACTGATCAATACCATGTGCAGCAAAAAAAAATCATCTAAGTCAGAGGTCACCAGTAACATCTGTTTAATTACACATTTGGTCATCTATCTGTTAGGGTGGTCTTGACACCGAACCCTTACTGTATGGATGAGTGTCTAGAACTCAGAGTCAGGAACAATACTGTTCATGTCCAATCAGAGCTTTATAAGGCTGTAATCACCTCAACAGACTTCATGCATGTGTATATAACTCATTTAATATTTACCACATCACAAATTCATTTTACACAGACTGGTTAAATCCATCAAACCAGGATTTAACCAAACACAAAGCAATGGACTTCCAATGAACAGAAGTCATTATGATCTGTCAAGAAAAATTTGGCCAAACGAAGCAGGGATATTCATCTTCTGAACCTTAAGGGTCACATCGCTGCCTCGTCTCTCCTCTTTTGCTCTTGTTCTTGCTTGATGAAATAATCCTTGTTGAAAACAACATCCCTCTTCAAAGGCAACATTGGCTCCTCTGCCATTACTGTGCCAAATGCTTTCTTGTGCTGGGCCAGTTTCATGGCCCGGAGCAGTGGAGGGTAATGAACATAGCGCACAGGAGGCTCAGGGAGTGGCTGAAAGTCTTTAAATTGCTGCTCCATGTGTTTGGGAATGAGGCGCCAGTCATGGTACATCACCTTATCCACCTCCTTGACCTGTTCTTCTGTTTTTCCTACCAAATATAAAATGTGAAGTCAACACATGTAATTTGTTTAGAGAGGACTTATCACACACTGTACTGTTAGTTTATACTCCTTCAAACCATACGATTTAGGCCATTTGATAGCATAACAAACTAAAATTATCCTTTTAACAAAGCACAGGAATAGTTTTGTAACTTACTTCTTTTAGAAAATTTACATTATAAAAACACACCCACGAATCATTCAGGAGAAAAACAAAAATATTAAAAACTACAAAAACCTAAACCAGCAATAAGATAATAAAAAGTAACCAATAACAAAATACACTGACAAAATACAGTGCAGATCACTGACAAAACCTAAATTGATTTTTCCTGTTAATGTCATTGAGTTTTAATAATTTAACTATTTCAAATGTTTTCCTCAACATGAGTAATACCTGTGCAGGCAAACATCTAATGCAAGCCTGTTAGCCAAAAAATGAGAGATTGCTGGAATCGGCTTGTAAAATAACAATTGTATGTTACATTACATGTTTATTGGGAATTGCGAGGTAGCTACACATGAACATTAGGTTAACAGGTCCCAGTCTTACCTTTAAAGGTCTGAATGCCCCACGCTTTGCCATGATCCATATTCTAGAAAACACAAGAATCAGGAGTCACTTGTCAGTGTACACAGAATGGATTTTTCTTCTCAGCTCTAAATTCGGACAGACTCTGAAGACAGTTGTACAAGGACGCTCTTACCTCAGCTGTATAGTCCACTTTGACTTTGGTGATCTGCCAGTAACTCGGTTCTGTCTGGTCCTCCAACCAGGACTTCCGAGTAAAGAGGCGACCCACTCCGAACATCCTCATGCCTGCCAGCAGGGAGAAGAGGCGGCTCTCCCTGCGGACATCCTGCCAGGCAAGAACAGGCAGCTTCTTCCCCGTGTACGGACGCGTCATCGTTTCATAATCCAGGGAGTATTTCTGGGACTCACGGGGTCGGGACTTAAGCTCTCGGTACGCCCGAACTTTGCGGGCCATTTCTGCAATGAAGCGGAGTCGTTTTTTCTTCACCATGGCTGCTTGATAAACAGGAGATACTTCACAACCCCACTGATCCGTTCAGCTCGGTGCTTAACCTGTAAGAGACGTAGATCCCGAGTTAAAATAGTTTGTCAGAGAAGAAACTATTTCATACCTTAAGGTCAGCACGCGTCGTCATTGATGAGCACAAAACGATATAATGTGGATATAATTTGTTTTTATCATCAAACGCATGTCAATAAACTTAATTCATAACGGAATAACCATTGCTGTTAAAAATACCTGGTGTAAAACAATCCTGATGTCTCTATATCCCCGCTCTTGTTGAGTTTGACCTCCGGAGACAGGGAGCACAACTTCCGCTAACTTGGTCCGACCGCCAACATTTACCGATAAATACATTGTAGATTTTTTGTTCCGCATGATGATGACGATGATGACGGCGTTTTTGGAAGTCACTGCAGGAAAAGAGAGCACATTAATACTGTAGTGACTACAATGAAAAAGCCATCAATAATTCATAATACTGTTTAATATCGCAATTCCATTTTCTGATAATAATAAAGATCACATTTTCTCCTCAAATCTTTCTGCGTACTGCAACAAATGCAATTTCATTCAAAATATTTCAAATTGATACGGATTACAGGCTTAATCTTTTGTAAAGACACTTGAGGCCACTGAAATTCGTTTCCTGTAGACATTTAGAGATTTCACATTTACAAATCTGATTAGAGAGATGCAATAGTTATGCAAGCACGCTTTTACACAAAGATTATTTAAAATTTCAAAAATCTCTTTTACACAGCACTGAGACCATCAACAAATTGCAGAAATGCAGATGTTTGGCTCCATTTTGATCATACTATAAATAAATCAATTTAACTGGTCATTTCTCACTCAGGAAATGTAAAAATTAAAGCGAAATTGTAAAATTGTGAGCCTCTTCAAAATATTTTTAGTCATGAACTTAAGCATCAATGTAATATTTAAAGCAAGATGAAAAGAAAAAGTTTCTTTGTAAATGAACACAAGCCCTTTCTGCATATTCAGCATTCATTTTATTCTCAGGTGAAAATCATGCTGATACAGAAAAAAGGCAAAGCCTTGACATACAATATTAGTATCATGTTATAGAAGAAATACTAAGTTTTCCTTTTTACGACAGTAAGAAAAAGTGCTTAAATGCATGAATGGGAAGAAAAATACTGTGAAGACATACAATTTATCAGCTACAATTAACCTCTTGGTGTTTAAACATCACAAGATCTATACGGAAATATCTGATAAATCATCACAGAACAGATGTAAGCATGTAAGGTCTCACTACTCAGGATTAATGAGCATGATCCTCTAGCATCTTCAGTACTGCTGTTGTCATGTCGGCACCTCATCACGGCATCCGAGTACACAACTTCCTTCTAAAAACCCCAGTTCATACAAAATGCTTATATTGCATAGTACCTTAAGTCTTTGTCATTTTCTGCTGTGAAACCTTGATGAGGAAACAGGGAAAACTACAAAACCATTTAGAAAATACAACCTTATTTATAGTCTAACCAAGTTGGCAAAGAAGCATGGAACAAGGCTTAGAAAAGTCAGAAAATCATCATTGCATAAAGTACAAAAAGGGTTTAACAATAACATACCTCATGGGCTTGTGTTATGATCAAGGAAAAAAAAGGAAAAAAAAGCTTTAAAAAATAATTCTAAAAAAAAAAAAAGTCACTTAAAATACACGACAGCCTCTTCCAAGTGACATGCCTGTCTCTTGATCAGACTTAAAAGACAAACACTAAACCATTATACTGCATAATTTACGTTTCAGAGAGAAAGAAATCCATACTTTGATTTGCAAAGTTTCAAAAAGACATTTTAAATACAGTCTGTTGTTTAAAGAGGATTGTGGCTGTATGAAAGCAATATTTTCATTTTTGGACTATAAGCTTTGGTGCATTTAGGCTCATTTCACCTCCCCAACTCCTCTTAAAGTCTTATCCATTATAACAGTTTATTTTTATTTCTTCATGTCTATTCCAGTGATGGGACAGTGTCTCACTTTGGCAATTAAACAGAAAACTGCAGCTGGAGGTCAAAGATATGATCGTGTTTAGACTGTGAAAACAAAATACATTATTTATGGTAACCTTTTAACCAGTTTCAAAGTCAAAACAACCAAGAATTAATTATCTGTGATTTAAATGTTGGACTGTACATTCCACCCCTCCACCATTTCAAGACCCACATAAACACATGGAACCAAGTTATGGTATATGACAGAATTCCACCATGTTTGTTTAATTACTACAAAAGCCACCCTGGACACTGTCTGACAAGCATGAAGATGAATGAATGGAATGAGAAAAGCTCACAGTAAAAATGTCCTGGCAGTAATATCGCCATCACTGTTTTCTATCCAATACCACTCCAAAGGTTATTTTCTTGACCACTGGACATCATTGATGTTGAGATGAGCTTGAGGCAGGGAGGAAATACAAGATGAAATGCCAGAGGACAATAATGTCTACCAGTGTTTAAGGAGAGGTAGAATTCAAGCCACCAGTCATGTCCAGCGGCACCTCTTCCTCTGACAGGCTTCAGGGTCAGACGTACAACCCTCTGAGTCACTCTCACAGGAGGACGGTCCAGCCAAGGTGGGGACAGGCAAGTGTGTGGGGCGCTCAGACCCTTCTGGGGTTTCTTCTGCCGTGCCACTACTGAGACTGAGGACCCAACCTAGTTTGTTGAGGAGCAACTGACGAAGGCCTGGCGGCAGTGGCAACACGTCCAGGGGGTCTATACAGTCTGGAAGAAGCTGGCGAAGGCGAGCACAACAAAGGTAAAGCAGGGAGGTCGGTGCAGAGCAGGATCTAATCACCTTCATGCTGCTTTTTGCTGCTGTGGAGCACGCCATTGGGTAGAATCTCTTGTTTCGTAGCTCTGTGGCAGCAACACCTAGAGTCAGAATAGAGACATATGATTTCATGTTCCTCTAAATGTTCACAAAGAATCCCCACAAACACCTGTGTGCTTCATGCATCTATTAATATGGTTAATGCTCATAATTTATAGTTTAGCATATACTGTAATATATAATGTACTTTTATTTAAAAAAACATAATTGCAAGATCTGTATCTGTGAATTATTAGTGAATGTGTAGAGGAATGTATAAGAGCATTCAGAATCCGTGTAAGCATTAGGGGATTGAAGCTCACACAGACTGTCTCTCTATGTGAAAATAAATATATCAGTTTCAAAATATTTGTTAAAATCTAATGATATAGTGAAAGATTTTTTTATTTTTTAAATTTAATTTTTTTAATTTTATATACTTGAGTAATTCCCGAAGGGAAATTAGTGGCACACTCTAGTTAGTCTAGATCAAATCACATGCATGTTAGTTGGTGTGTACAGGCCCTGAACACACACACACACACACACACACACACACACACGCACAGGGGGCCTGTACTTATGCAAGGGAGGTAGAGTGGCGGGCAGCTCCTGCTTGGTGCACCCAAAATGATCAACTTGTAAGAGCAAGGCACCCTTGAGGGCCTTGCTCAAGGGTGCCTCGGCAGTGCTCCAGAGGTGAGCTGACACCACCCACTGTCAGCTCACCTCCGTGTGTTTTGGGCGGGAGCAGGAATCGAACCACCGATCTCAAATCATTGGACGACCTGCTCTATCGCACGCTCTACCACTGAGCCACTGCCACCCCATTTTCTACACAATAAAAACGTATGTACATATTTACTGAAATATCAACTTCATACTTTGTTTATTTGTTTTATTTACTTTGTTTATTTGGTCTCTTAATGTTAGTTTTTTTCATCATGGTTCAGGGGGATGCGTTGTTGGAATTTGTCTTTTTTTTTTTTGGCTAGTGTCAACCATTTCTAATTAGAAAAATTTCTTTGATCAATTTCTTCTGTGCAGGTCGATGCAAAATGCACCAAGTCTGTACTCTAAGCAGAATACAACAGAAAAGCTGGGAGCGCAGGTATCACCCAGCTGTGTCCTGCAGAGTCAAGCTCTTTGAGAAATTTAAACAGGACTCATGAAGCCAGCGCTGTGGTCAATAATGGATTTTTCAAGCAGGAACTAACCTATACATTTGCGATTCTTGAAGAAAGTGAGTGTGCCATGCCACGTGTCCAGATGGACTCCAATGATGGAACCTTGTCCAAACCGGGAGGAGAAGTTCATTTTGTCTCCTTTATGATGCAACAAGCCTGACAATAGGAAGACAGAGATGCTTAACTTGTAGAATAATGATACATGAGAAACTACTGTTGTATCAAAGCATTTTGTCTTGATCTTACCAGTGTAAGACAGACCCCAGCTGTCTATATCTTTTCCCAACAAGCTACAGAACATGTATCGATATTTATCCAGGTTGACATCAGATGTACCGATGCCAACCATCTGTACACAAACAAAACAATTTACAGTCAAGGAAAGGTAGGTTTTAAAATTAGAGCAGATCATCATTCAGAGGTAAAGAGTAGAGGTTTACCATGTCTGTTCCATACACTGGGGATGTCATCTTGATTTCCCAAAAGTGCTGCCCTTCAGCTAGCTCCTTGGAGCCACGGATTGCTGCAGTCCCACAGCTGTATTCAGAGTGGAAGTTCACTTTGCGATTGTCGCAGCTCAGCAATGTTGCTGTTGATCGGCTAGTGGAATCCCAAACCCAATCAAATTCTGAAAAATTACAAATCAGTCAGTCATCCATTTTCTCAAAAATATGAAAAAAAAAAAAATCAGAGCATGATTGCTTGTCACGGTGTTAACTCAAAAATAAGATCAGAAGTCAGTGCTTGAATTGCAAGATTGTCTTGTACCTTGGTCGTCCTCTCCACAGCGGCAGTCTTTGACTTGGTGAAAGCCCTGTAGACGTGAGTTGTAGCTGGTCTCAGTCTGTGAATCGCAGGAACAGTAAGATTCTCCAGTGACAGGCACTGCACTCGGAACTGGAGGTACCAGCACTGTTGAGAAGTCCGCCTCAGAGTCTGAATCGCTGTACTGGAGAGCAACAAAGAAAATAGAAAAAAATGAATGGAAATGTCAGCAGCAGTGCTTATGTAAAAACACAGCCCTAGTTCTGATGCAATGGCAGAACTGGCAGTTCAGACTTTCTAAAATCTAGTAAAATTCATATAAGTTGCATTTCTCTGTGGGCAAAATTAGATTGGCTGCGGTTCCAAGTATGCTTTTTCATCAAGCATTAAAAATTACCATCAACTAACAAACATATATAATGGTTTACAGGCTTCCACGATAGGACTTCTTTGCAGTAACCATGGCATTATAATGATCAAATCCACCTGTGTAGTACCACATAACAGAAACAAAACTTATCAAACACAAAGATCTGTTCAAGTGTCAGCTCTAGAATAAACATGCTTACCTCCAGTCGGTCGTAGTTCCAATCTTCATTTTCAGAGGCCAGCACAAGCGCCCTGGCATCAGCATCCCTCCGTATCCCGCCCCACACGTACCTCCAGGCGCGGCTGTTCCTGCTTCTCCTGGACATGGCGGAAACGAGAGTCTCACCAGTAGAAGCGCCTGACAATCAAATCAGGTTTCAGTCCAAATGGTGGAAAGCCAGCATCAGCCCAGCTGCCGGAAAACAAAATGATCACATGATTATTAAATCGCCATATCCATGGTGGAAGAGGAACACACCAGTTCAGATAACCGGGATCACATTGCTGCTTGTTATTTTGTACCATCAAAGCCCGTGACTGACAATTCAATAAGCGGCATGACAGTGCAGTTCCTTCATTCAGTCCTGGTGTCTTATTTCAACAATGGACATTTGTTTAAAGTTTTCCTTTCCCCGTGGAACTCACCACTGTCATCCTTTTCTATGAGCAATTTTATCAGATACGATTAATTCCTCTGAAACACTTTAATGAACGTAAATAACAAGCACGCAAACAGTAACAGTCTGGCCTTATCTAACATAGAAAGTAAGAAGCCGCTGGACAGACATTGTTAGCAAAGCTAGCTTGGGCTAGCCACGGCTAACGGGAGCGGCTAACGCTAGCAACATAGCAGTCAACGCGCACTTACTGTTAGCATGCTAGAACAAGGTCAGAGGCGTCACAATTCATGTCGGCTGCTGGTTACACGCGTTAAAGTACTGCAAAAAAAGATGCAAGAGGTTGATTATCGCGAATTTATTTTATTAACGACGTCGTGTTAGCAGGATACGGCTGGAGAAACGGTGCGGCTACACGCGCAAGCTAGCTAGTTAGCCGTCGTGAGATACGCGCTGCCTCGTTAGAGGAATAAGTTACCGTTAACGTTACCTACCTGTTACTCACGACCGACGTGCCCAGAAAATCATTCACAACCCCGCGCAGATGTTAGTCTTCGACCGACCTATTGCTGGGATGTGATGCACAACAATTGAATGGGTGATTACCCAGGCTTCCCTTTTCCATGACCTACTTCAACATCAGTGGGATCGTAAACAAACAAGACAGGCGCTTCAGGAGCCAGAGCCTCACCTCACTCACATGTTAGCAGTACAAATACTGAAGCCAAGCAGCTGCGAGAAGCTACTGGACCTGTTTAAAGCATATATTTGTATTTATACAAGACCATTTACTTTAGTATGCAAAGAAGCAATAAAGCAAGATAACGTATCTTTCTTATATGATAACCAGTTATCTGCAGATGATAATGAATTCTTTAAAAGTTGAAGGTAGCCGAACTCAAGTGTCCTTAAACTTGATTTTAAAATGCGAAACCACTCAAAATGAATGAGAATGCAATTAGAAACGTGTAAGAAGTTTTTTTTTAAGCAGATAATTTACTTTGTCACGTAGTTGCACAACAAATTAAATACTCAAATACAAGTCCTGAGTTCCAAGTATCATTTAATGGTTGCAACAAAATATAGTTCTCAGGATATGTTCGTTGTTTTTGAAAAACGCTAGTCATATTGACATAAAATAAGAAATAAAGGTTGCAAGATTACAGTTATCCTATGTAAATCATTAAAATGCGTGGATCATTCTAATGATTCGTGGACACTTCAGAGGTGTGTGTGAGCTATCGGTTTCCTATCTAAACCTACGTGTTCAGCAGGCTGGGGTCACACTGGTAGTTATTTACTTACGTTCACTCGAGAAATGTAAGCTCAATAGTAACTCTAGTTCAGTCTGTTTTTGTCTCCAACAACTTCCGAGGTAAACTAGGCTTGAGGGTTTTTTTTTTTAATCCACAAAGAAAGCAATCTTTTATTCATCTTAAATATTGCCACCAGTCTCAGCAACAGATATTAGTGGATTGAGTGATGTTTTAGCGTAAACTTCTCTTCAGTCAGGGTCAATACACGTGGAATGAGCACAGCCACATTTTTATATTCACCAGGGAGGTTTTAATTTATTTTTCGTTTTTTATTTAACCAAGAGAAATACTGTGACATGTGCTATGAACAAAACCATCGCCTTTTGGAGAGGATCTAAGCAATGGAATGGGTTTTGGAATGAATTCTTATTTTGCATTCTCTATAGCAGCATTTTCATCAATTATGCATTAATTGCTTGACAGATATTTATGAAGCTTGGTGAAGAAGACTGACATATGCAGAAAAAGTGACTATTACTGTACATTTGGAGTAGATCCATGTGAGTGGCCATGTTGGTATAACTTATGCCATAACAATTCTTTTTTTGCAGCCTGTTTTACCAATATTATCTGCAAGAAAATCGCTCCAATCTTATGAAGCTTTGTTTTGACATAAAATGAACAGACATTTAACAATATGTCCACCGTGGTATGGATTCTAATAAATATCATCCACACATGTTCTTCCAGCTACATCGGCTGAAAATTGTAACTAAATAAAGGACAACTCAAAAAGACTAAATGTCGTTTATAGACCCACTAACATCATAAAAAAGAGTTGCTAGTGAAGTTCTGGAGGAGGTTGAGTTTTATTTGGAAATCTGACAGGCATGTTTCAACAGTGAGCAATCACCTTAAACAGAAAAAAAAAACAAATCAACACAGCAGCACTACAGGTAAACAATACTAGTGTTTGAGAATGTCATATTAAACAGAAATATACTTCAACATGTCATTCACACACACACACACATGCCCACACACACAAACACACACCACACACTGTCAACTCCATGTAACATGTGGACATCCTCCATTAATATTCACACTACATCCAGAGGAATTCCAAGCACTTAGAACAATTAGCCACAGTGCAATTAATCTAACTATACACAGATAATTTATATATTTTAATGTATATAGGGTATTCAATAAACAGTATTCCATTTAGACAGTTTTAAGTCAAAATCTTCATAACTTCTCATAAATAGTGAAAAAAATGTCTTGTCAGTTCCTCACCACTGTGATTCAAAAATGGTCCCAAAAATAAGAACATGAAAAAAAAATAAAACACTAATGTGAACGATTCCTCAGCAGTCTCAAAACGAAGAATGTTGAAAAACACCAACAAAAAAAACAAAGGAGGGAAATGGGCAGAGGGATCAACGTTGATATTCACACTCACAGCACAGACTGGTTACTACATTTACAGGGAGGTGGAGGGACTCTGGATCACTGTACAGCTTAAGATCAGACAACAAATCAAGCAGACTGTCCACACATCATCCCACAACAACCAACATGTCTTCATGCCCGTTCGGTACCCACAAGACCTGACACAACTGGATGGCTTTAAACAATATGGATTGATCACATCTACTGAGGACACGGCTGTCGAGTTGACCACTGCCGTGTTTCTGTTGCCATCCCATCCTGTCAGACCCGCGGGGTGTAATGGAAGGAGGTGAAAATATCCTATTTGTTCTTGCTGCATTGATGTGGAATGAATGAGATGGTGTTTGATGTAGACACTTATTTTGTAGATAGGATGAGGGCCACGATAAGGCCGTAAAGCCCCAGAACTTCAGCAAAGATCAGGATCAGGATCATGCCGACGAAAAGCCGGGGCTGCTGGGCGGTGCCTCTCACACCGGCGTCGCCCACGATACCAATGGCGAAACCGGCCGCCAGACCACTCAGTCCCACGCTCAGACCTGCCCCGAGATACAGGAAACTCCTGTTGGAAGGAAACAAAGAGTCCCCACTTTAGTCATGTCAAAGCGATAAGTTATTTTTTTTTAAACCTACTTATGTTTGTAGAAGCAGTTAATCAGGGGTTTGGATTTTTGTTTACTGTGTTTAGGATATTTCTATTACTTTATTTAGATGTTTCAACTGATACGAACACAAACCATAAAGTAGATATTTGAGGTCGACCCAGGTCATTATTTTGCAAGTCACGATCGATTATCTAGTCTTGGAACTCAAACAGAGTCAAATGTGGCACATCCAAAATGAGGCTGAAAGTCCTAGAGTCTAAATTTGAACTCTTATGTTTGTTATGTTGTACTGTTCACCAAATGAAAATGCTTGAAAACGTTAAATTAAAAAAAAAAACATGGCCATTTTAGTGTTTTGGTTTTTTGGCTTGCACCTGAATGCACCATAAGCTTCTTATTAATCACCAAATGAAAACTACACCAGATTTAAAGCAGGTTAATTTTGGACCAATGATAACACAAGCTGAAAGTGAAGGGAAGTGACAGAGTCTCAATTCCTGTAGGATATTTCATACAACTGAATTAATGACATGACATGATCATAAATGTGTATATAAAACTACTTACTTATAAAGGGGCAGTCTGTCAGAGATGTTGTTTGCTATCAGCACTGCCACCACCAACCCGTAGATGGCGATGATACCAGCCATGACCACAGGGATGATGGACTTCATGATGAGCTCTGGACGCATCACAGACATGGCCGCGATGCCCGTGCCACTCTTTGCCGTCCCATAAGCTGCTCCTAATGCTGGGTGACAGAGAAAAGTTTGCCTGTTAACACATCTCATATAGTCATTTTTGTTATGTCATCCACTGTTCATGTTTTATGAAAGGAATTTTCCCAACAAACAAACCTCAAAATGACTTTACATGGAAGCTTGTGAGAATTATTCATCCTTCTGGCTGCTCAACTGGCAGACTAGCCCTGAGACATTTTACACCGATATGTTGGGCAAGTAGAAGAAAGAATGGAACAGGAATCGCTATGATCACTGCCAAACCTGTTATGTATGCAGTTACAGCAGTGATGCAGCATACCAAGGGTCCTGCACACAATATTAAGAAAACGCATGTCTGACACATATAATGGATGTATAACTTGAGTGAAAAAATAATTTCCCCATTGATGATCAATAAACTTGAATTTAATATTGAATTTATTTTAACATTCAGTCACACTTTTACGGTTGCTTTTATTTTTTCTACATCTCAGTATGGAGCTGTTGTGAGAAACACCTTTAAAGAAGTATCAAGTATTGAAATTCCCTCATATTGGCAACATGTTTGTAGCGAGAGGCTGTTCTGCACAGGAGGGGACTGGATGGCTGCATAGAGATCAACCCTCTCCTACAACTTACAACTTAAATTATAGGCTCTGGTCCATTTTGTTTATTTCTAATATTTCTTATTTATATTTTCAATGATGCGCCACATCCTGTCCCATATTTCAATTTAGTTTAGTTTTATTTTGAATGTTAATGAAACATTTGTCATCTTAAGTGTAACCCTTAAACCTCTTATGGTGGAGGCAAAAGTGTTTAAGTTACCTCACATATCATCTGTATAGACCAGGGGTCAGCACCTTTTACACTCAAAGAGCTATTAAGACCTGGTTTCCACAAAAAAAAACACAACTGGAAGCCGCAAACATTTTTTGACATCTAAAATGAAGATGACACTGAATATATGGGGGCGGGGGGTTACCTTTACGCCTTGTGTGAGAAACTAGTGTGTTTCTTATGAAATCCATGAAGTGCTACACAGAAAATGAAATTTCATTTATGTAATGAACACATTTTGAACTCTTCAAATATTTTTTTTATAAAACATGCTGAGTTGAAAGTCAAATTAATTTAAAGAAAAATGAACTTAAATTATCTATGCAGCACACAAAAAGTACAGTGAGTCATCATCCTTTTATTACCTTTGGGCTTTCAGAGTGTGCATCAGAGCTTTGACCTGAATTTACAAAATAAACTGAAAATAACTTAATGAAAAATCAATATTTAAAAAATAGCTGCATAAACGTTTATTTTACCTGGTTAATGGAACTTCTGCTTCTACCGCCTCTCGGCAGGTGTGACACATATTTTTGGTGATGAAAAATAATAAAAATTGTAAAATACAAATTTATGTATTGTTTCAAGATCACAATAATCCTCCAATTTACAGCTGATAAAAAAAATTAACTACCAAAAAAAAAAAATACACTTCAAATGGATATTTATATTTTATTTTCTCAAGCCACATGGAACAGCAGCATAATGATGAAAGAGCCATATGTGGCCTACCCCTTGTAAAGACACTTCAAAAAGGCGATAAAATTATACAACCCTGGTCAATTCCTAACACATCAATACTGTCATGACAAGTACAAATGGTGACTTGTTTATTGTATGTCAAGTCTTGTCAATTCTTAGCCAGACGTTAAGCACCCTGAAAGAAGAAAAACTATGTCTACTGGTCATTGCTATTCTTTGTCACCTGGAGACTATTGATCAGTACGTGCAATATGCAAACCCATTACTAATCATCACACTTGCCTTTGGGAGCAGCAAAAAGAGTGTGGCTGACAGCAGGAGGCTATCTGCTTACTATAAAACAACTCTACTTTCATTGGACTATAAGCAACTATTGTACTGTTTCACTACTCTGTACCCAACAGCCCTGTTCTTTGTATTCACTGTGGTGCTGCTTGACGCCGCTGTCCAGGTGCTGAAAGTGGTTAGGGAGGAGGATGCAGGACAAGCTGCTCTCAAGGCTAACAGCTAACCTTAGCCAACCAGCTATTGAGTTTAATTTACAAGACAATATCTTCTCACTGAGCGACACACCAACACTAACCTCCCATCTGGAAGAATTGACTGCTCCATGATTATTTTACAGTGAGCCAATATCACTTGTAACAAACATTTACAAAAACTACCTCTGACAATTTTGCCAATATATTAAGAATGCAAACATCACATCCAATAGTAAATGATAGGGATGGGTATCTCCAGCAAAAATGCCAAATAGAAAATCTAATCAATGTCATAAATACATAAAAATACTTTAACAAGAGATGTGAAAAAAAATGACAAAACATATTGAAAACTTAGATGGAGGCTGAAGTTAGTCAGTTTAGGTTAAGTATTCTCTGGCACTGGTTTGGCAGTCTCTATTAACGAGAATTGGTAGGAGTGTGATCAAAAATTCAACCACTTTTTTTGAAGTATATCTCCATATATTTCACTCACTTTAACAGAAACTAGAGGACAGTGAAATTACATAAATATTCATCAGTGAATAGATGTGTTTTTAAATCTAAAATTTGGGATTATAGGATTACATCTGTGCATTGAGATGGGTTTTGAAAATTCATCAAAAGCATAGAAAAATGGTATAAGTGAAATACCGACACTTCACATGAAGTTTCATTGTAATTTTCACTTTATAATGCTCACTTAAATTGGAACACTTTATGTTCTGATGCTTAAAAAGCAGATTTGATCTGCTCCATAGGCCTGTCAAGACATGACTTGTGTGTCCATATCTCACTCTGTATCACACATTTCCTTGAATGACTGTAAATCAAATATTGAATAAGGATGAACAGTCGGTTTCTGTCCACTGGGTCCTCAGAATTACAAGATGTCAGCCATCATACAGAAGATTAAATAGCTATTAATGTTAGCTATCAGACGTCTCTACTTGTTTCTTACACGTGACATCACCGTTTCTCCCTTTAGCAGAAGTCAGTTACAGAAATCACGACCCTACTCCGTTTTGTTCAGTTTAAAAGCCCTCACGTTGGATTAAAATAGTGGATTGAGGCGCCATTGTGTTCCCATGGTGTAGAAAACCGTAAATTATAGAGCATGAGCAATAAATCTGTTAAAATACAAAAATGAAATGCTCAGTATGTGTGATTGTATCTAGAAAGGGCCTCAAGTGCAAGCTAAGATTTTAAGAAGGTAGCCCATGAATGAGTTAATTCAAAACTGTATATATTATATCGTCCCTTGAATCATCCACAGTGGTTTTAAGGCCTTGATGCTGGCCCTATTGAAAAATAGTTATTACAATCAAAGGGAAACATGCGCTGAAGCAGATCTTAGCATCCATCTTATAATTTCTAACGATCTGACCTTCAAGTCGTGTGAAATGCCTTGATGAGACACGGCCTGATCGGGACAGCAACCGCCCCACTACAGGTCTGCGTCATCAATCTCCAGCTGCCAGGCTAAAAGGCAGCATTTAAGCTCCGATGTGACCCTCCTCACTGAGGAGGTAGCTAACTGTAACGTTAGCGGCGTGAAGAGCTCATGGTCAGCGACTTGATGTCGGTGCAATCCTCCCCCCGCCTCTCCATCGCATCCCTGCCAGGTGTGTGTGAGCCGTGACCGAATCAAGGGGGTTTCTCTTACAACAGCCACGCACTGTAGTTTCTACTAACATCAAAGGATTTCATCAACAGGCCAAGCCAAATCGTACTTTGCGTTACATGATCACGCCAACAGCTGAAATGTCAGATGAAGGAGCTGGTGTATTTACCGCTGAACACCATGGCCGCAGAGGCTCCCATCACAGCGAAGAAAGGCGAATACTCGGGTATCTCCTCAGAAGACATTCTTGTACTTTTCTTTAGTTGCAATAAAGCTACAAGGCAGAGTATCCTCTTTTTTTAGGTTTCCCCCTTGCCCACCGTCAGCTTTGGACAGATTAAATCACTGAGAGGGGGCGACAACGATACACCCAACGAGAGCACCGGTGTTGAAGAGGAAAATGGCGAAACGGAAAAAGTCACATGATCAACCATCTCGGAAGAAACCATCTAAATAAAATTAGGGGGTTATCGACACGATCAGGCTTAAAATAATCAGCATCTCTTATTCACTAGGCTCGAAATATCGTAGATAAAATTTTCTCACTTTATAACAATTTTATAATAATATTTGCAGCTATTGTTCATTAGTAATGTTTGTAATGCCCCAACCTGTAATGTCCTGTATTTGGTTTGAGTAGTTTACACGGCGTACATTTTGTGGTATGATCTGCTGCAAGCGGACTGACTGCAGTTTATACGCTGGGAGTCACTTCATTCAGGCAAATTAATATAGATATGAAAATGTAAAATAAATCCCTGGGCATTGCTTTATTTTATAACGTTAAAAGATAACAAAAAACGTAATATGGAAGCGATTACAAATTTCATAAGAATAACTATCAAGCGGAACCTTCTTCCTAGCTATGTACTATAACAGTGGGTTGTATGTTTTACCATGGAGTAACAGAATAGGGAGAGATTGATCCAAAACAACTATTTATAGACTTTTCGGGTGTCAAAGGTGTCAACTTTTCGGGTGTTTCTATGTTAATCTATGATTAACATAGAAACACATACTACTGCTTCCATTGTCAAGGTGACACTGAAGAAGTGCTTGTCATGTCAGCTTAATGTAGGACTTTACCCGCAAATCCTATTTATTGCAGATTGATTTTGTCTAGATTTTGTACGTCATGTTTTGCTTTTTTCTCTTTGTTTCACAACCAAGATCATTCTTCTACCAGGGTATCCCTCAGTAAGTTCTAAATGGAAGCAAATAAAGATCACTAATCACTAAAATAAAATAATTCCTCCTACGGGGATCAGTGAAGTTAATTCAACTTTTTCTTCTCCTTAATGTTTTGAACTGATGTACAAAACCTGCACCGCGTAGTGTTGTGTATCTCTGTAATGAAAAGTGCAGTACCATATTCAGGTGTGAGTATGTTGAATTCTCTTCCATTTAAAACACGTGGGAATTTTTATTTACGTGTGTGGAAAAATAAATGGAAGTATAAAACATGTAGCTGGCAAAACATTTATTGTGCCGATGAGAGTATGTGTAGGTGTGTTTTATTTTCATAAATATATCATAAAATAAATTTTTAAAGCTGCCAAATATATGATAATAAAACAATAAATTATTTACTTATGGATCTCTGATCGCTGCAGCAACATGTTTTGCTGTGGTGTCCTGGATAAAGACGCTCAAGTCTCAAACATTATAATTAAATGTAGGGTAAAATTAAAAAACAATTACTGGATACAGACGAAATCTAAGGTTTTAAGTTATTCCATTTTCACAGATTGCCTGTACTTACACTACATAGAAAATATATGACCATTGTTGCTGCTTCTTCGTGCACTTAGAAAATTAAGTTCAATTTACATTTCATTTTGTTTTATTGGTCTTAAGATCACTGTCTGTAATCATATTTTCCAATAACTGTATTGACTCAAACAATGCTAGCTAGGATTTGCCTCGGATAGTTGTGTTACCAATATTTACTAGTGTAGTTTATAATAGATCCTAGAAATTCTCAAAGAATTTATTACTGTCTTTTTTACTGTTTCATTTCTTACGTTTGATGTTTGAAATTGTAGTCGGCCCCACAATCTCCATAAAGGAGAGTTATCTGCCATTAGTAATTTTTTTTTCAGTATACAAGAAAAATAGAAGCAGTACTTGGCGAAATGTATCCATGCTTACTAGGAATTCTTTAAGAATAATAAAACAGATTTTTTCCTCAGTGCCACTTCATAAAACTTATTCACAGTTTGTTACTCAGAAATGCCTTTGACTAGCTCAGTGGTGTCACGTGAATGTTCTTAGAATTCAAACTCATACAATAGTTTTTTCAGAAATGAAAAGTAAGGGCAGAGCCAATGGTTGAAAATGTACAACGCACACATGACTGTCAGCAGCCTCTTCACCATCAGCATTCTGGTCAGAGCTCGTTCATGTGACCTGCTCCTAGTCCAAGTTTTAGAGAAAAAACAGAAAATTAAATTAGAGAAGAGATATAACGCTGATTCAACTTGCTTTTCTGTCATGATTTGAATATGGCAGCAATACATTGGAAGATATTAATAGAATTTATGTTTTATCATACGGGCATCCATCAATGCCCTTTTCACAGCAGTAGTTAATTCAGTGCAAAAGTAAGAGTAATTTTGATTTGAAGAAACTGATGGGATTTGGATATAGATTTAAATCTGATTTTTTAAATTATTTTTTTTCAGTATTTGATTTGATGTTCTCTCTGGTACCTAATTGTAATGACCCATGGAAATCAACAAAATTTAATTCCTAAAAAAGAGAGATTAACAGATTTATTACTATAAAAGCATTATACCTCAGTCTTACAATATATATTTCAAGTGTATTTTAATATTGTATTGTATTTAAAATTATTCATTTATATGAAAAAAGCCTTTTGCTGTTATGATTAACTAATTTTTAACAAATGAACTGATTAACATTCATGTGGAGGTCATTGACAATTTATGAGGTAAACCTGGTTTAGAGAGATTAGTGCTCTGAGTTGTTCAGACAGGTACGTTTTCCACGTCACAAAGCTGGATGTGGGTGATATAGTTACTGAATACCTCATGGAAATGATGTTACAAAGACTAGCCGTTAAAAACTAACTGGAACATTGTACCTACATGGCGTATTTTAATAGAAGTCAGATCTTTTTTTATGTTTTGTGGTAGCCTGATGTGACACCAAGACATTGAACACATTGAAACACACTTATACAGAGCCAATATAAAGTTTTTGTGACAGAACCACCATCACCATCTGCTGGCTGATTTACTTTCAGATCCCTTCCTTGCTGTAACTGAGAGCTATGCTCTTATGTGTGAATTAAGAAACGGAGTTTACAAACTTCAGTTTGTTACAACATTATTATATCCCGCTTCAAAGCGGTGACGTGTTGTAATTGTCAGTGTTCGTCTGTCTGTTTCTTCGTTTGTCCGTTCGTCCATCGTTTGTTAGTCCACCAAATATCTTCGCAACCGTTGCAGATAGAAAGATGAAACAAAAAGCACATTACGCGGGCGGCAAAGGGGATGAAAATGAGATGATGACCTTGAGAAAGCTAGGTCAAGGTCAAATTTCAACTTTTGTACACTCAGGAACTGTATAGGATAGAAAGACGAGGGAGAAGGCCAGTGTAAGACTGTAGATCAAAGCTACTGCTTTGATCTATGAAAATTGGTCAGAGCACAAGCTTTGGTCTTTGATGTACACAAGTAGGTCAGGGTAAAATTTTGAATTCAGGGGTGTTGCGAGATGTTGCAGTCTGTGACTGCATTGGTTCTAGTTGTCATATGCATATGAGGATCAGTCTTCAGATAACAAGCGTGCATTGACGTGAATAGAATTATTCTCAACTACCCATCTGTCAAGGAAAACATGTTTTCATACTCAGTTGTTTCCACAGCAGGACAGTTGGATCATTATAAAATTACTAATATACCATATTTCACTAATTTTCAGCTACACTTTGATATAAGTTGTGAGTCTGCACAATTATCATTTATTATCTATCAGTAGTTTATTTTCAATGCACCATATAAATGTAAACATTCTGGATCACCAGATTCCTGGATATTGCTTGGGTCCAGGCTTGAATACACGGCAAATTGTATGAGCATGGCAGGGTCTCATTTTTGTCCAAGCATTGAAGGCAAAATCCACAAACACAAAACGCAAAAACAAAATAAGACAAAAACAATCTCAACCTAGATCACCACCTCATCAAATTAGCTGTTCCATAGCCAGTAGCCTACCTCTACAAAATTGTGAAACACTTTTAGCAAACTTATGTGTCATCCTATTATCAAACCAGAGACAAAACGTTTGCGTTGTGGTTATCCAAGAGACGAGACAAAAGAGCACAATAAAATACAAGAGAAGAAAACTGCACAACAAAGGTTACAGACACACTGCACTTTAATGATCAGGTTAAAATAAACTTTCAACAGAGGAAGACATAAAAAAATCACCATAAATATGCTACATAATTCTAATCACACTTTGCTCTAACACAATTGAGTAAATGTATCTGTAAGGGCAGCTCAGTGTTAGATTATACAAACACAAAGACAGATCTCATCAGCATTAACTAAGATATTCCAGCTGTGCTGTGAAATTTCTTAATGTGAATCCTACTAATGCTTAGCATGCACACACACACTCAAATGTACACCTTCAAGCAGTCGTTCTCCAGATTTAAGAATTCTTGGAGACTTTGGGATTAACAATTCAACATCCTGATTCCCTCTGCCAAATTAGGACTTGAATGATCAGATCCTTTCCTTATAAAGCATGATTTAAAAAAAAAAAGGCCAAACCTGACCCTGCATTAGCAGAAGGATTCCCATACCCTTT
Source organism: Antennarius maculatus (assembly GCA_013358685.1). Classification (NCBI taxonomy): domain Eukaryota; kingdom Metazoa; phylum Chordata; class Actinopteri; order Lophiiformes; family Antennariidae; genus Antennarius; species Antennarius maculatus. The sequence continues at coordinate 9,519,736 of CM023620.1, read as the reverse complement.
CAAATATGACCTACGTTTTAGTCAGGCCTAAATACGCAAATCACTTCCAACCAGATATGTCTAAATCTGCACCATAAACCCAGAAAAACCCAAATCAACATCTGGTGAAGAAGGTCATTTTTTGACTTACCCTGATCTTGGCCAGTTAATTTCATTGGTTTTATCACTCAAACATGATTTCAAATCCAACATACACTCCTGCCTGTGTGACTACATCTTCCAGTTATTCACACACAAACTGTGCACTCATTCACTCCATATCCCACCACAACTAGCAATTGGGATAGCAATATCAGCGAATGTGTTGTTGTGGTTGCTGGAAAAAACATCAATAACACACAAAAAGATAAGGCATCACATGCTATTCTTGACGAAGCTGTACGAACTGTGTGGCACAGCGATGGCTTGTATACGGGATGAGGAAGCTACACTGGAACCCTTTAAAGTCGAGTGGATGCAACTTTTGGAAAAAAGTTATGAAGTAAGATGAACGTTTCCCTCTCAGTCCCAGCCGTTGTCCTTTATCATGTGAGACAGCTCAATGATAAACTTTCCCTCCTTGTACTTCTGGCTTAGTTCAAAGGCTTGTTCCTGTTGAGGGAAAAAGATTCAAGTAAAACTCTAACTATATTTAAACCAGGGTTATTTACAACTCAGTCATCATTTCACAAGGCATTTCAGGATTCTTGAAATCGGTCACATACTTCAACTAAAATTTAGTTGAGTTAGATTTAGTTTAGGCAGCAAAAAAAGTAATACCATGCAGACTTTTAGATATTGCATTGGTAGCATTTGCTAACCAAATAAATGTATGAAATATTATTGTACTGTATATTACAGCACAACCCACAGAGAACCTTACATATAAGTTTTCAAACAAGTTTGACCACATTTCACACACACACACACACACACACACACACACACACACACACACACACACACACACACACACACACACACACACACACACACACACACACACACACACACACACACACACACACACACACAGTTATCCAGGTCGATGCAAATCAAAAAGAGCCTTTTCCTTTTTTCTTTCTCTCTTTTTGATCAAGGTTTATAAGTGTGAGTAAAGTTTCACTAATTAATAATGTTGATGATGAATGAATCAATTTAATATCATAATTTGGTTTTCAATATATCCCCGTTTCCAATCCCAGGGCTCCAACTTTAAGTAGAGAAATGTGAGCTGTTGAAACAAAGCCTCAACCATAAATATCCTAGCATCCTTTTCTGTCAAGCGAAGTCAACTATTTTAACAATGAATAAGTCATTTTTCTTTGCAGGTGGGCACACTTACATATTTCCAGCCCAGCGTGGTGTGACAGTTTTCACAGTAGATGTCAGCTACTGCGTGAAGGCCTGTGAGTAGCAGCCTCTCCTCTGCAGGACCACAGCCGATGTTAACCCTGAAAACAGATGCAGTCTTATCACAAATAAGCTCCACTGTGAGTCACAGTAATTATTTTCATCACCCTGAGACAACAAAGAACAAAAGGAAAAGAAAATATACTTCTGTAGTGCTATAATTTCTGTCAAAGAAGCTGAAACTTTAAGGGGGTTATGCATTTGATGCCATTTCATTTGGGTGGACGGTATTTGTGGGGCAGATACTCTTGATTTTCAAGGTGCGCTCTAAAGAAAACCAGATTTATTGTATTATAATTCTGAGAATTAGATCTAAACCATATAAAGCGATTTTCTAGAACAGCAAATTTTGAACTTTTTTTTGTCAACACATCTATGAAGAAAATAATAATGTAATCAACAACAAACATAAAAGACCAATTAAGGAAAATATCAATTATAGGCAAGTAGTCCTGAAATTACATGTATTCAGTAATTATGGAGATAGATATAAAACATTTGTATATTCAGTGTGCCAACATGTATTAATATATAAAAACAAAATACTTACACAGAGTTGAAGAGGTAGGCCCGGCCTTGACTACCCTGGAAAGACTAGGAGACAAGGAATAAAACTGAAAGAGTGAAACCATGTTCTATACGTAATTTATATATATATTGAAAACAAAAAGATATTAATTATAATTCACAAAATGTATACACTATGATCTTTAACTGTGGGTGATGTATTATTTGTTTAGTTTAATATGTGTAAAATTATGACCTATACTATACCACCAGGTGTTACGAACCAGCTGAAGTTATTTTTAACAACAAAGACTTGCAGCACACTCACCTTGGAGATAAGATCATCATGGTTGGCCAGGTGGGCGCGGCAGTGCAGACAGCTGTAGCGACGGTGGCAGGAGTCCAGGTAAGCCTGGAAAGTCTTGGCCTTCGTAAGTTTAACCATGTCTGAGGAGAAAGAGGGCAGAAGGCAGTTGGATTACAGTATGCTGTTGTTCATGCGTTTGTGATTCAGGGATACAAGCTATGACTTCTAAAATTTAAATAATCTGGAAGAATGTTTTTCAGCTATTATTAGGGCCACTTAAACAGCGAAAGTAAAAGCTATTGAGAGCTCTTTGACAAGCCAGGGTTGAATCAAAGAAGGAGAAAGAATTACAACTCTCTATCTATTTTAGACAGCCTCGATGACCCCACCCACCTGATCCTTAAACATACAACAGCTCTGTTGGATAGAATTCCTTTGTGTATGACTGGTGTGAATGCAGAGACAGAGGGCCAATGCCGTGTAACATTCTCCTGTACACTATAGCTCAGAGATCCGCAGCCCTCTTGTGGCTTTGAAATGTCATATTTCTGAGTGAGGATGACTGCAACTAAGTTGTGAAGATGAGACAATCCCCAAATGTGACTACCTGTATTGGAAAGGTGACTTTTGAATATAAATTTAGACAACTATTTAATTTACCAACTCTGGAGTACATGCACTAAATACTTATTAAATTAGATGTTTAAAATAGATGTTTAAAACAATTACATTCAATAATCACTTGGAACACAGACTAATTATTATATGTAAATGTCAAAGTCTTGATTTTACAACAAATTTAAACAACAAATTAAAAAAATTAAGTAGCAAAGACTAGCGTCATAGGTTTGACAGTTTAAATGCCTTGCAGCTGTCAATTTTGCCCAAAGCAAATGTATTTATGTTACATTACAGTTCCATCCATCCATCAATCCATCTTCTTGAAGATACATCATTGTTAAACATTAAATTCAAATGAAATATAACCCTCTTTTTGCCCGTGGGAACTAAATGCCATAAATCTAATGTAAATTTTGGCAGTAGCGGTCCTTGGACAGCAGAAAAAAATACTTGCTTGCAAAACTGTCCCCAGATGTCCTGGGTTCAACTCAGGATCCTGTCAACTGCTGGAAACCATTCTGCTTTGAGATTAGATAATTCAATTTTAACAATTTATGGACCAATTTGATTGTTTAAAAACTGCAAAGCCAAATTCCACAAGGAAATAAATAAAGAAAGATGAAGAGTTGGGAATTACAGTGAAATCAAATTTAAATGCTTATTATGTGTTTCTGACTTCATATTTAGCCTCTGAGGACACACATTTTATCTCACAGCTATGACTACATCAGCAGCCCAATGACTAACAAGGATTATTTCATCATTTACCTATTCTTCACTGCCATCTATATTTATATTCAACAGTCCTAGCAGAAAAGAGCTAATAAATGACAGCCCTAGCAAAATATGTGGTGTGCATGCTTTTATTGTGGAGAGATTTGGTTGAGGAAACATTTGTCAAACATGTTTGCTGTATAAAATTAGTTAAGACTAATGCTGGCAAACAGGTTGGAACAGTTTCTTAGCTTGCTTCCTGGTCTATGGTCGTCATTAGAATTGTAATCTAGTAGATCAATGCATATCATGCATCACATGCTGCCCTGCATAACACGACATACAGTATATGTCCAGACACGTTAATACACGCAGAATGTCAACAACGAGAGGAATTGACCACTAGCTCTGACATAGCTCGCGCATTAGCTAGTTGCTAGCTCAACACAACACAGCACAACACAACAAACACTGCAGTTCAAGTACGCATTGCAGGATATTTATACGGTGTCTGTCGACTCACCTGATAACACAGAAGCTCTTCTCAGTCCAAACAACTCAGCAATGAATCTGATAGCTGACAAGCAAATGAGTAAAAGTTTTAGGGTCGGCAGCTTTTCACTCGACCACGCGCTGACGACTCGGACAATAAAAACGGACCCACGGAGCCCCTAATTGTTGGACCGCGTCACTCAGGTTTTTTTTCTCAAAGTTCTTCCGAAATAGAAGCAGAAACAGAAGCCGAAATTCGTCAACAGTGGCCCGAAGAAATTACCGTGCGTCTGCTCCGGCAGGAGAAAAAAAATATGGTTTGTTTATAAAAACACGAAGAAGAGGAAGTCTGGAGGGTGCAAAACAAACCCCTGTTAACCAATCACAGGCTGCAGGTGACGTTTAGAATGTGGGTCAACCAATCATTTTCGACTTCACATGAGTCCTTTTACAAAGTCCATTGAACGTGTTTTTTGCGGTTATCAGGTTCTGTGCTTTTATTTGAGATACAAATGCGTATTTGTTTAGAACTGATTATATACACTCACTGTCGGGATCAAAAATGAAAAATAAAAAAAGGTATTTATGGTTACGCGACAAGAGTGAAGAAATTAGGTAAACAGGATTGGAAATGAGACTTCGACAGACTTTATTGATCCAGCTGAGAAATGGACTTGTTTCAGTAGGTCGAAAATAAATATATACAGGAAAGCACAAAATAATTACGAGTAAATTTGTAAAGTAAGAGTATAAACTGACCAAAGAATTCACTAAATTAAGCAATATATACTAAATGCAAATCATTTTGACTTTTGTGGATTCTTGACAGTGGCCCATCACCATGACTAGCAAACAAGACACAAGATCCCCAAATTTGCAGTTATATTTTATGATTTATTTTTTTTCAGTCAAAATAAATTCCATTAAACTTGTCCTTGAGGGGCCATACTGTGAACCAGTAACACCCCTAAACCTTTCACAGTGACTCCTTTTATATGTCATGACAGCTGGTGCTTCTTCATAAAATTTTGTTGGAAAAAAGAGATTGACAAATAGATTCCTGAAAAGATGAAAAGAAAGAGTAGAGATCAGTGCTGTACTTCCATTGGTGGGAAACACTCTGCAGCAAAGACTGAGATTGGTTTTATTTTATGTATGGCTTCATTTTCTTCAAAGAAGAAAATACAGTGGCAGGTGAGTCTAAAAGGTTTGAGAAGAAGCCCCTTAATCTGGAAAAATCATGGAATATGGTTCTTTTGAACTAAACTTTTAAGTAATTGTGAGTCTTGTGAGTCTCCAGTGGAAGTCCTGCTTGTTTGGTAACAAGAACTACTTCCAACAATTCAAACCTTTGCTCTCTAAATCTACTGTACGAAAAACCTTAGTCTGCACTGATCTACTTATTTTCCATTAACTTATTTGTCACATGGCAAGGCACAGTAAAGCAGGTCAGAAAAATACAATCTTTGTTTCACCAGCATTCTGGTAGATTATTATCACAGCATTATTGCTGTACTTTGACCTAGGAACACAAGGAAACAGGTGAGGCTCACTGCACATGTAAACCTACTCCATATGTACTGTATGCGTAAAGGTGTAGTAGATGAGTGACTTAAGGACCTCAGATACATGCACTGCACTAATAACACTGCATTCATGTATAGTATTAGAATATATTTATAGTAATAATGTATGTGGTTTTTAATATCTTAAATACCATGTTTGTGTCTTTTCACTTTATTAGGACTAAAACAACATCAGATCATAAATGCTGTCAGCTGTCCAGATCCTGATTTTCTACAGTCCAGACCAACCACTGAAGTGATGTAAAAATTAACACTGGAAACAGTCACAACAAAGTCACGCTTATGCTCTTATCATGGGAAATATTATGTCACGTCACAAAGTCCATCCCAGCAACACTTTTTCACACACTGAAAACAGAAAAAATACAAAGTTGTGTCTAATAAGGATAAACACAATCACAACCTCATTAATTTTGAAGCAAATTAGGCCCCATCTAAAAGTCACTCACCAAACATTTCAAGAATGAACATACAAGAAAATCACAGATTATTAAAATGAGTCCCTCAAAACCAGAATGGGGTTTTATTTCCAGGAATGTTTTCACATTTTGTTGTTTGGTTTTGAGTGATAGCTTAAAAATTACAAAATAAATACACACATATTACACATACAAACACATACATAGTATACAAGATGTAAATATTTATACATACACATTCACATACACATCTCACATGCCATCATTCACCCAGATCAACTCTTTTCTTAGAGGCTGACACTCTATTAATCATGCAAACTACAGTACTGTATTCAATTTAAGGAGTCAGTAAGTGGAAATTTCCTACATTGCTAATTATATCTCTGAGAAAAATTTCAAATACAAAACAACATGTTACATTAGGTATTGGAGAGTACAATTCTATGCACCAATCTGATAACTTATGATTACCTCCAACCAAGGAGGTTATATGATTGCTCAGTTTGTCATTCGTTTGTCTGCTTGGTTACGCAAAAAGTTTGACAAAACCCGCTGACAGGGTTGGACACTTGACGAGTAACAATCCATTAAATTTTGGAGCAGATCCAGTTGAAAAGAAAAGATAGAGGAATGTCCCTTTCTTAAATTTTGCACGACACAACTATTTTCAAACATTTCCATCAATTACGCAAAAATTACCTGAGGAATTTGTTAGGAGGGTTGTACATTTGACAGGGAGGAACTTAATAGGTAAAAGGCAGAGACAAGATTTCTTTCCTTGTTTTTGAAGATTGCAAGATTGGGCTTTTCTGACAGTTTTTGTCACTTGATGAATCACAGTGAAACTGATAGGTTGTGGTTTATGCAACTGAAGAAATAAATGTAGAGCTAGATCCTGTACAAAAGCACCATAAGTGAAATGTATTTTTTCTTGAACAACTATGACACTAATAATGACATAAATGTGACTCCAGATTCCAAATGTGGGTGTTCATGATTGAAAACTAATATAATGAGGATCAGTCAGTCATGTGACAATTGCTATAAACATAATGCATAAGATAAACTGTGTTGGTGGAGCTCTGGACTCTGATTAATGTACTGTTTATTTAGTACCTAGAATCCTGCTGATTCCTAGTCCAATACAGTACAAGTATAGAACTAGGAATCTATGAATGGTAATCACATCTGTAACGTAACATCCAGGGTAACACAGGGTCAACGGTTTCTAAAAGTGTTTATTCAAGTGTTACTTATATTTAAAACTGATGTACTTTAAACCACTCATGTTTCTATAAATAAAATCACTCAAGTTTTATTTTTATACAATGTGATGGAAACATATTGCATGAGATGGGACTCCTTGGATTTAAAATATGGAATGAAATTAAATGGAAATTTTATGTCAAAATTTAGTCAATTATTTCTTTAATGTTGCAGGGTTTTCAAACTGAAAACCCTGCAAATTAAAAATGGAAGCCTCAAATTGCTTTGCGACTGTTAAGGGCCCAAGTTTGAATAAATTCTTATTCTCCAAGAAAATACTCACGTCACAACAATTCCATTTCCATATCTTTATTCATATTTACGCTCACATCCCTCAACATATCGATTCAATGAATCAAATCTTTGCTTCCATATTTCACATATATCAAAATCCCCTTGGGGTCTGGAGGACAACAGAGTTCGAAAAGCTGGGAATAACCAGTTCCCTCAAGAAGGTCTTTGGAAGGACCAGGTCATGAAATAAGACAACAAAACACAATTCTTCTCTTATTTATTAGCATTTTATATACATATGTATTTGCTTATATATTCATTTTACTGTGCAGTTCATTTGTTGAATTCTTATTTCCTTCACACACAGATAAATGTTACTTTGATCACAAGAATGCTGATGAAAATACAGTTTAAGTTCAAACAATCAGCTATGATTAACTGTTTCAAGTTTTATGATTTTATTTATAGCATAAAACAAGATTATAGACACAGAAATGAACCAAATGCAAATCATTTTATCAACAGTAGTTCAGTGCTAACACTAAAGAATTTAATCATAGTTTTATTCTCACTGCTTTGACTTTGGTAATCCAACCAGCAGTTCTTTAACCAACTTGTCACAGGTGGATGAATAACACTTCTTGTGTTCACTTATTATCCTCTTTGTTTCTCCCCTTTTTCCCCCCCAAACAATCATTTTCCATCATTGCCATCCCCAAGTTTTTTACTGTTGTCATGTGTGGACATGTTTGAGGTCATATTTCTGTGTCTGCAGAAGTAGCTTGACAGAAGGGACGGATAGTCACTCATCACCCCTGTGGCCCCCACTTCAAGTGCACTCTTTATGTCTTCATCTTCATTACAAACAAACAAATGTACCTGCAATGTAAATATATAATAGTCAGCTCTAATGATCCATTAGAAGTGCCTATACACATAACTATGCTTTACAAGTGAAGATTTTTTGTTTTTTTGTAGGCACTACAATGGAACTATGAGAAATTAAATACCATTAGTTTTCAGATATGTATCTGTGATTGATGGTCTTCATATGAAATACCCAATAAATTAGATAGAAATTTCTGTTATCAGAGTTTATCACTATTTGTCACCCTTTCTTGACCTACATTAAAAAAAATTCAAAATTTAGAAAAGAAAACTGAAGGTTTTGAAAATGAACATAAAATATAAAACTTTCTTTGTCTCAAAGATTTTAGGCTGTTTTTCTGGATTTTGCAGTCATTATTATCATTTATATGCACTTTCAGCAGTGGGAAACATGGAAACATAAACATTGAGAGTGAATCTGATGATCGATTAAGAGTGACACTCGAAAACAAAGAGTGTCCTTTTCCCCTGTTGTCTTTCAAGCAGTGTTGAATTACTAAATCTTTCATAGGAAGTCAAACCATTTTTTCCTAAATTAGGATCAGTTCTCTCAGATGGAACAGCCAAACTGGAGCAAACGCTTTCAGAATACAGTGTGTTGTTCCGTGGATACGTCTGTTGGTAATGCCATAGCAACAGAACATTCTTCATTGTTACACCAACCAATAGTACTTTGACATGATTGTTAAAGATATAAAGAGTTCATTGTTATTAAAGAACAAAAACATTTCTACATTATAGATCTGCATTACACATAAGCCATTGCATGGATAAATGTTTTTCTAAATAAATTATAAAAATAATGAATCCAAGGTTGGCCTGAGGATTTTGGCTTGTTAAAGAAATGGTAGAAATACCATCCCTGCGTTTTTATTTGGATAATGAAGGGGAGACCTTTTCTTAGTCACAACCTCAGAATCACTCAGAATTGTTCAAATACGGTGATATCCTCAGCAGCTGACTATGACATGACTTCATTTGTTTTCATGCTATTCCCCGTGGTCTGATGATGGGTGTGAGCTCATCTCAACAGAGATTACTCACATCAGGACAGAGGAAATGCATTAAGGGCACTCGCAGCAATACTGATTACTTTGTTTTCCCCTTATTGATTGAACATTGGTCTTTATTTTACATAAAATTTCATCAGGCCACCTGAAAATCTGCTGTTTTCATATATGAAAAATATTTTACTCACATATTTTGTCATAACGCTTGAAATAAAATCTTGTTTTAATCTACAGTATTCAAAACTTTTGCTGAGCTGATTTGTATTTTCTCTTGCAATATTTATCATTGTATTCTGTTATTTCATACCTGGATTCCTCTGGCTGCCAGATGATTAAAAAGTCTCTTCCTCATTGTGACTCTGGAATGATAGCCAAAAGTATAATTTTATATAAATGCATTACTCCATATACTCAATGTTGGAGCTTAGAAAACTGTCGGTTATCTTGGAACCTTCACTCACTTTTCTAACAAAGACACAATCAGCCTGTTTTTCAGGATGTTATTCTCAGGGATGTATGTCCTTTAAGTTACAAAGAGAGAAACAATAACTGAATTGTAACATATTAAATCCACACCAAAATCATCATCATCATCATCATAATAATATTAGAGAAAAACGTAAAATTGACTTTCCAAGTAACCAACATATTAAAACATATGGGACTAAACATGGAAACAAGTATGACATTGTGCAGATAACTAATATGGAGACCTGCAGCCTCACCTGTTGATGATGCGCGGCAGGTAGAACTGCAGTAAAGTCTCTCCAAGCGGGACGAAGGGCAGAAGACCGGTGTAGAAGAGGAACAGTAGCAGCACGCCTCGTTTGATGGTGAAACTGTATGGCATGAAACCGTTCTAGGAAGGAGCACACAAAGTGAGATCTCAGCCATTCTGGGAAACCAACCCAGAAGGAGCCTGCGGGGTCTGTGAGTAGACGGTGAACCGGGAACAATGTCGCCCTCTGGTGGTTAACTGACCGTTGAGCGACATTTCTTCATGATGGTGGAGTCCACGCTGGCCCACACGGTGATCCCCTCCCTGTTGAAGAGTCTGACCAGGTCTGACACCTGAGAAGAGAAGGCGGTAGATGAAGTGACGTCAGCTACTCATGTCAGTTTGGGAAAAACCTCTCAGGTCAGGTTACTTATTTTGATCATGCTATTTTGATTAAGATTACAGTATTTTTTTCTGAGATTTTCTGCTTTTACTTTTGGAAATAACACATATTTCTATAAAGTATTCCACCACAGTTTAATTGTTAATATTTTGCAGGGCTGAACAACGGGAGTATGACAACCCAGCGTGGCCACCAATGCTATAGACCAGTGGTTCTTAATCTGGGTTCGGTGAGTTGGTCTCAGGGGTTCGGCGGAGACGGAGGTCAAGAGTGTTTTTGCCGAACATACACAAATCACTGTGTACATTTGACACATCGTGTCAATTTGTGATGACACGCCCCCTTTAGCCATCATTGGCTGCAGGTGATCACGTGACGCTACATCGATTAGCCTACCTGTGCTACAGGGGATTTTGCGTACTCAGTAGTCGATTTATGCCTGTCGTGATGGTACGTCATCTGATTGCTTTCTTAATATTTTAATTCATAGAAACTATGTTGAGCAAAAAAAGAAAGTGGTCGGACGAATATGTGCAACGTGAATTTACATGTACTGTATAACGGAACGTGATGGGAGTCAGCGTTCTGCAGGATTTGCAATGTCAAGTTGAGCAACTCTAGTCTCGCGCTGGCAAAAATAAAAGAACACTTCCTTAAGCTGCGTGGAAAACAAAAGAAACAGACTTTGCTCTGAAAATGACATAAGAGCAGCACTTGCCAAGGTGAAGCCACGCATATCTGAACTGGTCTCTCAATAACAACAGCAGAAGTCACACTGATTTGCAGGTAGGTCATTTCATGTGAGTTCATGCACTGTCTTGTTTTTGTTGTTTGAAAAAGGTGACATTAATGCACAATTCATTAAATACACCAGCAAAAACATATACCTATGTCTTAAATTTGGAAAAAAAAAGTTTTGTTTTTTTTTGCTAAAGAAGGGTTCGGTGAGTGAGCATATGAAACCGGCAGGGTTCGGCACCTCCAACAAGGTTAAGAACCACTGCTAAAGACAAATATAAATGTTATTTCATTCCTTGGTCATATTATTTCCAACATTTGCAACATTTTGAGGTGTGATGTACCTTTTCTATCAACACCTGGTTGTTTTCTTTTATCTCAATGCTGATGGGAATCTCTGGGAAAGTCCTGAACAGGTCCTCCAGCAGGGCGAACCTCCTGTCTGCGCCAGTGCTGAAGTGTCCTGCAGGAGGGACAGGCATAAAGGAACGCAAACCAAACACACCAGACTGAGGCACTCCTTTATTAAAGGGTCTTTTGTTTAGGAGGATTAGAGAAGGAGGAAAAGAACTCACCTGCATTAAATGTGACCTCCAGTCGCTCCTTGTACAGAGGCAGATCCTAGGAAAGTTGAAGAGTAAGTTTATTGAGGCAAGAAGAGTTCTATTATTTGTCAGTAATTTTTAAAAAAGGCCCCTCTCATGTTTTGTCCCAATTTGAGAAAGAAATTTCTCTGACTTAAAATTGTACATCTGTTATGCAAGCCTAACTGAGCAGTCTGAGTAGCCTTGACGCTACTCTGCTTTTATCCCACTAATCCTAAAGGACTCCCAGGTATGATTGATACACACAGAGTGTAAATCGCGTTACATTCTGTTTCATGTAACCCGATTTACATGAAACAGCTCAGGTAACATAACTGGGATCACTGGATCAGGCCACTGGTATGCTGGAGGCAGGGCAACATGTCATGGCAGTGAATGATTGTAATTCAACAAAAGTAAAAGAGTTATGTGGCCAGATAAATAACAAAAGAGTGATCACACCTTGATTGCCCCAATATGTCTTTTTTTGTTGCCATGATTAGAATGTTCTTGGTAAAATTCTCAACCTTGAAACCATATTAAACCATATCAAAATCAAAAAGTTGATCTGATGTATATGTTATTCAGAATAGACTGCTGTGTGAAAGCATCTTGGGTAAGTTTAAGGTGAATATTAGGCTTTACATTCTCTTTTGCTTTTTTAGAATTAAACAGAAGCAGATATGAATCTGAACTACAGAGGAAACTTAAACCGACATGTAAATCTAAACGAGAGCTACTTAAGTTTGAGAATCTCATTCTCAGCCAGTAAACTATAAAACCACTAATTCAACACGACACACATCCTTGTGAGCTCTGCCCACACCAGTAACCATGAAGGACCTGCCCTCCCACCTGTAGTTTGAGGGAGGAGATGGTCACGTCGTGGCCGGTCTCCCTCAACAGATTCTCATCATGTGAAATCACCACATGTCCATCGTTTGTCAGGTGACAGTCAAGCTCCAGCATCTGTGTACCTTGTTCTACCGCGCTGAGACAGGTGGAGGAGAGATGGAAGAAATTAGTACAACAAAATGTGATCAGTGAAGTCGAAATGCTTTAATTCAGTTCTACTCTAAGGATGCCCCTGAGGCCCATGCAGATAATTCCCACAAGTGTTAGAGAAAATCTACCTCAGTCATCTGGGTCAAGGTAAATCAAGAAGAGCAAAAAATAAAAAAGAGAATCAACTTTTCTGTTTTTTGCTGTTCTTGATTTGTACATCATATTTTATGGATTTAAATGGTTCTGGTTACTTTGAGAAGAAAAATTTGAAAAAAAGAATTAATGTTTTACCAAATGACATCTTAGACCTGCTCTGTTCTGAGAGCATCCGCTTTCCTCTCCTATCTTGTACTTACTTTCTGAACGCCCCCATTGTGCTTTCTATCCTCTCTCCACATCCTGGAAACAAACAGAGGATTGGTTGAATGGCAGCACAGAAGCTTCAAAAGGCAGAATACAGGCAAAACGCAGTGACATTTGGATGCATTTTTGTTGTCTGAAACAATTACGTCTCTGCCACTACCACAGCTGAGTTGGATTTAATGAATAGTATAAATGATCCTCATTACTTTGAGACATTAAGAGGTTATCAATCAAATATCCACATTCATTTTCCATCCAGCTAGCTGGAGTGTTGGTTGATTTCTTCCCTGTTCCTTTGAATTGTTTGCAGCAGGTTAGTAAGTCAACCCACATAAAAACAAAACAAAAAAAACCCCTCAATAAACACAATCATGAGAGAAAACACCTCTTAAATGTTTGTACATCCATATGACACACTAGGAATGATTTTTACAGAATCTCCAATTCAAACAATTTTCAATCAGAGGATTAAAGGGGTTTGGCCGGTGGAAAAGTGGAATATTACGCAGAAAAGATTTAAAATCAAACAGTAAATCTTTTGTAGATCACTTACAGATCTACATGTAAGGCTGACTTTGTGATATTTTCAGCATATGGATTTTGTCATACTTGCAAAAGTTTTAGTAGCCTCACAAACAACCCCAGCAGCTCTGACTCAAATGTCTATTCCATTCTATTCATTTCATTCCCTATTCCATTGGCTGATTTCTGGAGGTCGATGGTCCATGAGGTCGATGGTCCATGAGGATGAGGATTACTGTTGGAATAGTGCTGATCCTCCATCAGCACTGTACATTATAATTTATTGCAGTATTAGAATTATCATAATTATGATTTCATAATTATCAGTCTACTTGGCTACTTCCCAGTCAGGAAGCTTCCTCGAGACGCATGACCTGTTTGTGGTCCTATGTCAAAGCTCTTGCAGGTCAGTCTGTTACTGCTTTTCATCTAAAGCCTTATTAATTCTGTGAAATCTAGAAAGTATGAAGGAGTTACAGCAGCACAACCCACACAGATGTATACTCACCTCCCCTGTGTGAGATGTGTGTGCAGTAAAAGGCTGTGCGTTTCCTCTTGTGCAGAATGAGTGGGTTCTTCAGCAGGTAAAGTGAAGTGAGCGTGTATCCACCCAGAGCTGGGAGGAGATAGTACAGAAAACTACTCATCCTTCCTCCTGAGAACGTCCTGTGAACTCGTGACAGTCTCTGTCAGATCCGACCATAACACAGTGATACACCCCAACCAGCTGGCGAGGGATGCCCAAAAGTTTCACCGCATTCCCCCTTTGGGTTTCACAGAAACTGAGCACATTCTGAAGTTCGAGTCAAGACAATGTGTTCTCTGTCTCTACGGGGGAGATAAGAGCTAACTGGACTGACTGGTAAAACCAAAGTAAGTCCTCCTCTTGCTCACCTGGAAACTTCAGAGCAGTAAAAATCTGTTAATGAAGCACCAGATTTTAACCCAGCTCACCTCTCGACTCCCTCTCTCTCACTACCTTTCCCTTGCCTGTGGCAATGCTATTTCCCTCTCCTTTGTGTGGTGGGTATTGTACAGCTGTGTGTGTTTGTGAGTGTGTGTGTATGTATCAATCATACCTGGGCATTGCATATTTGCTAACGCCTTTCTTACTAAGTTTTTATTCTGCTTTTTTTATTGGTATTTTTGCCATCATAATTGCATGTCAAGTTCGATCACATGCTGTAACTGACAGGAGATTTAAAATTAGGAAAGAAGTAGTCGTTGACCTGTCTAGACTTGATGACAAAGATGAAGGCACTGCATCTGGTGCAGGATTCTTAGCCTTAGTGTTTGACAAGAGGGATGTGGTGCTTGGAGAAAAGCAAACTCAACCCTGACCTAAAAGATCAGATTATAAAAACTGAATTTGTGGAGTCATGCTTGGTGGCTACACATACACTATAGTCAGTGAAGTGGAGCACTGTAGCATTCAACTGGAATGTGTCAAACAATGGTATGACAGAGCACAGCCTCTGAAGTGTTACAACAAGCCTGTTTTTCACTAAAACAAAAATCTATTCACAGCAGTGTGGTGCAGCCTTCCAGGGGTTTCTCAGTTCTGCAGGGTTTTCCTTTTGACATGCAAAACATGAGTAAGTCCTGACAGGTCTCCCAGAATCTGATCACATTTCTGTTTTCCTGCTTTCAGATTTTTTTTTAACCTGTAAGTAAACACACAACTTTTGGAATTTAAGGGATGGAAAGCTGAAGCCATGTTCAGACATGTGAGCTGAGATGTTGAAACTGCAAAGCCAGAAAAGCAGAGATGTCAAACATGTGCATTCCCATGACTGTCAGGATTCACATCTAATTTTCGGGCCAGTTGTACAGGCATGTTTGAGTGGTCATTTTAAATGCCTCTTAATTTAAATATTCAAATATGAAACAAAATCAATAAATAGATGTCATTCATTAGGTCTAGGACACAAGAACAACTCAACCAGACTGGAGGCGTCTATTCCAGTCAACTCACTTTGTGTTTCTTTGCATTACTGTGGTCATTTTTCCACTTTTTGTAATAGTCGTGCATTATTTTGTGGTAGTTTTGTCTTTTTGTATGACTATGTAGTTATATAAATGCTATCAATTTTTTTCATTCTTTTAAAATGACACTGTGTGCTAAAACTGAGACCTCTTATTGTGACCAACCAAAAGCAAACCCACGCAATGATCTTGTGGTTGTTATCAATACTGGGAGGTGACACGCCTCTCAGGTGAATGAAACATTTCTTTGCCCACAGAGTTCTTAACAATTTAAGATAATATAGTCTTGGAGTGGAAAGTGCAAGATTACTAATATGTTTAAGATGAGTAACGATCACACTGGTACTCTCCAAGGGGGTGATGAGGGAGAGTCCGTGTCATTTGCTGTCTGAGTGAGCAGGGTGAGCCGTTCAATGAAGTAACCAGAAAGTCACATTTGGTAGTGATAGAAATACCAGAACTTATCAACCATTCTAGTCCAGAACTGGCTTATTCTGAGTTTCCATTTTTAGATTATAAGAAGCTGGGCTGACTGAATAAACCATAAACATACTACAATCTACACAGGAGAGGGAAAAAATAATATCAACAAAGAGTTGCAACAGTATCAGGAAATTTTATTTAATTATATGTATATAATTCTATTTTTGTTAATCATTTAATTCATAATATCCATGAATATACCTACTAACCCTCAAAAACTCACCTCTTAGACAGTCTACTTAAATCCTCTTTAAAATATTTCCTCATAAGATCTTAGGAGGGGAAATCAAAGAAAAAAAAAATTTCAGAAAGATTGAAAACACTGCCAATAATAATTCACGCCCATGAGAGAAACAAAAGTAATACAAATAAAAACATCCTAATAAAAAAAATACTTCAACTCCCTTTTATGTAAAAAATGAAGAGAGAAAGTACAACAGCTCACCAATATAACAATAGCGATAAGAACAGCCATTTAAAAACGACAATATCTGGAAACAGGCTTCATGAAAAGCAGGCCCTTAGACTCATAGATACTGTGTGAATGTATTTGATGTGTTTAAGTGCAACTTTCCACAAACACACAAATTCACTCCTCAGAAAGAAAGTGTAAATGTGTATGTGGCAGTGTGTGTGTCAGAGGAATTGCAAAGTGTGGTCCTCAAAGTGTGGTTCCTTTCATCGGTTACTCAGTGACATGTTAGGTCTGGTGGCAGGTCGGAGACAAAAACAAGCAGGGCCTGGTTGACTGCTGACCTATATATATATGTATATATATACTGTATATATGAAATACATACAGAGTATCTGACTGTCTGTTGGTCAGAAAGATAGAAAAGAGTCTCATAGATGTAAAAGCACAGGGAATTGCAGAAAGAGGGCCCATGCTTCAAGGAAACACATCGAGGACACAAACAGGACAAGGGGAGTCTCTGCTTTCAGGAGCAGATACTCAAACGTTTATAGAAAAGATTAGATTACTGAGGATCTGTGGACCTTAACAGACAGATGGACACAAACAGCAGGAGGAACTTAAAGCTGAACGAGGAGGATGCAAGACAGGAAGCAGACCAAAATCAACAACTTGAAGGGACGAAGGGACGTGGCCAGAAAGACAAAGTGCAGGCGTGCTGATTGGGTTATGATTAGATCACCTTCCCTCCTTCCCTCTTGTATGACCGACGGTGATCTACGGGGGGGGGGGGCAGCCCTTTTGAGTAAAGCATGGGGAGAGTTGGAAACTTGAACTAAGGGATGACTGTCACCACATGTGCCAAAAAGCCTCACAACAATCCCATTGGCTATGGCTTCGGAGAAAACGGTTGATGACGCGGCTCGAGCCAGACACTGACAAACAAACTCGATTTCGCTGATGGGAGGGCAAGGCTGGCAGACAGATGTGGAGTCTATTGGGCCTGGCAGACAGAGAGGATCCAGTGCATGTGTTGGTCCATCTGGGGGGGGGAGGGGGTGGTGGTCCTCTACTGGTCCCAGTATAACAGGCAAAAATTAGTGCAGGCTGAGCTGGTGACTGAGCTGAACCCATCGACAGCACTCAAACAAGCAGCAGTTAGAGTCACATCCAGAGCAGAGAGATAGAGGAAAACAGTGACAGGAACAGGCAGTAAAAAACTAAAAACAAAAAAAAAAAACAACACCCAGCATGTTAACAGTAGCCAGAAAACACACACATAAAAAACTGGGATATAAACTGTACAACAATGACGGAATGATGATGCTTGCCGGTCATGAGCAGGAACAGAACTGGTCATGATTCTGACATCACTGAATTTCACTGTCATGTTTTTAATTATGCCACAATCAAGTCATTCTGAAGATTTCAAATTACTGGGTTTTGGTCTGAAACTGTCAATATTGATGTTTCACCAGATCATCACTGAATGAATTTCAACCTAACCGTAATATGATTACAGTATTGTATTTTACGTTCATCTCTAATCAGAAAAACATTGTTGAGTGGTCACAGGCCAGCAGCCCTTATACATGATATGAATGCAGCATTCATCAGCAACATGCAGTTTTCTCAGCAGTCAGGATATTGCAGTGGGTGAACCCAGAGCCTTGTCATCAGCTCCAGAAGTACAGAGTGTTTACATTCAGCTCTCACATTATTGAGCCAAATAAAAAAAACACTAAGAAACTGGAAATAATTTGTTGGACAGTTCATTTGCTTTTCTGCAGCCTAAATTCAGGTGTGGTGATTCTGATTCTGGACTCAATCAGCCCTCAGTTGATGCAGGCCTGATGCCACACAGTTGTTCAGGGTCAGACAGTAGCAGGAAGGAAAACATTACAATTACAGCACAGCGGGATGGAAAAGCTCATGTCAACCAGGCCACGTTTTCCAGAATTGTACACGATCCCTAAACAAGTATCTGCAATATTAGGAACAAGAAAAGATGAGGATTGACAGGCTGTAGTGAGATCATCATTCACCTGCAGTGACAGATGCATAATCTAATTTCAAATAAAATACAGACCATGAATTAGATGTTGGGCATATTTAATGGCTGAAAGGATGTGATAAAGCCAGACATGGGTGATAAAGTAATGTTATACTTGTGGCTCACATCATGTTCTGTTCATACTCCCCGTTTCTGCATCTGCAGTTTGAAAAAATCTTAAAGGTCTCTGAATTTCGGTGGAATTGATAAGAAATAAAACTGGAATGGTATTCATGAAGATTCTGGAAAACAGGGCCTGATGTTCCTGCTTAATGGACACAGTTATAGAAATAATCATAAATTGTTCATTTCTTTCTACTTTGCTCCGTTCATGAAACGCCCCATAAAGATAACCAACTTTATATAAATGAAGAGAGGGTTCGATCAGTCTGTTCTGTCACATAAGAAATGCATTCATGATACAATTTAAATAACAACAGATTACAACTTAGTTGCTCCCCAGCCGGGTTTCTTGCATCTCTGTCACTTTGGTTAATTTAAGGAATGCATGCATTCATATGAACATCGTACAGTTTTTTTGTCAGGAAAAAAAAAAGAGCAACAACAAAGAAATCTATAAACCTGCCAACATGCCTGTAAAAACACTGAATGTTTGTCTTATAAACAAGTGTTCAAAATTAAATGACCAGTAAATATAAACCCCAAAACATACAAATACAACCTTAACTTATCTGAAAACACTTGAACAATGGTGTACTGCGACAAACACACTTAAAAAAAGCCTTTATATTTTCGTATATACACAAACACACCGATTAGCGCCCCCCGTTATTTTATAACTTGATTCTTTCAGGAATGCAATTTACACGGAGCAAGACAAGAGAGTAATGGCATTTGTTAATACAGTAGTTTGTTTATATGGGAGGAAGCAACAGAGTTCAGACAAGCAGAGGAGTGAGAGGCGAAGGAAGAGGAGAGGAGGAGAAGAGAGGAGAGGAGAGATGTAGGATGAGGCAAGATGTTAAACAAAAAAACCAACATGAGGCGAGAGGAGGGAGAGTCCAACATGAATAAAACTGAAACAGTACAGGTACGCCAGACCCTACCGCCCCACCCAGCCACAGAAATCAAAGCTAACTTAGCTCTCTTGCAGTAGAAATGGAAAGATAAGCAGTTAAATGTTCGTATTTCTTGTTTTCTCTTTTTGTTGGTTGCTTGAAGATGCATTTTTCTTGTTTTAGCGTGTTGTTTGGAGTCTTCTTGTTCCAAGCCTCTGTATAACTTTTTCATTCTTTAGGGCTAAAGAAAAAAAATCAAAAAACAAAACAAAGAAAATATTTTTTTTTAAACTTATCCCAGCAGAAGTGGATCAACACATTCCTTCATAGTTTACAAAGATGAGAAAGATACAGAAAAAGTCACAATCGGGTTGAGTAGGTAAAGCATATTTCAACCCTGTTAGTCTAGTTGTGTTCTCACCATTTCAAACAAATTTAATGACAAGACCAGGTTTTTTAATTTCCCATTTTCAGAGGTAATTTTTCAGACATTTCCCTCACTAGCTAGTGAACACCGGCATTAAATATTAAGCATGTGTGCAGCAGCAGGATATTAAGACCATTTACTGGTGAGCTGACAATTTGTGACCGCTACCCTTGGTGCCCACTGGGCTGTCTTTGCGGATGCCTGTGGTTTTCACCAGGTCGTACCTGGACATACTTTAAAGACACTGAAGTCCGACATTTAAATTGCAAAGTTTTTATTTAGATTTTTTAAACCATTATTATAATAGCATCTCATAAATATTGTCACTACTTTTTACTTGATTACAGTACTCACCAATTAGTCACTCTTTATACATGTTTAACTGCTGTGACAGTCTTATGACTGGTTTTTGGGAGCTACTGTATGCATGTTTGAACAAATTAGCTCTACTGACATCTAGTGGTCTCATATCCCATGTGGTACTGCCACCACACAGAGCCCTTCTGATTGAAATGAAATAAAAATAAGATCAGACTTGTGCACAAAGTTTTGACAATATTAAAAACTCAGATGTGTTTGTCCTTTCACATATTTTTTTCTGTTACAAATTGCTAAACTACAACAATGTCATTTTTCTTGACAATGCAAAAACGCCCCACACTGAAAGATCTCTGTTGGTGTGACATCGCCGGCCTTCTCACATACCTGTGATTCTCAGGAACCCTGGTAGGTGTCCTGGAAACGAGCAGTCTCCTTGAAGATCAGTTCCTTCAGCTTCTCCTTGGGAAGGTCATCCAACTCCATAGAGAAAGTGAAGGGCTCCTCCGCTACCGGCTGCACACAAATATACAAACACAACGTACAAATCTTCAACTGAAAACTGACAATAAGCTTTACAAACAAAGTCCTGGCAGTTCACTTTTAAATCAAATTTCCTAATTTATCAAACTAATCCAGAAGTGGTGAGTTGAAGAGTTAAGATTAAAGATTAAACTGTTGCTGTTACGATGACCAATCAGCTCATTGACTAAAATGAGAAGACTGAAAATGAACTGTAAAAACCAACAGATTTTACTACTGAATAACAGTATACTACTGTCACTGTACCGATTCTGTTCACACTGATGGAAGAATGATGTGATTAGCAATTACGCTCCTAACATCTCTCAAGCCTGCTCATGGAGCAAAACTAACAGTAATTACATTCCAAACGCTGCTAAGAGGATTGAGGCACAGAGCAGAAAGGCTTATACTCAAACCTGGGCTCATGGCTGAAAACAATGACCTACATGTTTGAATGGGTGAATCCTTCTACCTAACACATTCAGCCAAATATTAAAACTGGTTGAGATGGTTTCTAGTCCGATTCCTTTCTGGAATAAAGTGTCATTTTAAAAAACCTTTCTGCAGGTCTTTATCACCTACAACTTGATATCTCATTGTCAGTCATTGCTGACCTGTGCTGTGGTAACAACAGAACGATTCATGAATCAGTTTGTGCTGGTTGCCGTGTACGTACCTCATCAGTAGGATCATAGTACTGCTCCAGGTACTGATGAGCCAGGGCCTCCTCCACGCTGATGCGTTTCATGGGGTTAAAGGTCAACATATGGCCCAGCAGGCAGAGAGCTGCAGGAAATTCATCAAGAGCTTAAGTTAAATTACCAGATTGTGTAATAATCACATTACACCTGACAGATTTAATTGTCTAGATGCTTACTGGACTGATCATTCTACAGCCAAAAAATGTAGTAAAGCCAGTTTTTTTTTACATGGAAACTATGTGTGAGGTAAAAGTGAGGAGCTTCTGAAATTTAAAAAGGTAGGAATGAAACAATCCACTGCTACCTGAGGGGTAAATCATTGTTTCTTCCAGGATCTTTGATCAATCGATCTATCAATTATCCTGAACTTGCTTTTGGTATCACCTCTATTAGTTTATTGACAGCAGAAAAACTTAATCTTCCTCAGTTGCTTGGTTCCAATGTGAACGGTCACAAGAATGTGAGAATCTCTGTCTAAGTCAGCTGATCCTGTAAAGAAGCTTCATGAAATCTCATGAGGCCACATGGCATGGAAACAAGATGGCGCCGCAGACCAGTGAACACCAGCAGGACATTACAGGGGCATACAACTGTTTGGTTATTTTTGCATGGTGCAAAATCAAAATTATTACTTGACTGGATGTTCTAGTCAAAATTTTATGTTTGCCAGCTTCTAAAAGTTAAAATATGTTGATTAAAAAAAACAACAATATTATTTAGACATCTATTCATCGGTCTTGTAGACTAATAAAAAACCCTTAGCTGCTTATTTTCCTTTACAAAATACTGATGGCAATCTTTTGACACATATCTGTTTGATGAGGCAGCAGCTTCTGCTGTTAACTACACCCCACAGGAAATTACTTAAACTGCGATTTGCTTACATAGATTAGTCTACAGGGTCTGGTATTTTAAATACATCTGTCCCGTTTCGCCCTTTTACAAACCTTTGGAATCTGCCTTGCAGTAGAGCTTTTCCCATGGGACCTTGGGTTTGTCAGGCAGGGCCTGCAGGTAGTTCCTGGCCTTTGTGTTGATGATGCAGTTCAGATCCTCCTGAGATGGCGAACCGAGCACTCCTAAAACCGATAAATACAGCAGATAGACATCTTTCATATTCAAGCCAATTCAAATTCAAGTGAAGTGAATGGACAGCAAACATTAAAGACCTACATGAATTTCAACCTGACTGTTTTTATTCAATCAGGATTGGTTTCCTTTCTAGGACATCATATATAATTGACTTAAATTGGATTTCAATTTAAAATTATTTCACATATATTAAATGGCAGCTTAAAATATGATGTTCACATTGTTCAATACATTTTATTTATTTTTTGACCATCTAATCCAATATTGGAACCGAGTCACTGGACCATGACTCATCTGGCGGCCTTTGTTACAGACATGGCTGTTATTGTGGAGAACTTCTTTCAAATACCATCAAAACAAGTTTCCATTGTTCAACCTCAACCACACCCGAATGTAAAAAATCTAATTCAAGTCAGAAGTTATGCAAATTCCGTTTCATCTCTTTGACAGGCTTGAGTAAAAAAAAAAAACATGCATGTAAATGTACACTTTGTTAAAATCAGCTATAATTTAAAGAATATATGATAACAAACTACAAGTTTTCAAATAACTAAGATAACCGTTTTACCCAGTATGTGATTGAGCTGGTCCAAATAGTGTTTCCCAGGAAAGATGGGCCTGTTGGACAACATCTCAGCCAGGATGCAGCCCACTGACCAGATGTCAATGGACTTAGAGTAGCCCTGACACACAGATAGGGATATAGTTTGTACAGTCAACAATCTGACAAGACAGTCGACTTCTGAATCCATACCACGTTCCCACACACCTACCTTTGAGTTCAGCATGATTTCAGGAGCCCTGTACCAACGAGTAGCCACATATTCAGTCAGGAAACCAGTGTGATCGTGCTCGGGGTCCGCTATCCGCGCGAGGCCAAAGTCACAAATCTGAGGATGAAACAAGGGGTCAGATATCAGCAACATCGATCTACCAGCTTATAGTTACTAATGAGCCTTCAATGCTACCAGTGCTTTCAAACTGAATATCTGACAGGACCTAAGTGTGTGGGTATGATTAGACAAAATGTTGTTAATTATTTCCTTATGAACAACAGGAGTCACAAGTCATGGTTCCATAGTTCCACAGTTTTATGCATTCTTTTTCTTTTGGTTTATTTTAGTTTAGCACAAGCTTTGATATCATCAAAGTTTATTTTATAGCAGTGGGAGTGTTGACTGTTCAATCATGTTTTATGATGAATCTGTGATGCTTAAAATCCATTTTATTTACTTGTGACCGAGTACTTCAATGTGTAATGTTCTACATTTCCCAAAATAAATTTCAACAACCCTCCATGTTTTTAGTGAGAATGAAGCAGCTACAGTTAGAGTAGTAGTCTGAGGGTACATTTTGACAAAGAGCGGTGCAGCGGAGCGGTGTGAACCGTTCTTTATCTTTCAGTCACCTCAAATACAATCAAACAAGACATTCAGTAAATATGAATATTCAGAACCGTGTGAGTGGAGAAAGACGCAGCAGCACAGGGAAAATGTGTCCAGCTGAAGAGAGGCCAGGGTGACACCATTTACACATTAAACATCAAGCAGCCATAATGTGTTATGAATATGCTTTCTGTCATTGAGCTATCTAACTTCATTTACACCATTTAGAACCTACTGCCCACATTGGCTAATCATCTGCTAGCTTAACAAATTCATACACTCCACAAAAAAAATCATTTGATATGTATTATCTGTAAATACATAATCTGGTTGTATTTGTACATAATAATAATCTGGTAGTTGATGCACACAAAAGATTGAGCCTAAAGGACTTTGAACGATAATATATATTGAAAAGAACATTTGGACCATACTCAAAACACCAAGTCGGACGAGGTACAACAGGACGTGAACGAGGCCACTGTGTTGTGATGAAATCCTTACAGTACTTTAATAGAACATAATTCAAGATAAACAATAATTTGGCAGAGCCTTGACTGGCAAGGAGGGGCTTGTGCTGTTACTTCACCCATACCCTACATTCCTGAGATACCTTTTCAGCCAGCACCAGTGTTTAATTAAGGAAAATGCTTCTGTGCTAAAGTCTAAGCAAACAGACCATAAGCATTTAACTTCTTACAGAAACTGTGGTTACTGCACCTTAGGAAACACACATAGAAATGCATGATTTTGAACAACTGCGTGCAACATGCATATTCAGTTTTGTAGCTTTTGTTCTGTTGGGTGTATATTTAAAATCTAACACTGTTTAAACTGAACATTAGATGCTACTGGTAATGCTGAGCACACCTTGAGGTCGCATGTGGTGTTGATGAGCAGGTTAGAGGGTTTGAGGTCACGGTGCAACACGTTGGCTGAGTGGATGTACTTGAGGCCTCGCAGGATCTGGTAGAGGAAGTAGCAGACGTGGTCGTTGCTCAGCTTCTGGCCTTTCAGCAGCTTGTACAAGTCCGTCTCCATCAGAGTCTGCACAATATAGCTGGAGTATGTGAGGGTCAAGGAGGACGATGACATCACCGGAAACATAAAGACCGCTCTGAAAACAATTTCATTTCATCTTAATAAGTTATAGAAGTATGGAAATAAAATTAAACCACAAATGCAAAGGTCTGAGCGTCCAGACGAGTCCAAACATTTGCATCAATACTCAGAAATGTCAGTTGGTAAACTTTGCTGTTCGCCCAAGAAGTAGCCAAGTCAGTACTGTGGTTTGTCTAACACTGTCCACAAAGAAATATATAACTAATGGATGGCTAGCCAAACCATTGAGGCCAAACATTATTCTTCCCTAGATGATATACGCTAATGTTATTGACAAACTATTCTTACCTAGATCTAACGTAGGGAGCACATGTCCACTTCAGGAAGACAAGTAATAACTCTAAGAACCTCATTTCTCTTTAAATCACTAGGTTTTGGGTTATAACTTGAAAAACTAATGGCATACATCAGAATCTGAGCTGAACTTTAATATTTAGTCTTTTTCCTACCAAGAGTTTAGCCCCTGGTATCTGGTACCAATTTTTGGTTCTCACTCAGACTGCAATTCATGCTTGCATTAATCGATTTCCTGGATGCAATGATGCATGAAATCAATCTTGTATAACTCATCCACTCCTTCCAGTTTGTGCCCTTAATCATGTTGATATAAGAGACACTAGTGTGTAATGTTCCTATTAGCTGAACAGCATAAAGAGAAGAACCACTCACTGATGTTTGTGACATCACTGCATTTGCATTTGACAGCATTGTTGCAAATATTTTTCACATGTAGAAATTACATGTGAAAAATATGACTGGGGAAAACTGATGCTTTGAACCTATCAACTGGTGAGATCACGATATCTGTAACTGAATTTTAACATGTTGGAAGATTTCAAATATCTGCAGTATAGTCTTTAAAATACTTGGTGGTCACAAATCCAAGTCAACAACCAGTGACTGATATTTTGTTAGTATCAAATTTTTGTGCTTAAAGAGAAATGAA
This sequence comes from Antennarius maculatus, assembly GCA_013358685.1. Taxonomy (NCBI): domain Eukaryota; kingdom Metazoa; phylum Chordata; class Actinopteri; order Lophiiformes; family Antennariidae; genus Antennarius; species Antennarius maculatus. Next base: position 9,493,498 of record CM023620.1, on the reverse strand, counting down.
AGAAATAACTTGTAAATAATCAGACCTCTATTCCCACACTGAGCACTTTCAAGGTAATCCACCACACGTGAATCCAAACCACCGATCAAGGAGGGCCTAATGGAATATCAATCAATCTTCCAAAGCCCCTCCTCTGCAATAAGGACTTTGAAGGCAGGGCTAGGCCTAGCATGGAAGGAGGGGGTGAGACCTGATAACTGTACTCATTTGACTGCTCTCATCCCAGTCATACAGTGGTACCTCTACTTACGAATGTCTGTGGTTACGAAATTTTCTACTTACGAAATTTCTGAGCAGGAAAATATTGCCTCTAGTTACGAAAGAAATTTCGACTTCCGTAAGGTAAAAATACAGTATCGGCTGATACTCGCAGCTCCCACAGGTTCCTGAACGCAACATTCTCATAGCTGCTCAACCATTGGCTATTACCTAGTATCTTCCTTGCATCCCATTGGCTAAGAGGGACTTCTGTGTGGAGCTAGATCGGTGTTTATGCAGGGTCCTCGTCATTCGGCTCTTGACCCGTGAGGTGTCATGATAGTTTTGCGCAAATATAGTCTACTAACTTTTTGAGTACGTATTCGCTATGGACCCCAAGAAAGTGACGGGGAAAAGAAAAGATGAAAAAAAGAGGTTTTTTTGTCCATACAAACAAAGCAAGAGATCATAGAAAAGCATGAAAAAGGGATGCGTTTGGTTGACCTCACCAAAGAATATGGCCATAATGCATTTACAATTGCCACGTTATCAAAACAAAAGGAAGTTTAAGGAGTTTAAGGCATTGGGTGGGTGGTTGGAGAAGTTCAAAAGGAGGACTGGAATTCACTCTGTTGTTCGGCATGGTGAGGTAGGAGCGCATGAACCAAAGAGGGCAAAAACAATGGGGACAGCAGTTAAAAGGTAAATGACCGTCATTATTATTCTTTATTCTTTGTTTTTTACGATATGCACAACTCTCATTTATTGTGCAATAATCTAATCATAACATGTATTTGTTACATGTTTTGATGCATTTTTATGCTTTATAAAACATTTATGTCAGAATGTTTTGGGGCTTGGAACAGATTAGGACATTTCCATGGAAAACGCGTCTCTACTTACGTAATTTTCTACTTATGTAATTTCTTCCGGAACCAATTAATTTTGTAAGTAGAGGTACCACTGTACTTGCTAAAATAGGGTGTCAGACATGTAGCAAAAAAGTAAGATGTTAAACTTCTGAATAATAGTGTAGAAATTGCAACACAATCCTCAAAGCTGCACAAGCAACAAACAAAACTGTTGTAATGAAGATTAAAACTCTACAAAAGTCACTAACAAAAATTTGTTATATGTTACTGAATTATTAATTACATAAGTTAAACATCCTTGTTTAAAATGCTTTTAATTGCAAAGCTCAAATCACATGCAAGATAAGTTTCAATTATCACAAATGTGCACGATCAAGAAATGTTAATTTTTGTTGCTGTCATTTTATTAGAATTATTCTGTTCTCTCAATTTGTGTCAAGTAATTTTTCAATTACCAAGAAAGAAATGACTGATTTCAAAGGTATTACAGTATTTAACATTGTGTGTGTCAAATTCACACACTTTAAAGGATCTTATTTGAACTTGGTGTTCACGCCTCAATGACAAATCCCCCTCAACTTCAACTAAATCATCTGTGATGCAGCTTATGCACTATTACTGCAGCTAACATCAAGCAAGCAAATAGGGTAAATCTAGCCAGGGAGCAGAGCATAGCACAGCACACTCACGTGGAGATGGCAATGATTAACCCAATCATGAATCACAACTGCTGGGTCGGATGAAAACACTTCACTTTTGTTTCTCATATCCTGGCTGAAGCCAGACTGCTGGGTTGACTCTCATTTTGCTCCAATGGGTTATGACTTCTGTCCAAAGCAGAAATCAGCGTAGTTCCATTATGGCTTGAGGTAAAGTCATCTTTTGTTACTACTGCATCACTATTTGTGAATTTCTTCCACAGATCATTACAAATGGATAAAACATAAACAAAGATTAACGTTACAAATGTCAAGGGGCACGCACTCTGCTACACTGCCATTCACAAAACCCATTTCACATGTGCAAACTATCCAACTAATGAATAAAAAAAGACTTCACATAAATTTGTGCAGTAAAATTTTCACCTGCAAAACATGCAATTTTACCTGAAATTAAAATAAGTAAAGGGTTGCAAATCTCTATGTATTCTCATGGCCTTAACCTACACAACACACATGTGACATGACAGTAGACTGAGAAAATTTTCTAGATCATGATCAACATCTTCTCTAGTTTGCAGTAAATAACTGAGACTAATTAAGCTTCCACACACTATCGTGTAGCTGCAACTGTGATGTATTTTCCATGTCAAGTGGGGTGTAATAATTCCAGAAGTTAATTGGCAGAGATGTAGCCTGTAGTTTAAAACAATTTTATATAATAGTGTTACTCATTCAAAGTTTGGTGAGTAAAATAGACCATTCCTGTAAACCATTGAAAGGATACACATCCCTCATGTTGTCGATGTGCCGTGCCCTGAGAATGTCATTGATACCAATGATATTCTCATGGTGAAAACGCAGCAGAATCTTGATTTCTCTCAGTGTGCGCTGGCAGTAAGTCTGGTGCTCAAATGGGCTGATTTTCTTGATGGCTACGCGCTGGTTTGTCAAGTTGTCCAGAGCAGAGCTAGATAAGAAAATTGGGAAAATGAACACAAAACAAGTGTTATATTACACACTGCACAACGACTGCATCAGAAACCAGACTAATGCTCAGCTAAAAAAAAAAGGGTGTCACAGGCAGACATGCCGTGATGCACATGTGACACTTCCTTTGCAGTGATGGGTTGTGAAGTCTGAGTGTAGGAGCAGCGTCAGCGTGGTGTAGGTGTTGAGTCGACAAAGGCCAGGATGGAGGCCAGGATGGAGATCAGATGGACCAGATGGAGACCAGGCAGTGTGGCGAGCAGCCATGAATGGAGTGGGACCCTTTAATATCCTGTTAATGCCCTTGTAGAGTTTAGGGCACAAACTGTTAAAATCCTTATTTTGATCAATGATGACCCAAGAGTGATTTTTACCAAAAAATAAAAATAACGAAAGTCCTAGACACTCATGCTCAACAGGAACTGTTACCTCACAACTTCCTCATGGTGAAAAATGTAATCACCACACAACTGCATTGACTAGTAATGTTCTCTGTGAACTAGAGATACACATGGGTTAAATCACACACGTAAATATCTGTATATCTGTGGCAGTGGTAAATCTTAAGATTGAAATCGTGTCTGTCTTCTTTCACTGAACCAAGCAGTGGGTGTTGGCAATGTTTACAAACAGCAAATGCTGCAACAGCGCTGTCTCTTGAGCCTACCGACAAGGAAAAAAGAAAAAGAAAAATGCACTAGAATGTCAGATGCCTATGAAAAATGTCAGGGATCTCATAAATGCCCGTCCTGTTGAAATTGTTGTGGTGGCCCGGCTTTCGCACTGCCATCCACTTTGCACTGACAAGCAGTGCTGTCACATCTGATCGTGTTGACTGCCAGTCTCTGTAGCCATGACTCGACATTGATGTCAAGTGCAACAGGGTTGCTTAACACGTCCACACAAAGCTGTAGATCTCAAACAGAGATAACACGAGGAAAGGCCTCGTAACAAATCTCACTCGCATCCTCTGCAGCAGATTTGCTGCAGGCTCAACGTTTAGTGGTCAGTATTTAAGTCGATGAATGTGTCACATTAATTACATCTGCTGGACGTATAAAACGACTTGAGTGATAACTAACACAGAATTTAAGACAACTGCAGCGTACAAAGATTTTTCTTCGAGAGAGAAATGTCACGTCCTGCGCAACACTCCCAATCTGGTTTCCTGTAAAGCTCGTAGCCACGCCTGGAACGTTAGCAAGTGAGCTACGCTACTAACCACAACATGGGTTACGTTTAGCTTAAAAGAGGGTCTGAATTCTGTGACCGCTTGAAATACATATATAATAACACCTGCAAAACTGTGTTCAATACAAAAAATAAGGTTAACTGGTTGAAAGTGTTTGCTAACGCAAAGTATGTTTGCTAGCGCATTTGATTTAGATACGATAGTCCAACAAGGACGACAGCACAACTCACCAAACCATCCCGTAAGCACCCTCCCCGATGTAAGACAGGTTGGTATAGCGGGGACCCACGTCAAACATCTGGCCTTTAACAGACTCGCACCCTGGCTTGGGTCCGACTGCTGGCGCTCCATCAACCGTGCCAGCTGCCCCAGCAGCAGCAACGCTGTTGGAGCCTGCGGCCCCGACCGCTGCAGTGCTGCTCGAATCCGCCATTCTTCCTCTCCAAAACGGTCCTGTTCTGTCAGTGCTTTACACCGATGGACCACCGCCGCGCTCAACACAGTTCAGCGTTTGCTCGAGTATGTCACCGAACCGATTGTTTGATAGCTGGAGCAAGTAGACTAGCTCAGACCTCTACTTTAGAGGAGTAAATGGATTTCGTGCGCGAACACGGATTTGGTCTAAGCACCGAGCGTAAATGCCCGTGCAAAACTACGGTAGTACATATGCGTTAGATATTTCACTCGGGTGTCTTGTTTGGGCGGAGTTGCGTCAGCGATATCCAGGCACCGCCTATTCAATTCTCTTATTGCGACGAAACAAGCGCAATCTGCAAAATAAACATGCAGCAGCCGCGTGTGGGCGTGCCAAAGAATGTTATATGTTACCTGTTGTGACAAGAAGACTTTATAATTAAATTGTCAATTTAGCGTGTTGTTGTAGTTATTCATCAGAGAGAGTGCTTGTCGCACATATCTATTAATTTCGCGCTCTCTAACATTACGAAATTGTATTTTGTCCACAGGTGGGGAATTTTTTTTAACATGGATTATTTGTTGCCAGGAAACGTCACATAAAGCAGCGTACAAGGCCACAAAATTGAGATTTTGAACTCGATGTATATAAAATAAACATAGAATATTCCATTTTGAATCGACTGCTCCATAATTTTTCTCATTACTATCATTCAGTTGTTTGCAAGCGAGTCCACCGTTTTAACGTCGGAATCGTGTCACCATAGAAACGATGCGACGACTTAACCACGCCCGTTTCTGGCGTTATCGTCATCGCGTCGGCTGATCTACTTCCTGGATACTTGGCTGTGTGTTTTAGTTCCATTATTGATCCATGTTTCATAAGGGATGTTTCATTCCCTTCTGCGACTGGACTGGATCGGCCGGCTCCGACTAGTGCTCACTCTTTTCAGACTACCGAACACCGTCTGCACTCTTGGAACTAGGTACCTTTTGCACAACAACACTTCAAAAATTAAACTACACGCTATAATTTTTCAACGTTCGACAATTTTCAGTTGTTACCTCACACAATAATCTCAATAGGAACGTTATGTGCTGTAGTAGCTATTTGTCGAAGTCCTCAATCACTGCGGAGCCAGGCGAAGTTTGAAGTGTTCAACTGATAGTAAAATTTCTGTAGTTTGAAGAAGAACTGTATTTATCAATGCGTAGTATATTAAAGTGGTCCAGTTGCAAAATTATAACAATATACTAATGTGAGGTGTCAACCAAATTATCAGTCAGACGTCGTCATGTCAGGTAAGTTAAACCATTATTAATTCATAGTCTTAGTCAACTTTATTGTCAAATGTTCCATATATGCACGACATACAGCTCGGATGAAATTACAGTCCTCTCAGACCCACAGGCAGTACAAAAACACGAAAGATTTTAGTCGATTGATGTGAAATGCAGAAAAGCAAGAGTCTTCATCCTATTTTCAAATATTCTAGTGACCAACCACTGTCTGTCTCTTTTTTTTTTTTTTTAACATAACTGTGGTCAGTGGGTGGGTCAGAGAAAATGTATGCTGGTGTGGCTTGATGAAAGATGAGCATTTACTGGAGAGTCAGAATGTCAAGGAATTTGTGTGGGTTACAGCTGGGACTGTACTGCTGCAGTGAGGCCAATGACAGTCGTACTTACTGAATGCTTTTGTCCCACATTTCCTCCTCTGCAGACCAGTTATCTCCTGCCCTTTATCTCATCCTCTTAGTACGAGTCAAACAATCAGACCCTTCACTACCAGTGACTGTAACTTATACACAACCAGTGTAAAGACGATGCCATTCTCATCCAAGCCTCATATAAAGTCCAGATGCCAGCAGTATCCAGGATCTAAAGTCAAGCGCTTTCCTGTGCCTGATGACAAGGTGGACTGGAGTCAGAACTGGCCACAGTATAAACCAGTGAGCTACACTGACCCATCTGTATTGAAGACACCAGTATGGGCAGATCCTGATATTGGGTGAGCATGTCATACATAATATATAATGCATTAAATCAAATAATGTATTGCGTGTTAAATTAATTGCACATCTATCAAATATGTGGTCCAGAATCTTGGCATCTTTCTTGGCATCTGTGAAAATTTGTTTTAAACAGTCAGCTGGAGTTAATTATAGTTTTCATAACTGCTTCTTGTTTCACAGCACTTTCTCTCCAAAGTTCAATGCTGTGGACGGTGTTGTTGACAGGACAAGCTTCGAAGGCATATACAAACTGGACAATGGAAAACCACTGTAAGTACATAGAAAATGAATAGAAGTAATTCTTAACAAGTTTCCCTGTCATTCAGATAACATCAGTCAGTGATGTATTTGGGTGGCATCTGCTTAAAAGCAGGTAGTTAATGTCTGCTTGTAATAACTGTCAAGCTTTGAAGAATAGAAAGTACTGAAGTGGACCCAGTATGGCAACAAGATTATGTATGCAATTGATCTGTTGTATTAATATCCCTTTCACATTGCAGGGAGTTACTTTCTCAAATGGCAATGTCAAAGATTTTGATTAATGAGGCTTTATTACCAACAAATATACTGTAGTGAGTAGCCAGAGCAATGCTGTGATTGTGTGTTCTAAAAAGTAAAGTATTTATACTTTTGACATATCTTCAGTGAATTTACTACATCTGTTCTTTAAGAAATCCTCGTGGACGGACAGGATTGACTGGAAGAGGTTTACTTGGAAAATGGGGTCCCAATCATGCAGCAGATCCCATTGTCACCAGGTAACGTTTTGTTTACTCTACCCACTGAAACCCATATCAGTGATCCATATCACTACTCAGATTTGTTACTCACCACCCTGATTCCGAAGGTACTTGAAGATTGAGTTTGTACATTTTATGTTTCATTCTGAATATTTTGAAAAGAAATACATCCTGAGATCTATTGCCTGCAACCCAAAAAGATTTTGGACAGAGATTTTTAAGTATATTTCCAATACTTTAACATTCATGGTTTGTGACCCAAAGGAGTAAACTCTTAAAGCCTTTGAATTGAGAGTATTTGTCATTACAGGTAAATATTCATCTTCATGTGCTAAATGGTCCAAGGTCGTATTTACCCCTTCAGTGGGGTAAATTTTCAGAGGGGAACAGTTTTGGACAGCTGGCAGACCAGGCTAGTAGCCAGAATCTTTTACTGAGAAGCCACGATGTTTTAAGGCAATAGATTGTGACTTTGTCCTCTTGCTGTAATAAGTACATCAACAAGTGATGTTCCTGAAGGAAGCTTCATGTAGCTAGTGTATATGTTGGTCCAAAACTGTGTGTACCTTTCACTGGAACAATACATCCTTATCACTCATTCTGTATTTTGAATTTTGCAATCTGGATAGTGCTTTTCATTTTCACCCAGGAGGACATCCATGATTTTATTTATTTGAAAAAAAAAACTTTTCCTTTTTTGCATCATGTCTTTCTGAGGTGAGATCAGACCCAACAGGAAATTGTCTGTTTGTCTGTCTGTTTTCCAGGTGGAAAGTAGATGCCAAAGGAGCAAAGATGCAGCACTTGGTGTCCAAACAGCCAATCCTACAGTTTGTGTCCATCAAGAGGAAAGACTGTGGGGAGTGGGCCATTCCTGGGGTTTGTGGCTTTTATATAATGAACATTTTGAAGCATTTAGAATGAGGTCTGTTGCTGTTTTACAATGTACGTGACTGATACTTTTTCATGCCTTGCTATTCATTGTACTCACGCCAGTTGACCACAAAAATAGATTGATGTCTAGACTCTGTTTCAGCTATGTGAGGTGTTCCGGTAACTCCTGTGTGTTTATGTGTGTTATGTAGGGAATGGTAGATGCAGGGGAGCAGGTCTCTCTCACGCTCCAGAGGGAGTTCTCAGAAGAGGCATTGAACTCCCTGGCAGTCCCACCATCAGAAAGAGCAAAAATACATGAACGCATCACCAAACTGTTCAAATCAAAAGGATTTCTGGTAAGCAAATGACACACTCTCACTTGTATACTACTACATTGTGGTAAACAACTGCTTCTCTGAGAAAAATTTTTCACCTTCAGGTCTTTAAAGGCTATGTGGATGATCCTAGAAACACTGACAATGCTTGGATGGAGACGGTTGCAGTCAACTTCCATGATGAGACAGGTGTCAGGACTTCAGTTGAATGTTTAAACTTGTTGCCCAGTCATCAGAACAAATTTGTTTAGCTGAATTTTGGCATGTCTTCGATGTTACTGCAGGGAACAGCGTGAGTGAGCTGCCTCTTCAAGCTGGAGATGACGCTGGACATGTTCAGTGGGTTGATGTTGACTCGTCCTTCCCACTCTACGCGAGTCATTCCCAGTTCCTGGAGCTGGTAGCCAAAGAGAGAAAAGCCCACTGGTAACCACGGATGAAGTACGAAGGACTCTATGACGATGAAGGAAACATTCACAACCAGAATGTTCTCTGTATGCTTAGCTACATACGACTGTCAATCTCATTAATCCTGAATTAATTTAAAAATCATAATCTTCATAATTGTGAAAGCCTATCATGTATTTCCTTAATTTGAAACTTATATGCATCCAATATTTGGTGTGCTGTGACCTTGTAATTCTCACAAAACTTGACAAATGAATGAAATGTGGCGGCTTGAAAGCTTTGCTGTTGAGTGAGCTTTTGAGTTGTAGCTTGGTAGAAGCTAAACAAGAGGCTGTAAAATGCAAGATGCTTCTGTGTGACACATCACATAATTTCTGCTGGTATGAAAATTTATTCAAATTTATTCACTGATAACAAGAATCACGTCAGCCCAGTGTGACCACGGAAAAGCAAAAACAATGAGCAGGGAACTGGACACATGCTAAATTAATTTAAGTAGGATAGGGGGGCAATCAGAATAAAAAAAAGTGCAGATTCACTATGATCCTTCCATGTAAATTGAATATGAAGAATTGCTGGACCTTCCCACACAGTCTAGAGGGGTGCTGAAGCTCAGCCTAGACAGACTTGAGTTAAAGGGTGAACATGTCTTCATGTGATAACAGACAGCGATGTGAAGGCCATTTCACACTCAACAGCCTGCATTTGTAAGACACATCAGTAGGTGTAATTTCTCTGCATTGTTTGCTATAAAGTAGCATTAAATGGCTACTATCTTGCAGCTACCAACATGTGGACACATCTGTCATCTACAGGTATTCAAGCGTACGTTGGTTTTAATAACACATACAGTAGTTGTATAGTTAATTTTGATTTTTTGTACTCGGCAATAACTCAACTTCTGAATCAATCAGAAGATACAGCACAAGTATTCTATATGCTATACTCATAGCTCATTATACCTCTCTACACTTCTTACTAGCTCCATTGTAGCATTTAAAGTAGGATCACTTTTGATTTGTTGTTGCAGTAGGGGAAGACTGCAACCATGCTAAATTCAACAGTCACATTCAAATTGGCACCTTTCCACTGACAAGTTCTCCTAACTTCTTTTTCTGACATTTTCATCTTGGGCATACAATATGTTCAGCTTTAAACAAAAATAAATAAAACAATAGAATGAAGGAGATTTATCACTTAGATGGTGCATAGATAATAGTTTAAAATTATAATTTAAGTAATACTAAAATTAATTTTATGTAGTTCCATTACCATGTCCAGTGTTAATTCTTGTTCATACTCCCGTCTTTTGTCGGGTTGTTCAAGAACAATTCCGGTTTGTGTTCATGTGTAATAGGAGCAGGGATAAAAATTCAAGGAAGTCGGCACGATGATTTTCCCACCCTGGGACATAGGAATGTCTGCGAATTGCTTTGTCGTTGTATTTGCATATACCATGATGAAGTGATCGTTATACAGTGTGTGTTGTGGTGGTGCCTTTTTTACCGTTCACTGGGGTGCTGTACTTTCACCCTAATACAATATGAAGTGCTACAGTACCAATAAAAACGAAGGTATTCGATTTCTATTTTATCAATGGTGATCTGCATTGAGAAACACGGCTATCTCGCTTCGTAAATTACACGATAGTCCTACATTACCCAAAAGCCTTTGCGAGAACTGCCGCTCGACTGACGACGTGGCTGGGAGTGGACTACGTTTTAGCAGACCGGGTTGATTCAAATAAGTGAACCGGCTTTGGTCACACCTTGTTCAGGAAGTTCTAGACTTCAACGGTTATTATATAGCTCTGTCGAGAAGTCTAGTGCCATCACTGTTTAACAATGTCTGGGAAAATTAAGAGCCGAAGTGCTGCAAATGCCGAATCGGTCACAGCCGGTGTATCCTGCGATGAGCGCATCTTGCGTGATTGTCATCAACTGTACGCAGATTCCGACAGTGGTGAGTTTCCTGACATGAGAACACTGGATATTCCTAGAAACGCACCCAAACTCCCCCTTCTGATTACACAGTTTAGCTCCCCAGAGGTTAACGAATTTGAAGTTAGCTAGCTATCCACTAAATCAATCCATGTGACTTTAGCCCCGACCTTCGGGCTAACAGCTAGCTAACAAGAGCAGATGGGTAGGGACGTCATTTACTCGATGGATGTCCGTTGTTGCTCATCCATTTATGTTAGGTCGGCGGGAGTTCAGACGTTTTTTAAAATGTGGGGAGGTATTCTAGGTTTGGATGTAACGGTACCATGAATTCACTTCGAGTCCTGGTTCACGTACGACGGAACATCAGAATTCTGCTGTCATAAATTTAACACATGATACATGAAATTTGTGAAATAACTTAGCCTGGTCTTTGCCTGTCCGCACTCCAGCAGGTGTAACCCCAACGCTATGTAAACACACACACCCATGATTTCACCAAGGCCACTATATCATTTGACAAAATTCTGGGACATTGTTAAATTTATATTCTCTGTTTTGTTCAGGATTGATAACAATTGCTGAATCTGTTGGTGTGAAGTTGTTGGCACCCAGAAAAAAGATTACTGTGATGCTAATGGGAAACCACTCTGCTGGGAAAAGCTCCTTCATCAACTGGTAATTATACCTTTGAATGTATGTCACAAGGACATTGGTAAGCGTCTTGTCATTTTAAGATTAAATAATTCAATGACTGGTGAGCAAAGTGGTGTCATTTATGCTGTAAACCAGACAGAAGGAAACGTTCATATAAATTCTGTACCACTGAAAAAATTATTAATAATTAATTTGAATTTTAATTACCCAGTCATTTTTAGCAAATTTTTCATCTTTTTGAATTTCCATACAAATTGCCTTTGTATCAAAAAGCAGTAGTTGCAACTAAAGCATTGTTTTTAAATGTTATTCTCTGACTTTAATCAAAATATTTTCTCTTAGATTTCTACCAGCTGTTCTGTCTCAATTGTCAGTGATTTACCATTTCCTGATGGACTGATAGATTCAGTTGTTGCTCAAGTAGCTGATGCTAGCTGTACCTGCAACTTTTTTGCTGTTCTTAGCCAAGGGAACCCGACCAGACAAGAGCTAAACAGAATGGTTTTGTCTCCTGACACATGGAGGCTCATTCTGCCTTAACACACTCATCCTCTCTCTCCTCACACTTCATGTCTTTCCAGTTTCTGCCTGGACTCGTATCTTCGTCAGTCAGTCAGTCTTGGCATTTTGTTTGTGTTACTGTAATTGTGCAAACTGCCCTCTGTCGTTCTTAGACTGCAATTGGTTCAGACCAAGCTGTTTTTGTCACAGAGCGCAGCAGACCACCCTACCCCATAAAGTCACATTATGCAATGTGTGATGTGTAGCTGCTGAGGGACACGGTCTTTTGCTGAAAAATGCAATCAATAATGCATGAGCGCAACAATGGTTGCAGTGTGTAATCTTATCTAAAGTACATGCCAGTTTATTGATTTTATTCAATAATATAGTTTCAAGTAATTTTGTCTGAAGTTCTCTGCTTCCATTTAACTATTGTTATGTTTTGCGCTTTCATGTCAGGTATGTTGAAGAGCACATTCAGCGCACTGGAGTGGCCATTGAGACCCAAGGCTTCAGCTTTGTTACAAGTGGGCGCAAGAGAGAGTCTCTCACAGTGAGTTCAACAGTATGAAATAAGTAAGGTGCAATCTTGTAAAATGGCCTATATATATTTATACATACATGAGATCCAGAACAAATGGAATTCCAACTTTCCAGCTCTACTCATCTTCCAAAATGACCATTCATTCTAAGTATCAGTGCGCTCACAGTTTCCTTTTTAAATAATTTCTCATGACAAGATATGATAAGATAAACCTTTATTAGTCCCACTGTGGGGAATTTTGCGATGACCTGGGCTACAACATGAATTATTATGTTATAGCCTGAGTTCTTCATCACTGTGGATATCCAGACACAGTCCACAAATTTATTTATTCTTGACTGTATGTTGTTGTTTTTTGTTTTTGTTTTTAATTATAGGGAAATGCAACCCTCCATCTATATCCACACTTTAAGCCTCTGCAACAGTTCAAAGGTGAGATTCCCACTCCAGTCAAAACCTGTTCATAAGAATTACCAGAGTGGTACATTTTCTCTCCACCTTTCACACTTATTCGTTCCCAAATTCTTAGTATTTTGATGGAGAGATTTGCTCCTTAATTGCTAACTTGTATTCTAGATTCAGATTTCCCACAGTGCAACAACTCTTTTCCTTTCAAAACACTGATGCATCTTTGAGCTGTCATTTGGTAAACAACAAAGTGTTGCACCAGCTAGGATTCTTTTAACTGTGCTTCAGATTTATTATACAGATACTTATTTGCAGCACTGCAGCCAAAAGGCTTCAGTATATTGTCTTAGTGATCAACATCAAGCACCATTAACTGAAATAACTGCATACCATAGATTATCTTGACTGTGTTCTACCCTAAAAAAATTTAAATTAATTTCTAGGCGTTTCTGAGTACTTGAGCACAGAGATCTGCACGTCAAGACAGAAACGTTTCAGCCTGGTGACGTTTGTGGATTCACCAGGGTTGGTGGATGGTGACATGAAGTACCCCTTTGACGTTGATGAAGTCATCCTGTGGCTTGGTGGGTTGCCATTAACTGATTACATCTGTCATTGTGTGGTAATCAAACATTTCCAACATGTTTGTTTGACCTGGTTTCCTGATACTTGTTTATTTATTGAATTTGATGTGTCTCCGGGTAAGAATGGCCGAAAATGAATTTGAAATTGGTCTCTTCAAGAAAAACAGTCTCAAAGAAGATAGTTAATATAGAAAAATCTAAGAACTTGAAAGCAAGACTGAATGAAAAAGTAATTTATCTATTTTTTTTTTTAAACAAAGCTTCTGAACCAGCTCACTATAAATCTTGTAAAGTTATCTAAATGTTTATTATCACAGCACAATAAATCTGAATCTCAAATAAAAATAAAACTGAGTAAAATTAACTGATACTCAGTGAGGAGCAGGTAAGAACTTCATTACAAATAGAACATATAATGAAACAGACGATATTAAAAAAAAAAGTTTCTTCCCACTGCCGCTCTCAGGTGACCTCTGTGACCTCATTCTGGTGTTCTTTGACCCCATGGGTCAGGCTCTGTGCAAGCGCACCCTCAACATTGTGGAGAGCCTAAATGAGACACATGGGGATCGGCTTCGTTTTTACCTGAGCAAGGCTGACGAGGCTGGGGGAGAGTCAGACAGACAGGTAAGAACAGCAGCATCTTGGTTACAAAGGTTGTTGTCAATATGGTTTGGTTTGAAAAAAAATACATTGTTCTTCCACATAATTCTCACAGTTAAACACATTCATCTGTGTAGCAAGGTTCCTTTTTTTTTTTTAAACCTTAAACCTTTTGTCTTTATGTGGCTGCATGTCTCAGAGAGTAATGATGCAGATCGTCCAAGAGCTCTGCAAACGACCAGGACTCAACAAATGCGGTTTTGACATGCCAACCATCTACATCCCTAATTCCAATAAGGTGAGGCTTCATCTTTCAATGGTTTACTGGTGATTTTATATATTTTAGACTTATTTCTTAGCTCCTTTAACTAACTTTTAACCAACATGTCTGTTTTTCTCAGCCTAGCCGCTGCGTCAATCAGATTGAAGAGGTGTGTCGCACTATCGAGAAAACTATTAACCAGACAGTCCAGAATACACTCAACTCCCTGGAGAAAGACTGTGAGCTTATCAGTGAGGCCATCACTGATAGGCTCATTAATGACAGGTGACTGAAACAGTCATATGGCACACCCCTGCACAGGAATCACATTATTGCGACACATGGCAGGCTTCAGAGAATGACTCACCACCCTCTGCCCTTACAGACTGACCAGTGCAGGGAACCGACGAGCACGTTGTAAGAGCTGCGTCATGACGCTACTGGGCTTCAGCATCCCAATGGCTTTGATGGCGCTGTTGGTGCTGGGTGCTCTGTCCCAGGAGATTTTGGACCTGGCCCTGGGGCGCCAGGGGACAGAGACGCTGTCACTCTACCTGGTGAGGATGGAGCCATTATTTACTGCAGTTGTTGCATCACCTTATGAAACTGTTAAATGTATTGCTCTTGTCGTCCACAGACTCCAGCAGTGAAAGTATTTGACTCCTTAACTGTGGAGCAAAAGATTTATTGCTGTGCTGGACTGGTCCTTCTTTCCTTTCTCCTGCTCATCATCGCACACTTTTCCTTCAAGTAGGAGAACAAAACAATTGCATTGCTTTTTGACTAATGATGCTGAATTTGTTGAGATTAAAAACACAAAGGAATTTCTGGACTGTTCAGTCCACCTGAATATAAGCTGCACCAACAAAATTTTAAAACGGAAAAAAAAAAACTTTGTACATATATACGCCACACCTGTCTATAGGCCGCAAGCGTCCAGGTGTTGTAATGTGAAGTATTTAAAAAGATTTTTCAAATTTTTATTTGCCGCTTTTTAACGAACAGTGCCTGTAACACGGTAGTAAAGCAACACTGCCGTCTCAACTTTGACAGCTAGATTGATTGCCTATAACTTAAACGTTGCATCATATGACTTTCTTAGCATGTTTTCCATCATAAAAGGTGTGTACGATTGTGAAAATGTCTTTGCATCTTCCCCGCCACAAAATATTGGTTTATTTTCCAAAATTTACGGTAATTAAGAGGATAATGGATAAGGAATCTAATTGTTGGTTTTTACCCTGCACAGTTATGCACATGTTATTTTCTATATAGTGTTATAAAAACTTTTTCTATATTTTACTCACCTTTGATTTCTTTTTGTGGAATCGCAACAGTGAGCCATGTTAAGCATCTACACATAATGTTATCTCTTGTTATAAATTTCTCCAACTTCAGTCAATTGATTCTTCATTTCAAATAAATCACGAAACATTCTTGAACTTTGCGACATTTCCTTTTTTTTCCATGTAGGACTCAACCAACTCTGTCAGGCAAACAGAAACGGCAACTGCAGGAGAAGCTGGAATATGTTCAGGAGGTGGTCAAGACCAAAAAGGTATCACATGTGTCACACATTTGAGTATAAAATGGTATGAAAAAAGGTATGATTTGGTGTGTTTTTAACACCATATGTTTCTCTTTTAGAAAAACTTGTATGAAGATTATCTTCGCCAGAGTGTCAGTGATCAGGATATGGGCTTGTGAAAGACGGATGCACACAAACATGTGGATCTCCACACTGGACCAAAGATCATCTGAAAACAAAATCTGGTTTTACATCCACCATGATGTCATTTTGACCCCTCAGTGCTATATATGCAAACCTATGAGCACACAGTTTTATGGATACTGCAGGAGCCCATTCAAGCTTTAGGTACTGTAAAATCTGTGTATCTGTTACATGATATTACCTCAGTAAAAACACGCCATGTGCATGTAAGAAGGATTCAGTCTAATGAAAAATGACCTTTTGTTACTTTTCACTGATCTCTCATATGATTGATATATACTGTGCAACTTCTCCCCTCGGAAGACTTAAGACATATACCACTTAAATATATTTAAGAATTTTAGTCTGTGTAATACTAGAAATAAAAATTGTATTTTGCTTTAACCTGTTAAACACTCTTTTACATGAGTCACTTTGTATGAAATTGTGCTTTCCACCGGTGTTTTATATGGTTCTTTAATGGCTGAATATACTATAAGTCACAGTTACATAATGAATATCTGTGTGCCAGTTAATATTTGTAATTTACCAAATGCACAACTCTTGTCATTAAAATAAATGACAACTGAGGCAGCAGTTAAGCACTTCATGTTTATGTTCCTCTTTATACTGTGATCCACAACAGCTGACCTAAATAAGATGTTTAATACAGGTATATATAGTGTAGAGGATTTTTCTTGAATTTAAAGTCTGACCTTCAATTTTTTTATAGCAATTTGAGCAAATCTTCACCTGTCGCATTTGATTACATCCCGCTTCATAGCGATGATGTAATTGTCAGTGTTCGTGTGTCTGTCCGACCGTGCGTTAGTCCACCAAATATCATATTAGAATGACTGTTGTGCATCTGTGTTTTGTCTCTTGTATACTCTGCTGCTCAGTTTTACCTTTGCCACACCCTGTTTGACTGTAAATGGATAAGGCAGAGACAGCATGGATGTATTTCTAGATATCAGTTTTCTAGAGGAAAATCGAAGTGGTGCCTGCACAAGCATGACGACAAAAAAGATGAGTCAGTGCAATTCTATGTATAGATCTGCAGCTTTTGACCATGGTGTGTACAGCAGATATTATCTGTGACAAAACTTATTTGAAGTTAAAAATAAAAAAAGCACTATTTCAAGTATATTCCATTTTGGTAAAGAATCAGTCATCTGTGTAGTTATTATTTTTATTAACGCCATGACCCTACAGGAAACTGTAGGGTCATGCCTTTGTCAAACAGGAAGCAGGTGCAAAAACTGATGTGAAGCTCTTTCCAATAAAATGGCTTCCTTTTTTCAGCTTGGTCAAATTCTTTTACTTGACAGTGTCAGATAATATTTTCTAATCAATAGATACAAAGAGTTTCATTTTAGTTTTCATTTTTCAGTGCAGTTATATTAACGGTTCGGCAAAATTCTCTCTGTGAAGGACAGCAGAGGATCACATCTTGCCAGACTGCAGTATGTAAAGTGATCTGCTTGCCTCAGAGTGAATATTATACTGCAGAATATCAGAGCCAGTACCTCAACAGAGCGTCAAACCTCAGTCTGTTTCCTTTTTTTTTTTTTTAGTATAAATATGGACAAAAGGCTGCAGATGATGCATCTAAAATGAGACCAAACTGTTCACTTAGTCTTATATTTGGTGAGTTACATTCACATGACGTGAAATCTTAATCCATGGGATGTTTAAGTTATGTTTTACAGATCCTTTGAATAAGGCTAAATCCTCTTGCCATGTTCACATGATGGGCCCTTCGCCTCAGTCCTGAAGCCTAATTAGGACATTTTTCACATTGTGACCAGTACAGAAAATTGGTTTGTATTGCATAAGAACCTTCGACTGTCTGGAATTTAGGCCCAAAGAGCCTACCACTAACCTAAAAAGGAACTAGGACCAAGGCAGTCACAGACTGCAACATCCCATGACACCCCTGAATTCAAAATTTCGAGTTCCGCTCTGTGCGGAGTTCGCATGCTCTCCCCATGTCTGCGTGGGTTCTCTCCGGGTTCTCCAGCTTCCTCCCACCTCCAAAAGCATGCGCTTCAGGTTGATTGGCCGTTCCAAATTGCCCATAGGAATGAGTGTGTGTGTGCATGGTTGTATGTCTTTGTGTGTGGCTCCGCGGTGCACTGGCGTCGTGCCTGGAGTGTCCCCCGCCTCACGCCCTATGCTGCTGAGATAGGATCCAGCTACCCGTGACCCGCTGCGGCGGATATAGCGGTGGTAATCTGAAGATGACCCTGACCTACTTGCATAGGTCAAAGATCAAAGATGGTGCTCTGACCTACTTTCATAGATCAAAGCACCAGCTTTGATCGATGGTCTTGCTCACACTGGCCTTCTCCCTCGTCTTTTTATCTTGTCGGGTCCTTTCTCTTATTCTTAATTAGGTCTGTTGATTGCTCTGTTTCTCATGATTGAAAGAAACAAAGAACACTCCCACTATTTTTTTTTTTTTTGACAAATCGCACCGTGCTTACAAGCATTCCAATAACAAAACACCTTCCTGATGAAAGATGATTTTGTTTTTTGATTCCGGGGGATAGACAAACAAACGTGTGGTTCACATACAGTGGGTGCATGGCTATTAATAAGGAAAACGTATGGTGACCGGACTCAAAGGGAGGTGCACTCACGAACAGGAAGCGGTCTGACGTCATTTCCGTAGGCTCAGACCGGGGAAAGTTGTTTCCTGAAGTTGTCAGTTCGCTGACAATTTCAACATCAAGCCTGGCAATTCTGACCAAAATGACGACTCGGACTGAATTTGTTGACTTTTTATAGACGTTCCGTCTCCCCACATGGCCCAACCAGTGAATACTGACAAGAAGATGAACTCAGAGAGTGAAGACACGGGTAACAAAGATACTAACACTACGTTTTTAACCGCTTGACATGGTCGGGGCTGGTACTTTTGGTATAATAGCTGCTCTATATCTCGAGTTTTTACTATACAAAAACGTTAACTTGTTTTCAATGTGAATGAAACCTGTTGATGTTGAAGCAGTTATTGAACTGCATGTAAGTATCGTTTATCATATAGATAATGGGCGTTGCTAGCTGCTACTTCATACTTTTCACTCCAAATAAA
The DNA here is from genome assembly GCA_013358685.1 of Antennarius maculatus. NCBI lineage: Eukaryota > Metazoa > Chordata > Actinopteri > Lophiiformes > Antennariidae > Antennarius > Antennarius maculatus. Next base: position 9,474,489 of record CM023620.1, on the reverse strand, counting down.
GTCGTTTATCTCCTGCTAAATAACCAGAGCACAGATATGTTATGACAGCTGTAACAACCATGTAAGAACTTGTACTACAGCTTAACCTTAATGTTAAACCTTCAGAGACCAGGTACTATACTGTTGCATACGTAACAGCGCTGCAACATAAATTGATTGCCATTAAAGTTTGAATTTTCAAAACAATATAAGATGCTCATCATAAGAAGACAGACCACTACAATGGCAGTCAGCGAAACGTTTACCATCCTTCCAAAAGCAAGGTCATAGCTGGGTAACCATAATTTCTGGTTTCCAGATTAGTAGCAGCCAACCATTTAAGTTTAGTGAATCGTGATTTTGTATGGATCTGCTTCAAACTGCCCACACTTGTAGATACTCACCCTCTCCGCAATCAGCTTGTGTACTGTTGCTTTTCCACTTTGTCGGCTATGGGTGTTGTTGGAGCCTTTCCCAGCTAACTGTAGGCAATAGGCAAATATTGCAAATGTAAAAAAAAGTTGCTTGTTGATTTATGTTGCTAAAATATTGATAAGATTCACTAATCAGTGAAATAATTGGCAGAAAGGCTTTTAGTTATTGTTTAATAAAGTAGGCCAGGTGTTCGAAATTCCAATCATCTGCACATTAATTCATTCAACGTCAAATACCCACTTCATCCGCTGTCGCGGGTTGCGTGGTACTGGAGCCTATTCCAGCTGACCGGGTCCGTGAGGTAGGTTATACTGCAGGCGTGATGTCAGTCCATTGCGAAGCCACATGTAAACAGAAAAACCACACACGCACACAATCACACCTACAGCCAATTTTGGATCATCAATTTACTTAAGCTGCATATTTTTGGAGGTGGGAGGAAGCCGGAGAACCTGGAGAGAACTGACGCAGACATAGGGAGAACATGCAAACGCTGCACAGTTATGCATGTACTTAGTGAACATGCCCATATTTTTCTTACCTAATGTATGCCAGATAAACATTTCAGTATTCTGAATCCAGACTGATGTAAATATCCTCTAAACAACATATAAAGTCATTAAAAAAACAACCTGATCATCACTTTTAGAGACAAGCCTGCAGGCCCGGCTAGCCGACTGCCGAGCTCAGGTTGAACACTGGCAGGGTGTGGCAACGATCTGTGAGCTGAGCAAACAGGAGGAACTGGCAGAGCTGCAGAAACAATGTGATCAAGAGATTCAGTCTCTGCAAGAGGCTCTCAGAGGTCAGTGTGTGTTTATGTATGTGTGTACATGCATGGTGTGTGTTTGATCAGAGACCAAATAATCAGACTTGCACTATAGATTCCAGCACTCTGTCTTGAGTAAATGTCACAAAGGAAATACAAATGAGTTGAAGTAAGACTCAGAGATTAAAATCCCCATGATGGATAAACACAAGATAAACTCCATGTGCTGAAAATAATTGCACTAGCCGCGTACCACAGATAAAATAACAGATATTAGAAAACTAAGCTTGTTAGAACATACTTGATTCAACAGCATTTCATTTTATTTTTGAGCATATAAAGTGTAAAAAAAAGACATTCAAGTACTGTGAGTTAGCTTGTGAAAGTACGGTAATATTGAACAGTGAAGGGGAACCTCTGCAATGAAGGAATTTTAAATAAGTGGTAATATTTCAATTTTCAAAGCAACAATACAGTTCTACAGTATTTGATTTCAATATTTTCTGTTTTTTTTAGTTTCTTATTGATGCTAAATGTCTAAAATAATATTGATCACCCTTCTGACCCTCAATCAGTAAGATAAAATTAAATTGTTGATATTAAAATGTTGGTATTCCATAAGATTCAAAAGAGCTTATATATAGAGTAAGTTGTGCGCCTTATTAAAGCAGTGAATTTCATTAGAATTACTGGAGTTTCTAAGTCTTGCTGACACATCAAAATTCATAAAACATAACATTGCATTACATTTGGTAATCTCAACTAATTAGGCCCATCATATATCAATGTGATGAGTGGATTCAAAAGCTTTATTAATATTTCAGTACTTTCTTGTGGTTAACAGAGACAGCAGCGCAGTACGAGGCCAGGATATCTCTTCTCCAGTCCCAGCCTTTAGAGTGGAGACGATCCAGTGGACAAAACATGGTCAGTGTCTAACTTAATGCCTTTCTAAAGTGATCTGGACATAATCAGACTATTAGATTTTCTCTCTTTTTCAGATCACTGGACGGAAAGCAAAGACAGACACCAGTAATGAGTCTCTTACACCATTCACCAACAACCAGTCTGAGTTGGAGAACACGGGGCTAGTAGATGGAATTCAAAACCTGCCATTGGAGCCCGAGGTGGCGGTGGAGGGAGAAGGAGTGCCACTGACAGCAGAAGGGTGTTTTTCACTGCGACACTGTGACTCGGCTTCACTGTCCTCCTTCTCTTTAGACACACCCTCTCTGCCCAGAAAACTCAAAGCTCAGGAGGACACTGAATCTCTGGTGTCCACCGGTACTCTGGTGCCTGAAGCTATCTACCTGCCACCAGCTGGACACAGACTGGTTACACACAGCGACTGGGATGCACTCAATGCTCAGGTATCAATTTAAAACTGATAGCAGGTTTGCATTATAATGTTGTTGACTGAATCTCTGTAGGTTGATACACAAAATAGTGCTTCAAAATGAAGTTTTAAACAGTGTTATATTTAAGAAATGTTTGTGAAGCATTCATGCGCAAAGTTAGATAACAGGAAAAGAGCTCACACTTTTGCTCATAGTGAACTATAAGCAATTTTTATTACATCCCACTTCAATGCGGTGATGTATTGCGTGTGCGTTTGTCCATTCGTCCGTTTGTTCGTCGTTCGTTCGTTAGTCCACCAAATATCTTCGCAACTGTTGCAGATAGAAAGATGAAACAAAAAGCACATTACTCAGGGGCAAAGGGGATGAAAATGAGATGATGACCTTGACCTTGAGAAAACTGGGTCAAGGTCAAATTTCAACTTTTGTACACGCAGGAACAGGATAAGATAGACAAAGGAGAAGGCCAGTGTAAGACCACTGATCAAAGCTAGTACTTTGATCTATCTATGCACTAGCTTTAATCTATGGTCAAAGCTAGTGCATTGCTTTGAACTACCCTGAAAGGTCAAAGCTATGCACTTGTCAGGTACTGCTTTCAGGGTACCCTGACCTACTCTTCGCGGGATGTTGCAGTCTCTGACTGCCTTGGTTCTTGTTTATTCTTTTTTTAAACTTTGAGGTCGACCAATAGCCTCCCCTTCGACACATTACTTTTATAAAATAACAAGGATGTGATGTGTTGGACAGCTGTCAGAGCTGAACGAGGAGGTGAGTCGACTGCAGGCTGAGAAGGAAGAGCTGGAAAGGGAACTGGACACACAGACCAACCATACACACAAACAGGTAAGCATTGCTGTTGTGCGTTTCAGTGTGTCTCACACACATATATGGAGTGTGTAATAAATTTGTAGAACTATCCACATGTTAATTTGTCTGTGTGTGCCGTCAGGTATCACTGCTCCAGTCTCAGGTTCATACATCAGAGTCGCTCCTCCAGGACTTACAGAAATCTTTCAGTCAATCACAGAATGCAGTCCAGAGTCGACTGGTGAGTGATGGAATGCTGATTCAATGCGAACATGGTCATGTTAATAGTAACTACAGATACAGTTATCTGCAATTGTTGTTACAGAAAAATCCTTTTTAAAACTCACTAATTGACTTCAGTATTACCTTGAGATATGAATGACTCGACATACGAGTTTTTTGAGATAGTAGACGTCGCTTTGTCTGTATTTTTGTCTGAGATACGGGTGGAAATCTGAGTTACGAGTTGTTTTTTGTGGCACCACTGATAGTTTGAGGATGGATACAGCATTTTCTAGGCAACTTGTCATAAAAACATGTGTTGGTTTTACTTTTCATTAGGATCAATGCAACAAACAATGCAGTTACTGTATTCTTATTTTTTACAAGGTCAAAAATTCTCTGTTTGCTTTGGGTCTTCTGTGGATAATTGGTCACGAGGTATAAATAGGAACCATTTGTTGGCCAGGCGAGGTTTTTTCTGCCTGGAAGCATCAATAGTTTTTTGAATGTTAATTGCACATTGATTGCAACGCCAAATATTGTAATGTTTAGATGTGAACTAACTATTGGACAAGTTAAATGGTGAATAAACGGAACATTCATGCAAAAGGTTGGCGTGTCCGAACTTGATTCAGGAAGTGCGTCAATGCGTCAACTACTCAAGAGCAGTGGAAACCTTAGTGGCTTCAAGTGTGGCTTAGCCATCAACAGCTTGTATTTAGATTTTAGTAGCCTCATCATTTAAAAAAAATAATTATTCATTCATACATATATTTATTTAGTTAACATGTTCAAATTACCATTTGTGTGTCCAGGCAGAATTGTCCTTCTCCCAGAGGAAGATGTGCACTGAGCTGTCCAGGCTGAAAGGAGAGGACGTTGTGGATGAAAGCCCGGAGCCGGGCTCATTATGCCCAGCGATGCTGCAGGTACAATTCATTTCTGTGGTTTTTTATCAAAGCTACAGGATATCTGCTCAACCTTGTTGAGCAGATGTACAGGTATGTGTTCCCCTGCTTGGTCTAACAGTGTCTATGCTGATTGTTGTTCTGACCCGTAGGGGGCGCACTGTGAGGAGCGTCTGCGCATTGAGATTGTCAACCTGAGAGAGCAGCTGAACAACCAGACGGAGGAGACTGGTTAGTGACTTGTGTGATTATTCGGAGAAGGGTCTCAACATTTACCATTGTGACACTGAAATATGTTTTATTCTCCATTTTTCTGATCTTGCCTGATTCCTGCTGTCATCAGAAATTTTAGAAGGTGAGTAAAAGACTTGTATTTTCCTTTTGTTTGTTACGACAATTGAAGGTGTTGTGATAGGTCATGGGTAATACTTCATCAAGAATAATTTCTCCTTTAATATCCTTTGGTGATCACATAATTATCAGACGAATCAGAACTGATGAGTTGAAACAAAGCTTTTCTTTAAACAATCCCACCTTTTTTTGTTGATGCAGTGATTCACCTCCTAATGTAGACTTGTTTGTGTTTGTGTGTGTGCAGTGCAGCTGTCCAGTCTGAAGATGGAGATGGAGAGGATCCAGGCGAAGAAGGACCAGACACAGGATGAGCTGCTGGCCTGCCACACTGAGCTGGAAGCCCTGCGGGTGGCGCTCTCTCACATTCAAAACACCAACAAGACTCTCAGCAATGATAAAGTAAATTCAACCTGATATATATATTTTTTGCACTAACCTTATGGTTGTTACAGGTAATCGTGACTTAATCATAAATATTCTGAGAACACTTCAAACTATATAACTTGTTCAAGGAGCTTAAATGCTGCCATTAATTATTATGGGTAGAATCCTCATTATTATCTACACAACCAGAGGAAATAATGTTTGTCTGCTGTGTTATGTTCTCTCCCACCTGCCTTGCCTGAATAGCAGAGTCAAAATGCTCTGACACTTAATATCAAATAGATCATTTGCATTTTATACAGTATGGTAAACAAGCAACAAGTAAATAAAACAACTTCACTGATTGAGCCTGTTGATTTCACTTTCCAATGTACACTCACTGTCACCAATGTTTTATTTTCTTTTATTGTTAGTATTACAAAGATTTTCACCTGCCAAACAACAAAGACAATATTTCCTTACCAGGAGTTGCTCTGAGAGATTTAAAACTATGTCAACCCTCCAGTAGGTCTCCTTGCTAAATACATTGAATTTTTTTATTTCATTCTCAGAATGCTCATGATCATGACCAGGTATACATTCTGAATGTTATCAATACTGATTGGCATTGTTGTTTGTCTTTTGTTAATTGCACCACTAGGAATCTCCAGAATGACACATTTTCAAATGTAACTTTGGCTTGACTGTTTTCTCTGTGGCTGCCAGGCAGTCCTGCATCAACAGTGTCTGGAGCTGCGGAGTCAGGTGATCAGTCTTCGCTCCCAGTTTGACACCAGTCAGACCGTCCAGAGGGACTTCGTCCAGCTCTCCCAGTCACTGCAGGTAAGAGGGAGTAAGTAGTTGTGAAAGATGGCTTAATTAGAGGAGTGATGGTTAAATATTCTGAATGAATAAACATTATTAATACTTGAAAATGTTTTACTGGCTTTCCCTTTCAGGTGAAGCTAGAATTGATTCGGCAGGCTGACAGTCTTGAAAAAGTCAGGGACATTCTGGAAGATGGAGTCGGTGAAGCTTCAGACGACTCATGAGTCTGATTAGACTTAAAGACTAAACATGACAGGAGAAAACCTCCAGTGGGGCATTAATAAGGGCTGACCTACCATCACTACAAGAAATACTGAGAATCACAGGAAAAGTGCTGCTAGCACTTCTAACATAGGATATATTCTCATCTATGAGTTCTGTTGACGTTTCAGGGATGATAATGCAGTACAGTCGTGCTTAAGCATTAAAACTGTTGCTGAGTGACCAAAGTAATGCTTGGAAAAACTTTATTTCAATACTAATACATAGGTAAATATATTTTAGATCACGAGTCCTGAGAAACACTCCAGTTAACTTGTTAAAGTACATGTATAAACCACACTATCCTTCTATCCTCTTGTTTTTTGTGAAGGACCTGTAAAAGCACTGAATCCCTGTGCAGTAATGAAGTTGGAAGTCTCCAAAATGAACTGTTTTTCAGATGTAATATATTATTTTATGCATGTTTTAATTGTGTTTTTATTTTAATTTGGCTCGTTGTTGGTAACTTCCTGTTCCTACTACAACCATACCAGCTTTAGACTTTAAACAACTCGACGACTGTGAGATAAGAAGTTAAGTCAAAATAAATGAAGGAATGTGAATGTGTAAGTTTTTGTCAGTTTGCTTTGTGTTGATGTGTGTTGTACATTCTTTTCACTCTATCAGTTTACAGTAGGACAAAAATTGAATTATGAGGTGTTTCATACCCAAAGATTATAATACTGATATGCATAACAGGGAACAGTTTCACTACACAACTTGATGTAATCTAAAAAAAGTCATGTGATGCGTCAATTGATAACTCAATTCCATGTGGAAAAAACATTCCTTAATCTTCTTCTAAAATAGACTTATGCACCATAAAAGTGTCATAAAAGTCAGTAATATAAATATCATAATTGAAATTACGAGCATCTCATTTGTGCAAATACTGTGTGAAACCAAGTTACTCAAGCTGATTTGTCACTGATTACAAAAGGTTTATACAAGTGGACTAGAAACCTCTTTATCAGGCCAACATGGTTGAACATTTATATATATGAGGAGTAACCTGTATTCAAAAAATAAACACCCCTTTTTTAAATACATATGTTTTATTCTTAAAGAATAGAATCAACACAATAGTTTTAATAACTCACCTATATATTAAGTACATACACAGAAAAATATATTTTGCAGCTTTTTTGGTGTATTTTCAGATGGCTTGTCTGTTGTCTTTGTATTCATGCCACTTGATGTTTCACGTTAAGTGGCTTCCAGCAGTTCTCTGTCAGTGACAGCGCTCGGTCAGCTCTCCTTTCTCTTTCTCAGCTCTCTCCCGCTCTGTAGCACTTTAGACTTTTCCTGGATAGGAAAACAGATTCCTGTCAGTCTTCACTTGGTGTTGTGTGCTGGAGGCCATTTGTGTAATGCGCTATGTCAGTTGTGTAAAATAGAGGCCAAATTAACTGCACATTTTGATTATTCATTACAATGTAATCTATGAAGTATAATATGAATTTAATAAAAATCGGTGTAAGAAAATGGATGGATAAAAATGGTAGGACCTGACTACCTATCACACTAAACTCTCCTTATTAACTGACGCACATACAAAGCTTTGCTACAGCTCCACCTGGTGGTAACAAAGGAGTACGACACGCTACCGGTAAAAGCCACGATGGCAGAAAGCCTCACAGGGAAAGTTTGGATGGCCACTCCAGACACAAACATCGACCAGGTAAGAAGTACATTAAATTTCACGTCTTTTTCTCGTTTAGACATGCATGAGAGCCTCGTAAGTTTGCAATGACGTGCAAATTTGAAATTTGACTAAAGTTAGCAACAGTAAGGATCTAAACTTGATGTACACTTGTGTGTACAGAAGTATTTAGTTTTGTTAAAGATATATTCGCACGTTAGCAAAAATATGTTTCTGAAAGCAGTTTATAGCTAACTGTGTGCAGCTGAATAGCTATAGGGTGTTAATGTCAAATAAAAGACCAAGTAAAGAGGCAAAGTTGTTTGTCATTTTGTTTGTTTCCATTGTAATGTTCTGAAAACATTAAAAAAACCATGTATTTCTTATCAATACATATAAAAGCGGTCAAGGAAAACAGTGATTCAGGGTTGAAAAAAATAATTCACAATTAAAGAGTGTCCATGTACGTGGAGATAATTTGTCTCTAAAATTATATCAGGTCAAATCCATATGATTCTTAGTTTTCCACTAATCTGGTTCCGATAAGCCCAAATACCAAACAGACATCAAAATATGAACTTGAGTCTTAAGAAGTTTTAAATATAAATTTATCATGAAACCTCCCCATGTCATGACACCGTTAAGCTACAATCAACATTTCGAAGCCTTAGTTTCTAATTTCCTACTAAAGAACAATCAATTAATTGTTTTAGGGTTTCTTTTTCACAAGTGTGTTTGTTACATAATGCAAGATAATCCAGTAATACCTGATAATGTTTAACTTTGTCCGCAAAATAGTCAAATTACATGAAGGCATTGGCAAAGTGTGCTCACCAGCATTTACTAGTTTCTCTTCTCAGACACTACAAGCTGTTTGAAGCAGTAAGCTAAAAAACATCTTCTGACAAGCAGCTGTATGCAACTTTAAGAACGAGCCTGGAATCAAATGTTAGACGACTACTGGTAGTTCATCACAGATGTATGGCTGTCAGAACTGATCACAGCATCACTCAGGAGCCAAATGCATTAGTCCAGAAGGATTTACAAGACGGACATGAAGTCAGCAAGGCATGAAACTTCCAGATTTGCAAGATGCAGGATGCTTAAACCTTTAGCAGGAGTCAGTTGTATACCTTTTTGTTACAGGGGTATTGGAAGAGGGGGTAACAGGTTTAGGCTGATTATCAAGAGACGAAACAGTGAAAAAGATTATCCAAGGAAATAAAATTAGATAAATGTCATCAGAATTTTCAGTTATTTGAGGAAAGAGAGGTAACAAGGTTTAAACTGTGTTGGAAAACAAAAAAAAGGAGGACAGGTTAAAAGACAGGAAAGGGCATTTAATTTTATGGGAGGAAAATCATTCAGTTAATCATTTATTCATGTAAAACAGACATAAGACATTTGTGGCACAACATCAAGGTGAAATGTTAAAGTTGAATGAAGTTTAAATATTTTAACAATAGTCAGCTGTACAAACCCAGTATCTTCTCATAGCACCAAAATTCTCATTCCATGTCATTACTCACCAACATGACCTACTTTCATTACAGTGATTTCAGTATTCACCCCATTGGTGAGCTTCCATAATGATTTAAGTTGCAGTAATTAATATAATCTCTTCTGCTTCCGACAGTTATATTATGGTAAGATCACATCCATGTTTTGTATACTCATTTTAAAATGTACGGATAGAATGAAGCACACACGCTGAACTTACCCTCCAGATATGTACGAGCTACAAATTTGAGAACCTCATCGATGAGGATAACGGGGAAAGAGAGCTTCAGCACCATAATCCATTGTTCTGTATTCAAGTGGGTGAGTTTGAAGATCATCTGCGGACAAGAGCAACACTATGTTAAAGCTGCCAAAGCAGAAAAATGATCACTGCTAAAACAACAACAACAACAACAAAACAGTCAATTGTGGGAGTATTATTAATATTAGCATTCAGATGATTTGGAATATCAAGTCCAGTTCATATAAAGTCATACATGTTATTTCACTTGTAGAATCAGCTGGAGATCAGTGACCTTATGTGAATTTGAATTTAATTGCTTTGGCTATTACGTTAAGGTTAGGGTTAGGGTTAACCCTAACCCTAACCCTAAACATTCTTCACTGGGAATATTTACCCAGAAATGAAGTGAACACAATGCAAAAGAAAAAGTGTTATCTCAGCACAGCAACACAGTGTTAGGCCTTTTGATGCCCTGCAGCCGGTTTGATTGTGTGCCTCTTCTAATGCCACCTCTGTTAGTAATCTGGGGATATTGTAAGTATTAAAAGCAACGAGAGGGCGGTGTGTGAGGTGTGTGAGGTAGGAGCACAGGGAAGCAGGAGGGCAGACTCACGGGCAGGGGGTCGACGTAGATGATCATGAAGTGAAGGGACATGGAGAGGGTCATGGCGCCCACCAGCCAGCAGTTGCTCCAGGGGGGCATGCGCAGCAGGGACTGGTTCTCAGACAAGCTGGGGGGGGGTATGGGGGATGAATGTGGAGGCGGAGGGGAAAGTTAATGCAGAAATGTGTGAGGGCATAGGAAAGACTGTATGTTGAGGTGAATGTTGAAAATACAAACAGTAGAAAAGAGTGTGAAGAATACAGTTAGCAGATGAGCCCTTACAATTATGTGGTAAATATGGAAGTAAAACTTCCAAGGAAAGTCTTCAAAATAATGTTATTTACATTCTGTTTGTGTTCTGAAGACAGAACACGTACAGAACAGCTGTAAATGTGTTGATAAGTAATGGGTTGTGTTTTGGCTTGCATTGGTTTCTTTGAATGTTTGTCATGAACTTATGAGACTTTTCTGTGGAGGTAGGTTTTGGCCAAAGTTTTTGTTGGTCAAATGGATCATCGTCTGGAAAAATCAGAGCTCAAAGAAGAACTCTTTGCCAACATTGATGAGGAATTGTTTTTCTTGAATTAAATTATGATTCCAATCTGATTATAAAGTCTAGCAAACTGGGACAAACAGTCATGACACAACAGCTTTTAGAAAGTGAAAATGTGTAAACACAGCTACCTGGAAGAGGTTTGTGCTCTCTAACTGTTGTCTGTTTAGATTCACGTTTCATTTTTTAACTATGACTGACAAGAGTAGATAAGAAACAAGAAATCTATGCACCAGTATTTGAAATACATGAAACATTTTACTTTCTTTCATTCCATCATGGGATAGAATATGACCTATTTGGATCAACAGTGTAGTCTGACCTGTTCAGAGCATTGCACATCTCGATGGTGACCAGCACAGACAGAGCCATGGTCATTGGAGGAGCGGCCTCAAACACCTCGCAGTGGATCCCATCAAAGTCCACGTTGTCCTCGCTGCACTGCATGAAGTGTGACTGACGGAGAAATGAAAACACATGATTTCTTACTTGTAGGAGAATAATATGATTCTAAATGAAGGTTTTTTGTGACATAGATGCATAATCTTTAGGGAAAGGACAGCGTAGAAAACCAACCAGCTGGTGGAAGGTGACCAGAGGACCGTCTTCACAGTACAGGAACCACCAGGCAGCAGCTGCCACGGTAGCAGCACCAACGTAACCTGGAAGACATCATCACACTGAATGAGACAGAAACTGCATTGAACAGGCCTTTCTTCAGTAGAAAGAGCTGTGAAACACTTCGTATGAGAATAAGGCATAATGGATCATCTTTAACTGCACTAAAACTTCAGTGGATGAGATGGACAGAGTGAGAAAGTGAGAACATGAATGTCTTGTACCTCCAATGGCCAAGTATCTGAAGAAGAGCCAGCCGGAGATTAGGGGCTCTTTGGGGGAGCGGGGAGCTTTGCCCATGATGTCCAGGTCGGGGGGGTTGAAGCCCAGCGCGGTGGCAGGCAGACCGTCAGTCACGAGATTGACCCAGAGCAGCTGGACGGGGATCAGGGCCTCGGGCAGACCCAGGGCGGCTGTCAGGAAGATACTGAAGGAAACGACTGCATTAGGTTGGACACCCTCCCTCCTCTTGTCTCTCGTATCAAGCAAAAATTTTTGTCTCAGTCTAAGTAAGTCAACTCACCAGACAACTTCCCCAACGTTGGAGGAGATGAGGTAGCGGATGAACTGCTTCATGTTGTTGTAAATGGCTCTGCCTTCCTCAACTGCGGATACAATGGAAGCAAAGTTGTCGTCGGCGAGGACCATCTCGGAGGCTGACTTGGCAACGGCAGTGCCAGAGCCCATGGCGATGCCAATCTCCGCCTTCTTCAAGGCAGGGGCATCATTCACTCCGTCACCAGTCTTTGTGAAGGGCGGAGGTTTTATGTAGAGGAGTAAATTATTAAACTCAGATAATTCATCATTTACTATTTATGTTACAAGAAGTTCTGTTTGATGTTAAAACAGAAAAGCTTGAGTAATTCTCCTCACCATGGCAGTAATCTCATCAAAGCCTTGCAGGAACTCAACAATCTTAGACTTATGGGACGGCTCCACTCTGGCAAAGCAGCACCCCTTTTGGACGGCTTTCTTCTGATCGTATGAAGAAAGATCATCAAATTCACGTCCGGTGAAGGCTTTTCCAGTGACATCCTCATCCTCAGCAAAGATGCCAATGCGACGGCAGATTGCCACAGCTGTGCCTTTGTTGTCGCCTGCGGGGAGGGAATGGAAGTTCTCATCAGTTGTATCAAGTGCTGATCAGTGACTTTCTTTTCAAAGACTAATGAAACTACTGAGTTCAATTTGCGCACCAACCTGTGATCATGATGACACGAATGCCAGCAGCCCTGCAGAGCTCAATGGAACTCATGACTTCCTTACGAGGAGGGTCCAGCATACCAACACAGCCCACAAAGGTCAAGTCAGTCTGGATGAAAAAGTTAACAAAGTTCAACTGGAGAAAAATAATACTGCTTTTCAGACAAATTCATGCAGTTTATAATGAATTTGTGATAAAATGAAAATAACTTATTTTAGTACTCAATCACCTCATAGTCTGCAAACTTGGTGGAGTCCTCCAGGTTCATCTCCTCCTTCCTAAGAGGGGTGTCACAAGTGGCCAGTGCCAAACAACGGAGTGTATCACGCCCAGTGCCCCACTCTTTGATTACAGACATGATGTGATCTTTGACAGGACCAGTCAGAGGCACACGGGAGGTGCCAACACGAATATAGGCACAACGGTCAATGACACCTTCTGGAGCACCCTGATGACACAGTAAATGAGACACAACTTCATCACTGACATACAGTATGTCTAAGATTTGAGTTATCATTTGATTTAATATGTACTCTACTCAGCATTCATTTGCCACTGCTGTATTTACATTTATTTTCTGTTGTGTGTTTTGTATGTCTTGGATTACATTCTCACTTTGACAAACATTTTGCTTCCCACTGGGGCTTTGGCCGACTTGGCAGGAGAGCAATAAACCGACATGGACTTCCTGTCTCTGGAGAACTCCAGCGTGAACTCCTTCTTCATGAGCTGCTTGATTACCTTTTAGAAAAAAAAAGAGAGGAAGGTGAACTAGCAGTAAAATAAAAGAAACTCAAGGCTGTGTTACAGTGGTATGAAAAAGTTCGGGCACCCCTTGTCAATTTTCCAGATTCCACTGTAAACACGTTTAAAAAAAATATTGTCATTAAGGTTTTACTCCAGCAAACAACAGTTATAACAAACAGAACAAAGTTATAATTTATTACTGCGTGTTTCTGGCACCCTGATGAATGGACATCCTGTTTTTAGTCTGCATCCATTGCTGAATGAAATCTTGGACACTTAAAGGAGACATTTGTAAGATATAGCAAGAAGCTACAGTTAGCTGAGTTAGTCGTGGAGCTTGTGATCCATAGTTGACTGAATGTTTCCTCAATGATGATACTGGATAAGAATCTGATAAAAAAAATACTCCATGTCAGCTACATGCCTGAGGGAAATATTAATACATTTGTAATATACTAATTTATGTATTGTATAATAATACAGTTTATGTACTTTATAGTTAATATAATCTAATAATGTGGGAGAAACCTGACACAGTATTGACTTTTTCGTGGACTTACTGCACAGCATGCATTCGCCCTTTCCACCTTGGAGAGGCCACGCACTTCTGTGTTAAACACGTTCATCTTCTCCACCAAACAGCACAGAGCTGTTTCTGTGGCTTCACCCACTTTCTCATAAATACCTTTGGACTGCGTCACAGAGAAATACATAAAGAACAAAAGACACATTTTGAATTGCCAGTGTTCCACAAGTTACCATATATTTAGACAACACTAAACATTGTGAATGTGCTGCAAACCTCATTGTAGTCCAGAGAGGAGTCATTGCACAACGCACAGATGGTAGCCAGTTCAACCAGTCCGTCATACTGGCCACATTTTACAGATGAACCAAGTCTTGTACTGGAGAAAGATATTTGACGAAAGTCAAGAAACTGTATCAAGAAAGTATTTCGCTGTGTTCCAACTTATTACATTAATATTTAGCTCTTGTTAAACTTACACTTCTCCCTCTGGAGTGTACTTTGATCCTGAGATGTCAAACTGTCCAAGTGAAACACTCTCGCCTTCAACTTTATCGATGATGAACATCTGCGTATAAATATGACAAAAGTACATCAAATCTGCTTTTTTTGTGTTGTAAGAAAATCTTCTTGTAGTTATGCAGGAATAACTTCAAACCTATCAGTCTGAGCCTACCTTAGTCACACACATCTGGTTGGTGGTTAGGGTACCAGTTTTGTCCGAGCAGATAACAGAGGTGCATCCCAGGGTCTCCACAGAGGGCAGGCTCCTGACAATGGCATTCTTCTTGGCCATACGACGAGTTCCCAGAGCCAGGCAGGTGGTGATCACAGCTGGAAGTCCTGTGATCAACAGAAAAGGAGATGAGGCACTGGGAGAGGAATTGAATAAAATACTCAGCCACTGCTTTAAATCTGGAGAAAAAAATGAAATGTGGACAAAAACTTAATCCTCCTTGTGTGAAATGAATAAAAACAAAAAAATAAAAGCAAAAATAAATAAAAAGTTACAGATGATGACACGCCCATGCCAAAACAATCTATCCTAAATGGAATATTGTGTTTAAATGGTTCAAATTCCAAGTGTGTCTATAAATTATGAGGCAGTTGATCCAAAAAATGATCATAGTGAACAATCTGGATGGCTAGTAAATCTCGCCACAAATGAGATATTTGTGGCGAGATTGCCCAACCCATCTGATATAACTGGGGACCCCACCATCACTGGGCAGAGTGACAGCAGCGGTGGTCCCTTCACACATCAGCTGGCACAAATCCAGGCTGCTGCAAAGCTTTCAGGGAGCTTTGTGGTCAGATGCTTGGCAAGCGTCATCTCTGACAAGTTCTGGAGCTTGTCCAGTGTAGTGACATTATGGTGGCATCTGAGCCTGCAGATGATGTTGTCCTGTTGGCATCATCAGACTGTGGCCTATGATGATCACTGGCACAGTTTACAGCTGACTGTGTGGTGACGGCTAGAGACGTCCTCCGAATGTAATACGGTTTCTGTCTCAGAACAGGTGGCAAAACATTGCTGCTTTAAGTGTTCAGTGGTGGCTTGATCATTTCATGGTTCTAATCATTCCTGAGGGCAGATCAGAAAGATAGCAGCACCTAGGCAAACAGCTTTGTGCTGTTTGCCACTGAATCCACATAAAAAAGTGAATAAAATAATCAACAAAATCAGAAAAAATGGAACCTTAATAGCCTTAATAGCGTGAAAAGATCAACTTGACAAAGCCCAAGAATATTTCCCTAATGTAGAATTTCCCTTCCATCACATTGTCTGAAATAACATCAAAATCAATTCAGCAGATATACATATGGCTAACAAGCACTCATTTTGATTCAACCTCAAGTAGACATGATTTTCAGATGCTTGGTAAGATCCCTTTAATTAATTCCAAACCAATAGATTGCTTTTCAAACTCATATTTTTCAGCCCCATTCAACACAGTCTCAAATGACCTAACTTGAGGCTGTGTTGAATTTCAGTTCATTTTTAATTCTTTTGTTTTCCTGAAGTGGAGACAAAAAAAAGTTTGCATGCTATTTTTTTTTATATTTCATATTTCTTATGTAATTTAACTTCCCCAGATCTATGAACAAACAAAACAGAATTCCTTTTTAGTAAACTGTATAACACTGCATAATGCTTTGCACATTCATGAGTCAATAGCCTGGATTTTAATCGTTAATACACCAGTAGATGCAGCATCATATACATGAGGTACATACTGTAATATACTTCTGAGAAACCTTCTAAGCCAGCGGCTTACCTTCAGGGATGGCAGCCACTGCCAGAGCCACAGCAATCTTGAAATAGTAGATGGCACCACGGATCCAAGAGCCTCCGTGGACAGGGTCATTGAAGTGGCCGATGTTGATTATCCACACAGCCACACATATGAGAGAGATGACCTGGAGGACAGACAGTGAGAGGCACATATGAGACCTTAAAGCTTTGCTTCATATGAACAAATTTCTACTTATTTATTTATAGCATTATGAGGTTTAAAGTGTTTTCAAGATGAATCAACATTAGAAACAGGTTCAGAAATCCTTCAGAAATTCTATCCATATCCACCTTGGAGAGCTGTTCCCCAAACTCATCCAGTTTCTGCTGCAGAGGAGTCTTTTCCTGTTCTGTGGCGGCCATCTGGTCTCGGATCTTCCCGATCTCAGTGGAGACGCCGGTTGCAACAGCAATACCCGTGGCTTTTCCAGCGGCGATATTTGTACCCTGGAGAGTGTTTTAAGAAAGTAGCATAGCTGCTTTGTATTTAGTTTGTCAGTCATACCAGGGGTTTGACTAAATGGAACAAAGCCATGATTCTCTTAAAGGTTTAAGCAAAGGAGCAGGACCCACAGAGAAGAGCATGTTCTTCTTGTCCTGGTTGACGGCTCGGGGGTCCGGGACGGCATCAGTGTGTTTGATGACACTGACAGACTCACCTATCAGAGAAACAGGGTTTGGGTGGGAATGTGGTCATGGACGAAACCTTTCTTTGTTTGTGTCATTGTTCTGTGAGACCATACCCACCGGTAAGAATGGACTGGTCCACTCGCAGGGTGGTAGACTTGATGGAGATGATTCTGATGTCAGCTGGGACTTTGTCACCAACTAGTGTCCACAAAAACACCACCATGTGAATCACACCAAAACGAGTCAGACACACTTAGCTCTTTGCTCTAAATGATTGTTTCGTCAGATTTAAAAACAGCTTCTGTTCACAGTGCAGCTACTATCAATCTGACTGCAGCATTATAGCAGGGGGGATGAAGGGAGAATGAGGGAAGGGGGCGCATGGCTGATTGACTGGATTTAGCACTCTGGATGGATAGTGTTGTTGTTGAAAGATGAAACCACAGCCAGTGATGGAGGGAGAGAGAGAGACCTTGGGGAGATCATAAAATGCAAAAAAACAGGTGTAGAGCAAACAGAGAGAGGGGAGCACGTCTGGCCATCAATATTTAGTGTATTTATACTCAAGCTTGGCTTTTTTCTTTTCACAAGTTCCTTCTGCCCCTCTCCACCCATCTTTTCTGAGGTTGCCTTAAAAGGGCTCACGTTCATTCCCAAGGACGTCATGGAGACTCGTACTCTGTTTTCTGGCTTAACTTTTGATGTGCATGCACAAGTAGGTTCAGAGTGCTCTTGTATCAGTGCACGGGATCCACTAAATCGTAACAAATGATGTGACTTTTGCACACAATAAGAAATATTCAATTATCAGGATAAGAATCTTGGGAGGTACCATTTAGCTGTAACTAATTTTACTGTGCAGAATAAAGAATGAGTTAGACATTTCTTCTCCCATTCTTTGTTCGTTGAAAACAGAGCTATTCTGAGAGGTATGTCTCAGTGTGTTGGCCTTGTCCTTTAACCCTGTACTGCTAAAGATTTATAAAAAAAAAATCAGGATTTCTTGCTTTGTTTTGCTCTGATAATTTTAACCACATCAAATAAATTCTGTGTCTCCGATGCAGCAAGAATACAGTCGTTCTGACTGGTCAAACACTTATTTGGGTTAAAAGGACTTAGACTGCATGTAACAATTAAAGCAGTTTAAAGAACTTATTCCAGTGTTTGAAATCATACCAGAAACTTCGACCACATCACCCGGAACAATCTCCCTGGCCTTGATTCTCTGCACACTCTTCCTGTCCGCCCGGTAAACTTTCCCCATCTCAGGCTCATACTCCTTCAGAGCCTCAATGGCACTCTCTGCATTGCGTTCCTGTTAAAAAAATGAAACAATACCAAATAAACAAAAAAACAACAAAAAAAACAGGAAAAAAATAGGCAAAACAAGAACTATTGCATTAACCATTATCATTTTTATGTCCTGATCTCTAATGATTCAAGATGGTAAAGTCAGCACTGACTGATTGTCTCTACATTTTATTCCCAACACTGAGAACTGTTTGTTTTTGAAATATTTCTCTTTATCATTAAACAAAAGATGAAACAATGAGCCAAACACAGCACAGCCAAAATACTTCTTCTGGGATTGTTAGGTTTTTGTTTGACTGACATTCACAAACATCTGAATATTAGTGCATTGCCGTATACTACAGCAAGGGTGTCAAACTGATTTTCACGGAGGGCCACATCAGCATAATGGCTGTCCTCAAACGGCCAGATGTAACTTATAAATGTAACTAAATGTAACTCAATGTAATGTAAAATAAATGTAAAATAAATGTAACTATTCCTTAATGTTAAATAACTCCAAATTTGTTACTGATTTAAGTTACAAACATTAAAGTTGCACAGAAAAAAATATGTTTGCTTGTTGCTTTGTTATAACATAAATCCTATTATAAGTCCTTTTATAACTTTTTTCTCGATGGTAAAATGGGCTTAGTTACTGCATTGTGGGAAATGTAGTTTTTTGTCAAAGCACACTTTTGACCTATTTATTTTTAGACACTCTGACCATTTATGCTCTTGCAGGCCACATGAAATGATGCGGCAGGCCACATCTGGCCCCCGGCCTTAAGTTTGACACATGTGTACTACATCATCTAATTGAACGCCACTGCTTTAAACAGTTAAAGTAACTAATACAACCCTTAAGTGAAACAACAGACTGTGGTTCTCCTTCTGGAAGGCTGATTTAAAGAGGATTTTAAAGGCCAGAATACCAAAATGATTAGTAGGGAAATAACACTTGCAGTTCCTTATATCCAAAAGAACAAAATAGATCTCACAATCCTCAAAAACAAAAGGATGCAGAATGAATTTTCGTATACCACACAGTCGTAGTAATAATCGATTCTTTCTCACACACAGGAACCACAAGTGACCAGTTTCTCGGAGAAATTTGGAATGGCTCACAAGGGCCAACGACTACGCAAAGTTCATTTGCCTTTTCCTGTTTTCTTCTGGACCTCGTTGTTCATCCATTAGTGTAGACAATGAAGAGATGAACACATGATTGATGGGACGATGGATAAAATGGATCAACCCTCCAGCACCAAATGTGCTGGGAGGATTATAACAAATGTGTTTTCTGAGGTGTCTGAAGTATGGACAGCAGGTTGATCAGAGAGGTCAAACAGCTTGATGTGCAATCGCTCTGTGGTTTCTTCCAAGGCTGCCCTCGACTGCCTCAATGTGTAAAGCCCGACTTATGCCCACTACCCTCCCTCTCTCTATTCTCTCCCAAACCCCCCCATGTGTGAATCCTTGTGCATAGTTTCCAAATGACTGTTGCAGGGTTGATATGAACCCCCTACCACAGACAGACACAAAATGCCCGTGGTAACCTGATCATCCCTCTGTATTTTTACTGTGGATTGTGCAGTGTGGATCGTAACAAAGAGGCGTGCAGTTTGAGACTTCAAGGCAGGACTGGTCCCAGTCCAGCAAGGCCCCCCTCCCCTTATATCTCTGCTCAGCCTCTTCAGCTTAACCCCTCAACCTTTTCACCTCCTGCTGACGTCAGACCACTCTGTCTGGATTCCCTTGAACTTTCGGCTCTCGGCGTTGGCTCTGGAAGGAGTGTGCCTCACTGTAGAGGACATGGGCTTCGACCTGAGCTGGTCGCCACCGTGTGTGATTTATGGCGTGCGAACATTGCTAAGTATAAGAGTCTATTTAGGTGTGTGTAAAACACAGCATTCAGGGGTAGGTATGTGTCCTTGAGATCGCAATTATTTCTTTGAGCAAGTGTCACTGACCTGCCACACTCCGACAACAGCATTTGCAATGAGGATGAGGAGGATGACGAAGGGCTCAACAAAGGCTGTGACCGTTTCTTCACCTTCCTCAAACATGGCCAGCACCTTAGAGAGACACATCGTACATATCAAACTGAGAATCGGATATATTTAAAATGACTTTCGTACCATTAAATGATTTTTTTCCCTTTCCCTGGGGAAAACATTTGAGTTCTTATATGTTAGATGTAGTTTCTGCAGATTAGAACTGCAAAACAGTTATGTTTCACAATAAATCAGCTAAGTCAGGTGATTAAAAATGACAAATCTTCATACTTGATCTGAAGATAACAGCATATGTTTCACATTAAATTAAATTAAATTAAATTAATTTATTTGAATGTTTTCCTCCACTGACAATTTAATATGAATGGTTGATGTGGTTGATGTTGAAATGGGAAATGAGGACTTAAGTGAGAAATGGAAATGAGAGCCACACAGATCACTCAGGTCTCTTCATACACATGACGAACTTGAAACTTTTCTCCTTAATCACTCTTTCAGAAGTATGACATTAAAAATCATGCCTGCATGATTCAATAATTCTCTGAAGTCTGTGATGAAGATTCAACAATTAGCCAATCAATCAGACACAACTAAAACTGATTGATTGTTGTTCATTCTCCCACATATAATGGTTTTTTACTTGCATTGTGATGAGTCCACAGTAAATCAATGCATATTTTGTGTTCTGGACAGCTGGTTGAGTAATGACTCAGTTATTGATGTAATATGTTCCACTGAAAAGAAGTTTTTGCTATTTTCTGTAATTGATTTTTTTAAAAAATCCCCATTTAAGAATCTCATGAAAACAATATTCATCTGGACATGAAAATTGCGTGACTGTACGTGTCCTCGGGTGGAAGAGCTTGATTAACAGTATTCTCCCATTCGAGTTTTGTAGTTTTGCTATCAGTAATCCTGTTCTAAATTGATTTTCATAACTTTTGTCTTCAAGTTTGTGTTGCACCTGCTGCTCAGAGAAACATAAAATAGCCACAAGAGAAGCTATTTATGACAGGTATGAAACCATTATTGGATTGAATGTCTCTTATGTCATCCTATGTGTGAAATCTTTACATGTGACTATTTTCCATATCTATACACTAACACATGTGAGCCCTTGTGAGTGGGGGGTTCCATGTTACTACCATAGATCTGTTTCGGAAAGGCTTCGTGTTGACATTGACACAGATTAGCTGCAGGTCAGCAGAGCACACTGCTAAACACAGAGAGCGGAGAAAAAGTCCCATCCCTCTCTTTTCTCTCTAAGTCATAACCTGCCATGTTTTTTGTTTGCCCGCTTTTCCTCTCCAGTTTTTTTTTTCTCGCCTTTTCATTAACCTCTCGCTCTCTCCTCACCCTGCTTTCCCTCAAAGACTCAATCGATCTCCAGAATGGGCGTCAGAGCCTGTCAACACGTTGCGATGGCAGGACATTCCTCCGAGTATGAATAGGGTGACCATGTATTTGTAGTATTTAGTGCTCTCTTTTAGAAACCGTGTATGACTCGGAGAATATTGCTCCTGTTTGTCATTGTAACAAACAATACCATTGTGCAACCCAGTCCCCTACGTCCCCCACCCTTCCTTCTGTCTTTCACTCTCTTCTGCTTCTGCAAGCCATCCCTCGTTCCTTCCATCTCTGACCTTTGTCCAAGGATATCGTTTCTCGTCCTGGCTTGAAACTTTCTTTAAATAAAGCTGTAGCCATGCACACACACACAGTCAGACTCTTTCTGTCTTCCTCTTTGTCTTGCTGCCTATTTTACACACACACACACACACACACACACACACACACACACACACACACACACACACACACACACACACACACACACACACACACACACAGTTCTCAGGCCTTCTAAGGCCATAGTGACAGCTGTGCAAGAGGGAGATCAAGGATTAAGACAATGTGTCCAGCCTACTCTCCTCTACAAAACTGTTTTGGAAGGAGTAACACGCGAGGGAGACGGGGGGGGGGGGGGTATCTAGCACAAATGAGAACAAGGACATGTAATTTAATAAATCACTGATATATGCGCTCCATTTGGCAGGTTGAGTGTGGGAGTCTTGAAGTAAACAGAAAAAGGGTCAGAGAAGATGCAGCTCAGATCTTCTCACATTCATTGAACAGAAAACTTTTTGAAGGGAAATGCATGTAATCATATGTTCTCTTATTATCTTTCAGCATTTGGAAGAGTGGACCTTGTTTGCAAACCTTTTTAACCTATACATGATTATGCTTCCTTTCAACAAGCTTTTCCTGAATTGGTATCTTGGATTGGACATTTATGATCCCTTAATCTAATTCTAGCCATTTGATTGATGGTGCTTGTTATGGATGATTGGGAGTCTTAATTGAAACATATTTTATTAATGTATGTTAAATATATCATGTTCTTCTTCTTCTTCTTTCGGCTTTCCCCTTCAAGGGTCGCAACAGCGAATCAGTAGCCTCCTTCTAACCCTGCTCCAAATTTCTCGTAATCTAAGAATGGAATCATGGCTTTTTAACAGATTATGCCTGTCTTTAAGGGAAAAGATAAAGATAAAGGATTGGATTAAGATAAAGGATTGTTGAAGGGCAAAATACAATTGAAGTGTATAATAAATAGCCTTTTGAGACTATCTTTAGATAAATCCTTAGATAAAGTTTTCTCTTCATCTACCTATTGTGTACCTTAGTGGATGTTCTTTGCCATGTTAGAGAAAATGTCAGCAAACTCACAAAAGAGATGCAGGCAGCCAGCAGTAAAATTCTGACCAACAAGTCCTCAAACTGTTCAACCACCAACTCCCAGATGGTTTTTCCTGTTAAAGAAACAGATGATATAAACATATTACTATATAATGGTATGATATAATCTGAATAATGCATGTGAGCATGCAAATACATTAGCTTAGTAGGAAGGAGGGCAATTGTGATGATGTCAAGGGTAAATCTTACTTAATATACTGCATTTTTTATTCAAGCTAAAATAATGTGGTTGATGGGTGCAAACGGTGAAATGGTAGTTATAGAAGCCACAAGCTCCAAAAAAAGCTGATTCTCAAAGCTGAATGTATTGTGCGAACATATTAGTTGTGGTTTAGTTCCTGTGGCACGTGAGTTGGGACTGAGCGTACAGCTAGTGATGGGGATTTAATAAGCGGTTTGTCATCACGACACAGGAAGTGAGGGGAACAGGTGATTAAAAAAAACATGTGAACTCACCCTCCTCTGCTGGCAGCTCTGTGGGTGAGGAAGGATAAACAGTATTAATCAATAATTTATATAATAAATACATTAAATAAAAAAAATGTTAAATATAATAAAACAATACTAATGCTTGCAGTCCAGCAAGTCAGTGAAGGTCTGATCCATAAGGAATGTTCACGAATGACAACACAATGAAGCAAACATCAAGTTTCGAGAACTATAAGCTGGTCCTGCTGTCAGTCTTCATGTCCAGTAATCAGAATTATTATCTTAATCATATTTACTGTTTGTTCCAGCATCCATTGTCACCAAATACAGAGTCAACATATTGAACATGATGTGATGTAACAGTAACAAGCTCTTAATCCTGCAGGAAGTGTCAAGGAAAAGATGCTATTTACTTTATAGTTTGGGTTCAGATTTTCTGATATGTGACAAGTTAAGGCTGTTTTCAGAACTTATGTTGTAGATGGAAAAGTCTACACGCCCCACTGTTAATGTTATTAATTTCACCTGAGCTTCCCCTGCCATGACGGGTTTGAACGTCTAATAGGATGGGAGAGTGATTTTTAAAAAAATTGCACTCCAGGCCAACTTCTAGGCCTTTTTTGGCTTTTTTTCATGCGTTCCTTTGGTGGGCGAGATGACGCTCAGATGCAGATGGAAAAACTAAAAAAGTTGACCTTGAATTGCTCCTAAAGTCAAGAATGAACCATCATCCTTCAACCCGGACCGACTGTCACACGTGAAACTCTGATCAGCTGCTCCACAAACGTAGCAACAGTTTCCTCAATCAGACCATCACCAAAAACTCACAGAGAATCCATCTCTCCTCCTCCAGCTCCTGTATTCTCCCCTCCCCTTCAAGATAATTGATCTTATTCAACACCACAATTAAACAATATATTTATGTTCCTCCTCCTGGAACTTCCGATTCATCCATCCATCCATCCATCCATCCATCCATCCATCCATCCATCCATCCATCCATCCATCCATTCATCCATCCATCCATCGTTTTCTCTTTCTCCCTCACCATTGAAGCCATACTTGTTCAGGTTCTTCTTAACCTGCTCAGGTGAGAGACCGGTGTCTTCAGTGACGCCAAAGTAGGACAGGACATCCTCTGAGTCTTTGGTGTGTGCGTTCTCCATCCTCACTGAAATGGAGAGACTTCAGGACAGAAGGATAAAAAACAGAAACATTCACATCAGTCTGAGAAGTCCAGCTGGCCTGACACTGAACCTTAAAACATTGGCAGCTATGTTCACCCACCACTTTCTTCAAGTGTGAGATTGGGATTAAAACCTGGCAACCCCCCTGTGTTCACACTCGCTGTCTCTCTACCCCCTCTCTCTCTCTCTCTCTGGGCTGTTACTCTCCTCTCGGAGCCCTGGACTGATAGAAAGTGCAACCCAGCAATCAGTTCCGAAAAGTTTTATAGAGTTGAAAAAGCAGCTCCATTGGTGAGAGCTCACCATGCACTCACCACTCATTGGCTGAGAACGTCACAAATAGGTGGGCAGGGATGGCCCTGTGGTAAAGAAAGGAGGGTTGAATGGGGAAGGGAAACAGCTGCAGATGAGGGTGCTACCCGGCAAGCTGTAAATAATGTACACTGAGGGGAAGGCATGGTCAGGGTAATTAGAGGGGGCAACATAAAGGATGAGAAGAAGGGGACATGGACTCATGACACTGTCCTGTGTGTGTGTGTGTGTGTGTGTGTGTGTGTGTGTGTGTGTGTGTGTGTGTGTGTGTGTGTGTGTGTGTGTGTGTGTGTGTGTGTGTGTGTGTGTGTGTGTGTAGACAGACAGACAAACATTATTTTATATGACTCTCTGAAAGCTTATCCTGCAGCACATACGTATTTGTGGACAAATATTGCACCAACTACAAAAACATTTTTCTTCTGTATTTCTATTCATATTATTTTCGATTCTTATAGGATTTCTATTTCACTACAAAGACAAGTAGTGTAAATAGTATAATTACAAGCTTGAGTGTTTCCTTTATTCTACTTCACACTTTTTACTGCCCTGCATCTAAGAGGCATCTAAGCTTTGTGTTTCAGCTCCTTTCTCACATTCATGACTCTCAAACAGGCAACTTAATGTGTCAATTTTACTTCCAAAGTTGTGACTCTAGTGTAGGCTCAGATTTCAGATTCAAACAGCTTTATTTATCCCAATAGGGCAATTCATTTGCAGCTTCCCTATCCATACATTCAGTGTCAAGGCACAAGGTAATGCTAAATATCAGAAATGACAGATGAACAGGCTGGACAGCAAAAGAAATACAATAGAAGACATGCCACTATTATAAATAAGCTATGATGTTAATAAAATCAATTTGTTTATGTTTAAACAGAAATACTGTAGTCATTTAAAATAAATATTGCCTGCATTCAACCACAGGAGTGTTAGGAGATGCTGAGCCACCTCATAATTCCCAAGGCTTCTTCGGGCGTCCATTAAAACAGAAATCGACCTGTGCGTGACACCTGCTGCTACTCAAGATCATTGCCAGTGGACCCAAAAATTTCTCTTAGGGATTCTGCGTAGCATCTTATTTTAGGTTTAGTGTAATCGGGACGTTTACCTTTTTCTTGTTTTTCCTGTTTACCTTTTTCCTGTTTACCTTTTTCCTGTTTTTCCTGTTTCCTTTGGGCTAGTGTCTGTGTTTGTGCTGCTGCGCCGTTTCCCTCAGACCTGAGGAGCTGTTGTGGCTGTTTGTAGCACAAAAGCTCAAGGTGGCTCACTGACATTTAGCTCAATCTCCCTTTGGGCTCAGGTTTCTGAAGCTCATCCTGTAATGCTAATAAAACACAGTGGTGATAATGCTGCACCACCCTTGTAGAAGGACTCTCCCTTTCCCTCACACACACACACGCACGCACGCACACACACACACACACACACACACACACACACACACACACACACACACACACACACACACACACACGCGCACACACACTTCAAAGTAGTTGTTAGGTGTGCTTCTTTCATTCTAGCAGCTAGTTGAACGGTTACACTTCAGTTCACAATTAGACCCTTCACCTTCATGTAACATACATACATACATTTTCATGTACCGCCGCTGTATCCGCTGTAGCGGGTCACGGGGAGCTGGAGCCTATCCCAGCTGGCATAGGGCGTGAGGCAGGGGACACTCCGGGCACGACGCCAGAGCCACATACAAAGACATAGAAACACGCACACACACAATCGCTCCTACGGGCAATTTGGGACCGGCCAATCAACCTGAAGCGCATGCTTTTGGAGATGGGAGGAAGCCGGAGAACCTGGAGAGAACCCACGTGGACACGGGGAGAGCATGCGAACCCCGCACAGAGTGGGACTCAAACCTGGACCCGCTGGGTAGGCCACAGCGCTACCCACTGCTCTACCGTGCCGCCTACCTTCATGTAACTAAAGGACTACAAAAAAATATTATTAAACACTGTTATGGCATCAGCTTGATACCTAAACCATAAATATTGTACTATAATTACTGTAGTTCCGTTTTGACATAAGCTTTTTTCTTTTCAAATACTGTATATTAAAACAAGACAAAAACTGACAACTTTCAAATAATACATGTAAATACCCAACAGTGTGATTGACAAAAATAATGACATAGTTACTCAAGATAATCAATAGACCTTTTTTGAGAGTCGTTTCATGCTTAGTTAGCCTAGCTAGTTAGCCTCGTCCAGCAGTACAAGCATGCCTCCTTCTCTGGGCTAATACTGAAAGACAATTGTTCCAAAGAGTCCAACGTTCCATGATTATGATTATAACAGTGAAAAACATCAATTTATATGTGATGTTCTAAAATTTGCCATATAATGTGATGTTCTAACATTTGCTATATTATAAAACAGAAAAGCAGCCAATCCTCACAGGGAAGAAACTGAAACTGGATAATTTCATGTCATTTTTACCTGAAAACTCTTGAAATGATCTGAAACATCTCATTCTGACCACTGACGTTAGTCATTGCAGCTATATAGATGAATCAGTACAAATCCTAAAAATGCTTCACCCCTGACCTTCAATGCACATGCATCCAAAAAAAGATCTAGCCCCATTGTAAAAGCATAATAAAAAATATATCTTTGCAAAGTGCAGATGCAAAATAAAAAAAGGTTGCATAAATATTCACCTTCAACACTCTTATATAATCCCTGGTGCAGCTAGTTGGCTCAAACAAGTGACATAATATTTTGAATTTCTTTAATATGACAGTGGCTTTCTCAGACGTCACAAACATCCTGCAGCCATGTTCCCTCTCTCTAGACATCAAGTGATTATGATCATAATGATTTGAAGCTGGGACAGGGACAAGTTCAGCTGTGATGTAACCGGGGCGATTGATGGCTTGTTGGCAGGTGACATAGTGGAGGAGTGCAGGTCAGGATTTCTGCTCATCACTGTGATAGATACAGGAAGCACTTTGACAGAGGATGGAAGAGATGTGTGTGTGTGTGTGTGTGTGTGTGTGTGTGTGTGTGTGTGTGTGTGTGTGTGTGTGTGTGTGTGTGTGTGTGTGTGTGTGTGTGTGTGTGTGTGTGTGTGTGTGTGTGTGTAGTGTAAATGCTATGTTGTATTATTAGCTGAGGCAGCAAGGGTTTGAAGTCCCCCCACTGTAACTGTACCTATAGAAGCAGCTGTGCTCCTCTGGTATAAATAGTGCAATGGGCATGTGGGCAGGCTGTTATGACACAATGGCAGAATTTCAGTGTTCTTTCAGGGAGGTTTGGGAATGTGACACCATGCAAGCGAAGACCCCCCCAGACGCTACACTGAGGCTTGAAGGTTATATCAAGGTGGGAGAAGAGTGTGGAGGGCATTTCCATGCAGTCATCATATCATTCTCCTGTTTCACAGTATAGGCCAAAAGGTCACTCACTATACTGTATATACTGTATATACATGTACATATACTGTACATATGTATTTGTGTATATATGTGTATATATGCAGTAGGTACGGAAAGTATTCAGGCTCCCTTAAATTTTTCACTCTTTGTTATATTGCAGCCATTTGCTAAAATGATTTAAGTTCCTTTTTCTCCCCATTACTGTAGACACAACACTCCATATTGATAGAAAAACACAGAATTATTGATATTTTTGCAGATTTATTAATTATTTATTTATTTAGTACAGTCACCCTTTTGAGTTAATACAGCCATGACTCTTTCTGGGAATGACGCAACAAGTTTTTCACACCAGTCAGAAGGCCAGTGAGTTCTACCTTGGTCTCATTAGACCAGAGAATCTTATTTCATGATTCTCACTTGCTCTTACGTGCACTGTGAGCTGTAAGGACTGATGTGTAGCTTTCCTAATCAAGTCCAATCAGTAGAATCAAACACAACTGGACCCAAATAACAGTGTAGAACCATCACAAGGATGATCAGAAGAAGTGGACAGAACCTGAGTTAAATATACGAGTGTAACAGCACTTTTGGCAATGTTATATTTTAGTTTTTCTTTTTAATAAATCTAAAAAGATGTCAACAATTCTGTGTTTTTCTGTCAATATGGGGTGTTGTGTGAAGTTTAATGAGAAAAAAAGAGAAAGAGAAAAAAATTAACCTAAATGATTTTAACAAATGGTTGCCAATCATGCCTGCTGTCATTAACTGGCCAATAATGTAGAAAAAGCCCTGAACTGCTAAGTTTATACTTTTTGACTAATAATGTAATAATTTATTACAATGGCCTGGTAAAAGAACCCCTCAACCTTACCCTAACTCTTAGCCAAAAAATTATTATCTTATTTGTTCAGTATTTTTATTATATTATTGGTCTATTACATTTCAAAAAGATCAAATTTGTTATTGATCGACTGTTATTATATTATTGGCTTCAGCATACTTTCCATATTCACTGTGTTGTGTGTGTGTGTGTGTGTGTGTGTGTGTGTGTGTGTGTGTGTGTGTGTGTGTGTGTGTGTGTGTGTGTGTGTGTGTAGACAGACAGACAAACATTATTTTATATGACTCTCTGAAAGCTTATCCTGCAGCATATTTTGCAAAGATACTTAAGCTTCACCGAACATGATCAAACAGTCACTCACAACCCCACTCAATTTTAGAGTTGTCATTTCAGTTCTATTCCATGTTTTGGTGGAAGGAGGAAGAACCCAGAAAGAACCCATGAAGACATGTAGCATACAAACCTGACACAGAAAAGTTCCAGGTCCTCCGGTGGTCCTCCCTGCTCAGAAGCAAGAGCAGTACTCACTTGACCACCCTGCAAATCAATAATAAGTGAAAGCACCTAGTATTCAGTTGGCTAACTGAATGAATGGAGGATATGTCATGTTCCCTTACGTAGTACCAGCGCTGCTCAACTCCACCCAGCTTAGTACGGGTATTGTTCTACAGTTTGTTTTCAATTACATGACAAGATAAGTGCACCAAGCAGGGTGACTGTGCACTTCTGAATGACACACCTCTCATGATCCTCCCATCAGCAGTCCAAGACAGGATTATCTGCTTGGTCTTTATGGAACTGTAGCAAGGCAGCATTGAAAAAGCAGTGCCAGGTGCCAGGTACTTCCTTCTTAATAGAAAAAGGAGCCCAGTGGAAAAGGAGTGATATTCTGATACTGTACTTCTGTACAGATTTTTTTTTGGGGGGGGGGGGTGGGGTTTGCAGGGCTACATTATCTTCAGATGTCTCCCGCTCTAATTGTGAGTTGTGTTCTGGTGATTGCGTTTCAGGTTATATGTCTGAATGTCTGAATATTTTCCCAACAAGGTCTTTATGACATCTTATCAATGTCTCTCCTTCAGGTTCAAACATTTGAACCTGTTTTACTTTTGTTGTCTGAAGGTGGAAACTGATCTGAAATTGTTTCAAAATAGATGAAATTTTTTTAATTTATAAACTTTCATCTTTTCATGAAATAAACTTCTCAGTACATTAGTTCTTTGGAGGGGACATTGGATCTGATTTAATGATGTGTTAACAAGCACTGTTTGCACTCACAGGCTTGTTAGAACTCATTTTCAAGATGCCCAGACTTCAAATTAACAGGTCACTGTTGTCAACAGTGAGGCTATGTCTTTTTGAAGGTTTTAGAAAGTAAGTCAACATCCTGCAATTAATAGATTTTGACTTCAGGTTTACTTCTCCATATTTAATAGGTTTCACTCTTACACGTTACAATCCAACAAAGTATTCTAAAACTAATAGCCATCAGAAAAGCCGAACCCTGAAAAGTATAGAAATAGCAGTAGCACTACTCCAGCATATGGTGGGTGTGAATAGGCAGTTTTCTGAAGATGTATATAAAAGTTTTAAAGCTATTGCAGACTCAAAAGTAACCCAATATGTACCCCCAAACCGAAAATTATAAATACTAAAAATCTTGTTCCGTAGTTACATTTATGGAGTATCAGTGTCTTTTCAAACAGTCAAATATTCATATTTCTCTACACAATGTATTTTCCAGGGGATCAGTTGTGATGCTGTAAAACATAATATTTTGAATTTGAGTTTTTACTTTGATTACCTCTTTAAGGCCAAGTCCATCACACTGTATTTGATACACGACCTTTTTCAGAGTTTGAGACATCTACCTTATAAATCTACCCCATAAACAAATGGTCCTTTTGTCAAGAACGTGGAAGATTCAAGGTCAGCAATGCAGATATCTATTAAATATTATTTTTCATTAGATTTACCCCACCATATTTTAAATATATTATTGTTTTAGGTTGTATGTTTACTCTGAATTAGAGATAAGATCTTGTGCCCGAACCCGAATTCGGGCCCGACCCGACCTGAAATTCGAGTCAGGTCAGGCTCAGAAAGTCAGCAATTACTTTCGGGTCGGGTCGGACTCTAACACCGTCGGGCTCGAGTTGGGTCGGGCTGAATTTTTTTGGACTCAGGTTCGGGCTTAAGATCCGGCCCGAACGTTTTAAATAAATATATATTTAAATATTATGTATCTCAAACGATCTATGGGTATTAAACTAAGGGATACCCTTATAAAATAAAGAATTTAGGTAAAACAGAGAAGGCGCTGTATGAGAAACATTCATCTACAATACCTGCTCAGTTCCCTCCGTGCATCAACTGTATTTTCTTCTGTCACTTTACCTTTCCGATCGTATACGCGCAGAAAGTAGAGGTGAGATCTTAAGCCCGAATTCAAGCCCAAAATTTGGGCAGGTTCGGGCTCAAAATGTCAATAATTACGTTCGGGTCGGGTCGGACTTTAATACCCTCGGGCTCGGGCCGAGTTGGGCTTTAATACCGTTGGGCTCGGTTCGGGTCGGGCTGGATTTTTTTAGGCCCGATCTTACCTCTACTCAGAATGCACCTCGTAGCTCAGAGTAACTGGGAGTTTGCATCAGAAGAGCTGAGATGGTGAATACATGCAAATGAGACGATATGTCCAAACGACCATTGTGAGTTTCTCACACCCATGGTCCATGGTGCATCGTCCTTTGGCAAGTTGGTTTGAGGAGTATGGTATTCTTGAAGCTGCAGGGTATATTTAACCCTGGGCTCCCCGGCCGGATGGCTCTGCCATATACGGGCCTGCGGACTGGGAATGACATAGGTGCTCAGGGTTGAATAAACAGTAGCGATAACAGAATGATGGATGATTGTTGAGCAGGGGCTCCATCATGGAGAAGTTGAGAGAGATGGGGACGTGGAGAATGACCAATCAGTCTTCAGGTGGATGGAGTAAAAATATGCAATCCTGTTGTCAACGTTCAAACAAAGAAGCACATGGTGAAACATGGTGCCTTTGTTTTACTGCTGCATAGGGTGTTTTTAGACTATTTTGCTGCTGCATAAATGTGGGTGGTTTATCTTTTAGTTTGTTGTGTCAGTGTCCCGTGAGAATCACAAATCACTAAAAGTCAGCTCCTTATGCACTCAGAAAAAGTGTTGTAACAAGGTATTTCCCAGCTGAATGAGTAGACCACATACCTCCCTTCAATTCAATAAAATCTTATTCAAGATTTAAATTCATAGACTATCCTTCAAATTTTAATAGTGTTGAAAAAATTGGGATCCCCATCAGAATGTATTGGGTTGTAAGTATACTATGTGTCAGAATTTACCATAAGTTTTATGAGTGACTTTTCTGTACAAACCTCTTTGGTGGAGGTTACAAGGAATTAAAACCAACAGACAATGTGAAGTTGTGTCAAAAGTAAATAATTGAGAGAATGAGCTTTTATAAGCTGTCACTTAAACAAAAAAATTGCCTGTGAAGATCTGTTTGTGGTACAGATGGAGGCTATAATCAGAAAAACATGTGAACAGCAACCATGTGATAAAATTTAGAAATGTGACCTTGTCTGTGTAGGTTCTCAGTTATCCAGGTCATGGTAATCCAAATATGTTTAAATCAATCTGCTGGACTTTAAGAAAGTCTCTTGAAAATGTTTCGCCTTTCATCTAAGAGGCTTCTTCAGTTCTAAAGGTGGCTGGTCTTGTCCCAGCTTATTAACCCTGTGGGGTGTGGTCAGTGCTGTCTGACTCCTCAATGATGGTTGATGGGGGTGCCAGGGGGTGTCACAGGGGGGTCGTTGAAATGTGAGTTTCACAGAGCCTTTGTATACTAATGAGGGTCATTCACATGAGACACATCACCTGGGTTAATCTGCCGAGACATTTTTGGGAGTTTCAAAAGGACCTGATTGTAAATGGGAGAAAGGTGATGTTGCAGACCACACCCCCTGTTCAGAGGTGGCTTCTCCACTTTGACATGGATGGCTTCTTTCACTCTTCTCTCAAACCAGCTGTCTTCCCTGTCCAAGAATTGAACATCGGTATCCTGAAATGAGTGTCCCTCTTCCTTGCGGCGAAGGAAGACTGCTGAGTCCTGACCCGATGAGTTGGCTCTTCTGTGTTGAGCCATGCGCTTGTGTAGTAGCACCCCCATCTACATTGAGGAGCCAGACGGGTTTCCACTACAGTTGTTGAAATGTGAATAACACTGACCACACCCAACAGGGTTAATATGCTGGGACAAGACCAGCAACCTTCAGAACTGACAAAGCCGCTTGGATGAGAGGCGAAACGTTCTCAAGAAACTTTCTTAAAGTCCAGTGGATTGATTTGAAGAGCTTTGGAGAAATGTGACCTTGCACACATATCTGTGCGTGTATGTATATTCAAGTGTGAGTGAGAAACAGACAGACTAATGGACGGTTAGACAGACAGACAGAGTGTATGGTATGCATCAGACAGGTGTGTGTGCACGCGTGTGTGTGTGTGTGTGTGTGTGTGTGTGTGTGTGTGTGTGTGTGTGTGTGTGTGTATGTGTGTGTGTTCCAGGCATGAGCGAGGGTGTGCATATGTGTTAGTGACAGGTGTTTATCTGGAATGGTGCTAAGCTTTAAGTGTTGTCCCAACCAAAGCCCTATTTCTGGGGTACACACACACACACACACACACACACACACACACACACACACACACACACACACACACACACACACACACACGGAGGCTAATTTCTTATAAGGCCATGAAGATCCAACAGACCATTGAACAAACCCATCCCTGGAACTGAAACATGTCCTGTCAGTGTTTGGATTTCTCCAAATACCTAATCACTGTATACGGGGCTGTATGAAGAGATTCATGCCCCTCAAAAAGTTTGGGGGTCATTTTTTGTTGGAATCTAAAACGACATGTTAAAAATAAAACAAAACAAAACAAAACCTTGAACAACAGAGACACTTGAGAGATTGGAGGGGCTCGATGTTAGAGTGCGTGGTAGAGCGGGTCGTCCTATGATTCAAGATCGGTGGTTCCATTCCCGCTCCTGCCCAAAAACACCTGGAGTGTGAGCTGACAGTGGGAGGTGTCAGCTTACCTCCAGAGCACTGCCGAGGCGCCCTTGAGCAAGGCGCTGCCACCTTTACAAATTGCTCATTTGGGGTGTGTGCTACAGGGGCCTGTACTCACTAATATGTATGCATGCTTTTGAACTACTAACTAGTTAACTACTAACGAGTTTTTATTATCTATGCTCAGCTCTGCTAACACACACTACTTCAAAAAGAAATACCATTACTAAACAAGGCTGCTCTAGCTAACTGTACAAACAAACAAACAAACAAACAAAAACTGTGAATAAAATCTATCTCACACAATTTTGAAATTGATAAATTCAATCCTCACTAAAAGCATGTCCTTTACAACCACTGCAAGAAATTTATAGACAGACACAGACAGACAGACCGATAGATGGATAGATAGAGGGATGGATGGATGGATGGATGGATGGATGGATGGATGGATGGATGAATGGATGGATGGATGGATGGATGGATGGATGGATGGATGGATGGATGGATGGATGGATGGATGAATCTGTAACTCGCACAGAAGAACCTGCGGCGACACCTTTATAAACATCACACAACTACGTCACAGACCAAAACCGACTGAAATGACCATTATTTATGACACCACAGCTAGAGAAATGATTCATGTGTTCCACAAACCACCCACAAAAACAAAATTTCGCAGTATAGCGACTATGTATTTTATTATTTATGGTAATTTATACGTTTATGAACCCTCCCCATACTGATATTAAACCACCTTCTATCTGTATTACCTTTTCCCACTCTCTCATAGACTGTTTAAAACAACGGTCCCTAACCACCGGGTCGCGACCCGGTACCGTGTCGCAGGCCATTAGAACGCGCAGATTGTTTGAATTTTCTTTTTAATTGATTATCAGTCTGAAGATGTTTCATTTTGAAAAGCGACTTATGTGTAGAATGACGCACAGACGAATGCCTACGTCTATGCCTCTTGACAGGTTTCGGTCACGTGATAGGTTACAAGCCGTTACCCCCAAAATTAACCCCTAAGAAAAAATGATTAAAAAGACATCTTTAGGGAGCTTCTTTGGAAAGGGGAAAAGGCCCCACAGAAGAACCTACGACTTCCTAGAACACAAAATCTGCATTTAGAAGACAACATGAGGAGTCGTACCTACAAAACAGATTTATCCCTACAGGTGAATGTCATGCGCTCAGCCCGCTGTGTACAACATGTGGTGACAAGCTAACAAATGAGTCAATGAAGTCTTCAAAGCTGCTTCGGCTCCTGGAGATCTAAGCACCAAAGTGTCAAAAAACTAAGCTCTGAAGTTTTTAGAAAGAAAAAATGTGAACACGAAGCACAGAAGCCATTACTGATGGCCAGCACCTCAACAAATCCAATCCAGTCTTTATTTGTTGAGCACTTTACAACAACCACAGTAGACCAAAGTGCTGTACAGATGAATAAATAAAAAGAACAAGCATTGTAGATAAAGATAAGATAAAGATAATAAAGATAAGACAAAATGGCTCAAATATTGAAAGTAAATTAAATTAATTAAAAACATAAAACATGGATAAAAGCAAAAGCCATAAAATCAGAGCAATAAAAATAAGATAAAATAAAATAAAATCCAGTGTCTATCTAGATGTTAAAAGCCAAGTGTGAGCACTGAGAGCATCATACTTAGTGGCTAATCATATTGCTAAGGAGAAGAAAACTTTAACTGTTGGTGAAGAATTGACGCCGCCACCGCTAAGGACATTTGCCCTGAACTTCTAATTGAATACTACTTTGATTGTGTTAGTTGATTGATTTGTTCAACCATTTACAAAGAAATAATCAGTATTTCTCCTATGTTGGATGAACTTATAGTAAATATCTGTATTCCGAAATAAACCTCATCAGCGTAGTCACTTGAATTGGGTTTTTTATTATAATTATTTCTTATTCGAAAAGATTTCTGTTATAAAATGAATGAATGTCTGCATTTGACATAAGACCACTGCAGATGAGTTATTATTAGACTACAACCGTCCTGGTGTCATTAACGATTATCGAGCAAATGCAGGCCGGTCTGTGAAAATATTGTCTTAGTTGAAACTGATCCGTGGCACAAAAAATATTGGGGCCCACTGGTTTAAAGCACTTTTGTGTCTCACATAAGAGCGCTGTGTTCTGTGAGTCTCGGCAGACTCATGGATACTGTCAGCCAATAGAATGTGTGTACGGTATCACGTACACACATTTACTAAAAATCAGCAAAGTATTGAAGCTGCGCGTTTTGATGTGCGAATGCACGAGGAATTACTTTACAGAAATACAGTAATACACTACTGGATGTTGCATCACCTCTATCGTGTATAAAACAGGTTATTTTCCAGCAGTAACGGCGTTATCATGAAACAAGTCCCTTTTAAATATGAAAGATTAAATAAATTATGATTTCTGGTTATGTTAGGCCAGCGGAAAAGGTTTTGCTGGCCCTGACGGCCCACCACTGATATTTGCATATGTTAGTATAGCGCTTAGCTTCACTTGAATATTGCTGATATTCTCATCAAAAGTCTTTTTTGTTAAGTATGACATAACTTTGTTCTCCCAGGATTTACATTGAAAGCCCTGTTTATATGAAATATCTTTCATTACCTCTGACAAAGATGATGATTTGACTGGTGTTTCTTTGTTAGATTGTTTTTATCTATCTATTAGCAACTTTGCAAAACAAAATTTGACGTACTTTCATTAATTCTTTTTCACTTCCTCAAAAACATTTTTTTCAAAATAATAGTGCATACAGTACTTAATGGATACATGACTTAGGTTTGCATTGAATTTAATGACAAAACAATAAAGAATTAGCTGATAGGATATGGCTAATCTATTTTTGAATCCTTATTTTTAGACATTTTTAGGGCTCCTTACACACATTTTAGCGTTTGCTAAGGATTGACGCCCACCTTAGAATTTTAAAGGGCACTCAGTAGAACATGTATGTCCGTAAAGGCCCAACAATCTCTTTCAGTGACTGTATTGCCTGAAATTAAGATTTACAGTATGCGCAAAAAAACTTCAAAATTCATTTTCTCTGCCTATAAATGACAACAGATGTAAATTTAACTCTATGTGTATAGGTCAAACATTTAGATTCTACCAGGTACACACAGTTTCAAAACAACTCATAAACCAATGACAAACGTCACAAGGTGTCTGTATCTATGTAACAGAAGAACAGGAGTATTTCACATGAAGTCAGGTTGTAGCAGTCGAGGGAATAGCTGAGTATTGGATGGTGACCCCGGGGCCCATAAATCACCCATAGTATGCATGGAGCTTGATTACCACTTCAGAGCTGGAACCAGAAGTGCCCAGTGCTGAAAGAGTAGCCAAATAAATAATCCATCACTGCTGCTCTGGTACAATTCTTTGTGGACGTTATTGCCCGTCCTATGGGCATTTACAGAGAATAATGTCCATGGCCTTCCAGAGGAAAAAAGACTATATGCATGGATTGAATATTGTAATGCTCTAATAAATTACCGTGTTTGCTTTAGTTGATTTTTTTGTGATTTGTTTTTGAGATTTTTTGACACGCAATTTAGGATTTGGTGTGGAATACATGAAACCATGCAGTATTGTCTTTTTGCAGTTCAGAAAACATATTTAATTGGAAGAATGGGGAATTGTGGCTAGAAATAGCAGCAAAAATAGTTAGCAGAGCAGAAGGTCCCATTTCTCCAGAGCCAGTTGACAACACTTCCTATTAATAGTTAGGATTGTCCTTGGGTATTTTTATAAAAGGAGATGATGTGTGTGTGTGTGTGTGTGTGTGTGTGTGTGTGTGTGTGTGTGTGTGTGTGTGTGTGTGTGTGTGTGTGTGTGTGTGTGCGTGTGTGTGTCTGTGTGTGTGTGTGTGTGTGTGTGTGTGTGCGTGCGATCCGCTGATGTGTCACACTTTGTATTAACTCACTGGCTTCTCTGAATCTTAACGTCCATCCTTCACTTATAGTCTTCTCTGCCATGTTTTCTTCACTGTCCCTGTCTGTCTCACACACACACACACACACACACACACACACACACACACACACACACACACACACACACACACACACAGCCTATTTTTAGCTGTGCGGGCTTGAAGGTAGACTTATGCCGACCCCTTGTCTCACCCTAGCTCCAAGCCTTACAAGGACCCCCCAGTGAACATGGTTGCCTGGCAACCAACTCTGTTTGCATCTAAGCTGTAAAGGTTCAGTAGACGATGTGCACCTGCCCTTTATCATCTTAATGCCTGTTATGAACTACTTTTCTTATGATGTTTTAGTGTTCTTATGAAGCAAAACAAGAGGCTGGAAGTGGATTCTTCTGATTGTGGTGCAAGAACCCGCTGAGACACCTGGAAAATGCTGTGTACTTGGTTTTTAAAAAAAGCTTCAACAGTTTGTTCATCACATTTCTGTCTTGGCATAACTGCAGAGAGCTGTTCTAGCTTGGTGGTCAATCCTTACACACCTCATTTGAGAGAGTTGATGAAACAGGGAAAACTCAGTGAACAATTTGTGACTAGGAAATTTGATTATATCCCCTTTCATTTGTGAATTAAATGCTAAATCTCAGTGCATCTTCAAAAGTGACAGCTATATTATGAAGAAAAACATTTAACATAGCATAGCAGTAAACAGGATGGCTCATGGGGACGAATAAAAAGAGGATGATGAAAACATAGCTTGCTTGCTAGAGGAAATTATTCCAGTCTTCTTCTTCTTCTTTTCCCTTCGCCTTTTCCTTTCAGGGGTCGCCACAGCAAATCAATTGCCTCCATCAAACCCTGTCTTCTGCATCCTCTTCTCTCACACCAACTACCTTCATGTCCAGTGTGAATCTAAAACCCAGATGTAGATTTTCATGCTGAAGGAATGATCATTATCATAGGTGCAATGACGCATTAGAGATGAGCCGTCCAGGGCCGTTTTGTTCGTGCCCTCTCCCTTCAAAAAAACTGGTTCCCACATTAATGACACCAGACCTCAACTGCCAACAGTTTGGTCGGAGATTATGATGTTTTTCTACTCATAGATAATAATTTAGTTTCAACACATTGGCCTCATGCAGACATGACGTGTGATGCCCCACACCCCGGCTGCTTTTCAAGTTATTTTGTAGTTTTCATTCCTGAGTGACATTTATATTCATGCATCACACTCTGTTCATTTTATTTGGAGTTCAAAGCATAACTCAAACATAATCAGGAAGCGGATATGTAAACCAGAACCTTTGAACAGAGTTTATTGTGTGAAATAGGAACCTGAGTAATATTGTCTAGGTATTGTATTTATTTGAGGGTTTTTTTAAATATATATATATGTATGTATGTATGTATGTATGTGTGTATGTATGTATGTTTGTGTGTATGTATGTATGTATGTATATATATATATATACACACACACACACACACACACACACACACACACACACACACACACACACACACACACACACACATATATATACATATTATATATATACATATATATACAGTATATATATATTTTATATATATATACTGTATAAAGTATATGCAAGTTTAAATCTTATTTTTTTGCATGTGAAACTGACAAAAATTGTTTGCATCCTCATCTGAAAGCTGTTCAAGATACAAGCAAAAATAACTTCCATGAAAACATATAAATAATAGAGTACATCATAAAGCAGGAGGTTATTGTGCTATAAAAACTGACTTAGTGAAACTACATTGGATTTTTTATATTAAGTAAATGTTTTCATTATTTGTTTACATAAAATCTCTGCTTAAAACAATCCAAATAAAGTAGTTCTACTGTAATTACCGTGAAATGTAACATCACAACAGATATCATGTGTAATATGTCCTCACTGATAATTATCATGACATTATTAATCTTCATTTACACCACAAAGGCAGATTTTTCTTGAATCCAATAATTAAAAAGCTCCATCGTCAGCATATCTGTCATCAGCTTTGTCTGCTTTGAACGTCATTCTTAAATTAATATCACAAATCACACCCCGGGATTCTCATATTAAATCATTACATCATTACTTCATCAGTATTATTATCTCTCTGTGCCATCACCATTATGCACCACTCAAAGATGTCCATCGATGTCATGTAGTCCAATTATGTTAATTATCCCACCGAGAATAGAGTGAGCAGCATAGATGGTGACAGTTAGCTGTGATAATGATGGCAGGGCTAGAAGGAGGCTGGAGGAGAGGAGAGGTGGAGGCCATTAGTAAGAGACAGCTGCCGGAGACATGTTAGAGAATGGAGGAGGATCAGACATTTCTCCACTGGAAGTGTGAGTCCAGGAAAATCATTCAATATCAACACAGTCTGATGCAAAGAGGAAGAAGAGTCCAACTATAAAAGAAAACTATTCCTGGTGATTTTAATATAGAATCTTTACTGTGTCATGGTGAGCAGGATATTTCCGCTGTGCATCACAGTGAGATGACACCTGCTCCACAGTCAGATCAATTGTTTCCACCAAGTCAAAAGCTTCAGCCTAGCAGCGCG
This sequence comes from Antennarius maculatus, assembly GCA_013358685.1. NCBI lineage: Eukaryota > Metazoa > Chordata > Actinopteri > Lophiiformes > Antennariidae > Antennarius > Antennarius maculatus. The sequence continues at coordinate 9,433,736 of CM023620.1, read as the reverse complement.
TTGAAAGCTGTCCTACTGATACTGTTAAAGTGCAATATCATTTCTGGCCACGTGGGGGCAACAGAACCAAGTGAACACCGGCTTTGAGTTCCCACCCACTCTTCGGGTATGTTGGCTCTCATGCTGCTAAATTTGTCTTCCAGCTCTGACGTTCATTATGTTCTCTGAGAATGACTTCCTTGTCAGGCTGAAAACAGCTTTAATCAACAGTAATGAGCAGCCTTGCAAGGCATCATGTAATAAACATTAAATATTGATAGACTCAAATGCATCGGACATATTTGTTGCACTGGATTATTTTATGTTTTGCTTGAATAATTGAAAGAATACATGTATTCTGTATCTGAGTTCATCAGCAAACCAAGAACATCTCTTAATGCATATGCAATATGAACAATATTACATACCTTACATCAATGATGCGTATCTGGCTAATTAATGTTTGATAGAGGAGATTATTATAATGCATCACTAACACAGTCATCAATATAATATTATCACCATGTTTCATTATTTGATTTGGGCTTTCACAGTCATCAATCTTTCCACTGTCTCTAACAAAATGAAGTGAGTCTTTAAAATCATTCATCTTCAGTTGTTGTCAAGTATTGTTTTCAGAAATGAATGGCCTTTAAAGCATGATATACAGAAGTGATTCACACAACAGCCGTTCTCGCTCACTGAATAAGAACCACCATCAGCAGTTAATGTTGTGATGACTGATTTATTACAATATAGAAAATCATTTACTGCTTATAGAAGCCACATAAAAATCTTTATATAATTCAGTCATTCATTTTGAAAAAAATATCACTATTCTGTGCACTGGACAAATAAAACCTAGTGACGCACAGACATTCTTTTAGAAAATACAATCTTAGTTTTGTTTTTATGACAGTGAGAGAAATGAGTAAAACTATTGGCATTTCTCCAGAAGCAGAAGTATCCCTCACAAGCAGAGGACAATATAAGTTACCCATAATAAACTGTAGCTCACATTTAACAATAATAGTAACATAATAGTAATTATATATATATGTATATATATATATATATATGCAGACATTTTTATCTTTCAAAAGCACCTGTTTCCAGTTTAAAGCCAGGATTTGAACAGAAAAATAGAGTTAGAAATCATTTTTTGAGGAATGAAATGCCTTATTTTGAGATAATGTACTTAAAAAAATATTACAGAGAGGTAAAGTATAATCTACATAAAACTATTGATGATGTAAATAACCTAAAATGTCATTTAAGCCAGTGTTTTGTCAGATGTTTGGTCCCTTCATACTAATAGCAAAGTAAACTGCACATGAATGATGAACTGATTGTCAGGCCGTTTCCATTGTCCTCCCAACGGAAGACATTTAACCTTTTAGTATAAACCATTAGAAGACAGATTCACAGATTAAAGAGCGGAAAATTAAAGTCCTTTCCACAGGCAGCAGACTCTGGCCAGCAGGGACTGTCAGGGTCCACACACACAAGTAATGACATTCCAGTACGCATCTTTCTTGTTAGTTGTACATATACAGTAAAATATCTGGATTATACTGAAAATGAAGAGTAATAATAACAACAATACTTTATTTTACAGGACAGCTTAAATTTGTCTGCAGCCAGAAGCTGAACTATTCCTTTAGTGTAGTGAAGTTTTCTGTCATCTCAATGTAGGAATTATAAAAATCTGTGTGAGGTGAGCTCAGGTTCCCTATAGATTGCTGAAGAGTTCATTTTTCTTGGTCCAGTCCATGGGCGGGGCTCTCTTGTTGGACCGTTTCTGATGAGCGAGCTCTTTGACCTGCTGCAGGGACAGGTTAAGTGCTGGGATGGTCTCTGAGATCAAACCCTGAATAATGACAAGGGAACAAAAACATTAACATACAGTATATCAGTGAAAACATGCTATACATGATGTTTCTGTGACAGATAGATAGAGTACAGTATTTTCTGAAATGTACCTCAGGTGGAGTGTTTGTGGGCGGAGTTGTGATTGAGGTGTTGGATGAGGCATTGGATGGCGATGGACTGACAGACAGCTTTGAGTCCCTCTCCTCCTCTTTGGACCCTCTACTATTCACCTAGAAACACACACACAGTCATTTCATCTTCATCACTGTATATAAATGCTGACCAAATATTAAAAATACATTTTAATATGATAATCAAACCACCCAGGGACTCACATTTTAATATGTGTGATTGGAAAACTATTTTTTCAGCCTTATGCAGTATCACAGCTCACCACAGGGGTGCAGCATTGGTTTTTAGTTGACATTTCATTCAAAAAACATTTTGATGTTATCATTTAAGAACAAATGTGAATGATAAGTTGATAATGAACTTCTTTGAGTAAAACTAATTAATGTTGTTCCTGATCTATGTTACGTCTGTTAACTTCTCTTTCTGGCCTAACTTTGAAAAGGTTCTCATGTTAAGAAGAATGTGATGGAATCACTTTAAAATTTGTTTTATACATGATGAAAACTGTGAAACTACTCCTGCTTGTTTTCCCTGTTGACATAATTCAATCCTAAGCTTTTCTTGAAGCATATACTAAACGTTTCAGGGCAAGGAACTGGAGCACTCAAAATGTTTTATTCTGCCCCAGAGCACTAGCCTTTAAAAAAACAAATTGTCCCTGAACTCACACACCACCCCTCCTCCTACTTCTGTTCTCCAACCTTTTAACCAGTGTCAGTTATGCAACAATACGAGGAAAAACTTTACCACTGCACATACAGACCCTGAACTACAGGAAGCCTTGTCAAGCTTCACTCTGCATATCCGGCTCACTGTCTGAGCAGAAGGTGGCCACTGTCAGCACAGTTTTTTAAGTTTCTGTTCTGGTGTCTTTGTACAAGTTTGTCATTATCCCTCTCTTATCAAAATAAAATGTTCAAAGTTGGGTAATACTTTCACCTGTGACTTTCGCAGCCAAGTAACCTGAGTTACCGAGACCAGGACAGTTGTTTTGCCCTGTTTTAAGTCTTGAAACTAAACTATTGTAAGATAAAGTAAGTTAAACTAAACTAAGCTAAGCCAAACTAAACAAGAATAAAATAAACTAAAATAAATTAGACTAAACTAAAATATGGTCAGCTATGCTAAAATGAGTAGATACTAGTTTCTACAAAGGTATAGAAATGATTGGGTACAAGCTAACCTTTGGCAAAATGAAAATATAATATCCCAAAATATTCCTTCAGGTCTGGGAGTGTGAATCTCATTTTACTGAATTATTATTATTATTTTAATTATTATTATTACTATTAATTTATTGTAATCAAATACTCAATTCTATCTGTCAGTGTTGCCAGGAAACAGGCGGGTTTTTTGGAAAGACAAAAATAAATGACGAAATTCCCCACAGAAGAAGGCATTTAAAATCTCAGCCTTAGCAATCATCAAAGGACACAGTTTTGTTGACCCCTGAATTGAGATGTACAGTAGCTTCTCATTTGATTACTCTTCAAATACTTCAGCATGATTTGCATGAAACTAGTATATTTTTCATATCTCAGCTCAAAGTTGTACTTCTAGTGGATTCTATTTTTATACTCAATCTATCCTTGGTCAAACAACTAGCTGGGTGGGGTTTTGTTCACAGAAACACACAATGAACCAGAGCATTTAGACAATCACAGGAAAGTCCGTTCAGTCCGTGTCTTTGTGATTAATAGCACACTTCACCAGTTCTCTGATGTGACAAACCCCACCTGAGAAAACGCTACATTAACTTCCAAACACCGTCTGACCTTGGCCTGCTGAGCTTTTCTGTCAACATAAGAAGCTACAGAGTATTCAGAGCTGAAGGTTGAGTTATTATTGAACTCTTCTCTGCCGGGAAGACACGGCTCCTCTGCTAAAGAAGGAAGTGGCCACAGTAGGAGGCCGACAGCTTTTCACATCCTTTAAAGTTGAAAATCTTCTTTTGGCTTCCCTCTAAAGCAATTTCCCAAAGTAAATGATGGCTCTCCACTCTTTAAAGTGTCATCCTGGTTGATACTATTGCTGCTGGTGAGTCTTACCTTCTCCTCCATCCCTCCATTTATCACAGGCTCTGGTAGAGGACCTGTAGGCATGACACAAAAATTGATCATTAGACTCCAAAAATCACCTCTTCCTGTCTTTCCCTGCCTGTCAGGACTGATGTCAGTGATATCTGCAGTCCTTCTGTCCCAGTCCTGCACCACCAGAGCAGGAAGCCCCACTCTACTAGATCAAGAGTTTCTCTGCAGCTCCCCTTTCATTTCCCCAACACGTTCTCTATTACATAGCACAGGTATGAGCAGATCATCCATTATTCACACATGGTTCATCTCTATGAGAAAAGCTCCTCCTGGTCCCCGATACCCCTTCATTCCTCCTTCTCCTCCTCCTTGTCCTGCTAAAAATGATTCCCTCCACATATCAAATTATTGTACTGAGGCATTTATGCTCAGTTTCTGCAAATAAAAATGCATTAACGGTCCCATGCAGCCACATTTTAACACATGGTAGCTGCAGATAGACATCATCACTGAGTTCTCACATCAATTACCTTCTATTCCTGGGATCTGCCTCCACACAGCCCAAATAGTTTATAAAGCTAATGTTGATTATTAAGAGCGATAGCAGCTGCTCCCTCAGAGTTAATCTGAGATTATCTGTATCTGCTCAGGTCTTTCCTCTGTGTGTGTGTGTGTGTGTGTGTGTGTGTGTGTGTGTGTGTGTGTGTGTGTGTGCGTGCGTGCTTGCGTGTGTGTGTGAGCGCGCATACATGTGTGTATATCTGACTCTGAGAGGAGCCGTTCCAAGTATCAACACCACTCCAGATCCAGCCTGAGAGGCCACTTGGAGTGAGCGCCTTGGAAACCAAACAAAGCTGTAGCTGGCCGAGCTGATCAGTGAGAGGCTATGTGATGAAGTTAAGAGTCAGTGCAGGCAGGGATCCTCACAGGCAGTTACCTGGGAAACACCTCAATAGAATCTCTCCCCTGCAGGTCATCAGTATTATTAATCCAGGACTGGAACACTTGAGGATCCAGGCCGGGAGATTATAAAACTCTTTCTTCTGTGCAGAAGCATGTTACCCATGTGTTCAAAAATGAATATAAATCATACTAGTTCATTAGCAGTCATTAATTCCTCTCATCCAAGATCTACCATGACCTAGTTGAAGAAGCTTCGCAGACATCTCTCATCCAAGAGTAATCCCACTCATAAATGGAGCCAAAATTCAACTTGAAGCTATGATGACAAAAAAACATGCAAATGAAAATGCAAGATTTTAATACTAAATTAATGTGTGGAAAAAGGTGTTGAAATGTGTTACATAATATTTGAAATCTGCTATGGGAACAAAACATGATGGGCAGTGGGGAGCACAACAGAAAACTTTCTAGTATCTCCCTCTTCAGTTTATTCACGGTGGGGGATAATAACCAACAGGAAATGTTCATGCTCATATTTTTATTTTCTGCTCCTCCAGGTGTGTTTTTTTCCTTGTTCAGATAAGAGTATGTGCATGTGTGTATGTATTTGTGTGTGTGTGTGTATGTGTGTGTGTGTGTGTGTGTGTGTGTGTGTGTGTTTGTGTGTGTGTGTGTGTGTGTGTGTGTGTGTGTGTGTGTGTGTGTGTGTGTGTGTGTGTGTGTGTGTGTGTGTGTGTGTGTGTGCATGTGGCACCAAATTTCACGCTTGTCAACATTTCCAATGAAACACAACATTAAAAACAAATGAAAAGAAAAATCAATTTCCTCTCCAGACGCAAAGAGCTGCACCACCATATTTACAAGACAGGTCTAATGGTGTGGACAGGCACTTATACGACAGAGTACAGGACACACACACTCCCTGGGAGGCCATCAACAAGACCACAGACTGTGCTACAGTTCCCCCTAGAGGCAGTGGTAGATAAACAGATCTGTCTGAAGTAGAGGGGCTGTTGAAACGCAGTTATTGAGCAACAAATATGATTTTATGGAACGAATGGAAGGAAAATAAAGACACAAACCTGTGAATCAATCATAACAAACACAGGGTTTTTTTATTGACCCTAAATGTTTTGGAGTTTGAACATTTGGTTACTTTAAAACTCTTAGGAGATTTATGAATTAATTTATGTAATCATGTCAAATAAATTATGTCAAATTATTGGATTATTTTTATTGACGGATGCACGTGCCATTTACTCTGAGTTGCTTGATCTGAACTATTAACTTTAATTAATAGTTATTAATATATTTACTTTCTCAACAGGACATTAACTCGGTGTGTGTGTGTGTGTGTGTGTGTGTGTGTGTGTGTGTGTGTGTGTGTGTGTGTGTGTGTGTGTGTGTGTGTGTGTGTGTGTGTGTGCATGTTTAGGGGGGGGGGGGGCTCATTGTCTCTGTTTCTTGGCGGTAGGAGAAGAAAGAAACCATGACATCAGAAAAATATGCAAACTGAAGAAACCCAGTCGGAGATGCATCATAAACTATTTCCAGCAATTGACTCATCCTCTCACCGGTGAGGTGGTCCAGTGTGGGGCCCACTCTACAGCTCTTGAAGAAGGCGTCTGTTTCGGGGTCCACCACCAGCAAACGGGCCACGTTGCCACCCACTTTAATGGCGGCGACGACTTCTGAATGTGTCTTTCCTTCCACCGGCACGCCGTTCACCTGAGAAAAACATCAGTTCTGATTTATTTAACTTGGCTTGAAATCTGCTGCCACTGTTTTTTTTTTTAGTAAAGAGGCGACTGTCTTCTTTTTGTTCCCACATCTTCAATCAATGTGAGGATGTCTTTCTAAATATTATCTCTTTCTCTGCCGGAAACTCCAGGGCAGGACATCCTGGATGTCTTCACACACATTCTTTCAACCATTAACTTTAAAAACAATTGCATTAACGTGCTTGGTTGCCTGCCAAATCAGGATTATTTGAATTCAATTTCTCTTTTATTACATTCCTCAAGCTTACTACTCCTGTTTTAGTTAACTGTGTGATGGCTGTACTTTAACTCTGATATACAGTAACTCAACATGTCAGGTGATCTCAGACCAGCTGAGGGTTCTAGAATGAAATTGCCATGGGAAAGCATGTTAGAAATGTCTTGAAGGGTGTGTGTGTATGTGTGTGTGTGTGTGTGTGTGTGTGTGTGTGTGTGTGTGTTCAGGTCATAGGGTGGACTTGCATGTCTAAGCCAGTCCCACAGAGGAAGCTGGACAATAGCTGCTTGGTCTGTAACAGCAGCAATAATAGCTGTCGGCTCCTGACAAAGCTTTGCTCCTCAGTGGGTGGTGTGGGTGTCTGGGGCCCTCTGGGGGACTGGAAATCTTTAACAGACCTAAAAGTCTTGTGGTTTTAATCCCTCAATCCTCCTTCTCTTCTCATTCCTCTTTTCCACCAAAGTCTAGTTCTTCTAGGGTAAAGGGAGGGACGCATGAATGACAAGCCGCTGCTCTGACTTGATTATGTGTCAAAGAAATATATAATATATTCCACTGAGTCAGAGCTTCTGCTGGCTTAAAAATCAATATTATAATAAAAATGACTCTGGACTTTGGTGTTGCATGACCCAGAATTGTATGACCTACTGTGTAGATATTTGGGAGAATCCCATCAAGAAGCCACATTTGAATTGGACTGAAAATGACATAAATCAGTGGAGTGAAGAGGAAGACAGAAGAAACCCCAGATTAGCTGAGAAGTTGATTATTCCAGCCTGAAGTTGACTGCGACAGCTCCACCAGAGACCTCTGAGGGAATTAAGACCTCACGTAGTGGCTGTAGGTTCACATCACATTCCACTGAACAATTAGCTTTGGGAAACACGCTGATGGAGAACAATGTACAGAATTCTCAATGACTTGTGGCGGATATTACTTTAAGGTGAATGTGGATTAATCATATTAGTTCTTTCTTCTTCGTCGGTGATGGAGGAATATAAAGATCCTTATTTATCCTTATTAATTAATTATTAACTAAAGCTGTAAAATATGCTAATTGTATGATATAGTATTTTCTACTGAGTTGCAGTGGAGAACAATTGGAAGTGACATGAAAAGTATTTTTATCCTGTCATCGCTGCAATCTGTATTTTAAGATAAGATGTTCCAGGTCACTCCCTCAGATTACTCTTAGTTCCTTCTTTTGTTTCAGCCCCAAAAAGTCTTTTAAGGAATCAACAACTTATATCACTGATCCCATGACAAGATAACATTAACAAGGTGTTCGTCATGCAATGTAAACAGGTTTCTGTCTGATACCTTATAGGTGAGGTCAACGCTTTTCTGATAATAAAGTTTTCCCAACGCTGCCCCTAGTGGACGTCTGGGAGAACAATCTGAAAAAACGTGAAGAATTGGATGTTTTTCTTTAACTTTAAAGATTGCAATCAGTTACTTCAAATAAAGTGGCATTTAAAAGTATATTTCCCTAAAAGAATCGGCCTGGAGTTACACTAATGCTTCTTGTCTAAAGCCCAAAATCTGCAGACAATTAATCTCACAGTAATCTGTAGTTGGCCTCATGAAACTACCTGCACTATCCTGTCCTTTGGCTGCAGGCCTGCCCTCTCTGCTGGGGAGTCCTCATCCACAGCTCGTATGTACTGTCCTGGCCGCGCCCGTTCACTGTGCAGGTTGAAGCCATATCCGTTGGATCCTCGCTGGATCACACAGAGTCGAGGCCGCAGTTCGGTGCAGGCTTCCTGGAAGAGACCAGAGGACAGAGAAGACACGCTACATGTTAATACAGTGACTCTGACATCTACTAAAAGAACAAAACATTAGCTTTAAAAAATACCTCCACCATGGCTGTCTGCTCAGGAAGAACAAGAGGAACAAAGATCACAGAGAGCTCCTGTGAATCGTTAACCATGAATATAACGCCGAGGCTGAACATACAGGTAGCTGCTGCATGCTGCTGCGTTGGGCAGCAGCGTGTTTTTGAAACTCATGAGTACAAGCCTGCTGTTCGATTTCGTGTGTCTCCAAACTACTCGCCAGGAAGGAAGGGGGCTTTGGAGGCATGTGACTGGAAGTCCACTGGAGAGGTTTATGGAGGAATTGGGGAGGGGGTGGATGGGGGCAGTTGACGCCACTCTAGGTTTGACGTCTAGAGGAAGGGGCTGGTTCCGGAATGGTCCAAGAGCCATGCTTGCTCCAGGGTCCGAGCACGACAATGGAAGCTGGGTGTTGACCTTTTTGTCATCCAGGATGGCAGGAAGAATTAGAACTGTATTGTCATTCAGGAAAACAGTCGAGCTCAAACAAAGAACCTCCCTTCCGCTATTCTGAATGAAGCAGTTTCTTAATATAGCAAAGGGGCTTCTGTATCTCTTTAGACGGAGATACAGGAGCTACAGAATGCAGGAGGAACAGCAGCAGTCAGGATAATCTTTGTCAATGTGACCAAATCTGACCTGACACTCCCTCTATATTATTCCCTCAATGTGTTCCAGTCCTCTGTCAGCCGAACACTGGTAACAATGAACAACTTCTAAAAATAAGTCAGTATGAATAACTTTCTACAGAGCATACAGGCTACTTTCAAACATCACTGAATGTAAATCAACAGGTAACCAAGGGGGTCTGAGTCAACACTTTCTCTCCTCACACCGGCAATGATCGATTGTCACTTCAGTCAATTATAACACATTAGTGGCTAACACCCAACACACCTCCACAATAATGAACGATAATTCTCTCATTAAACCACCTGAGAAAAAGGGACATTGCTGACTTTGGTACAATTTCCAGAAATTACTGAAAAGAAGATGAAGATACTGTATGTCTTAGAAAAAAAGAAAATATCATTAAAAAATGAGGGACTGGACTTTGCAACTGACAGTTTTTCTTTTCCACCACATTTTTGTTTATCTGATGATCTTTAGTCCCTTTTAGGTTTATGGGACAGTAAAGGGGGGACAGAGGGAACGGGTTTCAAGTTACTGTGTCCAAAGTCCACAGCTTTCCCTTACTGTTGGTTTTAATTTGTATTCCCTGCAAAGACAAAATAATAATAATAATAAATACATAATAATTCTTACCGGCCGAAATGGGCGAATGGTGGAAGCTGAAAGAGGAAAAGTGTTGAATGACTTTTAGGAAGGAGTTAAGACAGGCTCTGGGTGGTCAAGAGGTGCTTCCAGATGACTGGACAACTACAGATAATGTGATCAGGGAGACAAGTAGGAGAGTACTTGGTGTGTCATCTGAAAGGAAAGTAGATAAGGAGACTTGGTGGCGGAACGAGGAGGTACAGGAGTGTATACAGAGAAAGAGGTTAGCTAAGAAGAAGTGGGACACTGAGAGGACTGAGGAGAGTAGACAGGAGTACAGAGAGATGCAGCGTAAGATGAAAGTAGAGGTAGCAAAGGCCAAACAAGGGGCTTATGATGACTTGTATGCTAAGTTGGACAGTCACTGAGGAAAGACAGAAGGCAGAGCTGGAGGTAGCAGAGATGAAGATGCTGAGGTTCTCTTTGGGAGTGACCAGGAAGGATAGGATCAGGAATGAGTACATCAGAGGGACAGCACATGTTAGAGGTTTTGGAGAAAAAGTCAGAGAGGCCAGACTGAGATGGTTTGGACATGTCCAGAGGAGAGATAGTGAATATATTGGTAGAAGGATGCTGAGTTTTGAACTGCCAGGCAGGAGGCCTAGAGGAAGACCAAAGAGGAGGTTTATGGATGTAGTGAAAGAGGACACAAAGGTAGTTGGTGTGAGAGAAGAGGATGCAGAAGACAGGGTTAGACGGAGGCAACTGATTCGCTGTGGCAACCCCTGAAGGGAAAAGCTGAAAGGAGAAGACATTTTCACATTTTTTCGTAAAATCTTTTTTTACCACATTAAACACATTAATTCATGAGTTTTAGAGGAACATGTAGGCAGAACCAGGAAAGCAATTCCACCCCTGTTTTCATTATTTATGATGCTAAGTTAAGCTAATTGCCTCAAAAGTAAATAAACTTGTTTGGTAAAATGTCAAAGTAAAAATTTAAACAGGGGAATATATTTAATACATGAAAAGTCCTGCCTATGTTGTACTGCCTGTGTTGTACTGCCTGTGTTGTATTGCCTGTGTTGTCCTGCCTGTGTTGTTCTGCCTGTGTTGTACTACCTGTGTTGTACTGTCTGTGTTGTCCTGCCTGTGTTGTTCTGCCTGTGTTGTACTACCTGTGTTGTACTACCTGTGTTGTACTGTCTGTGTTGTACTGCCTGTTTACCGTGGGTCTGAGAGGACTGCAATTTCATCTGTGCTGTATGTCGTGCATATATGGTACATTTGACAATAAAGCTGACTTTGACTTTGACTTTGAAAAGTTGCTTACAGCCATCTGTTCTCAGGGCATCCATCTGGCTGATCAGATGTGCTCCCAGCCACATAATAGTAACTGATTGCACCCAGTTAGGTTTGATTGCACGTTTTTCACCCTCTGAAGTGTTACACCCAAACTTCAAATGAGACCACCTTTTTTATAGGTTCTGTAAAAGTAAAAGAAGTGATCCAAAGTATAGTCTGAACAGAAAAGTGCTGGGTTTTCTTTTCTTCAGCAGTTTTTTTTATCTGCTGAATATTTATTACTCACTATCCCTCCCCTGAATACCAGCAATTAACTAACAGGACTCTATTTTGTACTTAAGACATTCAGGAAGAGCGTAAATAATCATTCTCATGATGTCTGAAGCGTGAAGCTCACCAGAAATTAGATTACTGGGTTGTTACTGATGAAACAGGATTTGTGCTGATTGTTATAAGCTCTTAATCCCTGTTAAAGATTAGCCATCCTTTCCCAGTGTTAGTGAACACACAAATGTAGACGTAACATTGAGCCATCGCCTCACGCCGCCGCAGCCTCGGCTTCAGACTGACAGCCGCTGGGGGGCTCTGGCTAATGTTAGCTGTCCCTGCAGGGTGTGATGGTGACAGAGGCTCTAGGAAGAACAACAGAGGAGGGTTTGTGTCAGAGAGGAGTGGAGGCATGAAGAATCTCCATAATCTGAAATCTCTGGCATCTGATGAACACACTCAAACAAAAAACCTGACTACTGTCATACATGCTGTATCAATATGCATGAGATAACCATAATTATTAACTTTCTTGTTTGTACCCCTTTATGACTCACGTCACAAACTTTGCTTGTGTGGAAAATATTCAAACATATTTTCTCTGTGACAGTAACTTTCCTTTGAGGAGGGAAGTGTTGATCAGGAACTGTTGACACATCTTCCCTTAATTTCCTTCCCTCTGTACTGTCTCGACTTCCGGTCATAAAAGAGAAATCAATACACAAAAACACACCATACCATGCAAAAACATCTAAGTACAAATGCACACAATTGTGGAAAAGGTAGGTAGTTTCAAGATAACAGAGCAAAGACGGCTGATATTAAAAAGCCTTTCTGAGATGCTGATGTTTGTCCTAATCTGACATGGATTAGGAACTCATTCAGTCTCCAACACAAACACGAGACATGAGTCTCAAAGTGAAATGTATTCTTAAACCAGTCGAATGTGACAAAAGAAAGGAGAAACAAACAATGCCAAATAACACCAAGGACCAAAATGCTTCCTCTCAAAAGCTCATCAGTAGTTAATAACACATGACCCAGTGTCCGCTGGTGTAGGTTATCACTTATCAGAGGTCACTATTAGTGAATCAAGGGTAGTTCCAATAGAAAATGCTACATCGCAAAAAAGGAAGTAAAAGTTCCGCTCACTAACATCACCCTAGAGTGCAGTGAATCATTGTTCAGGGCACTCATGTCTGAGAGCACTTTCTGTTTTCACTGAAATAACTTAAAATGAACTTGAAAACTGAAAGTAAGTGATTGCTTCGAATACAGATCATTGCAAAATAAAACCAGGACTGCAATATACAGGTCCAGAAAACTGCTTCTTCCCTTACATATTTTTAAAACTACATAGGTTCCACCCAAAGGTTGATGTAACCTTGTTCTGGGCTTGTTCCTGGTTTTCCTCAGGAAACTGTGATAACTAACAGATAAGATACAGCAGCAAAGTTGAACCTACAGACCTCCGACACAGCTGTAACACCTCAGAATGTATGGAACCTGAGGAATGATGTCAGTTTAAGGGCCCAACTTCAAAACACAAAAATTAATTTTCTGAAAATCTTTTCTCTCAGGCATGCAGAACTGAACATTTAAAACTCAAATTACAGCTTTGAAAAGACAGTTGTCCATATGTGAAAGTCGCATGTGTTCTAAATATAAATACATATTCAGAATATCAACATCATACAAATAAACTTTCATATAAACAAGACCAAGTTTACAACTGTGCTGTACTTTAAAATTGTGGTACTTTGAGCTACATTCTAACATATGCATGTAAGCATGCCGTTATGTAGAAGTTTTTTCTTAAACATGCAACATGTTAGTTGACTATTTAGCATGATGTAATTTATGAATAAGCACCAAATAAAAGGTGTTGCTGATGGAAATATTATGAGTCATGTGACCCACCCAGAGTGTAATAATGATGTGGTTTATTCTGCATTTTATTGCAGTCCATGTAATATCATGCTGGTGCTAGAGGAAAGGTTAGAGGACCAGTAAAGTCCTCCTCTGAGGGTCATGCTATGGTGATCTATATGATAATTGACATTTTAGTCAGGAAGTCAAGGACAAACTGACAGATCAATGTTGCCAGTGAGAGAAACATGCTGACAGTACATACAAAAAAAGATTATCAAAATATAAATACATACTGCCTGACAAAAATAACTCAAGAGCACAGAGCACCCCCAGACGAGTGTCTGACAAGTCAGATGGACTCATTTTTACTTTCAAAACCTTCTGAGGGAATATTAAAGACTCTGGTAACTCTATAAAAATCCTGTTTATCACCCATGCTTCCTTTTGACTCTGCCACAGGATATTTTCCAGGCTTTCCTGCTGATTCTCTGTGACAGAGAGTGCTGTAGGTGTGAGCACAGAGCAGAGCTCCACTATTCATCATCCCAGTTACTTCATCGTTTCCCTATGCTTGGCCAGTGGATTAGAGTTAACTACACTTTTGGAATGTCATAGACTGTCTTACTGTCAGTTTGTGTCATTCCTGTACAAGCCTGACTATCTGACTCAAATACTCTTTGTTTCACTAACATAAAAAAAAAGGTCACATTATTAAATTTCATTAATTGTGTAAAGTCCTCATTGACCCATTTCAAATATTCTTCTGTTCTTCATATAGCTTCAGACGATGTCCAATTATCTCACATGTCCTGCAAATGAAAACCTGTCACACTCCGCTGAACAGTGAGTGCAGATACAGGATGTCCTCTAATCAGTCTCATTTTCAGCTAGACGAAGCGCCCTTTCTCCTGCTGCCGCTAACCTCCACATTGCTCTAACAAGAGAGAGACACAGCTCTCACAAGAGTTTGGCCTCTTTGATCAGCATAAAGAATAACCACTACACTGGTGCATTGCCAGGCACCATGGTTACTGAGTGACATGACAAATCGTTGGCCTCCCGGTCCTTGTGATTGTCATGCATAGTTTTTGACAGAGATTAACAGCCCCAAGGGTGGACTTGATAAATGTTTGATTTAAACCTGGTTCCTTTTTAACTAGAACAGCACAAGTTTTGTTTTCTTCTGCATACAGAGTGCACCACTCACTCAGGCAGGATGGGGGTGTTGGATTTCAAGCCGGACCACTGAACCAGCTGCTAAGCAGGCACACGAGAGGAACAAAGCACCCTACTGTCCCCCCCCTACCCTCACAACCCACCCCCCACCCCCTTCCATTTGAGGATGGGACAAACTGGCTCTCCAAAGGCACCAAGGAACGTTTTTGCTGATGGTCCCCTTTACAATGCAGTCTTTTGGGGAAGGATTGCAAATAGAAAAGTAATGTCAGTCATCACAGCAGGGGTTCTGGCACTGATAAGGCCAAATAGAGAGGTCTTGATTACCAGAGAGGCTCTGAAAACGAAGCTAATCTTTTCTGCTTTTCCTCAAGAAGCATCTTGATGAATCCTGATTGCATTTGGCCAGACACAAACCGAGGAATCAACATCTTTTATCTCCTCAACCAGTCTTCCTGTCCCTCATCCTCTCTACCCACCCAACCCCCCTTTGTTGCTCTGAAATCATTATTAGTTGGAAAACCTCTAACACCAGCATCTCATTCATTATTCCTGTAAACAGTTGGAGTGCTACATTGCTTAATACAGCATATCAAAAAGCATTTGGAGACAATGAGAGGCAACCACAGGCATCCCACCTGCATGCTTGGTTTGTGTGTAGATTGTGGGCAGCAAAGACAGATTAACAGGGGCAAAAAATTGAGAGCAATAAATCAAGATGACAAATATCACACCATTTACTAAATGGTTCGGTTGTTATAAAACAGAATATCTAATTGAACAATTTGCTGTATTGGGTGTTCTTGATGTACAGTAGGCATCTCCATCTCATACCATAGGAAGGGAAGCTGCCTATAGAGGGTTTGTCTATTTCAGGTCAAGGGGCGAGTCATTTCCCCGCTCCCACCCTCTGCAGGGTGCGGCCCTCCGGTTCATTGTCCGGCCGGGGGTGGCGAACCTTCATCAGAATGGAGAGGGAAATGGAATGTGCCATTGTAGAGTTTGACCAGAATCCCGTGGGACTCAATCACAAAAAAAACCCACCGCCTACCTACTCACACACAAATACACAGGGTTTGGGTTCCAACTCTAACCCGGGCCTCAGTGGATTTGGCCATGGGGGATGGGACAGTGGTGCTGTTGTTTGGATTGACGTCACTGAGGACGTTCAGCGAGAGTGTTGAGATTTTAAAGGATGAAGCTGGATTGTTTATTCTGCCCTAATCAATTTAATAAATGAACTATCAATATAATGATCTCTACTGACCTGCATCCTAAGGCCAGCAATAAAAAACTACCATTGAGCTGTTCTGACTCTTCAGTGTCTTGGCTGCAGGCCTTCCTTGAGTGTCTTCCCTTATTTCTAAGGGTCCACAATAAAGCCAGTGCACAGGTATATACTGGAATGGTGTATCAGTGCATTCAAAGCACTTTGTTAATCCTTTGCAACATCCATCTCTGACAAATGAGACCAGAGAGGAGGTTTTTGGATTTAGTGAAAGAGGACATGAAGGTAGTTGGTGTGAGAGAAGAGGATGCACAAGGCAGGATTAGATTGAGGCAACTGATTCACTGTGGCGACCCCTGAAGGGAAAAGCCGAAAGGAAAAGAAGAGGAGGAGTCACGTGTTAACGTACACGCATTCCACTGGCCGACGGCATCCGGAAGTGCGCTGTGTTCCGTGAGTCTTGGACTTCCATGAGACACAAAAGTGCTTTAAACAGCTGATAAGAGTGTTGAAAAAAGTAATACAGATAGACAGTGGTTTAATATCAGTACGGGGGAGGGTTCATAAACGTTTAAATTAACGTAAATAGTAAGATAAATAGTTTGTTGCTATATTGTGGAATTCGTTATTCGCGTGTGGTTTCTGTGGTTCCATTAACCACGAGTAACGAGGGTGCACTGTATTAAGGCATATGCAAAATTTGAAATCTAAGTCAGCAAAACAAAAAAGAAAAAAGAAAATGCCTGTCCACAGGAACAAGTGGTCCAACATGATTATGAGGCCAAGAAGTTTTGGAAAAAAAAGCACAAATTAAACCCTGGGAAGCCACAGAATAAAGGCAAGGTTTATAATAAAAAGATCTTGTAGGATTGTTCTAAGATCTTATCATGGCTCTGGACCTCAGCAACATGATACCAAGCAGAAAACAAGTCTCTAATTTAACAATACCACATATATACAATGAGACCAAGATGTTATCACCGGTTTGCAATCTGCTGAACAACATCAGACGTTAAATATGTTAAAACCAACCTGTCTTATGTGATATTGTGATAGAAAAAGTTATTGGTGATTTAATTCACAAGAAAAATTAAGGTATAAACATCGTAAAAATAGTCTAAATAGTAAACAGGATGGATTTCCTCTATTTCTTGTGCGTGCCATGCATGAAAAGGAATCGCACAAACTATAGAAACTGCATACGCCCATATATCTGCCTGTATATCTGCAGTATATCACAATGTGAAAACTGACTCTTTTGCCCAACCCTTCCTTTATCCTTTCATTGCTCCACTGTCTACCAATAAAAAGGAATGGAGTGTGACTTTCTTGCAAAACACTGGTGGTTAGGTAACACTTTGTTGATTGAATAAAGAGTTAGGCTACAATATCCACCCATAACACACACACATGCATGTATGTATGCAAGCACACACTTGCATACACACACACACACACACACACACACACACACACACACACACACACACACACACACACACACACACACACACACACACACACACTACTGCCACTGTTTAGTGATGGTTACAAAGACACACACTGAGCACACAGTGGTAACTAAACAGAGAAAGTGGTTTCGTGTGACATGGCAGACAAACGGATGTCACTGAAACGGTATTAGATGTGAGACTGATTTGCTATTCAATTTATTTGGTGATTTTCTTGAACCTATTCCAAGCTTCTTTCTATTTTTATCTATAATGTCATCGTCCAGTTCATGCCACGACGACTGAATTTTAAGTTTGCCCATTGATAAATGTGAAATAATCAAGCATAAATATAATGCAAGAGCGAATGACAAGAATGAATTAAGACGTGCGTCTGAGACAGTGGAACAAACTCCCCATTACCTAAACAGACACTAAACAATACCCGACTTTGTCACAATGGCTTCAACGATAATGGCACTGCTTACCTTTACTGTTTACTTTGAGAAGTGATTCATTATCTGTCGCTGGATCGACCAGATATTCAACCACAATCTGTATGGCTGTGCTACATCTCATATCCTGCACTAAATGCAGACCTTTAGCTGCTACTTCTGCTCAGACACCATGAAGGTGAGACAGTTTCTCTCACTCTTTTCTTTTGCCGTTGTGCTAGGAGTTGCTGGGGCTCCATGGGAGTGTGAAGAGCACCAAGATGACCACGTGGGGAAATCTTCCAACTGCAACAATTATAGGAAATCAACACAAATGTCCTGGGGTCTGTGCACAGGCCAAGACTCCCACGGACAACAGAAGGCAGCCAAAAACAAACTCCTGACAATCCTGGCTCAAATAACGGTGATGGGTGTGACTGTTTCTTCCTATCATGCACGACATGATATATTCTACGATCAGAATGTGGACTGGAAACTCCAGCAACTTTAACCTGAAATGCCACATGGATGTGTTGTTACGAGGCATGAAGAATGTAATAATCATCTAATCAATCCCTTCTAATAGTCTGTAAAAAAAACGCTGTTTATTCCACATACGGAGACTAGACAGCTGAAGTGAGCTAAAAAAGCTCATTAAAAAGACCTTTGTCAGGCGCTGCACTGAAGGCCATATGATGGAGTGACTACAAATAGACTGAATCCTCTCAAGCAACAGCTTGAGAGTGATTTGTTCAGGGGCAATACATCCTCTCTGTTTCACTTCTAGAGTTACTTGAAATCTAGATAATGGTCAATCATACAAAGTCCCAGATCTCATCTATCTACAGCCAGTTTGAACCACATTAGCCTTTGATAAGGGTTGATGTAAGCAGCCACCACCGATTTGGCGCAAAATTTCTCACCCTCACACTCTCGCTCTCTAGTCCGAATGAATCACTGAGGATACAGCCAGAGAAGAGCGATGACGCATACAGTTTAGCTGCTAAATGTTTCTGCATGAAGTATTTCTGTCATTGCAAACAGAAATGATACCTTTCACAAATTGTAAGACAAGAAACACAGATCAACACAGACAGTCATGAAATGTGTTTTTCTAGATGGATCTACATTTGTAATATGATCTGAGACAGGGAGATAGCATCAACTGCAGTCAACAAAGGCTGAGTAAAAGTTTTACTGCCTGGTAAACAAAACAAAGACCTTTGGAACCAGTTGTGTGTTTCTGTGTGTGTGTTGTTCCACGATGACGACAGCGGCTTCTATTTTCTTCCCAGGACCATGCTCCATGTTTTGACCTTCATCACTGCTTGTTCAGTTTTTTTCACGCCTCCCCTGCACTGTCTCACTTTCACCTACCTCCTTTATCACACACGCACAGTATACACACACACACACACACACCACATCAAGGTAGCTATGGCAACCTCGGGTGAGGCTCTCAGTTTCTGCAGAAAGGTGTCGCTCCCTCTCGAACCCTCTTTCATGGCTCTTCAAAGAAGAGACCAGACAAACATAGTTCAGACATCACTGTTGAACAGATGCTGTGTGTGTCGTACACGGCTGTACGTGTGTGAGTTTGTGCTGTATGAGGGTTTCATGGGTGTGTTTGTGTGTGTGTGTTTCACTGGTAAAGCACAGGAATGTGGGACAGGATGCAGGGGAAAAAATTCCAGAAAGAGTCAATGTGAAAAACAAACTCTGAGGTGCTCCAAATTTGTAACATGGAGACAGAGGGAAACTAAACAGCATCCCTTGGGACCAATTCACACAGACAGATGGCTGCTATGTCTTCTTGCCTCAAGTAATTTTCTCAATCTATCTCCGATACACTGTGGTCTTATATACTGTGCTTATTTCTGACTGCATCTGACAGAATTTCACTGGATTTATAAAACTCTGGGAGGATGTCTGGATTAAAAATCCAATGACTTTGTTAGGAGTGTCGTTGTTTGTTTCTGCACCACTTCCCTGGGGATTGCGTGCAAGTGTGAACTGCACAGACACAGCTCCATCAGGCCATCTGTGGATAGCATTGAGAGTAAATAAAGAAACAATTGCTGTGTATTTTCAGAACAAACAGCATAATAAGGCTATGTTCAAGGGCTAGAGATACGTGTGGACATAAATTTCTTATTACAGTATTTTCTGCATTATAAGGCGCACTGGACTATAAGGCGCACCTTCAATGAATGGCCTATTATAAACTTTTTCCACATATAAGGCACACCAGATTATAAGGCGCACTGTTGTTTTTTGAGAAAATTAAAGACTTTTTGGTGCGCCTTAAAGTGCAGAAAATACTGTAACCTTGTGATCATGTTATAATGGAGAAACTTAAAGGAAATCTTTAAAAAATACTTAGGCATGGCTTTGATTCAATCGTTGGATGTAGCTTTCAATGCAGCTTATGGATGAAATGGTTCAATGTTTGGGAAATATTCTGAAGATGTCAAAATGACGAGATCAGTAAACAGGAAGCTGGTTAACCTGGTCACTTACAGTAGTTCGGTTTACAGTCTCATGACTGAGAGGTGGAAGATTTGTTGCTTTTCCCCAGTTTCCATTGTTTGTGCTAAGCTAAGCTAACCTGTTGCTAGTGGCCTATTTACTATGGAGATGAGTATTTTGTTTTTACTTTTAACAATAATCTGTTCCCAAATTGTCGGACAATCCCTAAACTGATTTCACAAAAGACATATCTGCTATCTTAACTCCTCAGCGTCACTTTAACAATAAGCTCTGACCTTTTACGACCTCCCTGACCTCCCATCAGCTTCGGGGATCATCACGAACATTGACCGAGCTGCAGCACAATGAAGATGCTTGTTATGCTCCTGCAGTTTGGGTAGAGAAGCTTCGATTGTTGGGCCTATAATTCTATTATTACTCAGTTCTAATCAATACAAACCTTCTGTCACATGAGTGGAAAACTAAATGACCTTGTCGTTATGTTACATGGTATCACACAAAGGACACAGAGAAACAGGAAAAAATGTCCGTTTTGCTTCCTTGTTTGCTGCTGGTTCAGCTCAATGTGGCCCTTCTTCCCACTTCTCTTCCACCTACGGTAATTTTGCAGTGAGGAGGAGATGTGGACAGACACAGCCTCAGGGGTAAACATCTAGGGTTCTAGATTGGATGGACTGTCTTCGTTTCAAGTGCTTTTTAATGAAACATGGTCCAGCTGAGCTCACAGCTGCAGATGGCAGAAAAAAAAGCATCTGACCTGGCAACAAGTGGCCTCTGCAAGAGTGGGAATGCACCCATAATGTTTTACAGAGACAGATTAAAGGTGGGAAGATTCCTTCGGTGTGACTCATGTTGTGGAAATTGAAAAAAAAAAATAGACACCAACAATTTCCTGTCATTTGCTTTGAGGGGTTTGTGATGCGTTTTCAAAGTATTTTCTTGGTGTCGAGCTACAGAAAGTCCTTTCAGCTGAACTTTGAAGCGCTGTGAAACAAATCACGCCATGTTATTTGAAGCACTTTCAGGTTTAGGCTGACAGAGATGGGTTTGTTTGGTACCCTGTTCTCCTGATCCCAGCTGAACCAGGTTGTTTGTCCTCTCACCCACAGCAAATGTCCTGCCAGATGACCCGACCCACGACCCTGCGCAGCTGAAGCCAGGAGCCTGTGGGTGCAGCTTATCCATGACACTGATGCAGAGCACCTACAGCTGGATGCATAATTATCCAATGCCCACTGTAGGTCATGTCCAATGGAAAATTACTATCTAGCAGCTGTTACAGTCTAAATAGCTCCATAATAGATATTTCCCCTGGAAAATTCTATGACAAAATTCTGCTTTTACTGAGTACTGGAGTATAAAAACTATTTGAACTCCTTTATAAAAAAAAAAACATGTCTAGTAATTTTCTAATTTCACTGCATTTTTTTCTATGGAAAGCCTCCCTCTGTGTTGCATTCAGTTTTCACGTCATGGTAAATGAAGAAACGTGATCGTGAGATGCAGAAACTTTCAGCTGCTCTTATTCTAACTCTGACTCACCTTGTCAGAGCTGATGCTCAGCTTTTTTTCCACGTGGGCGTCGATTTCTCCGTTGCTCCGTGGGACCGGAGTGGACCCTTCACTCGTCTCCTCCTTCTCCTCCTCTTCCTCCTCCACCACTTTTCCGCCCGCCTGCCGCTGATAGTCGCTATCCTTGGCGTTCACCTCCCCATCCCCATCCCCATCCCCATCCACCTCCTCCACCACCACCACCGCCTCCTCCTCCTCCTCCTCTTCCTCCTCCTCGTCCAGGGGCAGCGGGACGCCGTCGGTGACGTACTCCCGCAGACACTTCAAGTTGTGTTTTTTCAGCAGCTGCTCCGTGTCCGGGTCCACCACGATGAGCTCCAGCCGGCCATCGGTGGCTCGTATTCGGGTCACGACCTGCTGGTGGCTCTCGTTCTCCACGTCCTCTCCGTTCACGAACACCAGCCGGTCTCCCGCGCGGAGCCCGGAGGTTTCCGCCGGGCTGTCGGGCTCCACCAGCCGGATGAACTGCCCCGTCTTACCTTTCTCCCCGTGGAGGTGGAAGCCGTAGCCGTTGTCCCCTTTTTCCAACGTGCACAGCCGCGGCCGCAGATACTGGCTTTTACTCGGCATGTTCGATTAAGGCTTCGATGCAGTTGTTGATCAACCTGTTGGAGCGAAGCCGAACCTGCTCGGGATGCTGTCCGGGAGGTGACTGAGTGGGACCCCTGGAAATACACACCCGCCCCCACCCACTTCTCTCGGGAAAGTATTCCGTGGGAAACGGCTGGTGTTTGCTCCACTCTGTCCGCCCACTTTCCCAGTCGATACCAGGTCTGATTTGACCCTCACACCTGTCGTGGATCCTCGCCGTGACGGCAGAGACTGAGGGTCCCGACGATCAGCCGCTCGCTATCAGCCTCTCAGGAAGGAGGAGGTGCGTTCACGGACCAGCCCAGCTAGCAGCCGTATGCAAAGTAGAGGCACGGAGGAGTCAACACCACCCGAGACAGAACGCACAGGAAACGGGTCGGAACTTAAACTAATACCGCTGGGGCCGAAAGTCATTATCGGAACATATTTAATGTAAAACCTTATTTTAATGAAATGATTATCTCCTGTCTTGTAGTTCTTTAATTTTAAAAAATCTTTCCACGTCACTGCTTTTCAGGTCATGTCTTTGTAATTTAGGCTTGTGGAGATGACATTTTTCCAACCAATACAGTATTTTTTTTTGTCTTTTCTGGATATCACTTTAGTGACAGTTTACAGTTAATATAGACTAAAGGGAAGTTATATCAGTTTCAATTTTGAAGATTTCATCTCTTGATTTGATCACACATGTACATATTTTCCTACCTGTGTTAATTTGTTAAATTCTGGATATGGATATGTATGTTTTTTTCAGGGCTTGGTGGGGATATATCATACTCAAATGACTCTTGTTAAAATTTCTCTAACTTTGAGAACTTTTGAAATGTTCTCCCATATTTTATTACATACACACTGTATGTCTATTTTTGTTTACTTTTTTAGATGAAGGAATTACACAAAATACACATTTATATTAGTTTGTTCTGAAAACTTAACGTCTGCTGTTTCATTCAATGATGTACCAGAATTCCAATATTGTTTTTACCCCAGTTCAATTACTTCCAACAACTAAATAAGACCTCTGCAGGTTAAATTTTAATTAAGAACACAAATTCAGTGGAGTCATATATAAAAATATATCTTGTCAGTTGATCCAGTGATCCTCTGACCACATGAGTGACCTGCAAAAATAATGTTTGACAGGAACCGGCTGAACTAAAACCTCAGAAAGGAGTCAACTGTTCAGCTGAGAACTTCAGATTTGGAAAGAGGACAGAGGATCTGTGAACACAACCTGAGAATGTAAAGCTGAAGGAGCATCAATATAAATAACTGGTATGATCACAGCTCAGATTGGGCAACACAATGACTTTTTCACAGTAAAGGACCAGATTACATCTTTACTGTGTGATACATGGATACGGAAAGGGAGGTACATTCAGGTGTAGGCCTGCAGCCAAGATGAATGAGTCATGAAATGTGTATTGCATTTCGTTCACTGCATTTCGTTACATTGTACTCGTACATGTGTAATGACAATGAAGTTGCATCTAATCTAATCTAATCTAATCTAATCTAATCTAATCTAATCTAATCTAATCATGTATATAATGTCCACAAACTCCACAAAACACAACCTACAAAATCCTACAAAAACATCATAACACAGGAGTTGAGTGTCCATTTGAAAACTACAGCTCTGCACTGGCAAAAATGTGGTAATTACATGTGTGCTGAACCTAACTGTGCAAACAACACTTCTCTTTTGTTTTGTGACAACAAACAGGGTGACTGCTGCCACACAGTGGATCCCTAACATCAGCACATCCCGTCACTTGACTGTCCTTGACTTCAATAAAAACACCACATACATTACACTATATATAGTGTATATATATATAGTATATAGTATATACACTCTCTCTCTCTCTCTCTCTCTCTCTCTCTCTCTCTCTCTCTCTCTCTCTCTCTCTCTCTCTCTCTCTCTCTCTCTCTCTCTCTCTCTCTCTCTCTCTCTCTCTATATATATATATATATATATATATATATATATATATATATATATATATAGTGCCTTATGAAAGTATTGGCCCCCCACAAGAACTTTTTGACATTTTGCCACATTTCAGGCTTCAAACTTAAAGATAACAAACTGAAAATATTTTCATGAATCAACAACATGTGAGACACAATTGTGAAGTGGAACCAAATTTATTCAACATTTTATATTGTGTTTACAAATAAAAAACTGAAAAGTGGAATGTACAGAAGTATCGGCCCCCTGTTCTCTCAGCTCAGCTAAACGACTCCAGAAGTTTTCTGATGACTTCTGAATCATCCAATGTTGACCTAAATGACAGCAATGACAAACAATATAAAATGTTGAATAAATTTGGTTCCACTTCAGGATTGTGTCTCACATTTTGATTCTTAAAAAATATTTTCAGTTTGTTATCTTTAAGTTTGAAGCCTGAAATGTGGTTTTGGGGGGCCAATGCTTTCGCAAGGCACTGTATATATTACAGAGAGGGAGAGAGAGAGAGTAATGTATGTGGGGTTTTATTTTGTGTGTTTATATATATGTGTAGATATGTACATATATGTACACACACAATTCAATTAATTAATTAATTAATTTTTTCCTGGCACTTTGTGATCAATGTGACACCTCTGAGGGTGGACAAATGTGACACAGTGTGTTGTGTGCACTTCTGTGTCAATGGTCAAAGGCAAATTACATGCAAAGTACCATATAACCAAAAAAAAAGAAAAAAACAACACATTTTCATGAGTTTTATCTTAAAATGATTTCAGTATGAATTAAATGGCATGAGAAAACAGCCACCAATTATTTGAGATCTCACAGTTTATCAAGTGTCGTTGACGTCGTGAGAGTATCATACAGACAAAAGATGGCTGTCACACAAGGTTTGCTTCCTGTTGCCAGTAGGGGTCATAATGACTTTAACTCAAAAACTGACAAGTTGATGCCTTCAGGCTTGGATTTTTATAAATGTGAAATCTGATCCTCGTGAGACATTTTGCATTTGAGTCACTACTTCTTGTTTGTCAACATGCACCAGGCTGCCATCACCATTCCATTAAATGTGAACAGCCACACACTGGTAATATCTCAGTCATGTTTATTAAAGTACAGCATCTGCAAATAGCAAAAATCACCTAAATTGCACAGTTAATTCAAAATGGCTGACTTCCTTTTTAAGTCATGACACAAAGACACATTTTTCTTTGAGATGTTACATCAAATTCTGCACCTGTAAATGAAATGTAAAAGCAAGGGCTAAATCATTTGAAACATGAAGGGGAGTTTTATTGATTCATTTACCAAACCCAAACTTGAAATATTTTCGACATGTCATTTTTAGCACTTATAACACGTGTGCAAAGTTTCAGGAGTTTTCAAAATCTCCTTACCCATCAACAGCAAGATTCTGTTTTATGGAAAAATATTGGCATCCACAGCGGCTATGCCGCTCAACAAAAGCTCACAATTTACACAATAAAGCATCACCGATTTGTTATGGCTTTTCTGACATACGGCATGGCAAACTGTTAATATAACCTGTTAGGAGTACACCAAAATATAAAACATTTCCTGTTACCACTCGGTGGCGCTTTGATGACAATTTAACATTGGCATGGCCATGTCTTCAGACCAGCAATGGCATCCAACATGTGACATTTGAGGCAGATTGGACTATGTACAGTTGATTTACACACTATTTTCTATTTAAAGGCAGAACATAGAAATTCACTGTATCTCCACGCAACAACATTCAACAACAACTCATAATCTGAACAAATCTTCATTCTTAAGGTGTAAAGATTGTACGGACTAAATTCGAGCTTGATTAAGACAGTTGTCTCAGAGACTTCTGTGAAAGAGTTCATGGGTCATGGAATTAAAGTTTTTGTAGATCTAGATCGGACACACATTTAGCAAAGTGTGTGAATGTATATGAAACCTACGATCTTTAGAGGATACCAGAAAATTTTCATCACAAGTGAAGCATCGAAACTCATTGAGTTTTCTGGCCCTAATAATAACAATCTTTTCATAATGTGGCCAGGTGCCACAGTGGGATGATCTTCCAGCACAGTTACATGTTAAGTACTTTGAATGTAATACAATTTAAATGTCACTGGCCCTGAAGATTCAGGTATAAAAAGTGGGCAAGCGTACTCCAAATGTTGGCTCTAACAGCGCTAGAGACGTGAACAGACGGGGTCCTTCAGCTACAATCTGACTGTGGGATTGAAAACCACTTCTCAAACATATGATTTTGAAGATCGTAAGGCCAAAAGGGACTCTTTTAATGGCCTGGTAAAACAAAACTACGTACTTAACAGTGTAAAATGCTATATCCACATAAACAGCCACACTGATTGGTCATATAAAACTGTCATATATCAGGAGTCAGGCCCAATGTCTCTGCTTGAACTCGTCACATGAAGCATTATCAAGTCCAATGAGCGCGACTGCACATTACAGGCCCAATACCTGGGCCTGCAGGAGATTGTGCAAGATATTTAGAGTGAATGGCTTTAACCTGACAACCAGGGCTATGACTGGAGAGTGTGTCGTAGTACAGCTATTAGCCAACAGCCAACGCAATGCATACACATGGTGTTGTTTCTCATGACCATCAGCGCCCCATAACTTGTTCCAGTGACTCCCTATCGTTCCAGTGAAGATCAAGTAACTGACAATGAATTTCCAGCTGATAAGCTCTCATTCTGTATTGCTGTCCACGCTGCACCAAGTGATTGTCAGTGTCCCACTCTTTTTCTGAGCAACACTGTATAATTTATGGATTATTATTTATGTGTTTGTCCCTGCCATTGGATATAGCATTTCAGTTTAGAACTCCTGACTTTTGATAGAACAGTCACAACAAATACAACAAACATTTCTACACATGACATAAACAGATTTAAATTCACATTTCAGTCAAGGATGATGGCCAATCTGGATTAGCTCCCATCTAATAAACTCAGAGGAGAACACAAGGATGTCCGCATCTCTGATGGTGGGATTGGCTTTTTGTAAGAGCAGACGTTTTTACCTCCCTCCATCTCAACCTCTCTGTGCATCTCTCTGCCAGGCAATGAGGATAAGCTACGCAAGGTCGCAGCAACCAGACTTTTTCTTCTGGGAATCGATGTAGTCATGAATCTGGAACTTGGGTTCATTGGGCTGCTGTGTTGCTCTGTGCTTCAGCTCTCTGATGGAAAGAGAGATGCAGGACGTTAGATACAGAGGAGGTGGATGTGTGGGAAGCAGCGCAGGCAAGGTGAGCAAATCAAGAGAATGTGAAATTTAAAAAAAAGGAGCCAGACCAAGTGCAAGCAAGGGAGAGAGAAGTCCCTCTGGACTGGAGATTTAATCAAAATGCCTCTGGCATGAATCCTTTAATCTTTCAGTTAAAGTAGCCAT
Organism: Antennarius maculatus; assembly: GCA_013358685.1. Classification (NCBI taxonomy): domain Eukaryota; kingdom Metazoa; phylum Chordata; class Actinopteri; order Lophiiformes; family Antennariidae; genus Antennarius; species Antennarius maculatus. Next base: position 9,405,982 of record CM023620.1, on the reverse strand, counting down.
AACTTGTAGATTAAAAATTCTCCAACATTATTTTCCTTCCTGTCATTATTTAACGTTTTTTTACACTCCTGTCAGTCAGTTAAAAATGTATGCTAAGGAAACTGGGTCAAAAACAGAATTCTGACAGTTAATGTTTGACATCCAAAGAGACCCTCAAATAACAAACCTATTATAATCAACATGAACCAACAACCAACTAGCCAGTTAATGTCTTAGTTGCTGGAGTCAGAGGGGAACTAAAAAAAAATAGTGAAAATACTCAGTCTTCGACAAGTCATGGGCTGGAAACATCCATCAGATTAAAATGTGAGTCTTTCACTTGAACCTCAGTGTTCATTACTCCACAGGCATTACCATGACTGAGCAAAATATGGATTTTCCTTTTGTTTGTCACTGCATTTCTACTACAAGCACAGAAAGCACATTTTTTAGAAACTTCATTTTTTAGAAACTTCATTTTTTTTCACTGCAGAAGACTATTTTAAAAATGTTGCTTTTGATCCACAAGATCTGTTTTCAAGGACATTGGGAATGAAAGAAGTACAGACAGCGTATCACTTTTATCCTGGGAGTATTTTTATTTTTTCTCACTTTGTTGCTGTTACTATAATTTATTCTTCATTTCTTTCAGGTAGGCTGAGAAAATGTGGAGATAAGTCTACTCTACATAGAGTTCTTTTTAATTATCTGAGTGTTGAACATTTTATTCTCAAACTCTGGCAATTAATATGCAGCTTTAACAGCCATAACACGTCTAACCATTAAATTTCAGAACCTGGCTGGCTGCAGGGATTTGCTCCCACTCAGCCACAACATTACAGAGGAGGGCAACAAGTCTGCAGCTCATGCTAAAGCTGTTGGATGAGATCGATGTTCGGAAAATGTCCTGGTCAGATAACATCTTACAAACCAAAGCTTAATTTAAAAGTATTTACAAGCCTCAGTTTGTCCAAGAATAGATGTTGATAGAAGAGGCTTGATTTTTGTGGAAAATAACAGTAAAAAAACACCAAAGGATCATTAATCTTTTAGGATCAGTCATTTGGACTCACGTTTGTTCAGCTGATAAAAGTCAGTCTAATATTCATTTAGCTCTCATCTCTCTCGAGCTGCTAAATGCTACACCCTGCAGCAACTGTATGTAGTGCTGGGCAGGTAATGTACAGTGGACTTATTGAAGTCATTTTCAGTCGATTGTTTCCTGCTGATGCTGAAATGAAGTAGATGAGAGTGGGGAGTGAACCGGAACCGTAACATTTTAGGACAGAAGCTCAAGACAAAGAGCCACACTCATCATGATAATAGATTGAGTCACTCCTTTTAAATTACACAAGACAAAAAGAAAAGCTCATTATAAAAATAAATAAATACGTAAACAAGTTTTAAAATATTTTAAAATAAGTTACAAGATGTGAAGTCACCTGCATGAAAGACAGGAATCTTGACCACAAAACCAGCCAGTGGCCTTGGTCACATGACTAAAATAAGGATTTAAAAAGAATTTTTCTAAAATGCAGTTGACAATTGCTTCTGTTGTAGGAAATCTAATGAATTTCTGTAGGGACCAAAGCTGTAGATAATCCATCGTGGGACAACTGGCGCTCAGACTTTGGGGTTTCCAGTCAGAGCTGGCATGTATGGTGTGGTCATTTCAACCACTGCCAACATAACAGGAGTCAGAGCATGCATGTGTGTAAAAATAAACTAATTAGCTCATCTAAATCAGCTACGTATCCAACTGCAGTTGGGGTTGCTATGGTGACAGCAAATGATAGTTCTTAATCTGGCTCAAAGAGAGATGAAGCAAGCAGAGAGGAGCCTCCAAACAAATAAGGCACAGGAGTAAACTGCAGGTCATATCACTGGGATGACCTCGTCCAGAGCATCTGAAGCAAGTCTATTTAAATTTGTTTGGATTAAGTTTAAAGAAGTTACTTTAGCTGTAAATTTCTTTTTTCTGTTAAAGTTTTCTCTCATTCACATTGGGCAGTTTGTCACTAGTGTTGGTGCTCCAGACCTTCCAATGCCAAAACTGTAACTCTGTTAGAATAGAGAATGTAATGGGACTGAGGACAATTTACTGAGAACAATATTAGGTCCTCTAAACTAATGACAATATCACCAACTCTATAACTCAAGGACTTCAGGGGACGAAGTTTACTGTGTAAAATCCTTATGGAAAAAGTTAAATCAAGCCAAAATTTCTAGATGTTAACATTTGAATTGAGTTTCTAGTATATTAGTATATGCAGATGTAGTCAGTTGTAGACAAACAGTGCAAATGTGGGATTTTTAAAAACATTTTGTCCATTATTTATTGAATGGGAAATTTTCCCTGACAAATGCTGAATATTTTGAAAATATAACATAATAGACTACTGCAGCATGTGGCGGATGTGTTAGTCAAGTAACACACACACACACACACACACACACACACACACACACACACACACACACACACACGCACACACACACACACACTCTATATGCCAGGGGAATAAAAGCATTGATTAGTGAAGCCTTACTTACTTTGCGATGGCAAGAAAGGCCAGCTCTACATTGACTCCCGTCTTTGCACTGGTCTCCATAAAAGGTACGCCATACTCCTGAGATGGAAACACATTAGACGGGTGAGTGGACAGTTTGCTGTTGACAGCAGGACCACACCGAGCTCTCACACTTTACCTTTGCCAGCTTCTCTCCATCTTCCATCTTCACAACCCGCTCTGCGGCCATGTCTGCCTGTGAAATAGTAGTAGCGGTCAGAGGTCACAAGCTCCCCATGCTACTCCAGTGATGCAGCATCATGTCGAGCTACACATACTCTTATCTGGCAGCCCTGCAGCCGGCTGCTGTGCTAGACCTCTTCAAGACTGATGAGATATCATAAACTTCACCTCCAGCAGAAAAGCAGCAATCCCACAGACTGATGCTGACAATCCTGCTGCTCTCGCAGCAAATGATCTGATCTGCTGCTGGGTGACATCTATGACACCGGAGAAGGTTAAGTCCTTCCTCTCTACACCTCCAGCTGGTGCTGACAAATTTGTTGGCGACGTTTGGGTCGCAATGTGAAATAAAAAATGGTGCTTTTCTCACCAGCACCAATACGAAAAAAAAAATTTGTGACAGAAAAGCTTGAAGAAAATAATATAACAGTTTTTGTTGCATGTTTTTAATGCATCATACCCATTCATAATGGGTAAGAAATGACTATGTTGACTTTATTTCCCCTGCAGGGAAATGATTTTTCGGTGTACACATTCAGAATATGAAGCAACATGAGCAAAAAAAGAGTATTGTGCATCGTTGTAAATGTTAAAATAAGCCAATGAGAGTTTGCATTCATGCGTGTACTGCCCTGTGGATACATCTTCTGGCTTTTTAACATTCCCACATCTGTCTGAGTGTGATAAGAGTGTGTTAAAATTGCGTTAAGGCATCAGTTGTCCTTCTGATCTTTTTATATAACGCCAAAAAGGAAGCTTCGCTCACCTTGTTGCCGAGCAACATGATGACCACATCCTTCTGGGCATACTCGTGTATTTCAGTCAGCCAGGCCTTTAAAAGTACAAGTGACATTCAGATACATAAAAGGGAGGGAAGAGAGTTGTCTGCAGACAAATCAAAGACCAACTCTTAAAGACTGCCTGTCCCCTCTCCTCCAGAGCTGCACTTGAGATGCAATCAATCATGGCGGGACCGAGTCAATCTTATCCTTGAACATTTTTATTGCTTTTCATTACCCAAAGTGGCAACTGTGCAGTGAAGCAAATGATAACATCATGTCATTTCCAAAGAGGGCTGTGAAAAAATGTTGGAAGACCTCATAGTACTTTGCATGTAAATAGACAGAATGAAGCATTCAGCTCAAGAGGGTTTAGGGATGGGAAAGTGAAGACAAAGAAAAAAAAAAGTGACAAGGTGGGAGGGAAAAGTAATTTAAGCCTTACCCTGATATTGTCAAATGACGGCTTGCTGGTGATATCATATAACAGAAGTAACGCTGCAACAGGAAACAGACTTGCTTTAGTTGCATTTTATTGTTGTCTGCACCATTAGTGTTCTGTAACACAGATGTACGTGCATGCACACACACACACACACACACACACACACACACACACACACACACACACACACACACACACACACACACACACACACACACACACACACACATACCGCACGAGGAAGTAAAACTCAAAAAGTAAAGGTTACCCTGGGCTTCTCTGTAGTAGGCGTGCGTTACGCTACGGAATCTCTCTTGGCCGGCTGTGTCCCAGATCTGTGTATCAAACCACACAGTTACACAGCAGCTAACATGGCAGAACACACTGAACAGTCCTCATAGCAAACCATCCACATACCAGCTGTAGCACAAACCTGTTTCCAAAAAAGCTGAGCTGCTGTATAATGTGTAAATAAAACTGTATGACACACTGTGCAAATTACTGAAACCTCTCATGTAACTGAAAACAGTGCAAAGACAACAAATCAAAAGTTGAAAATGAGACATTTAATGTTTTTTCATGATTATATGCCTATTTTGACTGATGACAGCAAAGTGTTTCAAAAAAGTTGGGAAAATGCTTCAATGGAGTTCATCCCTCGGCTAGAAACTGGTAAATAGTGCAAAAATTAAGTAATATCGTGATGACAAATTGCAAAGAATTAGAGGTAGCATTGTCTACAGACACAATATCATTAAATTATTTAGAGAATCTGAAGAAGTGTCTGCACACATAGACAAGACCGACAACAGACCGGTCTGCATTAAAGGTTAAAGTTATATCTACCAATATAGAATCTAACCGATAAACTAATGATGAACTGTGGAGTCAAGGTGTTTGGAGTAACTTTCTTGGGTCAATGAATTTAATGTTTTGCTCAAATTAAACATACATCGCCATGGTGATGTCATATAATGTGTGCTATGCTTAGGTTACAGTGACTGATTAGTGACAATGTCACTGTTGGAGGTATAATCTGTGTGCTCTCTAGTTGAGTTATTCCACATTAATGGAGTTGAACCTAAATCAGGCCAGAGAGGGTTGAAAAAAACCCCACTGAATTAGTTGAATTAATGGTTCTATGTCTGAAACATGTCCAATTCGGTTTAATTCCTACTGATCTAACCGCCTGATATCCCGGACAGAAATGAACACAAATCTAAAGGCTCATTATTCTTAACAGACACCTCCATCCTACCTCGTAGGAGTTTTCTTCCTGTCTCATGTTAATGTTAGGGTAGGATTTACATTAGCATTGGTCATTTGGTTTAGGGTTATATAGACAGATCCGCTATTTCAGTGCAATGGATAGCGCCAGAAGCCATTAACAACAGGGAAGGGTTATAAATGAATCATATCCAAGTCAGTTTTAATGATTGTTGACAGGGAGATGGGAGCGCATACTTTGTTTGCTAATATTATATTTTCCTAATATATCTTTGTCTTTCCTAAGAAATTCTATTTCTTAGGATCCCATCCATCTGTTCCACCATTTAACCAGAATGAAAGCACGAAACCCGTTTCTTTCTCTCATAAGCCATTGCTCTTTGCCTTTGCTCAGCACAGACTCATGGTGCAGAGCCTCCTTTGGAATTCAGCACAGAATCCTATCATGTGTAAAGACGACGCAAAGAAAAAAGCAAAGGATTTACTGTGGAGGCACCTCCCACTCGCTGCTGGATGAACAGGTTATAATGATAGATGGTATCAGCCTTAGATGAGCAGTCCGCTGCTGGCAGCTAAGTCCCACGAGTCCCTTATGCTGATGCTATATCAAACATGATGCTTGAGTTGGAAACGCAAACAAGGAGAGAACTAGTAAAACTAGTACCAGTAAAACTAATACAAAGCATATCAAAGGCCAACATTTACTGATTACCTTGACTTTAAATTATCCTCACAGATGTCCCCACTGTTGGACAAATAAAGGTTATCTTATCTTTCCTCTTATCCATTATCTAGATTCTTTTTTTTTATGACACAGGTCTAGAGTAAAGGTCTGTGGTCTTACCTGGAGTTTAACTTTTAAGTCGTCCACGTCCACCACTTTGTTCTGCGGAAACAAGAAAAGCTGTGAGAGACTGACAGATCAGCGTATGCTTTAACGACTGGAGTGCTGTGAAAACAGCACAGGACTGAATGACAAAAAAAATCACAGTGGAGTGAAAAAGCTTAGAGACTCAGCGTGTGGTAAAAGAAACAAGACAACTAAAAGGGCCTTTAAATGCTGGCAGAAAAAGTAATTTGCAACACCCACGCAACAAGGTCCTGGGATTAGACTTAATTGTACCATCGTGATAAAGACGCCTGGCGACATAACAAGTGACTCCCCCGGTAATATCCTATAGCCATGAAGGGGTGCCCTCTGGTTTCCTGTAGCAAAAAGACTAGCCTAAAATAGTTCAGGGACCCCACCTGAAGCAAATTGTTGTGACTAGTCAATGTGTTGAAAGGACAAAACTAGCAAAAGCCCTGAGGAAATTAAGAATGCACAGGAAATAATAATGTGCAGATAATTATCATGCATGCTTCAACATGCAAAAACTGCTTCTCCCACACTCTTTCACCTTAAATGTGCATTCTATCTTGTTTTTTTTTCTTTCTTTTTCTCAATGTTTTTATAACCACTGACAGGAACAGGCCAAGTCATACCAGCGCTTCAACCTTGAGCAGCAAAAACCACCAAACAGAGAGAGAGGCAGAGATGGAAGACGTGTGACCAGAAAAATATTTTGTAGCACTTAGTCAAACACTTCTTCATAACTTCATCTGTGACAGATCACCACAAACAGCTACTGTCTTTCCTGCAAAAGCTCAAACATGGACCCGTAGAAATCCAAAATGTGCTAAGAGTAACAAAGGAGACCTCTGCAATGTGCTGAAAGCCGTCACTGGCAGCTTTAACAACCAGTTGCTGAACCCTCTGCTTTGACAGAATCGACGTGGTTCAACCCAGCATTAGTTGCCATGGGATTCCATTTTTTTCCCCAATTATGACGTGAAAGGAGGCTGCATGCTGAGTAACTGCTACAAGGAAGCATTCCGAAAATAGACCAGCCATGTTACAAGCTGCCACAACAGCCTGCCTGCCTATCCATGCATGGAGGACAACATCAGCATATTGACTCGACTGTTTCCATCAGATGACTCCATTTCTAGTCAGTTTTTCATAAAAATAAGCAGGAAAACAAAACAAGATTGCAATCATTGACAAACACTCCTCAGAATGAATAGCATACGACTAAATCCATCTTTTTTTTCTAAGTGTGAACTAGAGTCACGTCCCTTGTTAATGTATTTTATGAATGTCTGCAGCGCTGGAGTGGGGACAGGATGAACTAACCATGCTACTGAATAGCCAGTGTCCATATAGCTCTATGTCAGACATCCATTACGTGCTCTAATGTCTATTTCGCTGTCCAAAGAAGACATCGGTCTGACTAATGCAGCACAGTTTCCTACTCAAATCACCTCTACTTGACTTGCCATTAGTGAGAGTGTTTTGCTTTGACTAGAGGGAAATGGTGTGTGTGCGAGTGTGTGTGTGTGTATGTGTGCGTGTGTGTGTGTGTGTGTGTGTGTGTGTGTGTGTGTTGTGTGTGTGTTGTGTGTGTGTCTGTGGGGGGTTACAAACCACTTGCTCCTATTATCAGGTTCATGCCAGCAGAGGAGGATGTGCAGTAGAAATCTTCCAATTCAGTCACTGTGTGTGTGTGTGTGTGTGTGTGTGTGTGTGTGTGTGTGTGTGTGTGTGTGTGTGTGTGTGTGTGTGTGTGTGTGTGTGTGTGTGTGTGTGTGTGTGTGTGTGTGTGCGCATGAAGTAAATGGCACAAGGTAGGAGTGTGTCTGTTAGCAGCGTGTCTCCTCCAAGCCCGAGCTGAGCTGAGGCCAGACTTTGCAGGAGAGACAGGGACGTGGGCAGGCATCTGCCAAGACATTTATGAAGCCATCGTCAGCGCCTCACAGCACAAGTGGTCTGTGAACCTGACTGATTGGTGAGAGGATTTGTACATTTGGTGCTATTATCGCAGAATGATGGAGAGCTCTGCGTGGCAATAAGGTGATAATTGGACCATTGACGCTCTGACAAGTGGAAAACTATGTGCTTCATAAATCTCATGTTATTTTTAGCAGTAAGTGGAATATAACAGGAATGAAAAACCGCTGAGAATATTGTGAATCATTCTGTGAGTCTGGGGTGATGCGGTTGCAATTCTCTCACCCTAAAGTCTATCCCAACGGTGGCTATAAAGTTGCCTCCCAGAAATGCTCCGTCTTTAAAGCGCACCAAGATGCACGTCTTCCCCACAGATGAGTCTCCCAGCAGCATCACCTACAGCCAAACCAACCAATCAGAGAAAAGGCAACAGATTACTGACAGTGTGTAAATAACGGGTGGGATAAGAATCACATCACAAAACCCCGTATTGAGGAAGTTAAAATTGCCTAAATTATGTTGCAAACGAGTGAAATATTTCACAACTGTGATCATAACATTTCAGTCAGATGAAGGTGTTGTGCAAATGCCTTATTCACATTTTCCTCACAAACGACACAACCCTGTGATCACTCTGTCCGCATTAAAGCCAACTGTGTTATGACAGTGTCCTACTTCTCTCATCTCCACTAATTAAAATAACTGGACGTGTAATTATACGACTCATCTAGCAGCATGTTAAACATACCTTCTTTGTTTTTCACACCATAACTGTGGTGTGTGTGCAAGAAATGTATAGCAGTTAAAGTTGAACATAACTTCTCCTTTTGTCTACTGGTTCATTACAGGTGTGTGTGTGTGTGTGTGTGTGTGTGTGTGTGTGTGTGTGTGTGTGTGTGTGTGTGTGTGTGTGTGTGTGTGTGTGTGTGTGTGTGTGTGTGTGTGTGTGTGTGTGTGTGTGTACAGCCTGGGAGGGTCAGTCAGGAGCAACAAGTAGCATACACCATCGACAAACATTTGCGTGCATCATTCCGCGCGGACAGATCAACCTTTACGAGCTCTGAAGACTTCTTTGTCATACAAATGAAAGCATCAGGTCGATGGCTCTGACGCATCCGTGCGAGCAGTGACCATCGCTTCTTTCTTAAAGAAGAGGATGCATAAATCCAGCATAGCCAAGTGATGATGAACGGTTTTCACATGCAATAAGCATATCTTCCAACATGTGGAGTCAGTAAACATTCTGTTGTTGCAGGATCAACCAGATATTTCAACGACAAACCCCTTAGTACAAATTTTAGACACCTGTTAATGACAACAAAAACACAATTAATAGGAGAATACACACCTTGAAGGCAATATCATAATACTCGTTAATGGACGCACATCTCTCCAACACATATTTTGACGTTCCGTTTTTAGTCTGCTTGTCCGTCAACGATGTCTTTCTTGCAGACATCGCAATGCCCGGAAAAGAGTGTCGGCTTCGGGAGAGCCAAACCAGTTATCTCCGTGATGTGTCCGCGAAAGACGCGCGTCGTCCGTGAGATCTTCCGCTGTTCAGTCCCGGTGTCCTCCAGCCTCCGGCTGCTCTTCTGCTCGCATCCCTGCTTGTGTCGACCAAAGGATCCTCTGGAGGAGAATCACACCTTGATATCACACTGACACAAAACGGAAGAGACGATGAAAACTTGACAAACAATCAGCAGCAGTGACGGCGGCGCTCCTACATGGACCCGTTAAGAAAGCGGTGATGACAGACAGGCGGGAACATTTCTCTGATTTTTGCGGTACATCCTGGCGTGGGCAGATGTGTTTAATGAGTGTGCGAGGACGTCGTCGGCTTTGGCAGCACCATATCTCCTCTCCAAGGAAACATCGTTCTGTCTTTCAGGTTGACATTGCTCCTCCAAAGGCTGCGGGGGTCAATGTGCGCTGGTGGTTGACTCACCCGCCACAGGTGGTGCTGGATCGTTCAGAGGACCAGAGAGAAGACATCCGGAGAGGGGGGTGAGAGGAGGATCTGCGCCCTATTGGATTAAACGCAGCTCATGTAGGATGTAATGGGGAGATTATTATAAACTGTTCTTTATATTTGTGCGTAAAAAAGGGCGCGTCTCTGCGTAATCCTTCCCCACAAACCATGTTACAAACGTTTCTTTTTAAAGTAGACTGTAAAATGGTGACATGATAAACTTTTTTGACACACTAGTCTCCATCCTTTACTATTTTGAAAGCATCCTCAACTCCGTTCTTGCTGTTAACAATTTCACATTCATCCAAATCTCCGTCAAGAAAATGTGACCCTGTAAATACAATCTCTTCCATTTATTTAATTACCATATCATGCATGTCTAAAATGGTTTCACTGAGACTATTTCCCAGTCGGGTGAGAATATTGATTTTGTTTTGTTTTTTTCCCCCTTGGTGTTTGTCTCCCTCCAGTGTTCAAGTCTTGGAAAAAACGCGTCTCTGCTTGTTTCTGTGGCGTCAGGGCTAATGTCACCGTCAGGGATCACTAATGTTAAATAAATGACGTGAATCTCGTCGCTCTATGTAACGCGCCGCTGACGGCAACATCTCGCCTCTCCGACGTGAACGAAATGATAAAACTTAGATTTGTAGATGGAGCTGACTGGATGGATGACCCATTTAATTCTAAATGTCTAAAAGAAGCCTTCAGCCCGGCTGGAACTCGACACTTTATTACTAAACAGTGAAAATGAGTGAATATAAAATGTTTCCAAAGCAGAATGACAAACTAGTAATAAGTGAAATTCATCCCAGCTGACGGTCACAACAACTACAGCTGCAAAGAACGTTTAATTGGACACTTAAAATCGATTATCTCTTATCAATATCCTACGGACATCTTTCAGTCTTAATTTCCAGTTAATATCTACAGGCTGTCATCTGAGATATCAGCTGTTACCTTCTATTTGTTTCATGTATATTTGTCTACTATCACCCACCACTGCCTAGGCTTTACAGATTTACCAATGCAGCATCTTAAGTCTCAGAAAAGTCATCAACCACCACCACCAGTGTCTTAATTTTATGATAAGGCCTTAATTTAATCTAAGGAAAATGTTCTTTTCAACTGAATGTTATTCTATGATGTTGCCTGTGTCACAAATCACTTATAATTTCTAAAGGAGGTTAAGATTTTATTGAATAATAAATCTTGGCTAAAGAAAAGTTAATAGAATTTTAAATTCACTTACTGATGTGGATTCTAGACACTATTTCCCTTTGTTTAACATCACTTATTGCACTTTACCGGTAAAATAGGCCAGTAAGAATAAAATACCTGGACATGGAGAACGTCATGCTTCATCGGTTTGTGTAATTAGATCCTGAGGGGGTGATATGCTTTGACTCTCAGGATGCTAACAGAGAGTACAGTGCGCCCTTGCGCATTCGCGGATCAACGCCGGATTTTTGGTAGTCAGTCACGTGATACCGTACGAGCAATCTATTGGCTGACAGCATCTGGAAGTGCGCTCCATTCCGTGAGTCTCAGAGAGACACAAAAGTGCTTTAAGCAGTCGATGAGAGTGTGGGGAAAGGTAATACAGATAGAAGGTGGTTTAATATCACTATGGGGAGGGTTCATAAATATTTTAATTACCGTAAAAAATAAGATAAATAGTTTGTCGCTCTGTCGTGGAATTCGTTAACCGCGACGAACGAAGGAGCACTGTAGTAGATAAATGGTACTGCCGCCAATACATAACTCATTTCATTTTCCAGAAGGCTGAAGTGACATCTTCAGATTGCTTCTTTTCTCCAATCAGCAGTCCATAACTCAAACTCAACATTTGCTGTCAAAAAAAAGGAGTACATAATCACATCATCAGGAAGCTAGATCTTGAAAATATATTTTGTTTAATGCTATTTGATTGTCAAAGTATAGAGATGACAACACTCATGAAGTAGCACAGATAAAAACGGGATATATTTTTAGCTTTGTGCATTTAAAGCAGCGTGTTAGTATAATATATTTTGCAGGCCTGTCTCACCACTGACTTTTAATCCAGTTGACGCATGCAGATGAGTATCTTCTTTTGTTGTGCTGAGAACTTTTCTGCAGGGTTTTGAGCCTTGAATCATACCATAAACTTATTCTAACATACAGTGGCAACCCTGCGCATTCTGCCTCCTCTGTGCTGTTCTAACGGCACTGACACAAAGCCAAAGTTACTTTTACTGCTGATGAAAAGTCCATAATCTCTGCTGTTTGTCTCTTTCTTTGTCTTGCCACAAAGGAAGCCCCCTCCTCACTTGTCATAAAGCATAAAGTCACACTTGCTAGAAACAGCTTTGTTGCAAAATATCCAGCAGCAAACAGCCTGCCGTCATGACATTCATTACTAGTGCACTAATCTCAGTAACACACACGCACACACACACACACACACACACACACACACACATACACACACACACGCACACACACACACACACATACACACCTACACACACACACACACACACACACACACAGAGAGACACACACACACACACACACACGCACACGCTGTGTTACAAGAGTGTAATGAATATAGTGAGAAGATGTGACATCCAGTTTTGGAGAACACCAAAAATTCATGCAGTACTGTTTTCCTGCATAAACAGGAGTAAAGAACATTTGCCCTGTTATCACAAGAGGAAAACAGGAGCTACGAAGGAATGGGTGAGAGCAAAAACAAGTCCAGAGAGTGGTAAGAGGATGTGAGGACAGGAAATGTGGATTCACTGAGAAAGCAGTGCCATTGCTGGCAGAAAGGGAGCATGAGATGTACTTGGCCCGGTTGTACTGAGCCATCAGAGGCCTTGTCCACCCAGCTGATTTTCTGGAGGGAGAGTCACAGAGATGCAGCATCATGCATCCAGGCTCCATCGCTGTATGCTGGCCTGAGGCCAGGCAATAGTGTGTGCTCATAGTGTAGGTTACTGTACATGTTCATCTGTTGCTAAGTGCACAGCTCTGTGTCCTGTAACGCAATGTGACAGCTGAAGGTTGGCGCTTTGCCTCCAGGAGGAGAGCGGTGGAAAAACGTCCGGTAAATACACTGGAGGACGTGTGTTTGCGTGCGTGCGTGCGTGTGTGTGTGTGTGTACGTGCTTGCATCTGCATCAGTGTATCAGAAGATGGATGCCCACATCTCAGTCTAATTGCATATCTTCATAGGGCCTCATTTTATGAATGAAATATCAGTGAATTGCATTAAGAAAAATTATATGAAGAGAAATTATTCTTTGAGAAAACTTTTTTAAAAAAGTAATAAAATCCTTGGTTGTTAAATTCATTTATTCTCATTCCTCAGATTTAGAGGGGTGTGGATCTCAGGTGGGGAACTCCTGGACTCTGACAGTATATGTATATACACACACACACACACACACACAGAACATATATATATATGTATTTGTATATGTATATAATTAATAATCCGTTTACCTAAGTAGTTTTACTGTGATTGCAATGGACTACGTTTAAATTTACGCATTGATTCAAGCAGTGATTCACTCCCATGCCATCTCTCTATTCTCTATCATAGTCTTCATTTGCATAAATTAAAATCTGTTCTCCGACTGCCGTAAAGCATTGCGGTGCGCATCTCGTCCGTCGTCATGGTGAATCGTTGAATGGGGGCTCCTTTTTTTTTTACAGTTGTCACGCCTGTTAAACTGCGGGTCAAATTACTCTGAGTTAACAAAACCCAGAGTAATTTGAAAAGCGTTTGTGAAACCGAAACCCCTGGTTTTCCAAGTTCAGGGTAAGTCAACCCAGAACCACAGGTTTACCTCAGGATTTGTTAAACCCGCCTTTGTGAAATGGCCCCAAGGTCCTTTAACCGGGATGGAGACGCTGGCAACATGAGAGACACTCATCCAAGTGAGGCGTGGAGATATGTTTGAGGGGAGGCTGACAGAATACACTCATTAGCACACGTCCACCCTTCAACACATCAGATAACCCACGACACACTTTATTTGAATAGCTTGTATTAATCATGTGTAAATATGTACATATTATGTCAGTTCAAATAGATAGTTGAATGATTTCTGCTTCTACTTTAACTATTCCTTTAGGATGAATAAAAAAATATTGACACTCAGATGCTGTCTTCCTTTCCCACACTAACCTGCAGATTTTGGTTAAATGTAAATTGATTTCAAACAACATACCATTCAAGAACAATCCAGCGTTATTTTGAATGTGAGCAGCACTATGAGGATTCAGGAGCGTTGAAAAAGTTCTGAGTCCTGTGTTTTCCAACTGAAGCAGCATTTTAAATATTCTTTAACCTAAAAAGAACAAAACAGTTTGGGGAAACAGTTTATTGTATTCTATTGTGGAAGTGCTGATATTATAGCTCTATCACATTTCATTGTGACAGCTTCTTGTCACACATTAGCAGGTTAACTAGGAACTCAGAGCTCATAAACTTGCAGTATGTATTTACCTTTTCAACAAATACAATCAGAGATGTCATTACTGAGCAAGCAGGTGGCGATGGCCGTGAAACTTGTAAAGACATTAAACTAACAATTGTCTCTCACATGGTGGAAGTAAGACGTCTGTTCAGCTCTACTGAAAATAAAACATTAATGCAGGCATGCATAGATAGAGTATTACCATTATAACCCAGTACTGCAACAACAGGCCAGAATTTTCCAAACCCTGATTGTGCTGTGTTTCTGCATCCGGTGCACAAATCAGGAAGGTGCCTCCTGTCTTGTTGTATGTGATTATAAACAGAGGATTAACAAGACTCACGTCATAAATACCAATGATGTACTCCCCCCAGCAGAAGGGTGTAATGGAAAAAAATTAAAATACAATATAGCTAATTCAGTCTGGGGTTTGAATGCATAAAAAAAGAACTTCCAAACCCCATTTGTTAAAACTCCATTGGGACACGTCACTGAGAGAAAGGGGGAATTTTTATTAACGCATTAAAGTGATGTCACTTAGTAACTGGTTGAACTTGATGGCAGTCTCAGAGACAGCTACAGCAGAATTAGGAGACACTATGCAATGAGTCATGAGTGGCACTATTAAAGAGTACAAAACAAAACAAAGCATTCACTTCAGAGCAGACTTTGGTATGCGTTACCAGAAAGCTATGCGGTGAAAACGTTTGAAATTATAGCAACCTCAAAATTCAGAGAAATTTTTCCTTTTGATTGATTAAAATCTGCTGTTTTTCTCTGACAAAAATGAATTGTCTAAGAAAAAAACAACGACACACAAACCAGACAACTTTTTCCAAAATGAACAAAGAACAGCAAACTTAACTGACTACACATTTTATTCTGAGTTAAGTTTGGATAATTTTTGCAGTCGTGTGTGTGTGTGTGTGGTTTCACAAAGTATGGTTTTATAAATAAACTTTAAAAATTTTATTTGTGAGCATCTACTTTGGGCTTTCATAATTCACTGGATCTGACACAAGTACCAGTATTACTTTTTAGATGGTACAGTATGTGTGGACTATGGTGAAATAAGAATTGATCACAAGGCGACAGTTTATCCTGTGTATGATTACCACAGATGACAGGTGACGCTTGTAGAAAACCAGATTTAATTCTTGCGTGCAAGTCATTTCTCATATAATTTCTCATCCATGTTATTGTTCCTGTAATTAAGTACAGGAACAAACAGGACTGACCTGTTTATGAAAAGCAAACTAACTTCTGCAAATAAACTGAACATTTAAAGGTTGTTCTCCATCACTTTGTTCGGTCAACCTCCACCTCTTTTTCCGCACACCTTGGGTTTATATCTTGAAGGATGATGTAACGCTTACTCATTGTCCCCATGGTTACAACTGGCTCCAAACAGACTAAACATTGACATGAAAGCACTCCATTTAGACACAAACACAAACAGATATACAGCTGAAAGTGTTTGTGAGGTAAAACCATGAGGGACATTTCTACAACAAAGTGACAATGAAGACGAGCTCAGCACTCTGGAGTCAGCTGAAGACAAGAGATGAGGGTGGAAACACCATGACAGAAACCTTCTTTTAAGTGGTCTTTTTATTGAGTCATCGGTCACTAAGCCTCTTCGATGAGGTTTCCACAGGCAAACAGTGACAGGCTGAAGCACTCGGGGATGACTCACAAAGCGGACCGCTGCCTGGACGGAGACCACAATCTCCCACCTCCCAGAGAAAACTGGTCCCCTTGTAATGACACCAACAATGTCCAATGGGAAATGTTGAGACAGCAGATTTTTAAGTGTTAAACAGAGAACTGGAAACAAACAGACAACCTAAACACGACCCCTCAAACAGTATAGAAAAATAACATCTGTTACACTGATTATTCTGCTCACATCATTAAAACCAAAGCT
Source organism: Antennarius maculatus (assembly GCA_013358685.1). Lineage (NCBI taxonomy): Eukaryota > Metazoa > Chordata > Actinopteri > Lophiiformes > Antennariidae > Antennarius > Antennarius maculatus. The sequence continues at coordinate 9,389,658 of CM023620.1, read as the reverse complement.
TCACTGAAGCAACTGTGCAAGGTAAACAAGGTCACTTGAAAAGTGTTGGCCAGCTATTATTTAAGGACAAACATGTCACATTAAACAGTATAAAATGCTAATACCAACAGAATGTTTCATCTCTGAATGCCATAATTTCACAATAAACACTTTGTGAAGGCAGCTCAATTCTTTTGACAACATTAAAATAAATATACAAATACACAGCGGGATGCATGTTTGGCCGTCTTGCCGAGGCGAGGACGAGGAGATCCATACAATTTCACCTTCGTCTAGTAATTGTGCTGAAGCAGCTAGCCTGACTCTGCTCAGAGGAAAACATTTTTTAAAAAAAATAAACAATTCATTCGAAATAAAAATATCAAAATCAAATTGCAATTTTTACAAATGTTACGTGGACTATTTATGAATGTGATTTAATTTCTCCCACCTGAGACATAACCACCTACTGGACATTAATTTGTCAGGTTTTCCACCTTTCAGCTGCTTTGCTCTGTTTCAAGTGTATGTGCTAAACTGCATTTACCAGCTGCTAGTTGAAAATTTATGTTTACCAAAAAACAAAAAATGAGAGAAGTTTTAACCATAACATTCATACTTTATCAAAGAGCAGAAAGAAAAGAATACAAAAAATCCATCTGCAGAACATTACTGTCTGGCAGAACATTCTTAACTCATTTATATCAACAGTCTGAATTGTCACGTGGGCTTTGTTCTGTAATGTTTGCTTATTTGATTTTAGTTGAGACCGTTTTCTAATTCAGAGGATTTTCAATGTTCAAAGAAATTCCTTGCAAAAAAAAAAAATCATAAAATCTTGTTATGACAATAAAAAAAGAAAGAAGACTGCAAACCCATAGCATTACTGTCATTCCTTATATTTTCCTAATTCAGGTTGAAAGTCCAAGCATTAAGTGATGTGTCCGTGCAAGTATTTGACATTCAGCCTCTTGTAAGATTAAATAATGTGACCTTATCCACTGGTTTTAACTTCTCACGCAATAACCAAGTGACCTCTTCATAACAATGTAATCTTACATCAAGTAGCAATCCGAGGAGCAGGGCAGCCTGCGTAACAGAAAATTCAAATGCAATACTTCAAAAGAGTGATTCCCGTGATAAGACTAGAAGTATTTGAATGTATGTGCGTCTAAAAAAAAGAGAGAGAAATGCCACTTTTGGCACATGAGACAAGTGCACGGCCGTTGCACCGTACCGTAAGTAAACAGAGGTTTCACTGGCGATGCCTCTCCGTGTGACTGGCCACCTTCAGTAAAGTGCACTTCATCCATTTGCTCCACATGCTTACATCATAATGCTTCAAAATAAGCACAATAATATGATTCAATGGTTCCCCTCTCCCTTGAAATGACAATGGCAAGAAGCCTGCCATTGAGTTTCGATCGCTTCCTAATTCGTTCAGCAGAGGAATCTGAAACTGAGCTCAAAGAGGAGCAGAATATTTCAGTCAATCGGGCCTGAAGAGACCCGGACTGAAAACCTCTGTGTCGGTAAACTAGCTCAATCCATCTGCGTAACTATTAAAAAAAAGTCTTCCTGCTTGAAAACTCATTTGTGCAAACTTTGAGCAGTGTAGTCTTTTAAGTCTTTGTTACCACCTTACTGGAAATACCTCAGTGCAGGAAGAGGTCTTGCTGTCTATGCGCCCTTGAGGTGACATGACCTCTGAGACAACATGTGGTTCACACAGATTCTCCTGGAGCGCTCCAGCAGGGATCCAGATGCGCCTTGGGTTTCCTGCATGCATGTTATTCTACAGTTTCTCCACTGTTGGGGCTACCTAATCCGTCCATCCATTTTTACTGGGCCCAGTTCAGCCTTGGGGTCTGGAGAGAGAGAGCTCCAGGGGGTCTTGGAGCAAGGTTCCACAGCTGGGCAAGAAGAGGTCTGTACAACACATGCTTTGCTTGCGACCCAGAAGTTCCCCACGGCGCTGTCCACCCATGCTTCAAGAGGTTGACCCACAAGCTGGGCTTTACGTTGGGCCTCCTGCATGGCCGGCTCCTGTGGAGGCAGCTTCAGCACTAATTTAAGCTGCTGGAAGTTCTGCAGGTACAAATTTTCAGGAGGACCGCCATGGAGCCAGACGTCTTCTGCACGGACAATGAGAACCAGAGCAAAAGTGGACATGATCCAAACTATCCAGGGGAGTCACATACATTTAACTATAATCCTACAATCATGGATAAATCCAAATCTTTTTTTATAGGGCTGTATTGTTCAAAAACAATTTAAAACACACCAGTAAGCCAGACTGCTGCAATGTAGCATGTTCCTTAACATAAATGTTCCAACACATTGTTGGAAGTGGCCTCTGAGAGACTGCTGGCAGTAAAAATAATCTTTCCTCAAACTGACATAATTAAAATCAAATGCACAGATATTTAACTATAACCCTTACCTTTGCGTAGAGGCTGCTTGTCTTTAAAGGTCAAGGGCATGACAAGGAAGTGCGTCTCCGCCACACGCTTCCACTGTTTTAACACCTGTACCGTCCAGGTGCCGGGCCTCAGGGGCCGCTTCAATGTGGGTTTGTACTGAGTGTAACCTACATCCCCTTGTACAGTTATGTCATAGGATGCTGCCACCACCATAGCTGGGTCAATCCATACAACAGTAGCTGTGAGTTCTAGACCGTAAGCCCACTTCTGAACTGCTACTGGTTCACTTAGGGGGCCGACGATCCCACCAAAGTTCCGAAAGATTCTTTCTTTAGGATCCCACTCAGTACCAACCTGACGGGGACAAAGAGTAAGTCTGAAAAAACAATAGTTTAACTAACAACAAAAAAGAAACTATTATGTTTTTGATTTCCAAATTGAACCCATTTCAAATGTTTTGAGTAGCTCAACCCCCGGTGTCATCATATTGATTACAAAAATCTCTAGACAGCAGGTTCCTAGCAGATGTCTTGTTTTTAAAAGTTGTACAGGTCACACAGAAAACAATGGTGCTTACATCCACAGACTGGAGCCTTTCAAACTCCTTAAGGTTACTTTCGAGGACCAGTTTGGCCTGAGGGACAGCCCATATCATCAGTGTCTCCCTGACTTCTGAACCTACAGCTTGGACGTCTTGACGCACAAGGTAACCTTGGAAACGGTCATCATAAAAGTACAAATCTACTGACAGAGGGAAGCCCACTGGTTTAAACCTACATGGAGTGAAAGAGCACAAAAACACACTTTATTGGAGAAAATTACTATTTTTTAAATTCAGTAACATAAAAACACATGTCATCTACAGACCTGCAGGCCTCTGTGTCGCCCTGGACGATTGCCAGATTCTTGAGGCCGAGGCGGAAGAAGGACGTGTAGGCAGTCAGCTTTACATCACTTAACGAAGACACACCATCCAACGATTCATACAGGTTCTCCCAATACGCCTTGAGAGCAACGGTGCCAGGAGCATAATGTCCATAAAGATGAGTGTCCATGATGTCTATAGACTCCTGGTTCACTGTTGATTCAAACTTTCTGGCAAAGAATGTTGGACGGGCCAATTGCTATGAAACAGGGAGAACAAAAATAATGGAAATAAGCCACTGAACTAGATTGGGAACTATAAAACACCTAAAATCAGAACATAAGCTGAGCTGTTTTGCATCTAACTTGCATCTGACTCACCTGGAGCCGAATGAGTTCTTGTGGTTTGAAGTTGTTGGGAGAACAGCCGCACCAGTCTACGATGTGTTTGTACTGGCATTTACAGCCCAGCTTACGATTCCAGTTGGTGACACGCAGGTTGTTGTCTACATGAGTGTCGCACATATGGCTGTTTCCAAGTACTGTGTGGAAGAAGGACTGGAGAGAAGAAGTAAAGACATCTTTCATAATGTGCGTTAAAAACACAATGCATTGCAAGTATGTTTCTGTAAACCACAGAACACATTTGTAATAGTTTATAACCACAGAATGTAGACTGAGCTCACACACACAGCACCAAACAGTAGAAAGAATATCAATCAAGTAAACCCACACACAGATTAACTTCAGTAAACCTGGCTCCCGATCATCACCTATAATAAACAACGATTTTAAAAGCTTAAAGCATTATATTATCTCAGGTGCTAGACAGTCCCGACCTGGCATGGTAGGGCGAGCACAAAACAGCATGACATGGCAAACTGTGAGTCTCAACCCCAAGAGATTAAAAAACCCTGTAACGCTTACTTACCTCAGCAGGGAGCAGAGCGTATGAATAGAATTGCTTCAGCCCTGACACAAGGGGATCTTGGGAGTTGACAACATACTTCACGAAATGGCGGGTGAGGGCAAACCAGTCTGAGCCTCCTGAGACCTCCACACCTTTTGGGATGCTGCGCTCTCCTATACGCCACATGTGTTGGTCGCACTCATGGAAGAGACGATCAAGGCCCTGCTTCTTAATGAACCTTAAACACAGAAGACAGTTTGAAGAACATTCAATCGATGAAGAACAGAAAGAAAACACCGATAATGCCTGTTTAGGTTCTCAGTTATACAGGTCATGGTTATCCAAAGCTGTTTAAGTCAATCCACTGGACGTTAAGAGAGTTCTTGAAGACGTTTCGTCTCTCATCCAAGAGACTTCTTCAATTCAGAACTGAACTGAGAATCTACACAGAGACTCCTTCAGTTCTGAACTGAAGAAGTCTCTTGGATGAGAGACGAAATGTCTTCAAGAACTTTCTTAAAGTCCAGTGGATTGACTTAAACAGCTTTGGAAAACACCGATAAATGTCTGGAGCATCGGAGAAAGTCTGCCGAAGGAGATCAATTACTACAAAGTGCTGGCAGCAAATGAGTTAATGGCTTTATGCCGCTGCCCAATAGCTTAAATACACCACCACTGACAGTAGGTGCAAATTTATGTCAAGAAATCTCAACTATCCCTTTTTTTAAAGCACAAAAAAACAATGATGATGTTCTGGTTAAATGTTAGATTGCTATCCAAAAGTATACTTCTGATGGTCATTTCTTTCAACTCACTTGTCATTTTCTCTCCCGTGGGACTTGAGGAAGTTCTTGTCTCTTTGCTGTGACAGAAAGGCCACCAGTTCATCATTGGTCCTGCAGGAGATGGGTCAGAGTAGAATTTTAAACAGGACAAAGGCAGTTCAAAAAAGAAAGTACAGTAGACTCTATTTGGAAGTAAAATCCTCACTGATGTAAGTAAAATCAGAAAATTTGCTCAGGATTTGTTAGATGCAGGCTTGTCTGCGGGATTCCAACCTATCAGAAATGATTATCCTTGGGTTGCTTTAATATGACAAGATGTGATAAGTAAGAAGACTTTAAACTGTCAGCTTTGTCGTCCATTGACCAAAGTATTCAGTTCAATGCTGCTACACTTTTAACTTCTCAAAGCCTTCATCTGAGAAATACTACAGCTGCTTATATGAGCATAGTTTTAAAGACTAAGGCACTAAAGACAAAAGCAATCAACACAAACTGGAAGAATTGTCAAAATTTATGCAAAGACCAGTGGTTGCACTAGACATGCTGCAGGTTACACTTAGCAAGAGTCGGTTAAATGCTGTGAGTATGATGAGTAAACAATAATATCTGAGTATTCTGTAGTGGACTTCTGAAGCTACATATTGTTACTCTGCTGGACGAACCTGGTGGGGAAATCTGTGCCACTTAAGTTGATGAAAAAATCCCATTTCCAGTCCTGCATGGAGAGCAGGTCCTGCATGCTGCGAAGATAGGCCTTAAGTAAGCTGGCACCACCCCAGATAGTAACCATCCTCCATGGTGTGGCTTGTACGTTTGGGTACTGCTGGGCTATTTGCAGCACCTCCCGGTGCAAATAGCCAGATCGCTGAAAGCAAAAGGTTCAACAGTTAAATCAGTGAAAACTACTTCTGCATCACAACCGTTCCCAGAGGTCTGCAGCTGTCTCTGTGCAAACAGAGCTGGCTCCTGCTGAAGAGACTGATCCGAGCGTGACAACCTCATGGTGCTATGTGTTGTCCATCACTGACACGATAGGAAAAAATTTTTGCCCTGTAGCAAATTTCATAAACTGGCATGAGACAGAAGTAAGATTAACTACACTTAAAAACCACACCGCAAAAAAAATAAAAAAACAGAAGAGGCATGGATTAAACCTCAGATGGGAATAAAAGATAAGATGGAAAAATCCAGGCTTTATGCAGGGACATTAAAGGTGGTGAAACATAGTTAATCAATTACAAAACAACCTATTTCCCTGTAAACAGTGCTAAAGAATGTTATGGAGCAATAAAAGGGCCACTGAAGAGAAAGACAGTTGGGAAGTAGAAGATGAGCTGAACTTTAAATTCAATTAGAACCCAAATCCAAATTCCAATTATTAACCTAACGCATGTCATAAAAATTTGTCACACATAAGTGTTAAAAATACAGCATTGTGAGTCACTACCTCTGTACAGGCAGGGAGGGCTGTCAGGACAAAACAATCCCCAGTGGGCCAACAGGTTGCGAAATGTTTTTCACGCACCATACAAAGAGTGCATACATACAGTACATCATTATCCAATGATGTACTTAAGCTTGTGATGTTTAACTGGTTCAGTAGGGGAAAGAATGCATCTGATGTCAGTATCTACATTCAGCTGCGTCTTAAAACATGCACACCTCCAGAAAAAATGTCACTATAAAATGACTCATATAATCAAACGGGCTGGTTTGCATAGGAGCAAACAGAGGACAATAAAGTCTCCTTCCCCCTACAACCTGATCTGCCCCAAAAACACAATAGGATTTCTCCTACATAAGCAGGCAGGGCAAACTGTATAACATGATATCTGCTTTGTGTCTGTCCCGCTGACATCTTTCTCATTCCTGCCTGTATAGAGCCTCTTCACCTTCCCTTGGCAGCAGATGAAGAGAGCAGCTCAGTGGTCCTTTTGGCTACACCAACAAGATGCACCTGTTTTTCCTGCTGCCACATGAAATGCACGTCAGGTCTTTTGCTTACCAGCTGCATGAAAGCAAACATTTCCACCACTAAGTAAAGCCTCTAAGAATAACCACTCTTGCCTAATCCAGGCTAATCCAATTTAACACACTGTGAGAGCCATGGGATAAATTGTTCTTTCATAATGCCAAGTCATAAACCTAAAAGTGTCTATTTGCTCTGTGCTGTCAGCTAGAGTGTAAATAAACAATACAGGTTTCCTGCAGTTCCTTCCAAATTGAACAATTTACCATGTCTTATTTTACTCGTCTGTGTTTTTGAAAGGACAATTGTGCACACGTTGAGAATGAACTGCATATCCCCTTCAGGGTTTACCTCGTCCACGTGGATGTAGTAGTAGTGGTCTCGGTGATATACGGCTTTGATGAGGCGTCTGAGCTGCCGTGAAGCGCGGCCGTGAACCATAAGAACAAACACCACTCTGACAGGGTTCTCCACCTTGGACAGGTTGTTATTCATCTCACCAACGGTCTGGACCTGATTTGATGCACCTGGACATACAGGATGGAGAGTTTTAAAGAATATCTCATACTACCAGTGTTGAGAAAGACCCTGTTAGATTAGAATCTGATTATGGAAAGTTGCATATTAGATTAATTTGTGAAAGGTAAAGGATTGGAAGGCTGTCCTCATTTCTTATGTTTTATTTATCCTCCAACAAAGTTTCCCACTGGAATGCATAAACACGAGAAGTGGTTCAGTTATTTTTTAGGGAAACATCTACACTGTACTTCATTTGTGTACTGCAGTCATGGAAAAATTTACTGTAGGTTAAATCAGTGTGTTTGACTGGCTTCCGGGGACATCAAACCAAGATTGCATGCACCACATTATTTAAGAGTAACAAATATCTTGGTTTGAGTACACTACTAGATCAGAAATATCAGTGTGTGGATTGCCTACATCTTTTTGCATCATCACACCATCTCTATACGTTACAGGGTCCTCACCAGATTTTGGGCAGTAATTAGGAAGAGTGCCTGGCATGAGCAGTTTAGCCTGATGTTGACACACGATGTTGGCGATCTCTTGTCGGCACTGCTGCGTCTCAGCCCGTTCAAGAGCAGACAACGCATCCTTGCCTACGATATTACATTTAGGCACAAAGTCACGGCTGGAGGCTTGGTGTGCACCGTCCACGCTGCCTGACTCCCATAGGACAGCGGCAGCAGGCAGTTTTCCAGCGCTGTCATTACCACCTTTGGTCTCGCTGAGGTTACGACTGCTGGACAGGTCGGCGAGGAATGCAACATCCAACGGCACAGGATGTAAAGTCTGCTCCTGCATGAGATAGTTCAGGTTTAAGGAAGGTTTTTTTCTTTTGGCTGGTTTTGATCGGGGCATTGCTCACAACCTGCTCCACCCTGCTGCTCCATCGACTTCTGTTTCTCCCCGGCAAAACCTTTGGTTTCTGCCAATGCGTGACGTCTCTCTTGATGTCCTGGCTGAACTGATCTGGCAGTTTAGAACGTAGTGATTTTCTCTGAGACAGCAAGAAAGCAGGAAGGACAGAAACAGAATTGAATAAAGAAATTTAATAGTGTTTTCTGAGAAGGCAGCATTGAAAAAAGCAGTGATTTGCAAAACGAGACTGACATAAGCAAAAGAAAACTGCTCCGCGGACAAAAACAGAAAGAGGCCATCAAGGAAATATATGTTTATTTGCTATTGTTTTTCAGTTCCCAGCCCTGGGTTATTTTCAGCTGTGGTTCTGTAAAATACAGAACTCTGAATAGCTACACACACATTTAATTACTGTGTGTCTGTGAGATGATAGCTCCAATTTCAGAACCCTTTTTTCGTACAAAAACATACTAAGCAACTGTCATGATGTGGGGATCCGGTAATAAATGCAGAGTATGCAAAATTGTGTTACTAGAGCACTCACACCTCAGAAATAGTTGTTTTGGGGGGTAAAAAATGAAGTCTCCTAATATCATCACAACTTTGCCATAGTTGATTAATGGATCACATGAAGGGTCCTTCATGAGAAGCAGCGCAGCAAATGGGCTGAGGATTTTCTACCTCTGTCAGACAATGTGGAGGAACACAAACTTGCTCGTGGACTCATGCCTATCGAGGCAGCCCACAAATGCTGAGAGCAGACGAGTAACTCAGGCTGTGTGGAATGACAACGGGCCAGATAATACACTGCCAACAGATCGGCAGCCCAACAAAGAACAGTCAGATAATTACTGCCAACTGCTTGCTCAAACCCATTACAGTGAGAAACCTTGTGCAGAGCAGTTTCATACAAGTTATCCCACGGCAAAAAAAAAAGGAAAATAAAAGAGTTGAATATTTAGTAGAAGTAGACAAATTAGACTTTAGTTTAATTCTGTTGGAAGCATTCACCAACTGATATCTCAATGGGTCAATGGAATGAATGAAATAATAGGCAAAGAAATACACATTTTTGCTTGAGATTTTTTTGCAGAAACTTTGATCATTTCCATAGCTAACTGTTTTTACAGCTATTGTTGGCATGTTGGCCTTTGATCCACTATTTCAAATCTATCTTTGTCACCAAAATATGGCAAACTGAACTCATAATATAGTAGGAAATCAAAACAGTCAGGTATGGGACAGTGGAGCGTTGTTGCTCGTTTGATTCCATTGGTGCGAATAAAGCAGCACTTGTGCAGCATTTGTGCTCTCTCGTAATCACCTCCGAAGTGCCCTTGATCAAGGCCCAGAGGAGCTGTTCAGCCTGATTCTAGATTTGTTTCTTACTTCTATGATAATACTATTCAGATGTTAAAAAATTTAAAAAAGTATCAGGACTTCGAACAACCTTTCATTCACTTTGGTGACATAATTGTCAGTAGAAACCCAATGTGCTTACCATTAGCTGAGCAGCATGATGGGTTTTCTATTTTAATTTGATTTTTGTGTCTGCTTGCATTGATAATGACACCACCTTCTTTTCTGCACCAAAAGTAAATGCTTCAACACAGGGCACAATCATGCAGCACAGGCTAACATCTCAATTTTCCTCATCACTGCTTTTCACAGCTTTTAATTAACACCATCACATCAAAAATCTATAGAGTCAAAGGCAAGCCAGGCAGAATATTTACTTTCCAATTAAAGTCGAATGAAACCATATCAGTTTTGCCATCTGTTGAAGCCGAAAGCAGCAGCAAGCACTTCATTCTGCAGAGGAGCGCAGGCAAGCAGAGGATGACATATTCCTCACAATCATTTCACTCTTCTCCATTCCATTCATACCCCAGTACATTTAAATACAAATCTCTTTAGATATTCCTTTGCATCTTTGCTGAGGCATGTTTACGCTGACTCCACCTGATAAGGTTGTATAAAACCCAGGGACTTGTAATAAAAACATAATATCGCTGTCAAAAGGCACATCACTTCTGCCACGTGAAGACACACACTTCACATTTCCTGTTTTCTCACACTGTCAAGAAAAAAAGGATCATTTCAGATAAACTTTACTGCAGACCAAAGTGCCAGATGCTTACATACATGAAAACACAAAATGACTTCTTCCATTTTTTTTCTCCACTGAAGTGAATACATCACATCTGCTGCTCATCCTCCAGGCATAGATGTGTGATCAACCCATGCAAGGAGACACAGTGTATGCTGTCCGCAGTTTGGATGTCATGATAAAAACAGCACAGTTCAGAACTGTGATATCTGCATTCCTGTGACTGTTAGTGGGTCACATCAGTTAGCAGCTCCCCTTCCTTCCTGTGGGGGGACAGTAAAACAGGCGCTGCCTCGGGCTCCTACATCCAGGTGTGCTGGTGAGACAGACACGCTTCCCACGGTGGACTGAACACCCTGGGAAGCGTGTTCAGTCCACCGTGGGACTATTTATCCCTGGGATATGCCTCCTTCCTACTGAGTGTAATGTTAAGATTCAAAGTTTATTCAAGGCCAGATAGTAAAGCAACCGGACGAAAAGGCTCCGGGAGAGATGAGCGAGAAGACATGAAGAATCAAACGGAACAGACGCTGAAGGACCAGGGCCGGCGTCAGGAGACAGGTCACACCGATGAACTGTCAACTATTAACTTATAATTACAGTGTTTTAAACACTTTTCCAAAAAGTTGCCTCACTTTTAATATACTGTCTTACATTTAAATAAGTGAAATATGTAAGTCGCTTCCCATCCCTAAGAGGATATTTTCTTCCCAATACTCTGACTTCACATGACACTCAATTGTCTCTTAAGTAAGTTTAGCGATGTCACAAAACAGTGCTATAAGTGTCAGTAATTTCACAGTTATGAATACGTAGTAGAGTGTTTTGTCCGGCTGTGTAGGAGCAGCGTTATTCTCTATCTGCTAACTTAAGCTAACGTCACCGCTAACGTGAGGGTGTCATAACACACTGGGGGCTAAGAAACCCGCAAGCGGCTAGCTCTACAATTAATCCCAAATCGAATCACTGTCGCGACAAAGCTACCGAGGAACAACAACTCACCTCTGTCTGGTTTTCTTCCAGACTCCTAAGACTCCATACCACAAGCCCTTGGATCAAAAGGATGGTTAATGCGGCGGCAATTGCTAGTTTATATCGGCAAAAGAGCTTCTGCACTCGTACACTGGCCACCATTTTTTCGACTCTATGGAGAAGAGGGGAGCGCGTGCACGCTAGATAAAGAGCTGCGCGGTCACGAGATGTCGCTCGTCATCAGAGGTTTGTCTCCCAAGAACAGAGAATTCCTCTTTTCTTCTCTCCTGAACATTTCGCAACTTTGCGTTTTATAGAGCACAGTCAAACCCATAGCCTGTCTTCTTTATTACAGGCCGACGTATAAAGTTGATAATTATAGTTTATGTATAAATAAACAATATTTGAAAACCTATTATAGTTTTAACTGTAAAAACGTTCTTCTATCCCATGTCCTGACCAGCACAAGTTATTTATTCACTCGGTTCATATGTCAAAAAGAACCTGACCAATGTCAGTGACCTTCAAGATTTAAATCACTGTAAAATACACAATGTACAACTATACAAACTATTTTGCTTGTCCTTTTAAATATATTCTTCAGTTTAATGCCACATATTTTTTGGATTTCACGTTTTGTGTTGTCATGAATAAATCATATGAAAATCTGATTATTTCAAGATGTTTCAGTGTTTTTTTACTTCTTACTTTTCAGTCTCTGAAAAGCTCTGTTCGAACAGCGGAGTGTTGGGGCTGAGGTGTCTTTACTGTACTTCTACAACAGCTGGCATCTTTAGTGTTGAACTAATGCCATCTTCTGATTTTAAGTATCTACTACAATGCCAAACAGCAGTCAGGAGGAGGAGAGCAAAATCTATGAGCTGCACCCAGGTGCACCCATTCATACCTGGGTGCAGTTCTGTATAATAGCTGGCGTGAGGGTAGATGGGACAATGCCTCCCTTATAAATAGTAATGACTCCAAAACAGATTTATTGTCTTCGTGGTTTCAGTCTTTTGTTTTCTGCCCCAACTCTACCAGTCAGTTACAACTGAAGATGTGTCTTGAAAAAGAGGTGAAAAACAACCAGAAGCAAGTCCAGTTGATTCCTTTTTTGTTCTACTTGATTTACCGGGACCCAGATGACTGAGAGCCAACACAGACATACTGAGAATTAGTTTAGTGTTCGCTGTTTAGCTTACACATGAAACACAAAATTATATTTCTTTTTCCATTTTTCTGCCAATGGAGAGAATACTTTTCACATCTGCTGCTCCCGCTCATCCTCCAGGCGTAGATATGTGGTCAACCCATGGAAGGAGACACACTGTTCACTGTCCAACTCTAATTTAAATTTAAAAATAAAATATCAGGTCCTCAAACCAGACATTAATAACTTTTTTGTAATAATTGACAACATTTTTAATGCAACCCATCTATGTAAGTCTGAAGACAAGATAGTCTCATGTACCCAAACAATAGCTTTTTCCAGCTAATTACCATATAGTTTCAAACTAATGCCTCGTCCAGTTGTTTTGTAAAACACATGAATATCATCAACTGAAAACTTAAAGCCCAATTTCTTCCCCATCTGTCAACCTTATTTATTCTGTCTCGTATTTTATTTTCATTATGAGTTAGATTTCTTCATATTTTCCATGATGTCCCATCACCTGCAAAAAATAACCTTCCAGCATTCAATGATATATTTCCACAACTTAATTTATCATGATAGTCAATGAAATAGGAATAAAACCTGCAATTTCTGATCTCACACTTGCTCAACATTTCTGTTTTAAACTTGACCGAATACCCACGGAAAAGCTTTACCACCCATTCATTCTTTGTACAAGCCCTTCCTTCCATATCACATGCATTTTCCTCATACACTTTTTTAGCTCTTCATCTGTGGTGTTCAAGGTTTTACAGTCTCTCTCACTTTCTCTTTCTATGGCAGTACTTCCCATTTCTCAGAACCTGCATGATATCATTCACTCCTCTTTTGTCACCTGTACCTGGTTTCCTTCTCCTCCCAGTTTTTGACAGTCAGACTCCAAATACAAGTTTTCTTTGCTGTTTATCAATGTACTGCACAGGGGAGCCTGCCCTCCAGTGTTTCTAGTACCTCACATGCTCTCTGTTAGTATTCTAGCATTACCTTTTCAACTCTTTACTTCTAATTTACCCTCTAATCTTGGACTGTATGCTGTGGACTTTGACTCTTTGTTAATGAGCATTGCTTTGCGGACCTGCATTAATCTAGACCACCAAAATTTAAGGGATTGCTTGCTGTCTCTCTCTCTCTCTCTCTCTCTCTCTCACACACACACACACACACACACACACACACACACACACACACACACACACACACACACACACACACACACACACACACACACACACACACACACACACACACACACACACACACACACCCCACACACACACACAAACTTGCACCTTTGCACAAACTGATTAATCATCATTAATGCTGTATGCACCTAAACCCACTTTCACAACTTATTGAGTTCTTTGAAGAAAATATTTAACTGTAATATTATTTACTGGATTTGAAGTGTTTTCCAGATTCATTAATAAATTATTATGTAAATAAAAAGCAGTAAAGTTGTCCCTAAAGGAACGCAAATCAGAGGTAATGTAAGGCTTCCCAACACTTTCATTCTCTGAGGGCTAAAAAATAACTTTGTCCCTATTTGAAGTTGCCCCTCACATGCAGTAGAAGTTCTCCTATACTGAAGATTTATCATTCCCATGGAGCACAGTACATATCTTATTTTAAATGTTTAATAAATAAGACATCTACTTAAACTTTGTACAAACTTGAATTTCTTACTTATTTCAATACATTTTTGACATCAGTAGTGCTATCAGAACCTCTATTTAACAGGTTCTTTATTTTCACCAATTTTAAGACAACTTTCTGAATAGAAATGCAAGATCAGGGTCACAACCAGATCTTGATTGGGCATTTTCCCAAGTAGTTGGCTGCATGAATATTAATGTTGTTTAGCCTCTTTGTATGTATTGAAATCGTAGGATGCCTCTCAGTCTCCTGGGTAATTGGAATCTAGCTCAGGCATCCAGAGCTTTACTGGATGGATTAATTACAGGTGGAAGTGGTTGTCTACTTTCTGAATGGGGCAGCTGTGGTTCAGGTGGTGAGAGCAGTCTGTGTCGTAGAGTACAGAAACAAGTGCTTCTGACAAAAAGTTATCATTTTGGATAGGTTTCATAAAAACTATTATGTATAAATGCACATGTTCCGAATATTTTACGCTTTTGAAAAAAAAAGCTGATTGTGGATAAATTGTAAATAAAAACAGTAATATAATCTACAACACATATTCAGAATTGTTAAAAGAACAGTAAATATATGTCAGCTCTGATGGTTCATAAACTACAAATAGCATAATAAATAAAAGTTGAACATACAGGCATTCTATGAAGTGTTCTCTTGCTGAATTAGATGACACTGTAAACTACAACAGCACCCAGCATGCTGGTGGCCCTTATAACATCACCATAGCAACATATAACAGTAGCACAAACGTATTTATTGATTAATTAGAAATAAGTAAGGCTAATTCCAACCTGTGGAATACGTTTATGCATTAGCTGTAATATTATGTGTAACATTCATTCATTCATTCATTCATTTGTTCATTCATTTTTTATACCCGCTACGTCCGATGTCGTGGGTCGCGGGTGCTGGAGCCTAAGGTTGTATAAAACCTTAGGCTCCAGACCAGGGGGGCGTAAGACAGGGGACACTCCGGCCAGGACGCCAGTGCACCGCGGAGCCACATAGAGAAAAACAAGCACGCATGCACACACCAGTGACGTGCGGTGAGGTTCATAGCTGGTGAGGCACTGATCTCATCAGAATTAGATTTACAAACATACACAGTCAAGCAACACAGAATCCCTTAAAAACACGCAACATAACATAATATAAATTAAAAATATTTAGAGTCCTTACTTTCGCGACCGACATCACTACACGTTACCCCTAGATCAGCGGTCCCCAACCACTAATTCTCATTATTGTAATAATTATTGTTTGATTGACTTGTTCATCCTTTTATTGGAAATGATCAGTATTTCTCAAAAGTTAAAGTCTAACAACACAGAATCCCTTAAAAACACGCAACACAAAAACATATAAATTAAAAATATTTACTCTTCAGTGCAACAATAAATAAACTAAAACTAAGCTATAAGAACTGCCCCTCCCTCCTCTGCTCAGCGGAGACACCGAGGAACAGAGGATCCGGTTCCCGTCGTTCACTTCAAAGTGAACGAGCCGTTACTTTCGCGACCGACATCGATTGATTCATTGATTGATTCACCGATTGAGTCATCGATTGATTATCCGATTGATTTACTGATTGATTCACCGATTGATTCATCGATTGATTCACCGATTGATTCACTGATCGATGGTCATGTTTGTTGCAGCCTGACTGCCGCTCGGGCCACGATGAAGCTCTGCCAGACGGACAGCTCAGCTTCCTAGTACTGATGTCAGATTTGTTCCTGCGCTCCGATACTCGGCCCGGACTCGGTGGACGTTCCCATGTGAAGCACTGCACCGGAGCCTGCTTCAAACATGGAGAAACGACGTGACTGATGACGTTTGACACACAAGTGCTCCGAAACACTAAGCGCCCCATTCACCAGGTGAAACAGTTTAGTGGTCAATCCGAAACACCGGCCGGTCCCAGATGTGTTAAAATGGATGAAACAGCGCGGTGAGCTGCCAATCGCGTCAATATCTCTTGAATTGATCACATTAGCGTTCCGATTGCTGATAATTTGCCTCGTAATTACTTTACAATGGATCCAAGCAGAAAGAGATCTGCTGGGAACATTTAGAACTGGTGCCGCCGAACAAAGTAGATTTTAACTTCTAATAAACTTATTTTCAGGCTCTGTTACACATGTCATTTTTAATTTACAGGTGAAGTGTTTTCTTTGTTCCCTCCACCTGACGTACATTAACAACACGCCATCAATGATGAGGCATTACCGATCCAGATGTGATCGGTAATGACGTGATCGGTCACCGAGGTGGTGCTGCTGTGATGACGTCTTGCAAACCCGACTTTTATCTCACAACATAGACCTTGTTTTTTTTCCAGTGATGCTAATACATTAGCTAAATTATGGAAATTTAGTTCATAGAGCAAACGTGTTTGAACATTTTAATAGCGACATATAGAGAGATAGCATTACGGTCTCACTGTATAGCTACCAGCACAGCTAGTCGAGCCATTGATCAATCCATGGTGAGGCTCTGCTGGCTGGTGCCTCACCGCAGGTCTCTTCTCTGTATTTCAGCGGTAAATGTGAAAATTCAGCGATTTTGAGTAAAAATAACCTAAAATTGGTGATGTTGAATATAGAATAACTTTATAATACTAATCATTGGATAAATATAACCATTTAATTTATTTCTTCCATTTTTAATTTTTTTTGGTCTCATTATGACCTTGACCGCACGTCGCTGGCACACACTCAGGCCTATGGGCAATTTAAAGCCCATAAGTGCATGTTTTAGGTGGTGGGAGGAAGCCTGAGAACCCGGAGAGAACCCACGCAGACAAGGGGAGAACATGCAAACTTATGTAAAATAACGACACATTTACAACATAATGATTTTATTATATTAGTAAATGGTCGTTAGGCTTAATTATAACCTCATTTTGCTGCTAAACGTTAGAAAAAATGTCAGCTTGATTTTGTAATGATCATCAAACCTGATGCAGTTGAACAGACAAACAAATGAACAAACAAAAAAACATCCAACCAACTAAGTTTCAAAGGAATTGCCGAAATGCACAAACAAACAAACAAATAAGTGTAAGTGACCTGTCCACTGCAAAGGCAATAAATATACGGTAAAGGTACGAACATGTCGCTTGTTCATCGTGAAATGTAGGAAATCCATGAATTAACCGAGTCCATTAATTAGTATATGGATTAAGTTAGTGGAGTTAGTGGTCGCGTCTCTCAGCCAGTGCCCACCATAACCTGTCCGGCAGACAGAGTGACGTCACGCGGTAGACGCGCGTCAGATCGCTTTCACTTCCAGCGCGCACTCCGAGCCACGGTCACCGAGAGACAGTTCGACTGGAGTTGAGGAGCGGTCTATCGTCCGGGTCTGCGAAGGGAGGATGAAGACAGATTTAGTTTTCGCCGATATGTGAGAGAACCTCTTTGGTTAGAGTCTGACGACTTCAGGAACAATTCTGAAGGGAATTTTGAGGTTTTTTTTACTGAAGACATGTCCGCAACTGCAAGTCCAAGCATTCCCTCTTCACATCTGACGTCGGATCAACTCACAGTGGTCGCAGCATCTTGTGAGTAAAAATGTCAATAACATTCAAAAAGAATATTCTACTTGACATAATTCAGTCTGTTTGCTCAGTTATGTATTTCTCCACCTTGCACGATATTATTTCATGCTCCACATGTGGTGTGAATAGCAGCTTTTTTTTATTGTCACACTGCGACCCATTGTCGCATATAATCACAGTTAATGGAAGACTCACTCTGTAAAATGCATTTTATCAGTCTGTCTTGGTTTATGACAGTAATCTATACTAAAAAAGTTCCACCAAAGAGTTCAGATGTAGACAGGCGATCAAGCCAATTTTAAGATATTACATACTTTATTATCAAGATTGTACAGTACATCTTATAATTTTTGTTTGTTCTGATGCTGTTTTTGAACAAGCTGTCCTACAAGCTGTTCTGAATGGTGGAGACTTAATATCTGCTTTGTTGGGATTAAAAGACATTTCCTTCTCCTCTGCAGTTTCTTCTCTGGTGCTGTTTGTGGTCATTGCAGTGCTGTTGTCACTTATTTACCGTAAGGACATCCATTGCTGCAAACTCTGTTCCTATCATGGGCCACGTGTAGATATGGTAAGGCCTTGAGGGGAAAAAAGGGGTTAAACCAAAATTTGTGTCACGCGTTCTTCTTTTAAGTAACCTGTCTTATCAGTTGATCAGAGGGAAAGAGAGAGAGAGTACACACAATTTTAGTCACATTAAGACACATTAGTGGTGTATTCAGCAACAACATTATGAAAAGATCGTAAAACAGATTTAGTTTCTAGCATCATTTTTTAAACGGGTTTGTGGTGTTTTATGAATCATTGACAATCCTCCCATATCTCTCCATCTTACTGCTTGAATACTAAAAAACACATTGCTGAGGTAACTTTTTATTGGTTCATTCCCTCTGTTTCCTCTTCCTGTCATGATTCTCACCTTCATGAGTCTCAGGGGTGAAGATTGAGTGTTATCTTCAGATTGCAAGAAAAACAACTCAAGACGGGAAGCTCTGCTTTGCTGCAGTTTCAATGGAGAAGTTGTAGCATGTAGCCCCATTAAAGGAATTGCCAGAGCAGTTTGACTGGTATTAACCGGTCCATGTTCATTTGTAGCTACGGTAACTGATAAGATAACACAGGGGGGATATATTTCCTTGATATCAGGTCAGTGTGCAGAGCTCTCAGCCATATTAGTTTGTTACGTTAAGCGATCCTTAATACATTCACATCGAGTATTTTTCCTTAACATTTAAGAAATTTGATCAAACAGGGAAAAAACTTTTTGTTTTGGCTGTGAGACAGAAAGCCAAGACATTCTCTGAGGCAAACGCACACAAACACTCTTCTATTGTGTTCTTGTGGGACATTTCATGTCTTCAACTTCATAGTCACATACCTTTCCCTGCCTCAGTTTGCACCATGAATAGTGGGCAGATCCCACTGTGGGTGTTGGGGACACAAGGGGGACAATGGATCTCCTTTAGGTTCCTGGCGGTGCAAAAAGGCATACTGCCGCTGGGGTCCTCCCCCGACTTCAACGCTGATTTTACACGGTTGTGCTTTTTCACACTGGCCGACTGAAAGCCATGAGACAAAAGGACAAGCCTTTTTTTTTTTTTTACTCTTTCCTGGGGACATTTTAGTCTCTTAAAAGTACAAACAAGTGAGAGAACGTGACCTTTGACATCACCTTTTTGGAGTCATCTCGCTGAAATGATGCAAGTGTTCAGGAAGAGGTCGTTAGACTCTGTCAATCCAAGTGTGAGTGATGTCATCGTTTGACTGGGTAGAAGCTGAATGGGATGCTACGAAACCAGGTTTTTTACCTATGAACTATTTTGCCTGTTAGTAAAAGAAAATGATGGTAAATGCTGGATTCATTAATTGGCATTCAGGCAACAAATTGACTTTGTTGTAATGCTGTTCCAAATGACATATGAGGCCATAATGCGCATTGGAGTGTGCTTGTTAAGCAGTACCTGCTACTGCTACAAAGGGAATAGAGAAGCTGAAATACCACACAGTGTGGTTTGTTGCCTGGGGAGCCTTATGACACAGTAGGACACAGTATTGTTCTCAACACAAAGGAGACTCATTTACTCAAGGCAATTACCCCTTTTTCCTGGCAGCATTTTTTTAAAGGATTCCTCTGCCACATACAGTGAGGTTCTGTCATGTCTTCTTTTTAGAGGGGGCGGACAGGGAGGAGGCATGGAAATCAGAGGGTGTTCTTCTTATTGATTAGATAATTTATGGTGGCGCTAAACCACCCAACAACTACAGTGAGTAAACAGGGCATGAAAATTGGTCAATTGAGCTGAATTTAGTTGATTTCCAACTAATTGCAGCAGCACGACAAGTACAACATTTCGTCAGAATATAAACGGAAATTGTTTAACCAATTAGGCGTCGTTTACACTGCAGGCGCTTTGATATGTGTTGCATCACCAGCATCCCTAAATTCCAATAGGTGCTGGATTCCTACTGATGTAATGGCAATATGAATGAATACCTTTCTCCTGCTAAGAAGACTCACACCTATAGTTTCCTCCACAGCAAACACTGCAAGAAATGTTAATTTTTGTATAATGAACTAGCATACCAGCGATGTTTTCTGTAGTTCACCAGCGTACTCGTTGTATATGTGTAGCCATGGTGCAGTTCTGTTCACACTGATGTCAGATATGAGTCACATATACCATTGAAAGTGAACAGTCAAGACTAAAACAAAGCAGGTTTGTGTTGCTTTCAACCACAAGGAATCTTTATGTTTGAAGTTAAAGACGGATGCTGTCTTCTGAATTCCATTCTGTGCTTATCAGGTACATTTTGAAAAAGCTTACAGAGATATGTATGATGGACAAAATGGAGCACTGCCAGGGTTTAGGGCAGTGTAGCTGCAAGGCACAACATTTGTGTAGTGATACAACAAAGTGGGAAAAAGGAGTGAAGACTCAATGTACTTAATTTTTCAGGATACTCCTTCTCAGTACCACAGCAGCAGGCAGACACTGGTAGGATCTCCTTGTCTCGACCAGACTCAGATCACCGATGACAACATTCAGGTGAGAGAGATCTTTACACTGAACTGACATTCACTACTCCAGTTATCATGACACACACAAGTGGGTCGTTTCGTCTCAGAAGTGTATCACTGTCTGTGCCCTAATTTTTCACTATTCTGAGTGGGTCTCAATGATGAGCCACATTTGAACAACTGTACATGTTTCTCAGACAGAAAAAAGCTTTTGCTTCTTGCCCTCATAACTCTCACTTTGACCGTGTGTGTGTTCATAGGCTGC
This sequence comes from Antennarius maculatus, assembly GCA_013358685.1. Classification (NCBI taxonomy): domain Eukaryota; kingdom Metazoa; phylum Chordata; class Actinopteri; order Lophiiformes; family Antennariidae; genus Antennarius; species Antennarius maculatus. The sequence goes on along the minus strand of CM023620.1, from coordinate 9,368,599 downwards.
ACAGCTGTTCTATGTCGGTCTGCCCTCCAGCTACAGCCTGCCCACACTAGAGGCCCCCCTACCGAGGCTCCCATCCTATGAAAGTGTTCGAAAGAAGGACCGCCAGAGGCAGATCCACATGATGATTGCAGATCGCTTTGGCCTCAATGGACCCATTGAAGCTGAGGTAGGCTAAAATTAGCCACTACGACTGTGTTGCAGCGTTTGATGGTCACAAATACGTTGACAATGAAGTATTTGAGATGTTGAGATATTGACTCCTATTACAATTCCTTACAATATTACAATTTACTATAACCCTAACCAAAAGGCTGGAGCATATATAAAGCTTATATAAAGCCCCCTCATGTTCACAATGAATGGAAATAATGAGAAGACTCTCCGTTATAACAATACTGTCATACAATATTGTGAGCTTGTTCGAAGATTCAACTGCTTTCAGAGCACAGTAAACAGGACATCCTATCAGCCCATGTAATGCTCACTGCTGAATTGTGCTAGGCACGGCATTTCATGGTTTTGCCATGTTGATCAGGCTTTTGACTCCCACAACGCTTGAGCAAACAAGGTAATGAGAAAAGGGCTCATCAAACATAATTACAGCCTGCATCCTGAGCGCAAACAGCGCCTGGGAATGCAGCTTTGTGCGCCTGTCTTCTGTTTTTCTTCTTCGACCTCCCATTTTTTTCCCTTAATTAAACAGTTCCTAGCATGACTGCCTATCTCTTGCTCTCATTTTTCTTTCGACACACAAAGACACTCCCCCTTTCCTTCCAGAAGACCCATCAATAGTTGCTAAATATTCAACCTCCCCCTTCAGATCTCAACCCCCTACTTTAGGTACCTGTGTCTATCTCGTGGACGGAGGTAAAACTTTGTGACCTGTTGTGTGAGTGCTGTGTGTAGCAGAGGATTGCAGGGTTAACTTGTCGCCTGAGGGTTCCCAAGCAATTAAAAGATAAGAAGAGTCAGTTAGGGAGTGTAAATCTGGGAAAGCAAATATTTTCCTGCTGTTTGATGTAGAGAGAGATTGATTTAAAGTTAATATCAATATATTATTTTTTAATGATGTTTCAAGAAAGGTTCTCATCTTCTCAAATGAAATTATCTTTCTACTTCTGGTGTTTAAATCTTTCTGAAGAATTTGATTTCTTTCAGGTAGTGCGACTTTTTGTTTCTTGATTTATAGCGTGTCTCACAATAGAAATAATGTTTGAAATGGGTCAGCATACCCTAAAGATGTAAATAATGAGGAAAAATACACTAAAAGCTGGAAAAATAGAAAACTCGCGCTATGTAAACATGCCCAAGGGTTGCAGAATGAAACACAAATGAGTAAATTAATCGGTTGTTTTTCCATTCAGATTTATCATCTATTAAAACTCAACCACTCATTTCTAATTGAAAGATTTATTTTTACTTGTGAAACGGCTTTTTTTCCTTGTCATACCCAACATGGTGGATAAATCAGCAGTCAGAAAGGGCAACAAGCCGTCGTTTGGAAGCGTTGAGTTCCTTTGGTGTGTCAGATTGTTGTCCCGTTCTTACAGCCTCTCACTCTTGAGGAAAATATCCGTCACGTTACTCTATGTTCCCCAGCAAGCTGCTAACCTTCCATGTCTGTTGTGTGTTGTGGGGCAGAACGTGTACAGTGAAAACAGATGAATGCTGTGACTGAAAATATGCCTAATGAGAAAATAACAAAAACAGAAAAGTTGCTGGCTGGAGAAAGACGCAGTTAGTCATACAAACAAACATTTATTTTCATACATACAAGCACCCTGCTTGTATATCTGCACATCGCTTGGTGAATGGTTACAAGATTTAATTTGCCCATATTTTTTTTAAAATGGTAACTTTTTTGCCGATTCTTGACTCACCACACCTGTATTTATCTTTCTTGTTATTTTTCTACGTCAAAATCTACAACAAATTCATTATAATATGATTTATTATTGAAGTTCTTTGGAGTGTTCCGTGTCACAGTGCTATAAATGATTTATCACCTCAAAAGTTTTTCTTTTAATAAATACAAAATAAAACCATTTTAATAGATGAGTGTGTTGTACAACTCTTTTTCAAAATATGTCTGTTTTTGTCCTTCAGCCTCCTCCCACATACGAAGAGAGTGTCTGCCACTCTGTGGACATCCTCTCACCTGATATGGGCATCTCCCCTCCTGCTACCATCTACACTAACACAGAGACTGAAACACCTCATTCTGTCATTTCTGATACCTACAGTGGTGTTTTACCTGTGTGATGCTGATCAAATGCTGCCCATGAGTCACGGATGGTAAGTAGCCTTAAACCAATGAGCATCAGAAGGTCGATTGCATCCTTCACATTTCAGCTGATTTGAATAACTCAATATCGACTTAAAGCTGTGAGAAGGGTGAAAATAGAGCAACCAAAGATCATTTGCAACCCCCGAAAAAGGGGACCAGCAGCTGTGGACATTTGAATGTTAAAAACACTAGAGACAGTTGCTGACACGAACACTTACTGAGGTGGCTTGTGCATCCTGGAGATGATTCACCAATCCAAAAAAATTACCACTACTTACTTAGTTGATTGTGTGTCAGTGAAGACTTGCCTTTGCTGTTTAGGTCTCTTTTTTACTCTGCTGATTCTGAGCCAGAACATTTGTTATCTCGTTTGTACCGTTATTGAGAGATTTCTACACAGTGCTGATGCTGTGTCATACTTTACATGTTGTGGTTCAGCCTGGGAGAGGGAGAATTTGAAAAGGTGAAAATGGTAGCACCTTCTGTCAAGTCGTCATAATAATATGACTATGCATTGTTTTTTTTCCTGTTTGTTTCTTTTGAATGACGTAGAAACAGGGTTTCTCACATTCCCATTCAATGTTTGATCATGTTTAAAGCTGTTCTGTCCTCAAGAGTAAATGCCAAGTGAAAATAATGAAGTTTCTTGTCATGCCCTGCTTTATTATTCTTGAACCAAGTTATTTTCTCCAACAATGTATACATGTCATTTGATGGACTATATTTATTAAAGAAAATTATTTGTGAATTTTTTTCGCTCAGACAAATGTAATAAACACTTCTGTTGTTTTGTTTGACAATTGTGATTATGCAATAATTATATATTGCAGTAGTATGTTAATTACCATTTATGGACCAGTAGTTACAGGTTTATCTAAATAATGTCTTTCTTCTTTTTTATTTTTTCCTCTGGTTTAAATGGACTTGCTGAGAAATACGTTCTTTTTGTGTTGAGGTCTTGACTAACTATAGAAATCAAGTATAATTGGCGGTGACAATAATAACACCAGCCTTAGTAAATACAGTATTATTAAAAGAAAACATATAAGACTAGTTGCACATTTAGTGCGTGCATGCATGTTTGTACAGCGTATCTTTCAATAATGTCTGTTTACTTCTCAGCAGATAAAAAAATATGGTGAGCATCATTCATTCATTCATTTTCCTAACCCGCTTCATCCACTGTCGCGGGTCGCAGGGTGCTGGAGCCTATCCCAGCCGACTGGTTGTGAGGTGGAGGACACTCCGGGTGCGATGCCAGTGCACTGTGGAGCCACACAGAGACAATGTTTTTAAATAAACACATAACCATGTTGATAGAAAAAGAAGAAAAATCTAGTCGAGGTCTACACCTGTGTAGTAGCAGTAAATATAATAATAATTATCATCATCATCATCATCTTCATCATCATAATAATATGATTATTGTTGTTGATAAGGTTGGCAGGCTAATGAGATAATAATCATATATTAATAATAATAGTAATAATATCATGATGATGATTATTTTTAAGGATTATTATCGAAACTTAGGAGGTAAGATATTAAAGTTAATTTTTAATGCGACACAAATCACCAAAACAAATGTGGAAATGAATTGCAACGTCTGTTGAAATCTGGAGATATTTTCCCCTTTAAACTTGTGTCAGCATCATAAACTGCGTCAGCGCCGGAGAATTTCGCGTCACTGACGGAGAAAACCGAACTGGTCCGAACAGCCGACTGTCAGTCTAATATGTAAACAAGGTCAGACACTGCAGAACACGCCGATCACTTTTCGTGACGAGATAGGACTCTCTTTGCACCAGAGCAGAAAACTTTAACGTGCTTCCCGAACGTCGGAGAAAGGTAAGATGTGCGTCACGATGTGAACCATAATATAGTTTTACCGCAAAGTCGCACAGCGGATGTTTGTTTACCTTCTGCGCAGTCGTCAGCTGGCCTCTTCTCAAAGGGCAGAAATTGCTTAGTCATGTTTTCCCATGGCATCAATAGACCTTTATGACGAAGCATGTGTTGTTAAATGTTAGTTTTTAAGCCTTGTTCACATGCTTAGGCACGAATGTGATTGAATAGCTTCACCTTCAGGTTTGTACTAAATGATCATTACACGGCAAAATATGTAGGTCACGTAGTGAGATGATTAGTGAAAGGGCATGGCCAGACATGTTATTACAAATCCTGTTAAGCAAGCACAAACACGTCCTCGTTTTGGTATAACGTGCAACAAACTCATAGCCCTGCAACCTTATATCAAAATTATTAGATGTATAAAATCTGTTACATGCAGACATATTTATTCATCAGGATCCATGCATCATACCACAGAAACTAAAGAAAATATCAAAAATAAAATGGAATAACCTTTATCTGGATTTGCACCAACATTTAAGAGGGCCTGTTCAGACTGTAGAACCCAACATGATCCATAGAAATCTGTCCAGCAGTGTTTGTGTAATGCAGAACCAACCAAATAACAAATAGACATGGGTGAAAGCATATCATCCTTGGTGGAGGTTACCAGACACAGACTGAGCTCATAAGGAAATCAAGTGCTTTAATCTTTTAATGAGGTAGATCTTACTGATACATAACTGCCGTGATCAAACTCCTGTGCTAAGTTTTTTGAAGGGACGTGCAAAGGTTTCTCATTTTATTATTTACATGACATAGTGGTGTTTTTGGAGTAAACATGAGCAGCATTATTCATCACAGAAGATTGAAGGCCGGCAGGCCTGGTTCTGGCTTTACAATAACCAGGAGTTTAATTTTTGTCAGGTAAATGAGTATTGGATTATCATACATCATCGTCTAAATCAACTTACATGTGTGTTATTTTTTACAGGGCTCCAATACACACAAGCCAGGATGATGCAGTGTTTTCACTTCATGGTGGAGCCAGCCAAAACCTTAACGACCAAAATAAAGGTATCAAGATTGGTTGAATCATTGTGTGTTGAATGTGCAAACTTGTTTTTCAGGTGGGAGTCACCTTCATACTTCATATTTTTTATTGCCTTGTGATATTTTGATCAGGAGCAACCTCATCCTTTCTAGTTTGATTTTACTCTTAAGCATCTTTAAGTTGCGTTAGTGTCATTTGATGAGAAGTCTTCCCTCTCCAATATTTTGCCACACTTAAACTTGTTTTTTGAATATCGACGTAGGAATCCCATAAGCGAGGAAAGGAGAAGAAGGAGCCTCTAGATGAGGATCAGCTGCTTGTTGTAGAGCTGGCTCGAGATCTCAGCCGCGTATGCCAGGTAACAATTCCCTAACCCTAAAAATAGTTTTGATCATTAGACACACACCAGCTGCAAGTTATGTTTTTTCATCTTTATTTTCACAAATGAGGGATCAGTAGCTGGCACGGACTTGGTTTAGTCTCTCTACCAACAACAAATGACTTCTCTCCATTCTGCCTCTGCAGAGTTCGGCCATCCTGGAGCACATCTGGAAGCAGGATGACAGCTGGCCTGCTTCTCTCTGCAGGACTTTTGTCTTACAGTGGGCCTCAATGCTGGAGAGTAAGGTGCTTACCAGTGAAGCTCATCTTTCATCAGAAGGGAGAATATAGGCAGAATATTAAAAAACATAGTTATATCGTATACGGGAGATGTGAGGGTTTTTTTTTTTTTACTGAGGTCATATCTTTCTGTGTGAAGAAGAGGCCAATGCAGACAGATGGCTGGCCTGAGATGGATGAGGTCAAACAGCCCAAACTAATTGATGAGCAGAACCTGATTAAGGCCAAAACTGTGATCCACAACTGGACCAAGGACCTAAGAGCTCAGCCTGAGGTGTGGAACATTCAAATAACCTGGCTCTACCAAGATCACCTAAAAAATTACCATATTTTTTAATGTTGCAGCAAAGTGTGTGGCCTGGTGAACCTGTGGTAAAGGCACTGGAAGACCTACAGTCAGCTTGGCGTTGGGGCCGTATGCCCAATCTATTGCCCGCCATGGAGCTGGTTATGTGGACTTTAATCGTGCAGCGCCCAGATAAGGTATGAGTTCATGTAACAATTTGGAAGTAGGCTTTGCTTACAACAATTGAAGTGGTCAGTCAGATACAAGTGGGATAGAAATCCGTGTGGTGTATCCTTTGCAGGACACCATACCACAGCAGTGGCTCATGTGGAAGCAAAGGACTCAGAAGATTGGTTTGTTAACCATTTCTGAATCAAACTGGATTTTATTTTCCATGCAAAGTCATAAAATTCCTCATGAGTTATTATTTTTTTCTAGGTGCTACATCTTACATTCCTCTACCAGGTGAGTGATATACTACTATCAGCACACGCTTAAAAACAGACATGCCAATATACAACCATCTATTTACATTTACTGGTTTCCAGTTGCTGCTGCAAATATTAAAGATAAATAACTAGAGCATTCAAAGGAAGATTTCAGTCTCACAAACCTTAAATGATGCAAAGTCTTGAAATGAAAGATCTTCACCATGTAAACATCGAACAGAATTGAAAAAAACCCCAGCTTGATTAGCAATTAAGAGATCAAATAATGCAATATGTTGTATCTCCTATAAGGAGAAATTTATTTTATACAGAATTTCAAAATGTCCCAAATGAGAACAGTTAAAAATTTTCAGAGTTTAGTTCTGACAATAGGATTGGCATCATCAGAATATTTCTATATGCTCCTTTCATATTGGTGATACAGCCTTTATTAACATATTTGCAACACAGTGCTAGGATACACTAACGTGAGTTGTTTTCTTTTTTCAAAAACATTTCTTAACCTCCTCTTTTCTGTAGTGTGGGAATGGATCTCAGATGCTGCAGGTATGCAGAATTCACTTATGATATTATAGTTATATAATCATTAACTATCTCATATTCTGATTTAAACATAACTTTTTATTCCAGTGGATGTGATTTTGGATTTGGACACTGCCAACCCTGATCTTTTCATCTCTGGTGATGAGAAGAGGATGCGCTGTGGCTTTGAGAGAAAGGATGTTCCCAACTACCACCAGCGCTTTGATGGCTGGTGGTGCGCTGTTGGGGTAGAGGGCTTCACCTCTGGTCGCCGCTACTGGGAGGTGGAGGTGGGTGAAAGGGACTGGCGACTGGGTGTGGCCAAAGAATCAGCCCTGAGGAAAGGCTTCAAGTCCTTGAACACAGATACAGGTTACCTGTCCCTGCGGCTAGAGAGGGGCACTGAGCTGAAGGCACTGACAGTGCCTTTCACTGCCTTGCCACATGACCTCATTCCCCGCAAGGTGGGGATCCACCTTGATTTTGATTGTGGCCAGCTGTCCTTCTATGATGTAGACAAGCAGTGCCATATTTACACCTATAATGAGAGATTCACTGAGAAGCTGTACCCATTATTTGGCACAGTGGAGATTGTTAAGGATCTGGTCATCAAGTCTCCAACTGCTAAAACCCAATGTCTCTGCCCTGCTCCCTGCCTCTGGGGTCTCCTGTGAAATTTACCTTGAAAATTTGGTAATGATCATAACAAAGTGCAATAAATGGGGTTAGTTAATAATCACTGACTGGAATAAGAGATCCTGATGTAAAACACTGTCATTATAATATGAATAGCTCCACTATGGGATCACACTCTGTGCTCTGCTGCTATAATGTGATTGTAGAAACAACTTCCTTACTGTAGAACTATACGGCTGCTCTTTGCCTGTGCATTTTCGTATGTTGTATCAGAAAATTATATTAATGTACTATTGTCTAATGTAATATTAAGCCTGCACTAAGAATCTGAAACAAATAAACCAAACTCCATGTCTCATTGTGGTCTGTTTAACTTCTTCTCCTTTCGGCTTTTCCCTTCAGGGGTTGCCACAGCGAATCAGTTGCCTCCATCTAACCCTGTCTTCTGTATCCTCTTCTCTCACACCAACTACCTTCATGTCCTCTTTCACTACATCCATAATCCTCCTCTTTGGTCTTCCTCTAGGCCTCCTGCCTGGCAGTTCAAAACTCAGCATCCTTCTACCAATATATTCACTATCTCTCCTCTAGACATGACCAAACCATCTCAGTCTGGCCTCTCTGACTTTATCTCCAAAACCTCTAACATGTGCTATTCACTATAGCCATTTCCATGCTTTTTGCAAAGTCAACCATCATCTGTCCTTCTGCGTTCCTCTCCTGGATACCAAACCTACCCATAACCTCCTCATCACCTGTTTCCTGCACCAACATGTCCATTGAAGTCTGCACCAATGACAACTCTCTTACTTCTAGGTATGCTCTTTATCACTTCAAAGTCCAGCCAGAATTTCTCCTTCTCGTCCAGCTCACATCCTACCTATGGAGCATAACCACTAACAACATTTAACATTACACCTTTGATTTCTAGCTTCAGACTTATCACTCTATCTGACACTGCTTTTACCTCCAGGACATTCCTAACAAACTCCTCCTTCAAGATAACTCCTACTCCGTTTCTCTTCCTATCTACACCATGATAGATCAACTTGAACTCTGCTCCTAAACTTCTGACCTTGCTACCTTTCCACCTGGTCTCCTGGACACACAGTATCCAGGAGACCAGGATACTGTGTCCTCCTCTGCATCATGTCAACCAACTCTCTACCTTTTCCTGTCATAGTTCCAACATTCAATGTCCCTACTCTCAGTCCTATACTCTTGGCGTTTCTCTTCTGTGGTCTCTTTATAAGGGCATTTATTAGATAATTAGTCATCCATGTATAACACACAAAACTGTCTAAAACACTCTTCACTAAGGACAAACAAAAATAGTCGCTTTGACCATAGATCAAAGTGAGAGCATAGGTAGATCAAAGCCCTAGTCATAGACCATAGATCAAAGCACTAGCTTTTGATCTATGGTCTTACTCACATAGATCCTGAGTGTACAATAGTTGAAATTTGACCTTGATCATCCCCTTTGCTGTCGGAGTAATGTGCTTTTTGTTTCATCTTTCTATCTGCAACGGTTGCGAAGATATTTGGTGGACTAACAGACGGACGAACAGATAAACACTGACAAATTACAATACAACACCGCTTCGCGGGATTTAAACATAACTGAAATAATTTCTGTCCAGATTTTCTAGAAATCACAGAGGGGCAGTGGAAAAAATTAACACTTTTTGGACCATTTCACGCGCCTTAGTGACGTCATGAGTGTGCACCGTTCACTATCTTCCGGGCAAAAAGGGAAAATGGCGGCAACAACATTAAAAATAAACTTAAAGACGCACTTTGGGTTCGACAACTTTCGGTCGAAGCTACAGGAAGATGTTGTGAAAGCGGTTATCGCAGGTGAATTTGCTATAATCATCTTTATACGAGCTGACGGATGTTAGTTTGCTGGTTTGTAGAAACAAGCTAGCAGGAGGTCGGCTTATGTCTTCCTCTAACAACGAATTAACTAATACGCATCTCAATAATAATTGTCTTCGGAACGTATCTCTTTCGCGGAATGTATGGGAGATAGGATAATGTCCCGCATGGTTTTGTCTACAGGTCAGAAGGATGTGTTTGTGTGCATGCCTACTGGAGCAGGAAAATCCCTTTGCTACCAACTACCGGCAGTTCTAGCTGAGGGTATCACTCTGGTTGTCTCCCCGCTAATCGCTCTCATCCAGGTAGTTTCTTAAAATACCTACAAAACCCTCAAAGGCATCTCAAGTGTTTTGTGTTAATCTCATCCTGTTTCGCCCTAGGACCAAGTAGACCGCCTGAAGAGTCTCAACATCCCTGCATGCTCTATCAATTCCAAACTCTCCGCCAGTGAGCGCAGGATGATCCTGGCTGATTTAGGAAGCAGTAGTCCCAAATTGAAGCTGCTCTACATCACTCCAGAGATGGTTGCTTCGGCCTCGTTCCAGCCCTGCCTGACTGACTTGTGTTCTCGTAGTCTGCTGTCCTATTTAGCTGTGGATGAGGCTCACTGTGTCTCGCAGTGGGGTCATGATTTCAGGCCAGATTACCTCAAACTAGGTGAACTTCGTGCTCGCATGCCAGGAGTTCCGTGTTTGGCCCTCACAGCTACAGCGCCAAAACGGGTTCAAACAGACATTGTTCATTCCCTGAGGCTGTGTGTGCCACTTTACTTTGTTACACCTGTCTTCCGGAGCAATTTGCACTATGATGTGATCTTCAGGGACTTGCTTCCGAACCCTTACGTCCACCTATTTGCCTTTATTAAGAAAGCGCTGGGAGTGAACAATGGGTCTCATGAACAGGTAAGTAGGCATGACAGTTACTAATGTCATTCAAGTGTGTTTATTGTGTTTTACATTTACATTAGCTTATCGATAAAGGATAGAAGAAAAAAGAAAAAATACACTTTATTAATCCCCCTGGAAATTAGGTTTTGAGCCATAACTATATATTTTAAACATGTGTATATGTGTGTGTACAGTCTATCTGAAACACACACACACACACACACACACACACACACACACCAGGGGCTTGTAAGCATACATACATACATTTTCATGTACCACCGCTGTATTCGCCGTAGCGGGTCCTGGGGAGCTGGAGCCTATCCCAGCTGGCATAGGGCGTGAAGCGGGGGACACTCCGGCATGCAATTAAATTCAGTGGGAGGTAGAGTGATAGGCAGTTACTTCTAGGTTTGCCCAAATGAGCAACTTGTTTGGGAGTGGTGTCTTGCTCAGCAGTGCTAAGGAGGTGGACTGACACCCCTCACTTCCAGCTCACGCTCTAAATTTTTTGGCCCACATGGGCCTTTGAGCCGGCAACCCTCCGGTCCCCAATCCAAGACATAGCGGAGTGACCTACTGCCGCCCCATATAGCTGACTAGAAAGCCATAGACGGCTTTATGTTTTCATTGGACTACTTAGTGTTCAAGAAAAGCATTTTAAAAATGAATCAGGGAAGAGGCTTGTGTAAAATTTCAAAATTCTTAGATTGTACAACAGCAGGGCTGATGCAATATCAATCATACCATCTGTTTTTCCTGAGATTTAAAAGTAAATGGCAGTGGTGATAGATTAAGCTTTATTATCCCTCACCACAACCAAAGTGAAGCATGATTGGTATTTTTCAGGATATTGCTTAATCAAATGAAGCATGTGCTTTTGTAGTACAATTTAAGAAATGAAGACTGAAGACCCATATTGGTATTAGTACCTTGACTGAAGTAAAGGATCTGAATACAGTATACAGACGTGCCCATGTACTTTTGGCATATATTTTACATTTGCAATGTGTGTCAAAATGTTTTGACATTTAACAGTCCTAAATATATATGGTATTATATTTTGTAGATGTATCAGTGCGGTCGAATGGACCGGATGATTGGGTATGCGAGCAGGTGTCTAAGAATAATTTTAAAGCAGAGCATAAACCATTCAGAAAAACAACATTGATTTTTTAAAAAATGTCAGATTTTATGAATGCATTCATTTTACAGTAAATAGTATATATGTCCAACATAGTATGATATATTTTTTCTTGTTTGTAGTTCATTAAAGTGATTTTTCTAACTATGTATTTTAGAGTTGATATTCCATCTATTTCTCCGTTAAAACGCAACGTAGAGGTCTTGTTTTGTTTTCATCTTACCTGCCAAGCCCTGTATGCAGCTAGTATAAGCCAATATTTTTTCATCTTTCCCTTAAAAGGAAAGATACCCTGGTTCCTTTAACCTCATGCATGAAATGTTTTGTGAACAGGGTTGTGGGATAGTGTACTGTCGGACCAGAGATGGCTGTGAAACTGTGGCTTACCAGCTAACCAAACTTGGAATCTTATCCAAAGCTTATCATGCAGGTTAGGCTTTTTTCTATCATGTAGGTTGTCGGATTGGCAAGCATGAAAATATTTTCATTCAAATGCTTGTCTTTGGTTCCATGTTGTAGGTCTGAATGCCAAAGATCGCACAGCAGTCCAGAATGAGTGGATGAACGGGAAGGTACTAGTTATTGTAGCCACCATCAGTTTTGGAATGGGAGTTGACAAACACAATGTCAGGTGAGGCAATTAGGTTTTTTGATTTAATTGTCTTTGGCTGCAAATGTTTTGTTTTCATGAGCTGATGTTTGTTTTTGTTTTTGTCACACAGGTTTGTGGCTCACTGGAACCTGGCTAAATCCCTGGCCAGTTACTACCAAGAGTCTGGGCGGGCTGGGAGAGACGGTCTTCCCTCCTCCTGTCGTACTTACTACTCGCCAAAAGACAAGGCACAAATAAATTTCCTAATCGGACAAGAGGTTGCCCGCAAACAGGTCAGCATAATTACATTAGAACTCCTTTATGGAGCTCCAATAAACACATTTAAGGGATTTTAATAATGCAAAATTTATTTTTGTGCACAATCTGAGGAAGGCTTTCTAAAAATCAGTTGGGCAGCTACAGAAAAGGCAAGTTTTTGTGATACTTTTTAATATACCATCTTTGGTCCACTTTGATGTCTTGAGTCTGAAAACACAGTTTTTTGAGAAGTGGCCAAAATGTGTTTTTGTAACACAAATGCCAAGTCCCTTGTTACCCATTTGTATGAGAAGAGAATTTGTAAGAGTTCCTCGTTGACCACTAATTATATCCCAGAGTCAGGATTTTCATACCTGATGGTGATCATCATGTGTGGATTAAGTCCTGCTTAATGCTGTTCTTTTGTCCTCTAAAGTCATCAGTCCAGCAGCAGACTTCATTATAAAGAGGATCTTATGAATGCATAAAATGCATTCATAAGATTCATTCATAAACTCAGTCAGGAGAAGTTTATGGGCGTATCAGGAGGAAGTCTTTGGCATTATCTTTACTTACTGGCTCGAGAAATGTTTGGTGCTGTAATTTTTACTGTCTCTTTTACTTGATATAAATATTAAAGGTCAGTAAGTAAGTAAAACATGGGGTCCCTTTTTTTTTGAATGAAACAACAAAAAAATTGTTAACAAAGATGATGGCACATTCTTAAATCCCTTGAATCTAATAATCATTATCATTTTGAGGTTTTGAACACTTTGTGAACATGTGTACAGGAAAAACGGGGTTCTATAAAGGAGGTGGACAAAAGCGCCATGACGGACTTTGAAGCCATGGTGTCGTACTGTGTGCAAGACTCGTGAGTAAAGCATTCATTAGATCACACACGCATGCTATTAAATGTGTTCATTTCATACCAATGTCATGTAGTTTTTTACATGCAACACAACTTTTATTTCACACGTTCGTCTTTTTAAAATGCAGTTCTAGTCCATTCAGTAAATTTCCAGCAGAGGGCGCTAGAGAACACTTTCAGGTCTGAAACGACTTTACAACATAGAAGAATCTGAAGGAAGTCTGAATCCCTTTACTCACTCCGGGAGAACGACAAATAGCTGTGTTTACAAAAACATGAACAAACTAGTTTGATCCTCCTCTTAATATTACTCTATGACTAATTGTTGCTAATGAGATTACTGAGATTACAGATTCAGATTGCATTTACCCAAATTATACACACGCACGCACACACACACACACACACACACACACACACACACACACACACACACACACACACACACACACACACACACACACACACACACACACACACACACACACACACACACACACACACACACACAGTTTGGGTAGACCCCTGCAGTTTGCTCTTGGGTATTGTTGCTTTGTGAATGGCAGTGAATAGTCAAGTAATGTGGATTGTCCTGAAAATCTTGCAGCTTTGTCATGTGTATTTGGCAAACGGTAAGTTCTTCCCTTGCTGTGTTTTTAGGTGCTCTGTTGTTCAAGGGTTGGGCTCTTCCAGCACAGCTGAGCACAACCTGTATAAGAACTCATTGTCACTGAATGCATTGTGGAGGTCTTTTATATAACTACTGTATACGACCATGAGTCTTGGGGATGCTTTGCACTACAACAACTCAGTCTTCCATGCATGGTGAAACATCAGTTGCTCAAATAGCCCCCTTCCTCTTTTTTTTGCAACAGCAGCTGCAGCAACAGCTCAGGCAGATCAACAGCATGACGAGCAGGACCAACACTGTGGGAGTGTAGGAAAACAGCATCATGACGTACATCCTCTTTACAATGAATCAATTAGTGATAACAGAGACGCACCGATGAAGGTTAGGAGAGTAAAGAAAGCTCCCAGCTCCACAGGGGTGGCGTCGGGTAGACCCTGAAGCTTCAGCCATATCCTGTTGATGAGGCCGAGTGCCTCCTCACTGGCATCCATCCTGCTGGATCAGAAATAAGGTGGATGCGTGACGGTGAAACAGTTCCGCTTGAATTAAATTTACACAGCATCTGTTATTTGCCCATGGATGGTGTGATCAGGATGTAGCTCCTGTTGCGTCTTACTGAAACCCGGAGTTGTGAAACTACATCGCTGATGTGTTGACACAAGTGCTTAAGTTTTTTCTTAATCTATGAACATTTTTTTAATTGTCTGTCCTTTAGTAGTTCCTTTTTCTTAACAGGAATTGCAAAGATATCGAGGAAGAATGGCAGAACGAGCAGATTGTTTTTTTAATTTACTAGCACAGTGTGACTTTTTCCCAGTAAAGTTACAAGAGATGCTGCTGTTTGGTTGTTAGCATAACTGACAGGTGGTGAGCAGTCTGTTTGTCTTTTTATACGAACCACAGGGTTCATCAGTTAGTTGAGCTGTGATCAGAAGGCTCCCTTGACACGTCTCACACAGAGATATGTCTCACAAAGCTTATTTTAGTTTACCTTAATTTGGCTTACCTTAGCTTAGGTTAGCACTATGGATATGAAGACAAGAAGAAAATAGAAAATCTAGCTTCCAGCAGTTCTAAAGCTCACTGGTTAACATGTCATCTCTGTTGTGTTCAGCTGCTGCAAAACAGATCATTTCTTAGCCGGGAACAGAAAACTCATGCAAATATCACCAACAGTAAAAAACTGTTGGTGATATACATACAAAGACATACAAACACACACACACACACACACTCACTCCTACGGGCAATTTGGGACCAGCCAATCAACCTGAAGCGCATGCTTTTGGAGGTGGGAGGAAGCCGGAGAACCCGGAGAGAACCCACTTTTTCAAATATCTTGGGAACTGGTAAGATAGAAAGATGAAACAAAAGCCGTTATATTCAGGGAGGCAAGGGGATGAAAATTAGATCACAACCTTGACCTTGAAATATACTTTTTTAGGTACACGTAGGGAAAAGCCAAAAGGAGAAGTAGATCTCGGAAACCTCATGACAAATAGAATGCACCAGTTACATGTTGGATCGTGGGTCTTTTATTAAATGACCCTGACCTATGAATGAAGTTCAGGGTAAAATTTTGAATTTGGGGGTGTCGCGGGATGTTCCAGTCTCTGACTGCCTTGTTATGTTTGGACAGAGCCAAGCTAGCAGCAGTTTTCAGTTACTGGTAGTACTGCAAACTAAATTTAAGAAGGGTTATGTAATTTTTTTTTTTTTCTGTGAGTAGCTGAGCTAAAAAGATTTATTGCATCTTAACATTTGTCACATCAATTTTTTTTGTGGTTTGTGGTTTTGCTTTGTTGAACAAAAAACGGCCATTTAGCTGAAGCAACACACAACCAATACAGTTTAAATTCGAGCTGAATATAATGAAGCTGATATTGACAGCAGAGCTGCTGTAGAAAGAAATACTAAATATCTAAGACAAAGATACGTCTGCTTCACCTTATGTCTCAGCATTTTGAAGATGAGCTTTGAGATGGTCTTTGAACAGAGAGAAAAGCCTCAGACACAAAAATGTCACTGTATTTACTACTGACAAAGTATTCAGTCAAACTTTGTCATGTTTGCAAAAAGTCCTTTCAAGTAATTTTTGATCTTAGTCTTAACGTTCTTTTTTGTTTTTCCTTTTAAGTTACACACACACACACACACACACACACACACACACACACACACACACACACACACACACACACACACACACACACACACACACACACACACACACACACACACACACACACACACACACACACACACACACACACACACACACACACACACACAAAATAGTGAAAGGCACCTACCTTCCAGAGGTTTCGTTGTTTTCACACGCCCAGCCCGACTGACTTGAAAAATAATTGCAAGACAGAAGTCAGTAAACCAGTTGATGAGGAGGACACGTGTTACTCCTTTGGTGAAGACGTGACGCTGTCAGAACCTGCCGTCATCCAGAGCAATCCTCAGATGAGCAGATAAGCAGCCAGGTTGAGAATATGTTAAGGAAAGATAATTTAATTAGAGCAAAAGAGAAGTGATGCAAAAAACAAACCGTTCAACTCTCGCCCACCTGGCTGTCTTCACTTTGCTTTGGTCCTCATTTGTTGCTCATCTCTCTTTCGTGGGTTGTAATCGTCACACAGAACTACTTCTCTGCTGTGACTTTAGTTTGTCTGCCTCCAGGGAGTTTTCTCCTTTGCTGTTCTCCCTCAGACTGACTCAGTCGTGTTTTTGTGTGCCTCCCTGTCTCTCCCCACCTCCTCTGGTAGAACCGCTCCTCTCTTAGTATGTTGTTGAAGTGGCTCGACTAATGGTGTTCTCACACAGACTGTGGTTTGTGTGTTAGGTTTGTTGTGTTACATAATACGTGTACTACATCTAAAACAAGGCTAATTTAAAAAAAAAGTCAAGTATCACATTGAAGAAATGTGATTTTAATAGTAACACAAAAAAAAATGCCTGAAGAGGGTTAACTACCGTCAGGAAAGAGGAACTTTGTGCCCAAAAATTAGAAATAAATACTAATTATGTCACTTATCAAGATATTTTTGCTCAAGTGCGTTCGTATTAGTAGTTCATGAAGAGGTACTGCAGGCAGTATTAGGATTAATGGCTTTAGTTCAGTATTTAATTTCAAATATTTTTTACTTCATCACAGAATCATTGATCATATCCATGTGTGATGGTTACACAACAGCTGATGGATTGATGATGCACTTTGTGGTCAGCGGACAATGGGGAGATGCTCGCTGTGACCTCAAATGCATCACTAGTCTTCAGCTTTTCATATCTAAACGCTATTATCTTATCATCCTCTGATTTTCATCCATTTTGTTAATGGATCCCCAGCCTGTCCTGACATTTATTCCCTTTAGTTGTCGCCATGCCACCATCTCCAAGTTCTTCGGTGATAAGCCTCCAAATTGCGCCGGAGCCTGCGACTTCTGCCGCAACCCCAAAATAGTCCGAGCCCAGCTGGAGAGAGCGGCCGCCCTCAGCACCAAAATCGAAGCTCAGAGCAAAGAACCAAAAGGACCGTTTGGCTTCCAGGGGGATCTTTATGAAGGAGGGAAGAAGGGCTACGGCTTTGAAAGGCAGGGCAACTTCCCTGATGCAAACTGAAATGCTTGATGGCTTTTACAATGTAAAGTAGCCTGTCAATCAATGCTGATATTGCACCTTTCAGGCACGACGAAGGAGATGGTGATAGCGTTGAAGACGACAGCGCAAAGCGGAAAAAGGAGTTTTCTGAACTCTACAAGAAGCAGATGAACCTGCGGAAGGTGACACATAATCATCAATGCACACCAGCACTCTTAAGAAATATTTACTACCACTAGCAAAACAACTATGTGTTGTGCCTGTGTGCAGCTGTGTGCCAGCTGCTGGCAGCAGAATTTGAGGCCCTGGTAAATCACTCCCACTTGTTTTGTGGAACTGTATTACGCAGCCAACAGAGGAACATGTCATTTACAACATCCAAGCAGAAGTGCTAAGATTGTAAAGTAGAGTAAATATGACTTCATTAAAATCTGTTCACACAACTGGTTGAAGTGATGTTTCATCCTAAGCAAAGTATTTTTCAGAACATGTCGAACAATTATCAGAACTGATGGTGAGATTATTCTGTAAAGTAGTTTAAATGTGACGCTGAAAGGACTGATCACAGTCAGGAGTAGCTGGAACAGAACAGCTGTCGATCTCTGGGGAAGAGGAGAATACTTAAAATCATTGTTAAACCAACAAATTACCTGTTTCAAACACAAAAGATGTGTTTATTTGGGTTTAAGGGGATATTTGTGCCTTCATTGTATATTATAAGTAGAGAGGTGAAATATAAAAGGAGTCTGACTTAGTTGAACCTAGATGTAGCTGTTCATAGTTGCTGGTTTAATCCAAAAACTTCACCAAAACTGCACAAGAGATTCAGGTTGAGATAGGATTGTGTAGAAATATAAGGTTAACTGTCAATGCGGACATTTAAGGGCCAGTCAGTAGGTGATAATATTGCAGCGATGGAGGCATTGTGTACCAGTGTGTATTGCCCTTTAGTGCATCTGATTACTAACTCCTCTCTACACTCATATTTATTTAGGGAAGTGGCAGTCTGAGTGAAGACTTTATTCCTCCAGGTATGTTGTACGTTAAAATAAAATAACTAGCAGTGGGATACTCTGTTTCTGCACCACCCTCTGACCGATGTGTCCTTCTGTGTAGATCCTGACTGTCCACTCAGAGAGGCCGACAGTCAGAGGATTCCAATGCTCACTGTGAAGGTAACACACGATGCCTGGACACATTCCTCACACTGCCAGCATTCATTAACACGCCTCCTGGAATTCAGTGACTCATCCGCTACGTGAAGGAAGGCAGTAGAAACACAGCACTGTAGTAAATAACTGTATCCAGCCCCTGGAAGGAAATGAAAATTAAGCTATGGCATTGAGTTCATTCTGAAGCTTTGGGTTCTGAAGCTTTTGCTGTACAACAATGCAAAGCTGTAAAGCTATTTGAATGAACACTTTAAGGACACCCTGAAACAGTTACAGGGCATTTTATGTGAAGCATTCTTGGAATTTTACTCCTTTCAGAGATTGTAGAAACATTACTTTCAAATAATTTCTGTATCCTTACGGGATTATATTAAACTATTGTTCTGATCAACTATTGTTGATCAGGACCTTTTTATTTATCATTTCAGCTTCATTACTTTGTTATCGATAAAATTGTAAGGAATCACAATCATATCATTTTCCAGGCCAGAGAATATGGTCTGTACTACTTGCAGGAAGCATTGCGTCAACAGAAGGGGGCAGAATATTCTCCTAGGTACGTAAACCGACACATGTTTTTCGTGATTTATGTGCCGGTGATTAATTTCCTTCAGAAATTTTTTACTTTGACATCTTGCCCTTCTCCCAAAAGCGAAATACTGTCGCTCGCGGTGGATTTGGAATACCAGATCTTCAAAAACAGCAAGGCCTCCAACCTTTACAAAGCGGCTTTCCTAAAGAAGGTGACTTGACTGTTCTTCTGGTGGAATTTAAATTAATGTTTGGGGGACATTTTTCTTGAACTTCTTTCTTGTTCTAAAGGGAACAGAGCTGAAGAAGGCAGCTCCTGCATCTGCTGGGACAGAAAGGAGAGACGGCAGCAGTGAATGCAGGCAAAAAGAGGAAGCATCTGTCTTGTCTTCCTTTTCCGGTGATTTTCAAGGTTTCACTTCTGCATCTGAGATCTACTCCGTAAGATAGTCTTTATTATACACGTTTTACCTGGTTTACAAGCTGTAAATCGTATAGGAATATTGTCACGTTCATTTGTTGTGAAGGACGACAACTCACTCTGTCAAGGGAAACTCGAGATTTATTGATGAAACAATGAAAAACACAGAGTTCAATAGAGAGAGTCCCATTCTGAGTCTAAACAACTTTTAAACTTCTTCTCATGGTGCTTTTGATCCACATTGGTGCATGAGCCTTTTGGTTCTGCATACACGTGTCTATGGCTCTGGTACAACTCTGCTCCTATCAACTCTGAAGTTGTCAGATGGGGAAGCCCCCCACTGAATGCAACCACATTTTGTTGCTAAGTTTTTTGTGTTCCCTAACTGTCTGCCATCCATGTCCCTGAGTCATCACTTCTCGTGCGACACATCTTGACACATTCAGTTATCACAGAACTCACTTTATTTTACAGTTATAAACATGCTTTTTTTTGTCTTGCTTTTTTTTTTTTTTTTTATAATAATCCTCCAGCTGAAACGTAAAAGAGTCGGAGCAGGCCAGAGGGGCTCATCCAACCCCCATGTGATTGCTGGTGAACTGCTGAAACATTCCGTCTCAGAAACAGAGACTGACAGACGTTACAGTGACAGTTCAGGAGGCCTCGGAGAGACAAACAAAGATAATTCTTCGGCTGTGATATCGTCCAATAGAGCCAGAACAATTGCTGCTGCTGATTCCCTGAACAGCCCAACAAAGACAAGCCGATGCAGCAAGAAACAGCAGAAGCTATCAGATGCAGCAAAGACTTCTCGCAACATTTCTCTTTATTTTGTAATGAACAAAAAGACACAGGAAAGCGAAGAGGAGGCTGATAGTTCTAAAGACTTTTCCGGAGTTCGCAATAACCTGCAGGAAGACTCACTTGAAACAATGACAGCTGTAGAGTCCAGCTCTTTGGAGTCAGAAATCCAGTGCAAGGTCCAAGAAGAAAGTAAAAAAGAAGTAATTGTCATACTTGATGATGAAGAGGAGGAAGCCTCACAAGTGGAGCTGGTGAAGGTGCAAGATACACCTAAAAAGTTCTTTACAGAGTAAGACTCTTCAACGTAGCAATTTAAGAGAATGGACATGACTTCCTCTCTCAGCCCTAACATTGTTTTCTCTCCCACAGAAAAAGTGAACCAGGAAGAAAAGTTAACACCCGTCTACCAGCGGGGGTAGGCGACTCTTTCCTTTCCAGTCTTTATTTTTATTTCCCCCTCAGTGCGTGACAGTACGTGTGTGTCTTTGTGTTCAGTTGACGAGTGATGAGAAAGCAGACACAGCGTCTTGTCCTCCAGCGAAGCGCAGCCGCTGTGCAGACAGCAGAAAAGTGACCTTCAACCCCAACGTGCAGGAGAGCG
This sequence comes from Antennarius maculatus, assembly GCA_013358685.1. Lineage (NCBI taxonomy): Eukaryota > Metazoa > Chordata > Actinopteri > Lophiiformes > Antennariidae > Antennarius > Antennarius maculatus. Next base: position 9,347,491 of record CM023620.1, on the reverse strand, counting down.
CCCCGCCCCCTAGAAATCAGTCAGTCACACTGAGTGAGGCTGCTGACGTCGTGGTTCGTTGCCTGGACCCGTTTTATACCAACGGAAAGTTTGCCACCAGGGTGAGAGAAGTGGATATTTCCGAAAGCATTTTCTAGCTTGCTGGCAGATTTTTTTTAGCTTTTTGCGTTCTTTGGTTGCAGGAGCTGTTCAAGGCCTTTGCACGCTACTTGTCTCACCTTCTCACGGAGGCAGGGGGTATGGGTAAAGGCCAAGGTACGCGGGGGACACATGACCTCAACGGTACACTTTGCTGCATGTGATGGACTCCCCACTAAAGCTCATCTCTGTGCTTACAGTCAAAGCAGAAGCCACAGCTCTGATCAACGAGTTCTTCAGCAAAGTCAAGCGCTGTGAGAGCAAGGCCGACTGGAAGCACCTTAAGTTAAAGCGCAGCTCTAAAACCAACAAAAGCAAGGAATGATGGGAAGAGAGATGCAGCTAATCTTAGGATTGAACCTATTGTGGTTGTCAGTGCCTAATATTTATCTTTTTTCCACTGATCTCTGGCTTTATCACACATGACTGCTGATTTGCTGCTTGAAATCACTCTTTTGGTTTGTTTGTTTTTTTGTTACATTTTTTCCTCCAGGCTCTTTGATTTGATATTAGCTTATTGTTCAGGATTATTGGAGCCAGAGGTAAAACTGTAAATAATTCAACAAATATGCTTCATGTTACGTTCAGTGGTAACAGTGATCACCTTACTTTACATCTGACCAAAGTGATTTTCCATTACAGATAGCAGACGTCTTAGAGCTTTCATAGAACTGTAGTCTTCGGTTTGACATGTCAAAGAAGATTCTGTAAACTCTTTTCACATGCAGGGCATAATGGAAAAATACCAAAGCTGAATACTGATGTCAGTAGGTTGACAAACTCACTGGCAATGCTAATATCAGCTAAAACACAGCAGGTGTAAAGTGTTTTGACTGTTTTAGCTAAGGATGTAATGTGTGTGTCTTTGCGTTCAGTTGAACATTAGCAGATTAGCTTAAGTGGCTCTTTCTGTTTAATACTAATATGAAAATTCTCCTGCAGGTGTTTGGTCACGTTAAATTTTCACCTGACTGCTGGATCATCTAATTTAGGATCACCAGGGTTGGTTCATTCCCTGGGGATGTGCCACATGCCATAGCTGTCCATTTGTTGAGATGATTCAGTTTAGTGGGGGGAGAAGGACCAGCTTACTTTTTTTTATTAGTTTTTTTTATCAGCATTAATACACAGTTCAAACTTGACAATCTAAAATTAACCAGGTTTAAAAGAAATACAAGAATGTTTCTGTTGCAGCTGATATAAACTGGACTTCACTTTTCTTCTACAGTAGATAGGAAGATATTTTTAGTGCAGCTGCTGTACAGTTTATGTTTGGCTGTTGGGCTGTATCGCAAAGGACAAAGTAAATGGGCATGAATAAGAATTCCACTATGATTTAAAGCTGTGCAGTTTATTTTCTTTAGTTTTTGTTCTGAGAGATTTCTCTTTTACTGAATGTTCTTTTACTGAATACTGTTCGTTAGCTGCAGTGGCTGTTAGGCCCCTGAAAGGCCACAGTTTTTGTCTCCAGACCCTGAGAATACTTGAACCTGTGATGGACGCCGCGATCTGACTGTCGGACTGAAGTTTACAGCTACAGAGAAAAAACAAAAACAATTAGACAATTAACGGAGCTTCGCAGAGACGTCCGCGCTGGAACAGCGTCATACAGATGGTGACGTCATATGCACAGGAGTTGCCTTCAGGTGCTCGCTGTAACTTTGTTAAGCAAATAAGGTGTTTGAGGTAACTGAAAATATACAACTGTAACGTACTGTGGCAGTTGTGTTTGTGGTGTCCAATTTTATGGACTTGGTTGAAACGAATAAATGCGTTGAATTGAAATGACTGATTTATTAATAATAAGCATTTTGTGATGGATTGATCTGTGGAACAAACATTCCTGACTCAACACAAAGTCTAAAGTAAATTGACATTTTGACTCGGGATCTGATTTGGAGGAAAGCGACTCCTTTCCAGTCTTTATTTTTATTTCCCCCTCAGTGTGTGACAGTACGTGTCACGCACTGAGGGGGAAATAATGAAATATGTGCACTTGTGATATCTTGAGTTTTTAACCACAATGAAGGAAATACAGCAGTGAACTATCATTCTACTGATGTGACACAAAGTCACTATAGTGATTTTACTCTGACCTACCTCAGAGATCCTGGTTATGAATTGAATTATTTGCATATAGTGGTTAAACATCGTATTTTCCTTGTGTCTGCACAAGTTTTTTTTGACTGCTATTTTTCTTATAATAACCTATAATCAAGCACATTTCTTGTGAAAATTATGAAAAAAATGTTCAGAATCTGCTTTTGAACACGGATCCACGTCAAAATGGGAACACTTCTTCCTTAGCTTCGGGATTGTATTTGTAACAATTCGAAAGATTGTGCTGCAAACAGCAAATCTTCCGCATGACAAAGTTTCCTCTCCTGTTTGTGACTATTTCCGATTACACTTGAACGCCTCAGCATCACTCGCCCCCCCCGAGCGGTGAGCAGGCTGTCTACCGGCTCCTGCAGGGCCCTGCTGCACATCAGACACCGGTGGACCGGACCCAGAGAGGCCGTGGCATTCTCAAGAAGCTGCTTTAGCTCGCATCTGATAGCCTGAACCTCCGGATGTGACCTCGTTCATCCGCAGGTGCTTTAATAACCCGGTGGATACCAGAGGTTTCGTGTCTCAAAGGGTCGCACGGTCACACAGAGAGGCTGTGCCGCTGTTGTCACTTCCGTTCGAGCCAATCGATGACTTAGCCGATCACACCGTCGGCGCATAAGTTGTTCTGAACTGATGCTCCGTGCAGGAAGGATGGAGGAGTTCGTCACGGAGGAAGAGGAGCCGTGGTACGATCAGCGGGACCTGGAGCAAGGTGAGACATCCTACCTCGTGGGGGGGATCACATCATGTAACAATGCCTCATCCGACCACACAGTACTGCACACCGAGTGGGAGTGATTCTGTATAGGGGGGGGGTGAATGGTTGCATCTATTGTAAAGCATCTCTTGTCACAAATTAACTTCATGCAAGAACGGCCGCACGATGAAAGCCGCACGTCTATGCCTGCTCTTCATCACTGCTGTCTTCATCACTGCTGTCTTCCTCTCCCAATTATTTTTCTTATCAACACTATCTTAGAATTATCAGCTGTCTGCCTGGGTGAATGCTGCCTTTACCATCTCTCCTCACAGGCTTACATCTTCCGTCTCTAAAGCTGTAAATGCATCAAACACATATCATGGATTGTTTTGGATGTGATTGAGGATGTGTGGGGTAAAGACGGAACCAAGCCCTAACACCTCCGCGGCCTCCAAGTCTTATTGCTCGTCATCGATAGCTCAGTTTGAAGTGATTGATTTTGTGACAGATCGAACGAGCTCTATTCCGCTTCCTGCCTCTTCACGCATCTATGACGTGTGCAGTGTGCGGTGCGGCGATGCGTCTCATCAGTAATGACATCAGCGGATGCACTTTCACATCCCAGGAATGGTGTGAGTGACCTCAGCGTTAACCACAGACCCCGCGATCACCTGCTCATCATATATATATATATATATATATAAATATATATATATATATAATAAAATATTATATATATATAAAATAATATAATTACAGGATTTGTAATTAATTAATCTAATTAATAGCATTTTAATCTTATACCTGCTAAAGGCCCCCAAATAAAGAATTTGAATTCTATGTCATTACAAAAATTGTAGTACACGACTAATCAATAGAATACACCAAGAAGGGAAGATTTGAAATCCACATTTTTATTGGTTAAGTGTGCTTTATAGATGAAATTCAAATGAAAAAAGGCCAAGCACATCAGCAAACATGTTAGGCTAGGTGCATTTCTCAAAAATGCACCTGGATTAATTTTTTAAATCGCCTGACAGCAGTATATAGTATATATACGTGTATCTGGACAGATGGTGTGGTGTGATGATGTCATGTTTGCTGACGTCATGTTTAGAACGTGACATTCGCATCACATGAGCCAGTGTTGAGTGATGACACAACATGTTTCCTGTTGTGAGCAGCTGTGATGGGGTTGGGGGATGTGGTTGTGTCTGGTAATTGGTTTCCTCGTGTGGGTGCAGGGATTCGTATACATATTACATAACAATGACTCGTCACGTGACTGCTGTGCCTCGGGGTGAAGCCCTGCTGATCGTTCTCAGCACACAGTGATATAACTAATCACGCTCAGACTGTTGAAAGTACAGCCAGTATTTGTGTTCCTTTTAAAACGTTCCAGCCCAACAGCACAGGGTGTACAACTGAAGATGCTCCGTTTTGCCACATAGGATCAACTGCAAACCATTGGCACAAGTCGTGTGTGTGTGTGTGTGTGTGTGTGTGTGTGTGTGTTACTGTCTCTCTCTTTACACTGTGATGATCTAACACTGTTCACCAATGGATGTGAGGAGGCCTGTTTCTTGCTACTGCAGTGTGAACTCCCAAGAGCACCAAGATAGAAAATCTACTTCTCAGTCTGTCTACAGTTGGAAGGATAATGATCATATTTTGTACTTATATATACACACACACACACACATATATATATATGTATATGTCATAGTCATAGTCAACTTTATTGTCAAATGTACCATATATGAATGGCATACAGCACAGGTGAAATTAAAGTCCTCTTAGACCCACAGGCAGTAAAAAACCCACAAATGAACCGCTCTAGCAGGAGAGAGAGGAGCCACTGCGTGTACAGGCGCCGCCATCCTATCCTATCCCAAATACGTTAGTCGTGATGAAACCAACAGAACCCAACAGAACCTTCCAGAGCAAGCATAAGCGACAGTGGCGGGAAAAAACTCCCTCATTGAGGAAGAAACTCCGGGCAGGACCCAGACTCTGGAGGGCGGTCATGCGCATTGACCGGTTGAGCAACAAAGGAAATATATCGAGAATAGAGACAGGGCAAGGAAAAATTTTATATATATCTTACCATGAAAAAACTCTGACTGTACTGCAAATGTGGTTAGCAAATCTGATTTGCAAATTTATGCTGTCAAGAGGGAGGAATTATTTAGTCTACAGCAATCAGTAGTAAAAAAAGTAGTAAAGTAGTAAAAAAATATTGTTATTGCAAACAGCTTATTAACTGTGTTTATTCCCAATAAAACTCTGTAGCTGAGATTGAATGATTCTACTTCCAACTGTAGCTTTCTTTACACCAGAGGAACAACATGAATAATGTATTCTTTATGCTGTGCTGCAGTGCTTAGGGCGGCTTCAGTGGAGTCATTGCTGCACAGGCCCCTGTTGGGCAGATGGCTGCACATCAGCACTGATATCAAGTGTTCTAAAGCAAACTGACCACTCACAATGATTGCATTCAAAAAGCTTTACATGCACTTCAGCTGCAGTAAATGCTTCTGGCGAGGCTTCTGACTCCTCCGGGGTGACGAGTTCCAACACCATGCATGGAATTCACATGTTAGACGCCCTCTCTGCTTTCTGTTTCTGACATCTCGTCCTCTTTCTTGGCTCCTGTCAGACCTGCATTTGGCAGCTGAGCTCGGCAAGACTCTGCTGGAACGCAACAAGGACCTGGAGGACTCCCTACAACACATGTACATCAACAATGAGGAGCAGGTGCAAGAGATCGAGGTACGCCTGTTTCATCCGTGACTTGTCACTGATTTTAAACAAGTCCTTGAGAGGAAATCTCAAGTTTAAACAGATTCTCATTTATGAGCGGTAGCGGCAGACGTGAGGCTGTATCTGTTCAGCAATCAATTTGTTCTAACGCTGAGCTTGTGGTCCTCATAGTACCTGTCCAAGCAGCTGGAAATGTTGAGAGAAATGAACGAACAACATGCAAAGGTGTACGAGCAGCTGGATGTGACCGCCAGAGAGCTGGAGATCACGAACGAGAAACTGGTGCTGGAGAGCAAAGCCTCACAGCAGAAAATAGACAGGTGAGCATCAACTGCTGGACAACAGGGTTCCATTTCCGCCCTGCATTCATGCATGCATGAATACTGCACTCACTTTTTTTTCTCTTTCTCGTTATAACCAAAGATCAAAGTTCAATACAAATCACATTCGTAGGCTAAAGTAGCTTTCAATGGCTGCCTCTGTTCATTCTAAATCTGCTCCTTTGAATTCTTTGCTTTGTAACAGATTCGCTGATGTGGTAATGGTGTATACAGAGAATTAAATCACTTTAATGATGCAACAGGCACTGAACTAACCATTGTGTGTGCGCAGGTTGATGGGCACCATGCACACCTTGCAGGGTCAGGTGGATAGTCTGACGTCTCGCATGGAGGAGCTGCGAACTCTGGAGGAACTGAGGGTTCGAAGAGAGAAGAAGGAACGGCGCAAGACAGTCCACTCTTTTCCCTGTCTCAAAGAGCTCTGCACTGCACCGAGGTCACTCTCTGTTCTTGTTTCACTTGTAGGCATTTGGAGAGTCCCCTGACATGACAGCATCCACGATATGTGATTGACATGTGAATTTAATTTTGCCGGAAGTATCACTTCATGATGTGATGTGCTGCGGTTCTTTTTGTCAGGTACGAGGATGGCTTTCTGCTCGCTAACCCAGGCAGCGTAGATCTTGCTGATAGACAGCCAGCAGATGAGGAGAATGACCGCCTGAGAGACATCGTGTCCTCCCTGCGTACAGCCATGGCTGGCGAGCGTTCCAAGAGGGAGCGTGCTGAACGGGAGTGCGCCGCCGTGCTGCAGGAGTTTGAGCGTCTGGAGCAACGTCTCTCTGGAGCAGAGGGCTGCCAGCTGCGGGTTCAGGAGTTGGAGGCTGAGCTCCAGGAGATGCAACAGCTGAGAAAATCCAGGATGTGTCTGATCGGGGGCATGGAGGATGGATTAGAGGCACTGCTGAATAATGGTCCTGAGACGGACACCCCAGAGGAGGACACTGCATTGGAAGAAGGTGAAGTGGAGGTGGATGGTTCAGGACAGCAGGGAGGTCCAGTGCGGAAAAGCTGCAGCGACACGGCTCTGAACGCCATCTCAGCCCGCGACGCTTCCGGCAGGCGTCAGGGCAGCTACGCCCTCCATGCCAACGGTGTGCGCAAGCGTGGCATGTCCATCCTGCGGGAGGTGGACGAGCAGTATCACGCCCTGTTGGAGAAGTACGAGGAGCTGCTGGGGAAGTGCCGGCGTCATGAGGAGAGCTTGTGCCACGCTGGCGTGCAGACCTCACGGCCCGTTTCCAGAGACCCCTCCATGAAGGAGTATAGTATAGCCTCTGCCAGCCCTTCCACAGCAGGAGCTTTTGCTGCCCCTCCCACACCACCTCAAACTCCTTCCACCCCCGAGGCAATGGAGGGGATCAGCAGGCAGGTGGAGCAGGTGGACAAACGGCTCAGTCAGAACACACCGGAGTACAAGGCCTTGTTCAAAGAGATCTTCTCCCGCTTGCAGAAGACCAAGAGTGACATGAACTCCACCAAGAGCAGGAAGAGTAAGAAATAAGATGAAACATTCAAGCAACAACTGATACAAGCACTGGAAACAGGCACAAGGCTTATCCCTATTTACCTCTGTTTGGACATGTCGCGACCTGAAGGGTGGGTGATGAATGATGCTTATTGTTAGCAGTGAATACCTCCATTAACTTGCCAAATGTTGAATTTCGTTATTTGGCCGGAGGATGTGGACGCAACGGCTTTTTCTGAGTGACCATGAAGTAATAAAAAGCCAGATAATTTACTGGAACAAAAAAAAAAATCAGATTTTGACATAACTTCTAGCATTTGTAACCCATTTCCGTAAAAAGAAATTAAGAAGCTAAATAACAGGAGGATGATATATGACTGTGTACATTGTATTGGATTGTACTGTGCAAATGTTTGGAGATCTGTCTACTTATGCATACATTAAAACTTCACTAATGAAGAAGTTGACATCTGAAGAAGTAGAGATGCCCTTGTAATTTTTAAAAAAAATCTACCGAAGAATTATCAGTTTGTGATATGTTGATCATCAATAATCAATTTAGCACTGCAGTATTAAATTACCAAAGCCATTCTTGCAAGAGCAACTTAAATATTTGATCCTGAAATTAAATACTTCAGTCTGGGAACCACATCACATGATATTTTAGTTACGTAACACTGGACTCCCAAACAGGTAAAACAGTTTAAACAATCTTATTTCCCCATTTTTGCTACTTTTAAGGTTAATGGAAACTTTTCTCTTTAGGATTTTCAATTGAAGTTTAACATATGAGTGTCTGAAGAGGCTGACGTGAACGAGCTAAAGGAGGGAACTATTCAAATCATCCATCAGAGCGAATGAGTGAATCCTCTTCCCACAAAAAAACAACAAAAAACGGAACAAATGCAGGCCTAGTCTGAACACTTTAATGTGAAAACAGGTCAGTAAACTGTAGATAATGACAGATGTCACACAGAGCCACACCATCAATATATGACAGCTGAATGGACATAATGGAGTGTATAATGAAGACGAGACTTTTTCATAGCAGGGTGTACACTGCCTGTCATGTCGCCTCGAGGACTGGCGTCTCTACTGGTTCATTGTGAAATCAATTACAGCAATGCTGCTGGGTCAGCAAAAGTGGGATGTAAGAGACTGGAGGCACAGTCAGCATTAGTAATGGTTCAGCTCTTTGGTACAACTGTGGACCCGATCTACTATACCTGGAGTGAGTCTAGTATGGCAGTGAAAAAAGTTTGTAAATAGATATATAGTGACTCATCCAACCCTAAAAATGTTCAATACCCGTAGTCCTGAAGGCCTGTTCATTACAAGTGTTGACACTGGATAAAAGGAGGGTCTGGCAAATAGAGTGGTTCTTGTTAAGGACACATGATAAGAATCGCCTGATCAGATGAGGAACAGCTGCACATCAAGTATTCTTTCAAAATAGGTTAGAGCACAATTTAAATGGTTCTGAAAATTTTGGAAAGAGAGGTGACCTAAATTTAAGATTGTATAACAAGGCTTGGGTTGAAATAATCTGCTCAGAGGCTTTAGGTGGGTTGTGATCAGTGATGGCACGGTGGCTACATACAGCACAATGGCTACGTTCCTGCACTATGATTTAAAAGGCAGCTCATGTAAATAGAACGAAAGAATTTGAAAAACAGACATGAGCAAAAATAGGTAGGAGGAAATGTGAGAATGGGGCAGAGGGAATCATGAACTGGATTTTTCCAAGAGTACAGTTTGGTTTCTCCAATTACACCGATTTCATATTTTACCTGAAGGACAAATGAAAAAAAAAAACTTGAAAATTAACGATGGGAAGGAATGTAGAAGTGACTGGAATGCGGAATACAAAAAAAAAACATTGGGCATCACTGGATGGAAAAAGCAAAAGCATAAATAAACACATAAACCAGAGATGGATCCCAATGGAAATAGTATTACAGTGAAAATGTAGAGGGGGACAAAGCAAAAGAAAGATGTTGATGGAGGATGAATCACTCCCAATCTTTTTTGATGGAGAGACTCCAAGTAAAGGAAAGATGCATGTGCTTGTCATCGTCGGTGAAGCTGGATTTGATGACATAATTGCCCCGACCGAGGGTGCCATGCGGCGCCTGCTCCATGTTGGTGAGGAAGTGATGTTCTTTGTCCTTATTTGGTGGGTAGCTGCCAGCCATGTATTGTGTTTTGTCAACTGTCCATGAAAGAGGAGGATAAAAAAAGGACTTAAGAAGTTGTTGAACACATTGTCAATAACAGACAAATAAAGCTGATTATAGCACATTCAGCTCCACCGAAGGAGCTGAAGAGAAGAAAACATTGCTTCACCTCTAATTTTATTCCTGTATGTTTCCTGAATATACTTCAGGCCTGACACGATCTCCTTGTTGACCTGCAAAAGGCAAAATACATAATATCCTGTTAAACAATTTCCTGTTCTAAAATACTTTTCAGCAGCAGTGGTCAACATCTCTTTGCCTTAAACAGTCTGAGACAAAAACACGAATTCTATTGGGATTTAAAAAGGCTGGACTCTCACAAAGAAGCTGAACTTTATTCTGTATTCGACTCCTTCCTTCAGTATAAAAGGCCTCGACTTTAATCCGTTCAGGTCTCCTAGAGGGGATAACAAAACAGACACAACAAAAATCAAGCAGAGCTATCTAGATATAAGAGGCTATTTTGACACAATGTGAATATGGTTAATAAACAACTGAATATTTAATAATTTAGTTTAATTGGTGATCGATGAAAGCCAAGCTGCAGTAATGATCTTCGCCACCAGGTGGCAGAGTGCCAAAGGCGAACCAAGCTCAGTGAGCGGCACAGGGTGTGGTGAGGAAATGACTGATTAACCCACTGCCACAGGAAGCCTGTCGTGATACACTAGGACAACCCAACAGGCCATTACACACAAGAATGGGAGTGATTCCTGTTCATAATTGTTACAATCTGTGTACACAATGTAAAGACATGGTTTCATTCCACTGTGGAGATTCAGGGCCGCTCTGCTTACCTGTCAGGTCAATGAACAGATCTCCAGGGGAGGATTTACAATCCAGAGTCATCTTGGTCAACTGAACATTGGGACTGTTGGGGTCTAAGACAGAGGGAAAGATCACAATGTACAACAATAATGTGGTTGTTTCAAGATTTTGGGTGCTTGTCTGTTTGTGAGAGTGCTTTGTTGCGATGTCAAGTTATATTACGATAGCAGTTTCATGAATTACATCTAAGCATAAATTGAAATTCCATGACTACAACGTATTTTCTTTGACTTTGTAATGCTTATTGTTGAGGCCGTATAGCAGATATTCCAATAAAACAACTTGAAATGTAGAATATCTTCATAAATGTATAGCCCCTGAGTGAAAAGTTGGGAGAACTCAATCAAGAAGAAAAGGCAAGTACCTAAACACAATTAAATGGCCTAAACACAATCAAAACTAAAAGGAGGTAGCAAAGGTTGTTACAATAGATGGTTGCACTGGTGAAGAAATGTGTGATCAAATTCTAAAAGATCACAGCAGTGACTTAATGGAGATCTCCTACCTGAACACACAGCCTGGTTACCCAGCAGCGCTTTCTTGTACTTGGCTAGACTCTCATCGTCCTCATCCTGTTTAACTATTTCTTCTAAGGTCTTTTTAGCAGGAATTTTGTAGCTCGTGGGGGTTTCGGTTTCTTCATCAGCTACAGACAATTCTGCCAGCTGCTCTTGTGTAAGCTCTTCGTCGGCCATTATGTACTAGTGACAATGAGAAAATGACAGGGGGAGAGGGGGTTAGAATGCAAGAAGATCAAGCAGTGATGGCTGGCAGCACACATCAGAACATTTCTCTTGTTTACTTTTATTTAATGATATCTATCCCAGCTACATGTGGTGCAAGGCAGCAAGACACTATTAGACTTCCAGAGGCTAGGTACTCATTATGCATGACTCGACGGGAGGGAATTCTGTGATCTTTGACCTGGGGCTGGGGAGGGGGGGGTGTCTAGCGAGGTAAAGCAACTGTTCATGTTAAAAGAACAACCATAAAAGCAGCACATTCAAATGTTTGTCTTTTGACTCTGGTTTGAGAGCTCGAGTCATAACGAGAGCTTCTGCAAAGAAGAATAATTCTGTTTTAATGCTCAGAGCATTTAAACATGTTAGCAGATGCTTAAAATATGAAGTTTTGTAATACAAAGGGATTCTGTGCATGTATTGCACAACTTTTTGATTTTGTACTTACTGTGGGATACTCGCCATGGACACTCAGTCACAAGAAAAAAAGCTGGGGAATTAAATTTATAGAGGAAATGACATTCAATGTGTGAATTATCTTAATAACTACTTTTTGATCATCACCCAAACAACTATTAGTTGAAGTTGCTGAAGCAAAAATCCTTAAACATACAACAGAATGTGCATAAACATGTGTGCACATAAAAAAACACAAGATCAAGAGGAAGAGAAGTACTTCCTGGTCATAAGCATTTTTCAGTGATGACGTGCTGATAGCAGGTGGGCACTCCCATTAGATGCAAGGCTCTTTTCTGTTCACCGTCTTTGACATATTAATGCTCTACAGTGTACAGTTGGTATGAACCACGCAGGAAGTGACCACACACATTTTCCAGGAGGAGCCTCTGTGCACTCAAAAACGTCATGTTTGGCAGACGCATACTTTTGACTGTTGAGCTGCATGTTTCTTGTCAGGAAGAAACACAATTATTTCTTACTCCAAAGAGACAACAAGTCATGACTAGACAACTATGCTCATCGCACTCCACAGATGTCAACCAACCACTTGTTTAGTTATTTCCTTGAATCTGTTGATGACTGGTAACCTTCTACTGCATTAAACCATGGAGGAGGAAGTGCTTATGCTGCTGGAATGCATAGATAAGACGCTGTGTTACACACACCTACTGATAGAGATGTGTAGTCAACAGTGCTGGAGCAAGAAATGTTTACAAGGAACAGAAACATAAAGCTTGTAATGTGTTCAACCAGTTTTGTACATTAAATGTGTTTACAGAGCAGTACAGTTAGTTTAGCAGGGCCATCTGATGATATCATCCCCCACCCCACCCAGAAAGTATAAAGAAGAAATTCATCAGCAAATGATGCATCCTTCAATCTTTTACTAGAACGGGCTTGCGGCCTGTTTTGGACGTATGCTGTGGAGGTGAGTTACCATTAAAATAATAAAATAAAATAAATCAGAACTGCCTTCAAAGTCACATTTCCAATCAAATAAAACAATTGTCAAATGTCAAAATCACAGGTATTGTAAAGCACTGAAGTACACAAACCCATGTAGCTTATTCAGCAAAAAAATGAAGTCAGCTGAGTATCTGAATGTACTGAATGACCAGGCTATCCCATAAATAGATTTTTTCTCCCGGATGGCACGATCATATTCCAGGACAACAATGCCAAAATTTATCGGACTCTAATTGTGAAAGAGTGGTCCAGGGAGCGTGAGGAATCATTTTGACACATCAATTGGCCCCCACAGTCCTGAGCTTAACCCCATTCAAAGTCTATGGGATGTGCTGGAGAAGACCTTGCAGAGTGGTTTGACTCCTATCCTCAGTACAAGAACTTGGCCAAACAATGTCGAAACAATGCCTCGGCAAATGCGCACCGCAATCAAAGCTACAGGCAGTCCCACAAAATAATAGTGTGTGTGACTTTTTTTTGGCCCGGGCAGTGTACTTCCACATTTAAACTCACCTAATAATACACACAACCCAAGTCCCTGCATATGATGGAGTAATGTGTGTACCGTGTCTGACAGAAACTATTCAACAATATTCATCACTGCTTTAATAATTTTGAAACTCCTCCAATAGATCAACTTATCCTAGAAATAATCAATATTTGTGGCTTTTCATCTGCTCATGATGATCCTAATAAAGATTGCCTTCTTCCTACGGGGCAGGTGATGCATGTGGGTGAAATGTTGTGCAACTAGTTTCATCTTGTTGTAAATTTCATCGGTGTTTGACCTCATTCAAGGTTCACTAACAGCTTTTTATGTAACATTTACATCCTATTGATCCGACTCTGTATGAGGGGTCAAAGTGTTCTATAGTTCTTGGTTTACATATGCCGACATGTGAAGAACAAATTGTTTCTACCTGCCCGACACAGTGACTACGGCCCCTGCATCATTCCCAGATGACATTTCAGCCAAGTAAGAAGTTGCTGATCCAGCAAATTAAAGGCTCGTGCCTCTGACTAAAACAGATTAGTCCGACAATATTTACTTCACCGGCCCAGAATGGTGCACATTCTTTCTGGCTAACCCTGCTCAAACAATGTAGGCTGCAGCTAAGCAGCTACATGTTAAACTGAGAGAAAAGGACTATGAGATCATGCAAACACACACCGGATGACCAATGGACCTCTAACTTCCTATTATCCTAACCTCCACCTCTGAGTATGCAGCACTCTCACACAGGAACATAAAGTGTTCTTCTTACAGGAATAAATACAGGCTTGGCAGCATTTGAAACTTCAGATTAGACCTGTTCCTTAACAACACAGTTGAAGATTAAGATCGTATAAAGAGGGATTAATCCTAATGAAGCATTCAGGGAGAGGAAAATGATAGAAGGTGCCACTTGTGACACATCAGAATCATCCCGAGTTATAAACTTCACTGACGATGACAGGATCAGGAACACTCTGCAGAATGTCATTGGAGTGTGTGTGTGTGTGTGTGTGTGTGTGTGTGTGTGTGTGTGTGTGTGTGTGTGTGTGTGTCTGAGTGTGTGAATTCCTTCGTTCTTCCCTTCTCTACCTCATGACCAAGCTGATCAAACACTGACCGTCAACACTTGTGCATCTTTTCTCGTGAATTCTGGCAGCAGCAAGCCTGTGGATGTTGCTAGCATTAGCTGCTCTGCTAACATTAACTACTAGATTTCTCAGAGTTTACTTTTCAAAAGTCTAATTAAAAGTCATAATATCTTAGAATATTATGAAACATAAATTGAGTTATTCTCTTTCATGGTGAAAATTCCATGCTGGTGATGACATGTTTGCAGCAGACATGGTCATTGTTGTGTGTGCGCTTGTGATGCGATGCGTGTGTGACATTAACTGTTGTGCGGGGCCTGCATATAATCGGCATGGAATCAGCCACAGAAATACCGCTCATTCATACCAGGAGGAATACCTGATGACGAACACCCATGTGGTGAAGTGAAAGGCAAGTCAAAACAAATCCTTAGGCAAAATATTTAGAAACTGCAAACCATGAATGTTGCCTTGCTGACTACTCTCACTGCAAAGCATACAACTGCCTCTCCGGTGAGGGATATTCAACGGTCTGAAGTCGCACAAACTGTCAGCCTCAGACACTAGCTTGCCAGATAATTCAGCTAAAGCAATGCAAAGCCATCTTTTTATGATAATATTGTAGCTACGTGTTAAACACTTTGATCTGCGTGAGTGTGTGTGTGTGTCCTCGTTTAAAGTAACATTAACCTTTGGGAAGTGACATTCAGTCCTCACTTTCTACTCCTGGTTGTAGATGTCAGCCACAGATCCACAGCACTTTCATCTGAGGTCCGTTTGTTCTTTGTCTGTTTTATCCATGCAGTTCGTTTGAACGCATCCTATTCATGCTGCTTTCCATAGACTGAAAAACTATACATTGGCTATAATTTTTTCAATCAAATTTTGGCATTTTGACCCTCCTTAGATTTCTATGAATTAATGATTTTGGCCACTGAAGTTGGTCATTCCTCAACTACATATACACAAAACGAATGGTTGCCTGCCGAATGTCAGCTGGGAAGAGCTTCATCCACTCCCATGAGCTGCACTGGAACAGTAGCCACAGAAAATGGATGGATGATAATGCCACTGAATTATCAATACGTGATCCACAAGGGTTTCTTGAGGAGAGAGAATATCTGAGTTTTCACCAAACAAATATTATTATCGGTATAGTTAACAATAACAATAATAATATCAAAATAACCAAGTGAACTACAGTTTGAGAATTTCTTGCAAACATTCAAATGTGAAATTAACTGGCAAGCCTTCTGGAGACTTCTGGAGTTATTATTTAATGAAACTGCATTACTGGTTAAACCAACTAAAGTATGAAACCTGAGAAACCAACTTGAACATGTATCTAGACACTGCCAAGCGTTCACACTTTCTAAGTAGTCATGGAACTAGTGTGTCTGCCAACAGGCCATTTTTTTAATATAAAAACTTTGCTGCAAACTTCTTTTTCAGGCAGTGATCTAAACTGCAAAGGTTTATTGTTTGTGTTTAAGTGACAACATTAAGCCTACATTAATCAGTGATGTCAGAGACCTCAAAGCTGCTGCTACATCCGTATCTGATTTTCACCATTCACATCTTTGTTTACATATATGCACTTAGTGTGTTGCTACTACCCAGTAGATGTTGTGAGGACGCCACACGAGAGCATGTTGACCATATCATAATTTTATGCATATTTTCCAACTCCAAGCTGTATAAACCTCAATACTTAATGGATTTAAACATATCAGTTGTGTAATGAGGGAGAGTGTGACCTAACAAGATCAACACCCTACATCAAGGTGTGCATAATTATCAACCCGATTCTTTTCCTTTAGCAAAATAGGCAAAAAACAATGACAAAAATTCTACAAAGCCTTTCAGAGGGATGAGGCACTTTTGAAATTCCTAAGATAAATAACAAGTGATCAAACAACCATCAAATGTTTTGTTGTAAAAAGTCAATAGGGTCACGAGAAATGTGTGAATTAACAGTGAATTAACAAGATTTTAGAACAATCAAACGTGAAACTACCAGGAACATATTGTCCTCCAGTGCAGTCATATTCCAGAGCTGCAATTTACCTCGAGTGCCCAGAAGCACAAAATGTTCTCACAAACATGGCCAA
This sequence comes from Antennarius maculatus, assembly GCA_013358685.1. Taxonomy (NCBI): domain Eukaryota; kingdom Metazoa; phylum Chordata; class Actinopteri; order Lophiiformes; family Antennariidae; genus Antennarius; species Antennarius maculatus. The sequence goes on along the minus strand of CM023620.1, from coordinate 9,331,044 downwards.
GTGAGGAAACGCAACAACTATTAAACAAGACACAAGTTGAAACATCAAGACTGAGCCATCAACTATTGGAAGATTGATTTTTCAGCAGTTTTATGAACTGATTAGAAAACACTTTCTTCAAGCAGTGGTCAGTTCCATGGCACGCATCATAGGACTCCACTGCACTGACATGACCCCTTCCTCACCTCGCCTAAACCCAATTGAGAACTTGTGGGCACGGTCACAGCAGATTGACCGTAAAGGAAAACAGGCCAACGCTCTGAACCGACAGACTCCATGAATGCAAAGCTTATCATTGAAAAGAAAGGTGGCAATAGTTTAAAATAAAATCAGTGAACAATCAGAAATGTTTATTTATATTGCAATACATCCATATTTGTAAAATTTGAGTTGTCTATTATCGTCACTTTAACAGATGAATTTAAATATGTGAGATGGAAAAATACATTATTAAATATTTGGGTTTGAGGTTTATTAAGATTGTCAGTTGACGACAAGCATGGTAATTGCTCAATAATATATTACTCCTCGAAAAGAGACCTTGCTTGATAATTATGCAGACACGTTGCATGGACTCCTTGAGCAGAGGCGTAAGCCCTGATCTCTGACAGCTTCCTCCTTTACAGAAGGACTTCTCACCAGATTTTTTTTTAAACTTCCTATTTATTCGTGCTCCGTCCCATTTCCTCTGACAACTATCTCTCTGCTAGCCTTTTTTCTTTGCAATCAGATGAATTTTCTACACTAACACATTCTTTGATGGACCTCTTTCTTATATTAACTTTGTTGTTAAAACACTTTATTTTCTTAATAAACACTCATTTTGTGACTGTTCTGTTCATTCTGTCTACTGGCACTTGTGTTTATTTTTGGCCCGTTCTCCTTTTCTGTTGGGGTTGGGTTCCTCTCTGTTTCATCAGCTCAGCCACCAGCTCTTGGTGCAACACTTCCTCAAACCTATTCAGCACAACAGCCTCAATGACATTTTTATTGATTGACATAATTCTGTTAGGTTAATTTAGCTGCATTCCACGAAGCATTGCCTTGGGTAATTCTTTTGCTGTTCACTGGACTTAAGTGTTAAGAATATTCTCCATTATGTGCTTCCTTAGATAGCTATTCCTGAATGCCACACACTAACAAAACAATATAAGTGTTTGTTTTTTTTTAACTCAGGTCAAGCATTTCTTAAATTTCAAAAGATAGTATTACACGTAGGAAGTAGATGAGGGCAGTCTGGTAGTTGTGACCGTTACACTCTTTCATATTTGTCTTTGAAACTGACTTCAATTCTTAACTGCAATTATACTTGTGATTTATTTGATAGTTGACAGTTCATCCTATGGATTACAAATGATCTAAATAGAGAATTAAAACTGCAAACGTTAGGCAATAACAGAAATACATCTGAAAGTCAAAAAAATTTTTTTTTCAAATTTAAGACATAAGTAAATGTTTTACTTTTGTATTTAATGAATTGTGCATTAATGTCACCTTTTTCAAAGAACAAAACCAAGACAGTGCATGAACTCACATGACATTACCTACCTGCAAATCAGTGCGACTTCTGCGGTCATTGAGAGACCAGTTCAGATATGCGTGGCTTCACCTTGGCAAGTGCTACTCTAATGTCATTTTCACAGCAAAGTCTGTTTCTTTTGTTTTCCACGCAGCTTAAGGAAGTGTTCCTTTATTTTCCAGTGCGAGACTAGAGTTGCTCAACTTGACATTACAAATCATGCAGAACACTGACTCCCATCAGGTTCTGTTATACAGAACATGTAAATTCACGTTGCACACATTCGTCCGACCACTTTCTTTTTTTGCTCAACGTAGTTACTATGAAATAAAATATTAAGAAAGAAATCAGATGAAGTACCATCATGACAGGCATACATAGACTACTGAGTGCACAAAATCCCATGTAGCACAGGTAGGCTAATCGATGTAGCGTCACGTGATCACCTGCAGCCAGTGATGGCCAAGGGGGCGTGTCATCATGAATTGACACGATGTGTCAAATGTACACAGTGATTCATGTATGTTCAGCAAAAACACCTGACACATCATGTCGGGTGTTTTGTCTTGACCTCCGTCTCCGCCGAACCCCTGAGACTGACTCACCGAACCCCTAGGGTTCGATCGAACCCAGGTTAAGAACCAATGGCCTAGAAGGTTGGAAAAAAAACCATCCTGGCCATTTATCACAAAACACGAAGACATATGAGCATTATTCGTTCTGATGACTTCTACAGCAAATCTTTGTATGAGTCTTTCTATCAAGCTATGAAGTGCACAAAATGACATTCTGAATATCAGCCGATGAGACGCATGTGCTCTCCTGCAAAGTATCTAATTGAGGTGTGTCCTACAGCCAAGTTGGAGGTTATTCATGGATTCAAACTTTTGCAGAACAAAGACTCGTTGGAGAAAAGTCAAGAGAACAATAAGTTTTAATTTAATTTTCCTCATTTCCAGCTCATCCCACCTGAACGGTCCTGCTGGTCTCAGTGTGGACAGGGACCGTCTGCAAGGCCCCAAAAGAAGAACAGATCATGCAAACCCAATCATTTCGATTGTGTTTCATTATTCGCGTTGCAGGTTGCAGACGGTCCCTTTGTGCTCGGCCGTGAACTTAATGAATCTATTAAGTGTATTAATTGATCCTATCCGTCCGGGTGGGTGAATGAAAATGATTTTGTCGCTTGTCATCTAACTTATGGAGGAACTCCGCAGGTGCATCTTGAGCTCTACCAGCCTGTTTAAATGTAAAACGTTCCAGGAAGTGTCTTTACACGTTCTTTACATCACATGACATACACCCAGACTTCTTAAAACACAGAACAGAATGGAATCTGAAATAAGATTGTAAACCCAGAAAATACGTATGATTTTCCACGATCTCCTCACTACTGCCACAATATTTATCATGACTCCCCCTCCCCTCCCCACAACCCCTCTAAATAAATAAGTTATTAAATAAATAATGACAGACTATGCTTTATACACATTAATATATCGGCTAAAACAATTTTAGTCAAATTCAAAAGTCGCAAGAAGCTATTGAGTGAAAGTGAACGCAGCAAACGCTCATGTGGAAAGTTTCTAAATCCCTCTTCAAGTGTCGATCAGAAACTACCTTCACACCGATTTAGATGTGTGTGTGTGTGTGTGTGTGTGTGTGTGAACAGTGGGTAACAAGTCAGAAAACAAGTTTACTAAGTAGTTTATCCGTTCTTACCGCTGTACTGCTGGAGGGTAGGGTCCGACTCTCGCCAAAGGTGGGGAAATGGATCGAAGTGAAGCGACGCAGAAAAAGGTGTGAAAGAAAAGAAAAAAAAAACACACATCCAGTTTGAGGCCTTCAAAATAAAAGCTGGCTTTAACCTGAACACAGGAAAAATGCAGTCAGTCAGTCAGTCAGTCAGACTATCAATTGTTAAATAAAAACAAATATTTATCAGTAGTTTATGGTTATCAACACAAGTATAGTTTTTCATAAGCATTAAAACTTAATTGCCGATATCCGGATTTAATTCTGTAGGATACCATACCCTGATATCTTTTATTTTGATTTGAATATTAATATTATTTCATGATATTGGAAAAATGAAGGTAATGCCCACTTCCGAACGAAATGAAAAGTGATCCGGAAATTGCACCTGAAAATCATTCAATATAAATCATATCTTCCACCCTCCAGACGAACAAACATGCTCGATGTAGTAAATGTAAATTGAGCATATCAAATCGCTGTCATTATTAAGGAGAGCGTTTTAACACATGAGCAAATGTGTTTTCAAATTCCTCAAAGTCTTTTACTCACAAAGTATTTTAAAGCACTTACTCAATTAACCAACTCTTAAATATTATTTTCAGCTGTTCAACATCTATTTCGAAAAAGCAAGAAGGAAGCTGTATCTATAGGTGAAAAAAATGACATTTTTCTTTATACATAATTCCAATTTTTTGAGGCAAGGCCAAGCAGGTTTGTGCTGCATAGACTTGCATTTTCCTCTCATCAGGTCCGGACATTTTGCGCTTAAAATTCCTTTCATGTTTCAGCTCATCCTCAAAGAAAACAGGCAACCAAAGAAAACCAAAGAAACGCCCAGATAATGCATGATTCCCTCCAAGAAGGGATGCTGTGAAATTCCGTGTGGATTCAGGTCCAGCACGACATCTAGTGGTTGTTGTGTCTTCCGGCACGGTTCTCAACGGGTTAACTCGTCTGTATAAACAGCTTTTAAGTCTCCTGGAAACGAGTCACTAGATGTTTAGTGCTGAATTTCATACTCCTTGAAGGTCAGTTCACAGCTACTTACACATATCTGGGTCACCCTGACGTCATCACAGCTGACTACACCCTAGACAAGTCACCAGTTTATTGCAAGGCCACACACAAGACAAGTAGTGACGGATTCACCCAAGCTGTTTTTGGTCATGGGAGGAAGCCCTGCTGCAAGGAAACAGCGATACCCACTGTATCACCCTAGTGAAATTGCAGTAAACAAAAAAAGGCTTCAGAAATACCCAACAAAAATGTTTATTCTAAAAGATCAGCTGGCCAATCACGCAAATGCATCAGTCCCTCATTGACCTCAATCAAGATCTGATACTTCTGATCATCTCGTTAAACTTTTAACAAATTACATGTACATTTGATTGTGGTTGACATTTTTTACACTATTAGAAACCATGTACAAATCCAAGCATTGACACATCAGTAAACAATATCAAATTGGCATCATGAATAAACATTAACTTTTCTTAAATGAGACTTTAAAAAGACGCCAAGTTGTCGAGCCTATGGACATAGTGAGAGACAACATCTTGTTACTATGCACTGCAGGTTTTATTACAAGTTCCATTAACTACAGGAGTACAAGGAGGAATTGGGGAAAACCCAACTCACATTTACCTACAGCCAAAACAATTCTTTGTGAGAAAAAAAAATTACAATAAAATAAAAATACTGGTAAAAAACATTATGGAGCATTTAAAAGAAATGGGTTGGAACAATAAATTCAATCACGTGATAAGATGTAAAATATTCCACACATTTGTAACAACCACCAATCTGAAGACAGGATGGGACAAATCACAAGATCTTCATCCCTTAGCTGGTGTCCATCTGAGGAAAAAAAAAAAAAAGAAAAAAAGGAATTAGACCAACTGCAAATATGAAATTCTTAATAAGTCAAAAGTATTGACATCAAAACACACCCTAGCATTGTAAGCATCTAACTGGGCGTCGAGTTCCTCTGCTGATAACTGCTGCTTGCCGCCACCCCCTCCTCGTCCGCCTCTACCCCTCCCTCTGGAGCCGCCCGCGCCTCGTCCTCCACGTCCTCTTTGCATGCCTCCATAGCCACCAGTACCACGATTTCTGTTCATGCCGCCACCTCTATTTAGACTAGAAACAAGAATATAAAAAATCATGAGCTAAAATGCATGAATAGGATTGCAATTCTGAAGTTTTTTTTAATTGCAAGAAAGCTCACTCACCCCTGCATAGGTCGTCTCTGTGTGTCAATCTGTGATGTGACGAGCTGTATGTTCATAGGCCGTCCTAGAAGACAAGACAGTTTTAATTGGGCTGTAATGCTTAAGGATTGAGTGTCTCATGTTACAACAATATATATCATTACGTGCTTGACCCTAATAAGATTTACCATCAAGTGGGATGCCATTGTACTGTTTCATGGCCTTGTGGGCATCTGCTCTTCTTTCAAAGTGAACGTCCGCTGTTCCCAGGCTTCTTCCTGATCGGTCATAATGAACGGCAGCCTTTTTTAAAGTCCCAAATTCTGCAAAGAGTTCCTAGTGAAAGAAAAATGGAAACGGGTGTCAGCGATAACATTTTTTGGCATTCAAACTCTTGTTGCAAACAATTAACCAACCCACTAGATAAAAGTTCTCAATACCTGAATATCTGCATCTGAGACGCCAAAGTCGAGATTGGAGACAAGGAGCTTCCCTCCAGTTTCCACACCGGCTCCTCCGCTGCCAGCAGCACCATTGAAGCCGTTGAAGCCATTGTCAAACATGTCATGCTGCCACTTATCTGGAAGCTGTTTCGGCTGCAACAGATGAAAGAGAACGCACCTGCTGACTTCAGGATCCCCCTGCCTCTGTCATTCACAGTCCACACGGCTGGGTGTTGGGGCAAGCAGGGGCTCCACTTCCAAAAGGGCCAGGGTGCTCAACTCCCCCAAGACGGTCCCCAATGTTCCCTGCCCACCCCATCACAAGCAAGTGAATCGGTCCGACAGAAATATATATAAATCTAACTACCAAGGGGATAAGTTGAACATGGCTTATACAAATGATGCATACTATTTCAAGCATTACAAATTCTGGGATACAGAATGTATACATTTACACAGAGTACAAACTGAGCATTAAACCAAGTCCTAAACTGCTTGCCCTCCCCAGCTAGATACCAATCTTGCCATCTGCGTCTCCACCAAATGCTCTCCAGATCCTCAGGCACGGGGGTCGCCATCTGAAGCAGCGTGGCCTCCAGCGTCGCACCAAGGCTTCCTGCCCGCTCAAAAGTTCTTTATCAAGGCACGAAAGGGGCTTTCGTGAAGGGGCAAATTGTCCATAAGAGCAATCGGGTTGGATCAGAAAACCCAACTAGGGCCGGATACTCCTCCCTCTTAACCAGCGATGATTAAAGCGTCCATTTTGAGACCACGCCATTTTGATTGGGGCTTTGTTTGGGTCGTTTACGTTCTCCTTCACACTTAAGGAGTGAAGATTACATCAACACTACTGAGGGAGGGGTTGAAGTCCACCGATCCATCCACTAGGCAGAGCGACACTGGTTGAAAAGCCACCAAACAGGCCTTGTTGTGAAACCCGCCAGCCACTCCCGAACAAAAGGCCACCCGGTCTCCGTGTGTGGGATTTTATATTCTCAAAAGATGTGAAAAAAATCTTTTGATGCGAAAATTTCTCGATGAAGTGGTTTCTTCTTAGCATCATATAGACACTTGGGTTGAAAAGACCTATTATTGACCGTGGGCGACTTAGCTGTAATTTAAGATGCTGGATTCAAAATGGCGCCGTCGAGGCCAACTGTAACTAGTTAGCCAGTAGGGCTAAAGAATGCACTCTCCAAAGGCCTCTTCTTGAAAAGCGATGTAAAACACATGGGTTGATGGAGAAGAGATACAATATGCATACCATTTCCATAAATGCTTAACCGCAAACCAGAGCGCTCACATGAGGGACAATTGGCGGTTATAGCAATCATTTTATGGCTTGACTAGCAAACTGGCTAGCTCGTTAGCTAGCAAGCCTGCGGAGAACAGAAGGACGTTAACCAGGCATTTTCAGGACTGCCGAAGGATTTTCCTTTTTCTGCCCAATCCTCTAATTTTCTCATACCCTGCTGTAAGGCGTTGGTCTGCCTCTACCGCGGTTCAGGTTCTGTCGGTTCCTCATGGGGCCGGATCCGCTGCCTCCTCGGCCTCCAAATCCTGCGCCGCCGGCTCCAAGGCGGCCTACGCCTCCACCACGGCCGCCGAGTGAGCCTCCGCGGCCTCGACCTCTTCCTCCCCGACCTCCACCTCTCTGCTGCCTGTTCTGCTTGATAATGTCGTCTAAAGACATATCCATTTTGTCGGTCATAATGCTGCTCCAATAACACTAAACTCTCCGCAAAAGATTTAAAAGTACACCCTGGCCTATTTTGGTCCCTCTCTGCTTCCTTTCTCCGCTCGACGCTCACTCACTGCACTGACTGAAGACACGGCGTGCTCAGCCTTAACGTATAATGGCTTTCATGTTCGGTGCGTGCGTGGTTACGTTTATCAACGTCATCACGTATCGGCGTACATGTCTGAACCTGTCTTCCGAACCTCACGCAATCCATTGCGATACTTAACAGTAACTGCTGTAATCCAAAGATGTACTTTTTCGTTAGATCTTGGTAAATACGCACCAATTGATTAAGGGACCGTATTACTTACATGAATATTTTAAGCTGTACCATGGAACTGGTTTGTTTATGTGGTGGAATGTTTTAAATACAATAAAATAATATAATAAAATAATATCATTTCATAGAACCAAAGATCTGGATTGTCGTATTGGTATTCTGGTGTGATCTGTATTGCATCAATATATCTATATATTGTGTGTGTGAGTCAAATCATGTAATTTCCCCTTGTGGGATTAATAAAGTGTACTTCTATCTTCTATCTTAATAAAGTGTACTTCTTCTCTTCAGCGCTCATGAAGGTGGCACCAGGTTGTCCGGAGGTCATGAAGGCTCTGCATGGATATAATCTACTGTTTGAACATATTTGGAAATGCTTGCAAGACTGTCGGTATCCTTGGAATAATTTTGTCTGCAACAGATATGTCCTCACGGGGTTCGTGTGACTGATTATGTTGTATCATCAGATAGTTTTGTGAAACTTTCGACTTGACACTTTTGTTAACATCTGGAGGTCATGATGTACAAACTGAAACCAATAAAGAACTGGTTGAGAGCAGATATGTCGAGGTTAAACAACAGATTCATACCACCCACAGACATGCCTTTTAGAGTATAAATGATGTGTGATCCTTTCATATCTTTGTACTTGAAGACCGCTGCAGCTCTTGTCTGTAAGTCTCCTATATCCAGAATATTCTGTAATAAAGCTTCGAAGGACTGTTCATCGTCTCCAGAGATCTCATTATAATTAGATAAGTATTTGTTTAACTTATCTGTCTATATTATCGATGATATTATTGTACTTCTGCTCAACCTATGCATGATTTGAATTGATAAATAAATATCTTGTACTTATACACTGTGTCCTGTCCTAAGAAAAACGGAACCCCACTACATTTCCCAATTGATCAAGCTCAAACATCTTCATCTTAAGACGAAAGTTTACTACTTCATGCATATTTAACTAGCTTTGATCTTTGACCTATGCAAGTAGGTCAGGGTAAAATTTTGAATTCACGGGTGTCGCGGGATGTTGCAGTCAGTGACTGCATTGGTTCAGTGTTTGTCTGTTCGTTTGTCCACCAAATATCTTCGCAGCCATTGCAGGTAGAAAGATGAAACAAAGAACACATTACTCGGGCGGCAAAGCGGATGAAAGTGAGATGATGACCTTGACCTTGAGAAAAGTAAGTCACGGTCAAATTTCAACTTTTGTACACTCAGGAACTGGATAGAAATAAGACCATATATCAAAGGCCATAGCAAAGCCAGTGGAAAGCTAGTACATAACTTTGACCTACCCTGAAAGGTCATGGTAAGTTGTGAGATGTTGCAGTCTCTGACTGCTTTGGTTCTAGTTCTAACTTGTTTTTAGCAGAGTGAAAACTGAAACCAGGACTTCAATAAAAATCATGCATATTATTTTGAAAACTTGAATATAAAATTAATTCTCCCAGTGCAAAATTTTACCTATGTTTCACTTTGTTTTTTCGTATGTGGGAAATATTTATGAGGATCAAAACAACAGGAAAACTGTAAAAGTCTTTTATTCAACATTTTGTTTCAAGGCTTAAAGGAGGGAAGTTAAACCAGGGATGGCATTCTCTAGGAGATCTCTACTTATTTAAAATGTATAATAAAAATGTTGGGTTGGCCTTCTGCATGGCATTTGGCTTCTGAAACTTGCTCATCAAGTGTCTCCAAAGTGAACGTTACCTCTACAACTCTCTGATCAAACTATCTTTAAAAAAAAAGAAAAAAAAAAAAGAAAATATAAGTCAGCCCTTCACATTTTCCTCCAAAGTAAAATAGTAAAAGGTAGTAAAGAAAACAGGGTTTGTATTTAAGACTGCAGTCTTTGTGTCCTGTGGAGAGTATCAACAGTTTGTTCCTCAGCATCATATGTCAGGAAATTTTGACAAATGCTTGCATCCGTCCCATCCACAAAAAGAATGTACATATAAATATTTTATGGCATGGAAAAAAAAAAAAAAATGGGAGAATTTGTGCTCCCTGGAATCCCATTTCTTTTCTTCATAGTCATTTATTGAGGGTAAAGAAAGAGATGGGGGTGGCAATGGTCCAGAGTTTAGAAATTATATTCTGTGCTGGAAGGGCCAACAGGGCTGACTTGGCTGATGGAAAAAAGTTCTCAAGGACAATGGGTGGAAAAAAGAGCACTGGAGCATCATCAGAAAGACTAGGACTTCTTGGACTCCTGTGTGTTGCGTTTCTTGAGGTCACTCAGGTCCACTGGTGTGAAAGCTGCATTACAAAACAGAAAAAAAGTTGTCAAATGGTCTGTGTTGGAATAATTTAATTCTTTAACAATTAAGTTGCACTGTGACTTACAATGTAGATTAGGATTTGGGTTTTTCTCCACATACTCTTGTGGTCCACGGTCATTACGTTCACTATTTTGTGTTGATCTGATGTCTCTCAGCACACACTGCCAGGCTACGAATGAAAAGACAACATAGGATAGGATAGGATATTGTGTTCTTCCCTGCATCACAGGTCAGATTTAGCAAAAAAATGTGACATATCTCCATCTCACTGTATCAGAGTGTGTGATTAAATTTTGCAGCCTGAAAACTCATTATTGAGGCTTCAATGACCCTGAGTTAATTTACCTGATTTACCAATGAATGGGAAAATTAAGTGGGGGTAGTATTTTCTTATTCAGATACTGTACATACAACTACCTATACTTTTAATTCTGATGAGTGATTTGAAGAATGTTCTTTGGTTATGAGTGTTGCACTGTAAGTCACTCATCAATGTTATTTTAATCAAACTTATCAAAGTGGTCGAGGTCTTCTTCTTTCTTCTTCTTTTCCTTTCAGCTTTTCTCTTCAGTGGTCGCCACAGCGAATCAATTAACTCCATCTAACCCTGTTCTTTGCATCCTCTTCTCTCACACCAACTACCTTCATGTCCTCCCTCATTACATTCATAAACCTCCTCTTTGGTCTTCCTCTAGGCCTCCTGCCTGGCAGTTCAAAACTCAGCATCCTTCTACCAATATATTCACTATCTCTCCTCTGGACATGTCCAAACCATCTCAGTCTGGCCTCTCTGACTTTATCTCCAAAACCTCTAACATGTGCTGTCCTTCTGATGTACTCATTCCTGAGCCTATCCATCCTGGTCACTCCCAAAGAGAACCTCAGCATCTTCATGTCTGCTACCTCCAGCTCTGCCTCCTGTCTTTTCCTCAGTGACACTGTCTCTAGACCAAACAACAACACTGGTCTCACAACAGTTTTGTACACCTTTCCTTTCATTTTAGTTGAAGGTCATTAACTAATAAAGAGAATCGTTGAAACCCAGTCACCTTTGGCCTATGTGAATAGGTGGTGTGAGTCACTTGCCAGTCGTTGAGTTTACAGTTGTATTGTGTACCAACAGACATGCAAATGTGTTTTGAGCTCCCTGAGGAGGGAACCAAAACTGTGTGGAGGTCAACTGATGGTAAACACCGTCTTTTCTTTTGAGTAATGGCTTTTATACAGTATATTTGACAGTGTGAATAGTGTGACAAGTCTCCCATGGACAAGTGGTGAAAATTAGCACTCGTGCTAACACACTGTAAATGACGCATCTACAAGTTGTGCAACTGTGCAATGAGCAATGTGTTCGTTATGTCCATGTCAAATAAATAAACATAAGAGATAGAAGACTTCTTTAACCTTTCTATCAACTCATCTTCTCTTCCTTGGCCAACATGTGTACATGTTTATCCTCAAACGAATGGCTTCTGTCCTTCGGGTGCTGATGGACTGTTGAGTCCTGCGCTAAGGCGCTTAATCTGTTGTGTTGTGCTGCTTGTGGAGTTGTTGCGTTGTCTCCCAAGTGGACACGTTTGGGCAGTTCCCACTGTATGAATAGCATATACCACACCACTCAGCTTGTGTCTGAGTGTCTAATTCTTAGTCTGAACAGGCCTGTCTCAGGGTTTTGGTGGCCTTAAAGTGAACTGGGATGTTGTGTTGGGGGCTTTGTTAGGACCACCAGAAGACCCAAAATGCAGAAGATCCAAAATTCTGACTTCAACAGTGTACCGATTACATAATCCAATCATGGTCAGGTTTGTTTTGGGCTTGTATACTAAATGTTTTTACTCTTATGAGACAAGAGAAGGCAAGTCTCATAAAAAAGATAATTTCCCTTGTTGGAGACAATAAAGTAGAGTTTAATCTTTAAATTTAAAGTTATCTCTGACAGATCTAACAGTAGGCATCCACTTATTTGTGTCAAGATATGTTTAAAGAAGAGTGAAGTTTTTTTTTTTTCAGTTGAGTCAACAGGAAAATGAAAACAGATTAAGGGCAAAACCATTTTAAAGAAGAAAGAGTGATTTTTTTTTTTCAGTTGAGTCAACAAGAAAATGAAAACGGATTAAGTTGAAAACCGTTTTTGTTCAGTTTAGAGATGTCTATTACTCTGAAAATTAGTAAACAAAATGCTGAGCTCATACTATGTAATACAATTATATTACAGTGATAGAAGACAGCCGAAGAAGTGGGTACTGAAGACGAAGGAATGACAGAAAAAAGAGCATATTTCAAAGTGTGTACTTACTATCATGTATAAAACGCACATTTTCCTCATGTGCTGGGGTGAAAAGCTCCCCAGTGTTAGTAGGAGATCGGGGGCTTGAAGTCCGCTTGTAACTGTTCACCATCCTGGGAGCAGATGAGCTTCATAAACAAGTAAATGACTAAATTAATAAAAACAATCTGGAAACATATATAAAACTTAAGAGTCAAGATAAATGTAGTAAATACTTAAAATGATATCTAATAAAATTTTAGCGGCTATTGCGCCTGACATCTTTGTACCTGTGTAGTTAAGTGCTTTTTACAGACCTAGTCATTCTGTTTGCAATATTTACTCGCTCCTCGCTCCTCTATGGTGAGTGTATTTGAAGAATCCAAAGGTTCACAGGCCCTGGGCTGAAACCTATGAGTATAAAGAAATTTATATCATAGAAACCCACTTCATCTGAGAAACGGCAGAATACAGGCCTACATCACATCGATTAACTATTAGAAACAATGACACTGCTGCTTTGCCCACACAGTTACATTTGTACTGATAAAGAAAACTATATAATCTGAATAGTTCTGATAAGTCATGGAAATATACGACTGTTGATTACTCATAGATACCAGCGTTAACGTATTCCTCTCTACCTGCGGTAAGTCATGCTTTGGAAAGATATAAACACACATTTGCGTCAGCCTGCCGAGGGGCTTTGTTTACGTTTGAATTTGGTGGTTTCGGTGTTAGCAGAAGACAAGAGAACTCAATCCAGTAAATTAAGATTACAAAAAATTAATTTTATGAATTAAAACACTAGTGTGCTCTTATAATTCTGCCTCGTTGGACGGCTAACTATAGATCTGCTGACACATTAATTTCAACTAACTTTAGCCAGTTAGCTAGCTAATGATGTGTAATAACGTTAGCATCAAGCTAATATGTTGCGGGCGTAATTGATCACAAATATATGTATATATCAGGGAGACACTTGGCAGTAATTTAAAATATCAAGCAAAGCACACCATGTTAATATATCCAACAAACCTTTTTATTTTCCTTCCCTTCAATTTTCTTTATTCAGTACGCCGTTAGACCTGGCTAAAACGTTGCCAATGCCAACCAATCATATCCGGGAAACACGGAAGTGAAACAATTTACACACCTCTGTCACGCGCAGGCAATAACTCGCATTTCAGTCAATAATATCAATACTGCTACTACTACTACTGCTGCCACTACTACTACTATTAATAACAATAACTACTCATTAAAACAATAAATGGATGACTAAATATGACACACTTTCACATCATTCTAAAAATTATTTTGCCCTATTTTACAAAATAAGACACAATAATCTTTATGATTTTAATGGTATTCCTATTTTTTCATTTTCACTTTATTCCTACAACATATATGTCTTATTCATTGAGATACGGCACACCAACTGTATTTTTGATTTACATTATATTCCCGTTCCTTATGTTGCTTTATACCTTATCCTAGAATTAGATTTTTTCTTGGTAATCATAGAAGTAAGCAGTAGAAAGCAGTAGAAACAAAACAGCAATAGGTCATACACAAGACTACAAAACAGAAACTCACGCAGGTGTCATAGTTATAAAATGTTTCTTTATTTATGAAAACACATTAAAAAATAATCATTGATGAGGAAATTATAAGACTTTCATCATTGACAATTGTACTTCTATACTAAAATAAACATCAATAAATTAGGGTACATTACTGCAGATGTTGCAGTGCTTGTATATCATAAGCAGTGTTTGTTTATTTATTTACTATTTTTACTTCTGTCACTTAAGTATCAGATAATTTAACTGATCCTCTTTCTGCCCAGCAGTGAGGATATACATATAACTCCCACTATAATGCAAAAATATCTCTGACAAAATTCCATTCTTTGATTTCAATACACAGTGTCTGGCTTCTTAGCAATTAAAAAATTTAAATGCTGAAATTTTCGTAAGTGTTGAAATTTATGTAATTTTCTTGAGAAAGGCATAATTCCCAACAAGATAACATGTTGAATCTGAGAGTGAGACATACATTGATTTACATTTGACATATAGACAGTGACACTATGAGAATACATAAATGCAAAAATGCTTTCACAGAAAGAAAATTCTGTGCTTTATGACTTTTTATACAGCGTTTGTATATTCCTTCCTCCCACATCCAAACACATGCAGTTTTGATGAGTTGGTCACACCAAATTGTCCATATGTGTGAGTGTATGTATTTGTTTGTCTTTAATGCTGCCCTCACTGAGCTGGTATCTTACCTGGGGTGTACCTCACTTTTTACCAGTAGCCGGCTGGGAGAGGCTCAAGTAGATTGATGGAGTCACAAAACAAAATACAGTTGAATTGAATACTGCTGTAAAGCTGTAATTAAAAAAAAGAAAAAACTTCTCCAGTCCAATTTGTCCTGGACATTTCAATCTAAGAAAACAGAGCCACCATTTACTTAAAGTGCCTCAAATAGTTTGACCAGCTCGTTGCAATCTGGGTCGATGAGGTCTGCAGGCTTCTCTCCACTGTCATTTTCTGCTTCTGTGCTGGCTCCCTTTGACAGCAGGTACCTGATTAGGCATGAAACAGCTGTAAATTGTAGTTTTCAGATGAAAAGAAAACATTTTATAGTTTACAAAAATACTCTTTGGTGTTAAACTCTAATCTCAAATTACCACAAACAAAAGTGGTATTTTATTGTTTAAGATACACGCTTTGGATTAGCTCTCTCTATGGATTTAACTAAATAAAAACAAAATACGATCCTAATGTTTTGATGTGAATTCTCTCCATCCAACGTTGTTCCTCTCTTTTAATTTATGGAATTGCTTGAAATTGTAACTTATATTTTGTGTACTAGCACTTTCAATGATCATAGTCTAACTATCAGTGACATAGCCACAGAAAGACAACAGTCTTTGTAAGGTAACTTCAATTAGATGGCTTAGTCTTACTCTTTGAGGGATGCTTGATTCTTTCATGTATGACGGTTACTACGGTTTCAAGTGTGTATTCAAACCAAAAAGTTGAAAAAGTCATTTGTTACCTGGCAATTTCTGGGTAGCCATCACTACAGGCCATGTGAAGCGGTGTCCAGCCATTTTCATCTCTCTGATGTACATCAGCACCATATTTCACCAGCAATTTCACCACCTCCAGGTTGCCTGTTAGCACCGCTTCATGCAGTGCTGCCATACCTGTACGTGAAACTATGTCAGACATGTAAAGTAATAATAGAATCCTGTGCAGTAATAATAGAATTGAGAAGCTACACAGACAAATCCTGTTGCACACAATCATGTATTCAGTTCAAGAACAGTCAATAATTAATTATAACAGTTTTGTAGCAATGTCCCTCGTTGACTGGCACCAGGATAAGCTTTCATTCATTCATTCATTCATTCATTCATTCATTCATTCATTCATTCATTCATTCATTCATTCATTCATTCATTCATCCAAAGCCACACATACACACAGACAAACACGCACGCACACACTCACACCTACAGGCAATCTGAGACCGGCCAGTTAACCTGAATTGCATGTTTTCGTAAGTGGGAAGAAGCCTGAGAACCTGGAGACAACCCACGCAGACACTGGGAGAACATACAAACTGCACAGAATGGTAGCTGTGCAGACTTCACTCACCTGAGTGGAAGAGCGTGTCAACACGAACCTTCCTCGCTCTCATGAACCGACCAATCTGTTCCGTATCTCCCCGTCTTACAATATCCTGGAAGATGATGTCATTGGGGAAGTGCACAGTCCTTTTGGCTGCTGTGACAGGTAGTACAGGTGCAGGTTGTTCCCCTGTGTGTGTGCGCTCAGTTGAACTGCATCGTGACACTTTGCTGTATGAAGGGACATATGTTGACGCAGCCCTGTAAGAGGATGTGTATCGTGATGTGGTGTAATGAGTTGTGTTATGTTGTGCAGGAGTGCACTTTGTTGTTGAGGTGTATGATGATGTATAGTGTGTTGGTGTGTAAAGTGAGGTGGTGTTGTGAGTAGTTGTGCGGTATGTAGGTGTGTACTGTGAGCTGCGTGAGTATGTTGACATTGGTACATAGTTGTTGTTGTACTTCATCTCTGCAGTGATTTTCAGCTCTGTTTCCTGTCAGCCCAGGAGGAGGGAAGTGGGAAATCCAAGAGACACCACCATTGCAAATTAAAAAAGAAAAAAAAGTGATTTGTCCTTTATCCCCGTCTTGCTTATTATCCTTTAACTCTCCAGCTGCAGTATCTCCTGCTGTTACTGTAGAAAACAATATGTTCCCAAATCCTTAGCGTCACTTCACTGTGATCCAGTCACCATCTTGTCATTTTTGTCATCTGTTATGAAAGTCTTCCATCTGAGTTTGAAGTTATTGGTGGTTTTTTTGCATAGTGTTTGCTGTTGCACAAAACTGTTATCCAATGGGGCAAGTAGAAGAGCACCCCTATATATCCTCTGCAGGGCTATTTTAAGGCCAAAGATCTGGTGACTTCAGCTTAGAAATGAGTGGCCATTGGTTTACTCCTCCCACTGAACCGTCACATGCCTGTCGCAACACATCTACCCATGGTCATAAAAAATGTTGACAGGCAAATTTTTCCTTTGAGTTTTACTTGAGACAAACAACTTCCCATTTAAACATTTAAGTCAACAAATCAAGTTGTATTGGTACCAGAAATTGGAAAATGAGGGAGATTATACCTCAAGTTCGTATTGTAGGTCACTCGGAATTTACTTACTCAATTATTTTGGCCTATTATAAGCAGTCATTTTTTGCAAATGCCTTCTTGTCTTTGTACCATTAAGGAGATTTAATACAAGACAAACAAGGCAGGCAAAGACTGCAACATCCCGCAACACCCCTGAATTCAAAATTTTACCCTGACCTAATTGCATAGGTCAAAGATCAAAGCTAGTGCTCTGACTTACTGACATTGATCATAGCCCTAGCTTAGATCTATGGTCTTACTTACACTAGCCTTCTCCCTCGTCTATCTTATTTGGTTCCATAGTGTTCAAAAGTTGAAATTTGACCGTGACCTAGTTTTCTCAAGGTCAAGGTTATCATCTCATTTTCATCTCCTTTGCTGCTCGAGTAATTTGCTTTTTGTTTCATCTTTCTATCTGCAACGGTTGCGACAAAGGAATGGACGAACACTGACAATTACAACACATCACCGCTTTGAAGCGGGATGTAGTAAATAACAAACAGCCACAGGACATGATGTCATTTGAACAGGTGTTGTTGATTTGTGCACTTACATCATACCTGACAGCGTAATATAACACAAGTGGCATTAGAATTTGTTTTTGTACATTCTCATGTGGTCATGATAATCCTTAAAAACGAAAACATAATAGGCTTAAAATAGAAGGACAAAAAGACTTTCTTCCTTTTGAACTAAACAAAATTCTTGGATCAAAGGGGAAATATCTTCAAAATTATAAAAACACTCCAGCTACCCCTTGAAGATCAGAAAATTGTAAAACAAAACATGTGTTTTACACGTTCTGTAGTTTCAGTACAATGGGTGGATCTTTGTGGAATGGTTTTGCTTCCTTCTTATGCATTTGTTCCTGAGATCCCTGCTGACCTGTGGGTCTGTCATGTGGCACTTGCCCTTTTCATCATAACCAGATACACCAATTAACTTCACTTGCTGAGGAGTTTATGTATGGCAGTGTACTCTGCACCAACCGAGAGGGCATCATTTAAGTACTCCCCTCACATGCCACAGAGAGGTCACATGGTTTCCAGAAAGGCAGCTATTTACAACAACTGAACTTTTACCAGAAAGGCAGCTATTTACAACAACTAAACTTTTACCACCTACTGAAATAAACACAGGAAAACTTCCTAACTAAGACTGATGCCCAAAGGTCAAAAATCCTATTGATCCAATAGATCTCCACAGAATAAGAATAATAAGGATCAGTCCCCAAGTGACAAATAATGCATTTGAATTGTGCTTTAGCATTGTCTTGCTGGCTCCACCTTCGCTCAGACCATTAAGATGGGCAGTGCAGTTTGTAACAGGTCCCAAAACCTTTGGAAGAGGACTTGGACATTTCACATGCTGCCGGTGTAACAGAGGTTTTTGGTTTCTCAACAGAAATGCAAGCACTGAAGTTACGACCTTAATCCAGGATATAATGTCTGATTTTATTTGAAGCTGTTTTAATGTATCTCTAAAACTTCACTGCATTTCATTCATATAATTAATTCCCTTGACTGCATCTGCACAGCAATCTTCACCACAATAAGGACCACTCTTACAATAGCAGCATTTTGAACATATTTCCGGGGATCACATGACCCAGATTATCCCTCCAGGATGATCAATTAATTTTTGTCGTGCTAAGAACAAACCCCTGCTCTGAATGCCAGCATGATTTATTATTCATCACCTCCCTTCAGTGCCGCTCTCTAAACAGTGGGAAAAAGGGGATACAGGCTTTGAGCAAATGTCAAGACTAATTGAAGTAAGAGTATGTGGATGTTCACAAGTTAGGAACGAGAGTTTCACAAGCAGCTATCAGTTTTCACCTCCTGCCTTATATTAATGAGGGGGTTCAGAGGTGTCCCTATGCAATGGTGATAGTCCTTTCCCATTCCCTTGCTAATGTAGGCAGGGGCTTCCCCACCGGGAGAAACCAGAACCTCAGCCTGTCGGACAATGTTTCCTGTAACGTGGTGTTGGGCCAGCTCTCGGACAAACATCAGAGAGAGGTGTCAGGCATTACAGATACTTGCTATACACAGTCCCACGCCATCCTCCCCCCCTTGACAACCCCTTTAGGGTACATGTTATGATTTGTCACATTACCAAGGAGTCACTGTTGAAAGCTTCTGAGTATAAGGGATGCTGCCGAAGACACTGCCTGCAAAAATCATCACTGACAGTGTGTAGTGTCGTCTGATCTGCCAAAGTAATTCTTTCATTTAGAGTCAAATAACCAGTTAATTTAAGTGTCGAATCAGACAAGTCTTTGGAAGCATCAACAGGGCCGATCAATGTAGATTTATTAATGATGTTTATTATGAAAACCCATTACAATGTGGGAAGAGCTGCTTTTGGGTACTTTAGAACTCTTCTTAGTGCTGCTGTTATGGACAAGGATGAACAGTTCACTGATGATCAATAAACTTGTTGGTGAAAATATAACCCAAATATCACAAACTGGTCAGTGTTGATGAGAATGTGTTTGGAAGAGAAAAGTGAAATTCAGTTTCTTGATAGCATCACACCTCATTCATTTTACACTCTTGAATTGATTGAAGTCAGATTCTGAGGTATTGCACTTTGATCTTTTTTTTTTTTTATAGTTGAATGTTATTTAAGAGAACTGTTTAGTGGGAAGGCATTTAATTTTGTTCAACACAAATTTATTGCTTTCCTTGAATAAAAAAGAGGGGCAGGAAAGAACAGATGAACTTGGACATTTAAACTCTGCTGGTATCTTTGAATTATTATTAGAAAAATATGTTTGACAGTCCATCAGACTGTTCCATAGGGGTCAGGCTGTGTGGCCTTATGACTACACCTGATGGTGCTGAAGGACAAACAGTTGAAGGCATTAAGCTGAAGTCAAACAAATGACAGTTCTAATAGTGACTTGTCAGTGAAGCTTAACACTGGGCTATACATGTTACAGAAAAGCAAGCTATGCATTCCCTCACATGCATCTGTTTCACGTGATGCAGGTAGGTCGCATGGTGGGGATGCCACAGACTAAAAATAAGAACTGCGCAGCACATTTTCTGTGTATAACATGTACTGAAATCAGTTATCATAAACACCAAAGTTTAAAAGTGTAACAATACCTGTGTTCAGTATCTGTGAAAATTCTCATAGAATTATCACTTCATGTGCAAAATTTCATGGCGTTATTGTGACTCCCAGTGGGAATTTTAAACAGATTATGCTGTAAGGTGAACAGTACAAGCTTTTCACTGGTATGTCTTTGTGAAAACACTGCCTGGTTTTAACGCTTTGCAAAGTCTGTTTCTGAGAAAACATCTAACTGAAGAGGACACATGCAGTCACTGGGGTGACAACAGGGGCGGTCCTGTGTGTTGTCAACAGCCCACATTTAAATGTACCTGGATCATTGGGCTATAAACACTGATTGGATGAGTTTCTATCTGGATCCCACAGACTGTTGGGTGATACAAGGGCTGAAATGTATCTGGTAACAGCAAACACACTGGGCTGCAAAGAGGAGTGCATGTGATCTTCTGTACAAAAGACAGACACTGGGATGCTGTGACCCTGGAGATGGCTCCATCTTGGGAAATATAGATTCAGGATTTTAATGAAGCACATTGACCCCGTTATTCAATCTGAGCTCTAAAAACTAGTCAGTATTTGTGGGAAGTGCAATAATTAGATGTGGAGTAGATCTCTAGAAGGTCTCACGTTTAATCTACTTCAACCACCCAATCCTCACAGCTTGCCTTTAAATTCACATAGAGGATGTACAGAATGTTGAATATAGCTTCATGATAAGTTGATTAAAGTGATACCTGAAGTGAAAAAAGCAAACATTTGCTTATGTTGCTCCATAAGCAAATGTTTATGGAGCAATTGGACTATTAGATCGGTTTTTGTTAGGGGAAGTGTCAAATGGATGACTGCTCCACACGGAGCCAGGCCAGCACATGACACCAACTGTAAACCAGTCGAGCCATTTGCTATTGAAAATGAGCCAAAATGCCATCTGGCTCCACATGCATAGCATGTCAGTCGTGATTCTCGTGCCTCTTACGTGGCCAAGCTCTCCATGTTAGGTTGGAAGTTTTTTTTAAACTGGTTGAAAGGTGGATACAGACACAGCTGATGGATACAAGCCGACTTCATTAAAGCAAAGACAGAGATGATCAGGCTGATGAAGGCAGACGGCCAGCAGGTGACAGGGGAAGTGGGTGGCTGAAGGTGGATTCTCATGGTCCTGGCAAGGGATAAAAATGTCTGCAAATAGCACAAGGAACTATGAGAAATAAACTGAAGCATATTTAGTAGGCCGATGAATGGCTGATACTGTAACATAATGGAGGAGACAGAATGATCTGGTAAGAGCAAGAGCAAGAAATAGTGACTGCAGGTGAATAATTACCTGGAGGAAGGTAAGCCCTCCACAACAACCTCGATCCTGTAGAAAATTGTTATTTTTTTCACTCATGGTGTTATTTTGTTGGTATATTGAGACATGCATATTAGTGCTGCGATTAAAAAAATTTATCTAATTAATTACAGGATTTGTAATTGATTAATCTAATTAATCACATTTTAATCTCATACCTGCTAAAGGCCCCCAAATAATGAATTTGAATTCTAGGACATTACAAAATTGTAGTGCATGACTAATCAATAGAATGCACCAAGAAGAGAAGATTTGAAATCAACATTTTTATTGGTTAAGTGTGCTTTATAAATGAAATTCAAAAGAAAAAAGGTCAAGCACATCAGCAAACCAATTAGGCCAGGTGCATTTCTCAAAAATGCAATTCGATATATATATAGTTAAATAAAATAAATTCAGAAATAAAATAAGGACGAGTCTCAAATAGGCACATAAGCAGACTCTCAATCAAAATGAATACTAAAGCTGACTCAATACAGCAATTCAAAATGAATAGTATAACATGCCTCGAAATAAGGCAACTAAATTTTATCTTGTGAAGCACTTTTAGTTGCATTTTCTATGTATGAAAAGTGCTATATAAATAAAGTTTGATTTGATTTGATTGAATAGTAAGATTCCAACAGGCTTTTCCTTTAAAAGGGTAAGCAAACGTTCAACTCTGTGTCCTTGACATGTTTTGCATTTAAATGATACGTTAGGCTGGAGCTGCTTCGGTGATATGAAAATTCTCTTTTACAA
Organism: Antennarius maculatus; assembly: GCA_013358685.1. Classification (NCBI taxonomy): domain Eukaryota; kingdom Metazoa; phylum Chordata; class Actinopteri; order Lophiiformes; family Antennariidae; genus Antennarius; species Antennarius maculatus. The sequence continues at coordinate 9,308,627 of CM023620.1, read as the reverse complement.
AAGGGACAAATAATAACAACAACAACAATAATAACAACAAGGCGTCTACAGCGCAGATTGGCAGCGTAGAATCACTGCGTTTTTGTTGATAGTCTCGTCTTTGTTCTTTTTATAAATAAACTTTCCGTCTCCTGTGTCGCGTCCTTCTCTGTTGTCAGTCACTCTGCTTTTGACTAGTGGCGCAGGTACGAAGTGACATGCCGCTGCAGCCTACGTGTCACTCTATGGGCCAAATTTAAAAAGCTTGCGCATTGACTTGCCACTCGCGATTAATTGCGTTAATTTTTATAGTGCTTTAATTTGCAGCGTAATTAATTAATCTAATTAACGTGCTAAAGTGACAGCCCTAATGCATATATGTGTGTACAAGCCCCTGAAACAACCACACACACACAAGGGGTCTGTAGGCATGCAATATATACAATGGGGGGCAGAGTGACGGGCAGCTCCTTCTTTGGTGCGCTTCGGCGCTTCCTTGCTCAAGGGCACCTCGACAGTGCTCAGGAGGTGAGCTGACACCCCCCACTGCCAGCTCACACTCCAAATGTTCTGGCCAATCTGGGTCCTCAGTCCAAGACCTAATGGACTGAGCTACTGCCACCCAAAATCTTTGTGCCCAACAGGGACTTGAACCATGGACCCTCAGATTAAAAGCCTGATGCTCTACCGACTGAGCTATCCAGGCTCACCTTTGATTTCTCATCTCTGCATATTTATTTATTTATTTATTCAGTTTATTTCTCTTCTGTCCAGACATGTCATTACAACATATTTCACTTTCATCAGTGCTGAAATCATCAACAACATCCGAAAAGAAAAAAAAAGGGTTACGGGTAGAAGCCATTGGCTTGTAAGATTCCCGTCCCCTAAATCATCAACAAAACATCTCTCTCATTAGAATATGTAATCAACAAACTCAGACATTAAAAGTCTTCAACCAGCTCATTGAATTTTGACAGATGTTCATTCCCTTATCCACTTCCAGACATTAGCCTTTTACCCTAGAGCATAAACATGTTTACATTCTTCCTAGGAACACCAGGTTTGTTAACATCATGGATAGTCAAAACTAGACATTGCCAATGTTCTCCACAAGAATATAATGATCATATTAACCTCTTTCAGCAGACAGTGTTTATACAAGAATAAACCAGTTTGTCGCAGACACTTTAACAGTTTCACATGATATTATATTGTCAAAAGATATCAACATGCTCTTTAAAGTCTCAAAGTTAATGTTATCCCATGTTATCACAAATACATGTCGTTGTTTTTTTTTTTTTTCATTTTTTTTTTTTTCATTAGTCCATGTTTCTGACATCAATGGTGATTTTTTCGACAGTTCCATGTAATAGCTGACCTGTCCAAAATTGTAGAGCTCCCACTATTGAAGTGACTCTGTTGTACTGATCTTGCGTGTAGTAACAATTCTTGTCTGTCTTTATTGCTCATATTTCACCAACTTCTCTGCACTCCTGATCACCATTGTTTTCATCTGGTCCGGAGAAAGCCCCTTTGTTCTGATGAAGATCCTGCAGTTGTTGGTCCAGGTGTTGTCGATCAGCCCATTCTTTTTCAGTTGTCGAGCTTTTTTTTATCAATATCAGCATTCTTTTTAGTGAGATTCTCATTAATGTAGACATTTTTTCCTTTCAGTTTGAAGCCTTGTTTCAGAAGAGCAATCTTGTGTTTACGATTGTTGAATTTTATCAGCACTGCAGGTGGTCTCCTACCTCCAGATGGTAGTGGGTGACAAGTCTCAATCTGGTCCAGCTCAATGTTAATCTCCAGGTTCCTCAGTTGAGTAATCACCTGTTGTTCCACCAACTCAAAATCAGTGATGTGTTCAGTTTCCACTCCTCTGGTCACGGCATGAGCATAATTTCTCGGCTTAAGTTTGATGCCGGTGATGATCACATCATTTATTCGAATGCTTTGTTCGAATTCCTCCATTCTTTGTTGCCCTTGCTCCGCTCCTTTCTGCATTTTTTCCATGTCATCCTCCACTTTTTGCAAACGGTTATTTAACGGTTTCAGCTTTTCTTCCAGCCTCTTATCAAGTTCCCTGTTGAACTTTTCGAAGTCACTCCTTAGCATCACAGTTCTCTGTAGCTCATCCATCCCAGAGGCCAGTCGTTCAAGGGTTTCTTTCATATTTTTATTCTCATGTTTATTCTCAGACTCCTCGGATTTCCCTTTTCCTTTCGGCATTTTGAAGGAGTCATTGAGAGTTAATGAGTATTTACGACACTGCTGCCAAATCTGTATCAATTTTGAATCTGTTAAATTTGATTATTATACAGATTTAAATTTTCCTGGTGGAGACTGATTGAAGTTACTGCTCTATGTTAATTAGTTGTAGTACTTATGGAGTATAGTGTAAAACATATTATAAGTCAGTTTATTGAATTCCATCATGACTTATAACTGTAAGATTTTTTATACAATAAGGTCACACAGTTATGCGACACCTGTGTCAGGTTCACTTGTTTGTGGTGACAAAGAGCTTAATTTGGGCCTGCATCAGAAATTTGCTTAAAATAATAGGGTGTATTCAGACTGTATAAGATTAAAATGCTTACCTCTGTTTGATTCACTGGAGTGTCAGGCCAAAAACAGGTACTATTATATAAAATCATGATCTAATGACATAGCTTTCATGTGAACTTGAACAATAACTGGTGCAGACCGGTGGAGGTGAATCCACTCGACAGGCTGCCTGCCATGAGATGCATTTTTGTTAGTGTACCAGAGCAAAAATAAATAGAATTGCTCAAGCCCTGTCTAAATGTCAGCGCAAGATGAAAATAAGCATTTAGACCCAAGTACCTCTGTGCTGTACAGAGTGCAACTCATTATCAGGGTTCCCATATAACTTTGAATAAATAGATTAATGAAAAGGATCAAAGCTGTTATTCAGGGGGGAAAACTGCAGCCCCATTGCGAGATGGTGCCACTAACATTGACAAAATCTAACGGTTAAGAGGCAACAGCAATAAACAGGCACTGCAGCTGTCCAGGACACGGCGAAATAAAGAAGGGTCAGATGTAGCACAGAGGGGAGTGGGAGCAGCAATAACGCAATCTGAATATTTGCTGGAGGATTGGGTTACCTTTGCTGGAGCTAGCATCCACCGAAAAGGATGTCAGAGGTTAAAAGTTGTGCATATCTGAGCTTAATTTGTTGAAGCCGTATTGCGCAATGAGGGTGTGTGTTTCATCCTAGAAGTGGTCAGTGGTCGGTCAGGAGGAGGGCACCTCGGTCTCCATTGCTGGCCATTGTGACCAGTTTACACAAGGTTATGATGATTTAATTTCCAAAATTTGCCAGAGCTTAAGCAATGAAAGACTGAGGACACTGAGCAGGTGTGCTGGCTAAATGTAACTTTTATTTAGTATGTGAAGGACGATGGAGTGCCGCACCTTCACACAATAGCAAATGTTAAACTCCGGAAAAGGGGGAGGGATTGATATCACCACATGAGCGATGCCGTGTTTCTTAATCCAGGTGTATATTTTACTAGTTTTTCATCCGTCCATACAGTGCTTACCAACTCCTTTGACGTCTTTGCTCTCCCTTTTTATTTTTTTTTTGCATTCTTTTTTTCACACAAAACCCCGCAAATTTCTCCCGTCTGCTCACAGACCAAACCAATCCATTTTCACATAGACAGAATCAGACATTCTTAATCCACACAGATATCACTGTAAACTGGTTTTCATATTGCAATAACAAAACTCCTGAAATGCATAAGCAATCATTCCATCATCGATTTGTTTTCTAATAAGAAATACAAATAAAGAAATAAACAACAATCATCATTACAACTGTGATAAACCCCAAACAATGAAATTAATAAACAATTCCTATCACATTGTCCAGTTATTTCTTGTATACAAACTATGACCATATCATCAATTAAACAGTTCAGTATTCCTCATGATGTACATCAATGAACATAAATTCACATGAATTATTTAATACTTGCACCCCATTCCTTTTTCCACTATAACAGTACTTATAAACTCCTAGGAGACTGCTAGTATCTGTTTCGCGTTTTCTTAACCCAATTCCTATCTCTTTTCTTTATCTTTTAACCTAATTAATACTGTATCTCTAATTATTATTTTCTTTAACTAACCTCTTTCACCAGACCCTCTTGTAATATTTCCTTTAGCAAATAACTGGACCATAACGCTGAAGCGGCCTTCGTCTTTGCGTTCTTCCGTCCCACACACATGGAGCTGTTATGGCTTTGTGTGATGGTGAAGAAAAAAAAAGAAAACAAACAAAGTCTGATATTATTGTTTTATGGTGGAATTTCCATGGGTTCCACTTGTGTGTGTGTGTGTGTGTATATACAGTATACAGTATATGCTGTGAAAATGCAGCATTACATGGAATAATTGCTGTTCTGTACCTTCAGTGCAATTCAGTTCAGTGAATACGGCACCATCCCAGTGTGAACCCCATGCAGTCTTCATCGCTAATGTTCCAGCAGCACATCTCTTTAATGAGTCTCATACCGGTGAGTTGTAGAAAGGAAGATAAATGGGCCATCACATATCCTCCTGTTGATAACACACTCCATAGATTGATAGTTAATTTTCATTGTAAGTCCACAGGCAGTTTTGACATTGAATTGAGGTCATTGTCTGCACATTGTAATGACCAATTTACAGTTTAAAAATAATGTTCTAAAATAAATTGTGACTGTTAGAGATAATGTTGACTGGTGTGACATTGGTTGTATGAAGGGCCATTATAGAAAAATATAAAATGAGCCTTTGTCATATTAAGTATTTTTCATATTTGTAGATGTGGAAATGAATGCACATTAACGATTCCTCAAATGCTGTCATTAAGAAAATTACATACCTCATCTTCTTTGATTGTTTTTCTGCTTTTAAATTATTAGAAATTTCTACTATGACTTGATTATAATTATAATCACTCAATTCATATAGTAATTAAATTTCTTTGGAATTTCTTCATGAATAAAACCCCACACACAGTATGAGGTGGTGCTTCTTTAGCTACAACAATATCCTATTACAAGTCAAAAACAGGATATTCCCAGAATGCATTTCACAGGGGTCAGTACGCTAATTTTAGCACAGTAGCCAATGGCTGTTTAGCTGTTCTGCTCCTGATACAGGAGGGGTGTCTTGGGTTTCATGGTGGTGATGTGAACAGCATGCGTGCAGCAGTAAAGAGGAACCTGCATGGTTCACACCAAATAACCTAACCTTAGTTAGCTCACTAGTGGGATCATGAGCACTGACTCATGTGACTGTGTGACTCTCTGGGGTTGTTGGTGGGTGCTTACATGTAACAGGTATAAAATACTGGGATATGTAAGATAAATCCACCATCTTCCATCGTCAGTTGTTTGTTGTACACTTGTGTATGATTACATTAAAGGCATTCTATTCTATTCAATTCTATTCAATTCTATTCAATTCTATTCTATTCTATTCTATTCTATTCTATTCTATTCTATTCTATTCTATTCTATTCTATTCTATTCTCCCTGACAGTAAGATGTGTGATTCCAAAAATAAAACCAATTCTGCTTCAGGCTATTATCTTCCTTCTGAAACATCTTATTTTTTAACAATTCTGATACTACATGAATCCTGATGTTTCTATAATGTCCATCAATGTGCCTGATGGTTCTGAGAACATGCTACTCACTCAAATCATGGCCAACCCTCTGGTTAAGTAATGTCATAATGAATTGTGAGCCGACTATCCTTTCCTTGGAACAGGGTGAATTTTTATTTTGGTGCCCTGCAGCTGAGGTTGTATCCATTATTAGATGTCAGGACTTCACACAAGCCACATTGACCTGAGAGAATAGTGCAAACCCTGGAAATACTGTAGACGGCCTGGTGTCACATATCACACACAGATTCATTAAGACTTGTGAACAAAGTTCATGGGTTGTGGAGCAGGAGGGATCAGATGCTCTGTATCTCATACATATCTTGAAGTGCATGGACCAACGAGAGACAGGCACATTCGGACGATGGACACTTCTTTTCCCATGTAGAACGGTCTGTACTGTATGTCAGTGCTGATATCAGAAATGAAAAGCATGCAGGGCATGCTGACTCTGGTGTCAGGTGTTATAGATTCCTTCACGGATTTGGTTTAGTTTACATAGCATCTTTATGATTTTCTTCAAACTGCTAATAGGTGACAAGTTTGTATTAGCAAAATACATGGAAATAAAGAAATTTACATATGTTTGATGAGGCCAAGCAACTTTTTTGACTTACAAAGTAAAATTAAAATAGCAGTAAAAGTAAACATGGGATGTATAAATATGTCCAACTTCTAAATAGTAGTGATGGAAGAATTCAGATCTTCTACTTGAGTAAAAGTACCACCATACTATAATAGTTTTTATTACAAGTAATGGTCCTGCATATAACTTTCCACATAACTGCAAGGAGCATACAGAAAATGTACTGTAAGTATCAAAAGAAAAAAAACACCTATTGCAGAATGGAAGTCCTGTAGCTGTCATATAACAAGGGATTATTGCACATTTTACATTAATATACCAACAGTATTTTACTGATGTAGTTGGTTAAGGTAAACTAACGTTTTCATTTTGGATTCAAATTTTTGAATAAATTGACATCTCACATTTGCTTAAACGCTCTCGGTCACCTAACATCATCGCTGCAGGACATATCTGACATATGGCAACCTTAAACAAGTTCATATTGCATAATTTAATTAAATGTTAGATAATAGTAAATGAAATTGATATCTCTTCACAACACTGGGAGCTATTATCACAGTAACACAGATCACAGACAGGTGGCACCAAGTTTCCATTTGGCGCTGCCTGAAGGCCGACTTCTACTGGATTACACAGTGAGCTGCGCTCGTCCCACAGCAGAGGAGGTTGAGGGATGCACCCCCAACCTCGACACAGAAGACTTGACATCTACACCCGGCTCACTTCAAAACCTCTCTTCCCATTGAGACTGTTGACCTTGGAAGGATGTCGACATGAATGTCTTTTCCTGGGGTGACGGCATGCATCCTCTTAGCAAGAAAACAGCCATTAAAGGAAAGCAGAATACTTTTACTTCACTGAAATATTTTATTTGCCCTTGAAATGGATTTACAGCGTGGAGTGATTCTTAAAAAATTATTACACACATGATTTTCATAGGAATGTTTATGGTCTTTCAGCACAAAAGATTAACAAGCCTGATAAATAAGAGAATATTCTTGCTGGTCAGTTTAAAGGCTGGCAGTGCAACACAGTTTCATTCTGTGTGTCAGCAGTTTTGTCATCACTGACAACGCCACAGTTAGTTTCATCTGTGCAGCCATCCTGGACACTGTGGTCATCATGGTTACTGTGGTCATCAAGGTTACCGGGGTCAGTGTTGTGATTTGCTTCACGATTTAGCTGTGCATATTCCACTGTGCCCTGCTGAGAAGGAACATAAAAAAGGAGAACAAAGCTTGTGTGAAAAAAGAGATTAAGGCATGACAGATGGGATTGCATATCTGCAAATTATACCATGATGTCAGAACATTTGTCTTCAAAAGAAATAAACAAAACAGAGAGGATATGCAAATAAAAAGGAAGAGTTACAATTTAAGGGGTTTCAAAAGGCTGTCTTGTGCTGATGTCTTATGGTGAGAGATAAAACAATATAACAACTCAAATAACTGTGGGAGGAAAGTTATGAGACTGTTATTTTCCAAAAGTTTTGTAATAGTTTATAGAAAGTGAAACAAAAAAACTGGTCTAAATTGTGCTGTTGTTGTCTTCTCTGTGAAGGTTGGGGGAAAGGGGTGCTTTCAATGATGAGAAATGTCAGCATGCTAAAGTGCACAGTAATACAGAAAACATGATGATATTTAGCAGGTTTTACTGAATTTTTTACTAAATTAATTTAGCATTGACACATTCTAGAATCGCTATCTATCACTGGACACAAATTATTGCAGCTGCACCAAAACTGTTTTTGGGTACAGGATTCACGTAGCAGATAAGAAAGATCACTTGATCAGTCATTTGAGGACTGACAAAATAACAGCCAATTTTGGTTGAAACCTCCTCCGAAAAACATAAACATTAACTTTGATGACAAAACATTGACAACATTTCTCTTACTGTCGTGATGTGTTGTTCGTTGCTATGCACTTATTAGCTTTCTTAACATGTTCGTTCCTTGACAGATATGTAGGACCTAAGGTTTGATGCAGCAACTAAGTAGGGTATTAAATACAAGATATTGAAAGTTCAAAAATGTCAAAATTCAATTTACATTAAATGTCAAGGGCTACACAACCTGTTTGTTCTACAGACTGCACTTTGAGCACCACTGCTCTAGGTTAACAATAAAACATAATTAGGGCAAAACACAATGTTCTTTCCAGGTTATGTTTATCATAAAAATCAATAAACTTGCGCATTTTTAGGCAGCAGTAAAATTAAAATAAGTGTTGAGTTACCTGTCTACAAACAATAAAAACTGACTCCACTGGGTTTCCATTTATTGCATTGAGTCTTTCGGTGAGAGGTCTCTCTGAACAAAGACACAACAGATTAAGTGCCTCTTTGTGTTATGTGCATGAACTGTAAGTATGATGTGTGTGTGTGTGTGTGTGTGTGTGTGTGTGTGTGTGTGTGTGTGTGTGTGTGTGTGTGTGTGTGTGTGTGTGTGTGTGTGTGTGTCTACTTACGCCATCAGTCTGGTCTGGAACACCTACAAAATTAAGCAAATGGACAAACAGGAAATAAAAGAGGAGTCTGAGGATAGAGGCTTGTTTATTCATCATCAGAACTCCCACAGATGAGCTCCCAGATCCCAGGAAACAGGGAGCTTATCATGTCTTAAACATTCACACTCATGAGCACAACAGTCTGTATGTACAAAACAGCTCTTCTAACGTGCATCAAGCACGAATGTGCGCCTCATTTTGTGTTTTCCTCCAGTTCTGCTGCATCACTGTTGGTTTACATACAGCAGACATTTAAGTTATTAGGAGCCAATGAATGAACAATGGGCAAGAATTTCCCTTATGAGTATCAAACAATGGAGTGTGTTGCTGACTTAGTCTGAACGGATGCACACACTGTTTGGTTCTGATTGTAAGAACAGGAAGTTAATGTTGACGAAAGCAGGAAGTGGACACCTGGCGACTGGGCCTTCTGTTTTTGTGTTACATTCTTTCACTAACAATGCCCATGTTTACAGTTAGGGTTGATCCTGTTTCCTGACGTTTTTTTTTTTCTTTTCATTGGCCTGATTTCTCTCAGTCTGCAACATGAATGGAGATTTGAATGCAGAACAGCATGACAGTCTTACCTTGCTTGGAGTTTCGCACTTCACTGTACACGGTGTCTGTTCCCTTTTTCACTTGAACTGTTGCAATAATATAAAATCCAAGATTATTTTGGACAAGGATTGTCTGACTGTTTCTAAACTAAACAAAATATATACTGTATATTTCTAAAAATAAGACTTTGTCTCACCTCTGTTTGGATCTGTCCGTTTGGTCTGCACCTCAGTGTACTGGGGTTCTGACTTTTCTGGAGCAGTCACACTGTTCTGGTCATCAGACTCTGCAATATGTAAAATACAGTAGCAAACATAGATCAAAAACATTTATGCAATGTTTAAATTACAAAACTTTGTCATTGCATATTTATTTTATGTTAAAACACTCATTAAATAACTTAAACACATATTGTCTGCTCAGTAAAAGTATTAAAAACACATTAATTACCATAAATTACTGTTGTACTAAATGTTACAGTATGCTTCTTTGTCATAATACGCACACTCATGTGCGCATACACGTATGCCCACTGGTTTGGATTTTCTAATGAGATTATTAAAAAAGACTGGCCTTGAAAAGTCTCCACAGACTACTTACCAGAGCCTGACACATGTTCACTCCAAACGCTTTTTCCCATAATGCCCGGAGTGACTAAACAGAGAGTAGAGAAATACTTTACTTAAACAATGCCAATCAATTGCCTTAAACATCAACAGTCAGCAAGACACACTGGAAACAGTAATGCAATATTTATATCCATGCTATACTCTACCATTGGCATCCTTATTGACCTCTGCCTGGGTAAGGCTCAGTCGTTCCACTTTATTATTGGCTGCCTTCCTAAGACACAAAACACAATCGGGTTCTTAGAACAGGAAGCTAGGCAGGCATCATCATACGACCGACTCCTGAAACAGATGTTAACTTCAGAACACTGACTCCAGTTAAGAACACAAAGAATGTTACTTACACTGATAGCTCAACAGTGGTTTTCCTTTTAAATTGAAGGAGTCGTTTTTTAAAAATGATAACAAGTATCAAAGCCAGTAGCAGAAGGATGCAGAAGACTGCGATAAGTCCTTTCTTCCAGCCAGCCATTTTCACTACAGAATAAAAATGAATTACTTAGTTATATTACAATTGTAATCGTCAATCTTTACATGATTTCACAATCTCTATTAGTATTTATTTGGCACATTCAGATGTGGATAAATGCAAATTCCAGCTTCTACTTTTTAAAAATTATTATACTTATACTATTATTATATTTATACTCAATAAATTATCTGAATATTCCAATAAATTCGTCTGTAAAAAGTTGGTACATTTTTTTCCCAATTTAGTCAAGTTGAATAATGTGTAAAATGTAAAAAAAAAGGCTTTTAAAAAAAATCCTGACAGTGATGGCCACACATGAACACAGACCTAGAACCAGCCCTTCCCTGAGGATAAAACACACCTCCAATTATGACAATATAACTTTGTTTTGCCTCATCAGCAGGATTCGTGCTCATGCAGTAGTATTCTCCCTGTTGCTCCCCAGCGATGCTACTGATTCTGTGTGATCCCTCCAGATTCATGGAGGTCTGGGAAGCGAGAGCGTCCTTTTTGTTAGTGCGGTACCAGCTGAAGCTGATGGGAGGAGTGCCCCTCTGAACAGAACACGAGAGAGTCACGTCCTGCCCCTCAGAGACATCGCCCATGTTGGGAAGCACACTCAACACTGGTTTTGACACCGGCTCTGTGCAGAAGATGCAGACCAAGTTAACATCAATTTATTTGTGTGCCTTGTAGGTATTGCTGCATCAAACACACCAATGATGTTGGTTGAACGTCGTAGCTGCCCTGATTCAGTCATGGTGGTCCTATGTTGACTGTTTTGGGCATGGCAGAGAAAGTTGTTTAAATCTGAAATCTTGTAGATTGCTGAGGAGTTAAAGATGGCCCATTCGTCTTCTTCGCTCACCACCTTGGTCTCAAGCAGCCTGTTGGGGCCGAACATGGTGTAGGTGATGGGCAGAGTACCACTGTCACTGTGGCAGAGGAGCTGGAAGCGCTTCCCCAACACTAGCGTACCTCCCACTACAGTCAGCACTGGTTTTGAGACAGGCACTGGGGATTAGATTAATGACAAGTTAATCACTGCAGCAGAACAAGACACAGTTCAACAAGCATGCAATCATGCTAGCAGCTCTGCTTGGTCATTTAGAGGTTTGGAGTTAAGTGCAAATTTCAGCTTCTAACCTGGCTGCAGTAACCATGCTAGTATATTGATGTTAAATTGGAATACTTTCTCATGTTTCCCATGTTCATCATTATCTTTCTTTCTATGCAGTATATACATATTGCATATGCATTTACATATATTTACTGCTTGAAAACATAAAATTGATCGCAATTTTATGCATTTGTTGGCTCACCTTTTGCTTTAACAACAACTGTTTGGCTTTCCTTCACAAAAGTTTGTGTATGTGAATTGGCCTGAACTGTACAGGTGTAGTTTCCATTTTTGGAAGGGTCCGCCACAGTAATATATGTCTGTGCATTGATGAGTTGGGTATTATCTTTGTAGATTGAGAACTGCAGTGTGTCATTGTTGATCCGCTCTGGAACATAAACTGATACAGAGCAGGTCAATCTTAAACGGTCTCCCAGGAACATGTCAATTGGATCCACCATCAGATGAGGTCTTGAAAATAGCTCTGTTGGAGAGGGATAATAAATGTAAAACATTATACAACATACTTCATACATGGTCAACTTCTTAAGTGTTTAACTCTTTAACTTTCAGATAAGAGAGAACTTAATGTCATGACAGACACTTTGATGGAGTAAATCCAGTTCTTGCCTTGGACTGTGATTGTGTGATAGGTTTCTTTCTGCACATTGCCCCACTCTGCCTTGCATACAAGCTCCCCAGAGTCGCCTTCCTTCGCAGTGAATCGATGAACGAGGCTGATAGGAGCTTGTTTGAGGATTCTTCTGTCCCTTGTCAGGAATACTGCAATATCTTTCAGTGGACTCACAACTTTACAGACCACCTCAATTACATCCCCTTCATAGACATTTGAGAAGGGCAGCACATTCATGATTGGGGAAATGTAGAGTCCTGCAAGACAGAGCTCAGAACAATCAATCACATGCTCCTCGCTGAGACCAAATATTTTTCTGGTGCACTGTCAATCCACTCACCTTTGACTATCACAGGAATCTCTTCGCTACGGTTGGAGCGTCTGGGCTCAGAAACCAAATTGATCTCATAGTCACATGACAGGAAGCTGTCTCCAATCACCCTCAGAATCAGTGTGGTCTCTGAGGAGTTCCCAGCAGGTGCTGTCTGCTTTATCTTCTGAGACTCTCCGCTCCTAAATCTTTGGTAAAACCGGAAGATGAGGGATCCCTTCTCCTCTGGGGCACTACAAGTGGCTATGAACTCCTCACTCTCGTAGGGCATAGTCTTATTCAAATGGAGAATGGGGGTCTGAAGACCTGAGCAGAACCCCCCCCCCAAGTCAAACATTAATTACTGTGTCAGTCATTGATACATACCCATATTTTTCCCTCAAGTATAATAGTGCATAATCTGTCCTTTTGCAAACACATTATATTTGGATGATGGATGTTAACAGATTTTAAAACTGCAGGGCCTGAGGACATTCTTGTATCACTATGAACAGCAACAATTATAAGTGTTCTAAATAAACAAAAATTATTAGAAATAGTGTATTTTGCTATAATTGGTAGAAAAGATCCACCCCATGGATATTTTGAGAACCCCACTTTTGTACAATTAATTAATAAGCATTTATATTTAAAATGAATCCTTTGCTTTTAAGTTCAAATACATTTTATTACAACACATTGGTAAGTCGAAGTAATTAAATCTACAGCAATTTTGATTTTGAATGTCAGCAGGATTATTGTAACATAATTTAAGAGTGGAGTTATTATTTTGGGGTTTGCTACAGTTGGTTTGCTAATTTTAATTAATTTTAATAATGCTAATAATTAATTAATTTTAATCTCCCTACAAAATGTGGAAAATTCCTTGAGCAGGACACCAACAATTAAAAAAAAGTGCAGTTTCCATGGCATAACCTTTGCAAAAGATTAGCAAAGCCTGAACATCTACTATGGTTTCTATTGAATACATTCAGGTTTAGTTTTATAATATCAGTATATAGATTCCAAAATCCTTCACAACCAAAAGAAAAATCACAGTCAAATCCAACCATCAGTATAGAATAATAATATCATAACATCAAAATGTCATCTTCATGTCCAACGTTACCTGTGACATCGAGTTTTTGGATGAAGCTGGCTTTGCTTTTGTCCTTGACTGTGACCCGACATTCATAATTACCAGAGTCAGCTGCCCTGGCGGGGTTTAGTTCGTATTCCACCAGGTCCTCTGTGGTGGTAGATGAGTGGATGACAACATCGTCCCTTGTGAACTGGAACGTATGCGTCAGGTTAGGGATGCTGTCAAGGCTGACCCCAACCTGGCAGCGAATAATCACTGGCGTCCCGCTCTGAACCGTGCTGCTGGGTTTGATTGAAAGGCCAACGGTGTCTATGGTGTATGCTGTAGATACACATGTCACATAGCAACGCAAACATGCACAAGAGTCAGAAAGGAATAATGTCAGCTGGATTACATGAGTGGTAAATACAGAACAATGGTCAAGGTCACCTATTCCCTCTGCAACAAAGCTGAAATCTAAAAGAGGGCACTCATAGGCTACAAATCTACTGCAGAGAGAGCAGAAGATGCTGAATGAAGAAAAAAAACCCTCAAATAAAAAGTGTGTGACCCTGCCTGACTCCTGTGGGAGCGTTGTGCTGATTTATCCCAGCTTTTGCTCTCCTTCAGCAAAAACAGTTCAGTATCACCTGCCTCAAGAGCTGTGAAACAATTACTTAGTTCACATCCTGAAAGTAGTCCTATTAGTATTGGCTCCGTGGCTGAAGTGGGACCGAGGCAGTGAAAGATTCCAACTCAGCCACTGTAGGAGGTTTGTACAAACTGAGTTCAGAGTAACAGAGTTAATAATTTATAAAATAATCATCACTCAAGATGCCCCAACTAGGGTTTCATCCCGACAGGCATAAAACTGATGGAGGAAAATCTTCTGTTTCCTAAACAGATTAGAAATAGTTGTGTGATAGTTCAACCCATCTATCACACAACTATGATGACTAAATGGACATGTTGTACAATTTTAATTTTCTTCATCTTCTAATGAAGAAATGTTCCTATTTTCATGGAATCACTGTCTTTAAAGTGACCCTGGAGGTTGGGTTTCTACAAACTACATCATCTTGACTCAAAGCTCCACAAAAGCATGTTGGAAAGTTGGAGGGGTCATGGAATGTCACATTTAGATGACTGTCACTGCATTAAGCTGTCAAAATACTAGATAATGATTGATCTCTCAACAAGGTTATTTTCAAGAACACATACAGGTATAGCAATTTTAACGGAGTGATTCATTCATCATGGGCGGCACAGTGGCGCAGTGGGTAGCGCTGTCGCCACACAGCAAGGCGGTTCCTGGTTCACTTCCCGCTCTGAGCGGAGTTTGCATGTTGTCCCCATGTCTGGGTTCTCTCCGGGTTGTCCAGCTTCCTCCCACCTCCAAAAACATGTGCTTCAGGTTAATTGTCCGGTCCCAAATTGACTGTAGGTATTAGTGTGTGTGTGTGTGTGTTTGTCTGCATCTCTGTGTGGCTCCACGGTGCACTGGTGTCATGCTTGGAGTTTCCCCCACCTCACATCCTGAGCCAGCTGGGATAGGCTCCAGCACCCCATGACCCGCAACAGCGGATGAAGAGGTTGTGAAAATGAAAGAATGAATGAATTCATTCATCATTTCCGGAAACATTATCACTTTCTAGCCCGGTGATCAAAAGATTGATCTAATGTAAATTCATCAAACATGAAAGAAGAGTCATAAGCTGCTTAGCTAATCTTAGTTTACAACATGGTTTGTTCCACCTCCAGTGCTCACTAATTAATAGTGAAATCTCTATTTTAACGTGTAGTAAAATTGTTCTATGAAATGATCGCTCATCATATTGTGACACAAGATACAAACACTTCAACCCAAATTTATCGTGTTCTAATGCTATTCCAAATAGAATATACTGTGGTATATTCCTTCAAGCTCATGCTGATTGGCAGTTTACCCAGCTTTACCTGACAAATAAAAATAGGTTCAAAAACTTCAAACTCAAGAGTTGAAAATTGCAAGGAGACCAGGAGTGCATGAGCCAATGCCCATTCCTGCTCAAAACAACTGTGAAGCAGTGACAACTTGTAGTCTGTAATACAACAAAATTGAATAATCTGAAATGATCTTTTCACTTTAGCAACTCTCTAGAGCAATTAATAATCGAGAATCAAACGTTATGTGATGTAGTATTACTTACATGACTGCCCTCTGGCACATTGCCCTGTGTTTGGAGAAAAGCAAAAAAGACAGAAGTGAGAGTCAGATTTACTGTAAGAACATCAGTTTTTCTTGAAACAGCAGAACCCTGGTTCCTTACAGAAGTGTAGGACACTTGTGAGGAGCAGCAGCAGGTTGGGGGGTCTGGAGTCCATACTGAGTGTTGGTGGTTCACTATGGTATGATTAAAATACAGATAGTTGAGGAGACAGAGGCCAGAGGGGCAGTCAGAAGGACATGGGAGGGACAAAGGAAGGGAGAGGTGGAGAAACTGTGTCAGACAGTGGTGGAGGGCTGTTCCCTGTCTTATCATGTAAACTCCATGTGCTGCTTGTCTGACTAGGAAATGGTTGTTAGTTTATCGGGAATTGACCATTTGTTGTGCTTTTTCATGTGAAAGTAGAGCAACTTGAACAAATCTGTTGAAACCCTCTGGCTTTCTCAGTTAAGCCTGGTGTGGAGGGTGTTTCCTATTAATTCTACCACCATTATGATGTAACTGCGCATTCTGTTTTTCACACTCAGCAATATTAAAGACTTGAGGGTTGATCTGAATCAAACTATCCACAACAACAGGAACCATGCAAGGGCCTGACACTACTTGACCCAAACATCTCAATATATAATTGTTAATGCTGTTTGTTGTGTCTTTATTAAACTACTTAAAGTTTCCACTGAGTCATGATCACATTCCCAGTTAATGTGGATGATAATTTCGCTATAGGATCAATATATTTCCTCTGGCAAAAAGTCCCTCTTGTTAAAACCATGGGTTGATGGAGCCACAGAACCATTCAAAACATTCAGTCGAAGCTCTTACAATGTTGCAAGCTTTAAGGGCATGGTAATGATTTATATATCATCAGGCAACACAACATAATGCCAGACATAATCATAATGGCTACAATTTGAGATACCAGATCCTCTTTTAATCTGCAATCCAGTTGAAGAAGAGCAGGTATTAATGCTGGACAGCTGTAGATTAATCTCAAGTACAGTGGTTGCTATGGATTCTCCATTAGAATAAGGAATCCTCTAAGGAGCAGTCACTCTACTCAGTACAGTGTATTCCTCACAATATTACTAACGGCAATATGTAGAATGGACTGCAATAGTAAATTCTCCTTTTCACTGCCAAAATGCTGTACTATGCAAAGATTTTATTGCTGAGAGGGTTGTTTTGATTTTATTCAAATTGTGTGTCCAAATATATGCGAGGATACAATGCTGTGCTGCAACCTGCAATCCTTTCGTGTGACCACTAAGAGCTGCTGAAGACTAACCAGAGAAAGATGCAGGAGAAGTCCACACGATCTGCTCTGCAGCTCTATCTGCATGACTCTCCCTCCCACATTCATGTGTCCCACATTTTACAAACAGCAAATGCTTTCAGGCTGCAGAGAGGTACATTTTATTTTTCCCTGAGCTGATACAGAGGTGGGAGACCAGCGTGTTACAAGGACACAAACTGTTCCCTCTGACCATAAATGGTCCTAATCAGCCTGGTCAGGCTACTTCCCACTGCTTGTATTTGTTAACAGCACATTGAGAAGGGCTGCAGTCGTGTTATCCTGCTGTTGATGAAAGTATGTCCTTGCACAGCCAATAAGATAATGGTATGGAGATGTTTTTCAGTCTTTCTGATAATAGTCCCCAATGAAGATGTGAGCCCAGATGGAGATTTGAATGTAGATTTTGCAGTTTTATGGGTGGGTTTCACATTTCATCCAACTTGACATTGTCTAACACTGCAGATGTTTGCTCAAAGTATGCAGAAATGATAGCTTCCAAGCTTTCCCCATGAGGCAGTTGTGTCCAGTGAAACATTAATTGGGTATTTTTAAGTCTGCTCATTACATGGCTTGCAGAAGATGATCCACATTGAATGTTCTGTGTCAGCCAGTATGAAGGCAGAAATAGGACTCCCCTGGTGCCAATAGTCCTCTGATGGTGTCAAGTGTGCTAAGAGAGGGGTTCTACAAATAACCCATTTCAGGAAATATCATTACCTGTGCAGCAAAATATAACAGAGCTCAAAGCCAAGAAAGTCTCAATACAGTCACAACCTGCACAACTCCTCTTTCCACTAACTTTGGCATTGGTTAAAATTGAGTTAAGCTAAATTAAGTTGGTGTGCTCATAGCACAGTGGTTTCAGCATCCACCCCAGGTATGGAGACTGTGGTGGCTATAGGTTCAGTTCCCACTAAAGGCCCTTTGCCTCATGTCAGCCTCACACTATTTCTCCTAATTTCATGTCACAATCACCAGCTGTTATATTCTATAAAAGCAAATTCAAAGAAAAAAGTTGATAAGTTCTGTAAGCAGTGAGCAGGCAGAAGGCTCAGGTTGACAGTTGTGTGCTACATCTAGTTAGAGGGGAAGACTGAAGCCCCTGAGCAAGGCAGGATGGTGCCTTGGCATTGCTCGGGGGGTGAGCTGGTACCTCACACTGCAAATGTTTTGGCCCACCCAAGTCTTGAACCGGCGACTTCTAGTCTCTAGTCCCAGACTTTGTGGACTGAGCAACTGCCGCCCCCAAATACAATTACTATCCAAAAAATTTAAAAAATTGCTCCATAAACTTTATCAAAATCACAGCCCCTACTAACTTTATTAGGTTTCCACTGGAATGTGTAACAAATGTTCGCAAACTACAGAAATTGTTTGAACAGCATGTAAAGCTCAACTCCGGAGAGGTTTTTGTCTTTGGTTTGGATTGTGGAGCATGCTGTAACAAAGAGGAACATTCAAAGGCTTGCCTTGGAAACATTTTTTTCCAGTTAGAAAAATTGTAATTGCAAAATCTGTGTGTGGGTAGAGCATTTTAAAAGTGAACTAAAGAAATGTGCCTATATTGCTCTAAATTACACCAGTACTGCAGGAACACATTGGAGGAGAAAGAGAAAGCTATGGGGAGAGTAAAAACTGAATTAGACTTCTACTTATGGGCTTATTTGAAATACTACAGAATAATAAAACATTCCATTGATATGTGAAATTTGCTGCAGCTCATTGGCAAATGTCTTCCTGACATTCATGTCCAGTTCCTCTATAATGACGACGGCTGCCATTGCTCTTTTTGGAACATTAATGACATTATATTGCATAAAATAATCTCCACATTTCTGTTAACTGTTCCAGCTACAGCCAAATGTTCAAAAAGCCAGGCTACATCTTCTCCTCCCTATGACTGTGCTTTTCCACCGAGTGTAGACATTTGCATTCCCTGAGGGTTTGTGCATCTCTTACTGTGTTGGATGAAAATCCCAACAAATGATGTAACCCATGACCTCAAAACAGGTGATCCATTCCAAATTGACATCTTTTACGTCAGTATTAGAATATTGTCTAGAAATTTGAATCACTTGTGCTTTGGATATGCTGCTCAGCCCTAGGTAAACTATGTAGCCGATGTTGAAGTCACAATTTCACATTTTTACACACATGCAATGTACAGTATACAGTCATGCAAATCCAAAATAATTTGTTGCTACAACTGTGTGTTATTTTCTTCCAAACTTAGGAAAACCGGAAAACATATGACAGGAGCACTACTTAATGCAAAAGTTAATGTTAATGTCTACCGAAGGTTAGCAAACATGTTTAGCTCATATTCAGTAATCTAATGCCATATGTTTTCAGCTTTAACCTGACTATACTAATGTTAGCTAAATATCAGGAAGAGATATGCAAGTTGTTGACCTCCTTTCCTTGAATGAGTGATGACTGCAGATTGCTCCTTCTCTCCACTCTTTCTTTCACAGCCATCCACTACTGTAATGGAGTAAGTTTTTACTGAAGGTTTTGGTTGCCTTGGGAGCAACGTTGTTTTTATTTACAAAAAGTTTCACACTATACCAAACTGAACAAGCATTTTTGCTGATGATTTCTATGTCCTCCATTGTGTAGAGACGCACCGCCTTCAAATGCAGACTACAGTATTTCACTCAAAGAAGTATAATGTCCCAGCAGGGTGCACTGTGGCTCATTTCTCATTGATTCCATCCAAATCTGCCATAATGGGACTGGAGTTGGCCAACAAGAGATTCAAAAGCACAAAACCTGTCTGCTGTTTTTTCCTTGTCTAAATCAGAAAGTATGAAAGTTAAAAACAAAAAAAAATTGTGAGGTGACGTGTGTGTGATTCTTTATCTCAGTGAAAGCATCTGACATTTGAGTGCAGGTGCATGTGTGTTGTCTCCTCAAACCAAGACACAAACTTGCTAAGGGTCATGGTGTAAATTATATCTTTCCCCCAAGCTCTTTACTGACCTTATTCCTCTCAGACTATCAAACAATTTCTGGTGTCAAACGTCAATTGGACTCAAGCATGCAGACTTGAAACCTCTATAGTGATACAAGAGCAAAAACCAATTTAATTTTAGCTTAAAATGATTTACTGTAACAAAGAGGAGTTTCAAAATGCTTGCCAAGGAAACATTTTTATTTCTGCGGTTGGGTAATTTGTAATTGCAAAATCTGTGTGTGGGTAGACCTGAGAAGTGAAAGAAACTGTGTGGTCTGTATGCTTTCCTTCAGTTCAAACACAAATAACACAGTTTGTGCAAGAGATGAGAAAATGCACAAAAATTCAAGACAATGGCTTCACTATAGATAAAAGTTTTAATAGTAATAGAAGAAATGTACCTATTTCGCTCTCAGTTGCACGAGAACTGCTTTAACACACGTCTGAAAAGAAAAAGAAAGTTATGGGATGAGTAAAAACTGAATTAAACTTCTACTTATGTGACATACTACGGAATAACAAAACACTATATTGATATGTGAAATTTGCTCCTGCTCATTGCCAAATGTCTTTCTGACATCTGCTGTATGTCCATTTCCTCTAGATGATTGACATTATATTGCATAAAATAGTCTGTACATTCAAAGTGTATGCTTTCTGTTAACTGTCACAGCTTCAGCCAAATGAGCAGAAAGCCACGCTACATCTCCTCCTGTCTAGCATTGTGTGTTTTGACAGAGTGTAGCCAGTTGCATCCCCTGAGGGTTTGCGCATCTCTTACCAGGTTGGATGAATTGAGAATGGGAACTGTGTTGATGAGGGACAATGTGGAGATGTTTCTGCCTCTGGCGCAGCAGCCTGCAAGAGTTGAAGCTTTGAGGCTATCTGTTGCACGCAACCTCTTCTCTGTTGTCTGTTCAAGTGTCATTACTATTCTGTTTCTCTTATTTATTTACTTTTCTTTCCTACTTTCATCCTTATCACACTCTATCTATACTCCACTGTCTGTTTTTGCAATTCTTTCCCCCTTTCACTCTTTTCTAAATAGGTCTTATGGCTGACTTTATTCCTCTCTGTCTCCTTCTGTCCTCCTTGTTCCACCCACCTCATGTCTGCTGAATCAATAATAAATGATCTGAGAGGCTTGGATGTGACAGGCTCTCTGAATTCACTCTCACAGGCTTACTGGAGAGAATCACACAAAGCTCCAGGTCCTGGTACAGCAGCAGCTTTACAGCGGGACAATGAAGCAGAGGTGACACGCTGAAAAGTCATGCTCATTGTTCCGTACTGAAAAACATTAACGGATGTGTGCATCACGGCACAGCTAGCCTTCAAACCTCCACTTGCTGCTCTCTCACACAGCACATGCATCACAGTGTGCAGTATGCGGACAGCTCCATCACAACTACCTCAGGGGGTCATTTCTCTGAGTCACATGCTGTGTACTCACCACACAGAAAAACCTGGATCCAAGGCCTCCTCACATTCACATGCTGGTTTGAGCATGAGCCTAACTCGTCTCCTGTCCTATGCCTTCTTCTCTTCATTGTAAGATGCAGCAGAATCTAACATAGGCTGAAGTGTCCTTGAGCAATGCACTCCAAAATTATACACACAAGCACATTTAAAAAGATTTCAAAAAAAGTAAAAATAATGTGCTTCCATCCACCCCTGTTGTACGATTACATTATGAGCTGTGTGCTTTTGACATTTCCATAAAGGTTAAGCAGATGGATGGAAATGCACTTTGTTTAGTTTTTGTTTGGTTTATCCCCTTTGCAGTGGCTATTCTTCCTGGTACAAAAGAAATCACAACAAAACATCCTGAACGTCCTGACAAATTCAATTTAAACCAAAAACATCACAATAATTAATCCTGACAAGAATCTTGACACATACAATAACTAACTACCAGCGGTGGGTGAGATTCCTTTGAGTGGTTTCCTTCACTGTTTATCAATCGTCCTATATTAGGAATTAGGAATTAATTATTGTTTATTATTGTTATTTTTTTTGTCATAACTAGCTGCACTGCATTGTAAGTACTTATATTCATTAATATTTTTAATCTCATTCCTGTATTTTTTTAATACATTCCTGTAGTTCTCCAAATGCAATTCTGAGCTATTTAAAGATATTTTGCTCATTAAAATATCTCAACCAAATTCAACATACTTTTTAAAGCAGCCTGGCGGTTCCCCAGGTAAAACTTTGCATTTCCAATAAAGCCTCCAGCTACAGTTATCAAGCATTCAGGATCTGTTTACACTTGGCTTTAAAACACTATAATTAAAGTTGATCTACTGGTGTTTTACAACCAGCATTAATGCAAGATTGCATTACCTACATCCTACTCAATTTTCTGTCTATGATAGGTCTCCTAATGGAGATGCTGAGCTTGGTTCCACATACCTCACATTCTTCTTGTGCTACCACAACCAGGACCAAAACGTCAATCGTTTTATTGGAATGCCCTATCAAATCCCACAGGAAAAATGCCGACAGCAGCTTTAGGTATACAATGCGTGTGTGTATGTGTGTCATGTACGCGAGATTATTGGTGGAGAACAAGCTCAAAATAGCCTCCTCCGTACAGAGCTCTCTCCAGAGAGGAGAATCTTTCTTTGGGTTCTCATACATCATGAGATAGATGCTGGTTTGTCTTCAAAGTAAAGTGCTGACACACTAGAGTGAAGAAGAGTCGGCACAGCGATGAGGGAGGCAAAGAGAAGGCTCATGATCTGTCATGGAGGTGTATTGTTAGTACTCCAACATCAGAGGCTGAGCAAATGGTGAAATGATATTCAGTATATCTTATCTTAGTTTTTCCTATGACACCCAGAACATGTTTGCAGTTGTTAGATGAAGGAGGATGCCTGTTCAAAGGTTGGATTTATTTCATGAGCTAGTCTCTCCAGCATCAACAAGAGAATGTATCAATCCTCACGAGAGCTGTTCCACCTCAGTGAATCATGAGTTCTGATTAAAGCCTGCGTTTAACCCCAGATGAAATCTTGAGGGTCCATCTAATGGTAGGAGGGCATCTGGGAGAACGTGCTGACAATCCATATGCTCATTATGGTAAATTTTATGATAAAAGGCAAAAGAGTCGCTCCTCTGCAGAATCACAGTACAGATCTCAGTCAGACTTAGAGCATTGTGTAAGAGGAGAGAAAAGCGTGCTTCTGTACACCTACCACACAACATCTCAGAGTTACTGTGTGCTTGACACTTCTCATATCAGAAATTTAGAAATGTTTCAGATTGCAAATTTAGAAAAAGTGCAAAAATGTTTAAATTTTAACATTTTGCCACAAAAGTAGCAATATTTATCATGTGTATTATTTTGGCGTGTTTTCCCTAATGTTGGCAATCCTGGCTGATCTGCTGTTCCTAGCATCATGCAGTGAGCTGAGCTACGTCAGGTACAGCTAACAGAAATAGCCTCTCAATAGTGAATAGATGCATGATTTCCCTCTGTGAGTTGATTCCGTGTGCTTGGTCAGAAAATAAATGCTACATAAACTGAATAAAGGTCATAAAGTTTTTCACTGAAGCAGCAGCAAAGTATTTTTACCACTGAGCTGCAGTGTATTTTAAATTTCTTTTCACCGTTAAATCATGAAACTATTGTGCAAATACAGATAGCAATATGGCCGAATCTACACGGCTTGACATTTTTGCTTATTTCCTCAGCAAATGTCATAACAAGTGATTTTTTTATAAAGAAAATACCAGCACACAGGGGAGATGCACTTGGTGAGAAAAGTGTTAATAGAAGGGAAGTGAAGAGAAAGTAATTTATTATTGAGCGTGAACATGCAGTGTTACATAACTCTAAGCATTTGTCGAGTTTGGCCTTTATAGCAGAACAATGTGTCTCCTTTGGAGGGAACACTAATTAGCTGGAAAAGACACAGGACAAAATTAAGTTAAAATGGATGATTTTGGCTCTGAATTACCCTCTGCCCCCCCTTGGCAAATTAAATACTGAAAATTTACATCCTAATTTTAAGTGTCTCTATTTACTTCAGTGGAGCATCCCACCAGAACATGAGTCAATCAAAATGTCCTTGAATACAGAGGGAGAATAAACAGGAGGAAACACATCTTAATCTGTTATTTAGTGCCAACAAGCCCCCACATGTACCCTGAAGTCACTGCAAGGGACCAATTAAACGCTAGATCCAAGCAGCAACCTTAATCAAGTCAAAAGAACCATTGTTAAAAGATACTTTTCAATGTTACTGTAATTAAAAGGAAGAAAAATCCAGATCTCATAACACACTAAAGAGTTTTGAAGAGCCTGAGGGAAGACTGAACATGAGAAACTCTGTACATTCTTGATTAAAAGCTCTGCTTCCACTGCACTTTCCTCCAGGTCAGGTAAGGATAACGTCCAGCTCTGCACTCAGTCTGAGGTCCACCTATAGGCAACCTTGATGCAGATGGAGAGAGGGCAGGTGAAAAAGGCAAGTGAGGACGACTTTCTTAAGTTTCCTGGAATTCGTCTCCTGGTAATAAAACCCAACTGCTGGTTTAGAAAGTTGTATAAGTAGTAATATAAAAGAATAAATGTTTAAATAATATAATAATATATGACTGCTCCTGAAGAAGGATTTGCTACCCAACTATCCATGTTCAAATAGTCACCTTTGAATTTCTAAATTTTTGATCATACTTTTAATTATATTTAATCATAGATACGTACACACATAATTCACATTCATTCAGGTGTATTTATTAGTGTGCATATTTTTTGACAGACACTTCCCACACGTACGTTGGTCTGAAAAGCTGTGTAGCTCCAACTGGACTTTAGCTGTGAGTTTACTCCCTCTGGTTAAAAAAAAAGGCAAGGCGTGAATACAGCTCAACAGCCAATCAATGATCAATGATATATTTCAATCACACACACACACACACACACACACACACACACACACACACACACACACACACACACACACACACACACACACACACACACACACACACACACATACAGCACATATGTCATATATGTATAAATTACCATATTTTATTTTAATGCTTAAGTTTTTAAATGTTAGCTACATATAGATTTATTAAACAACTCAAATTTCTCTCTCCTTTAATTGAGCTAAGAGATATGATGTGCATATGGGAACCTCTTGCTGTAGCTGGAACATTCAACCCTTCAGTCGGAAAACACAGCCTGTCTCTGCCTTTCGATCAAGAAACATAAGCTGCATAATCAATCATTTGTAAACTTGTATCAAACTTGCACTCAGCCATGTTCGGGTTTGTTCAGCATTAGTTTAACCGAAGATTAAATCCGGACAGAGCAGTCCACTGCTGATCTAACTCTCTTTATGTTGATTTTTTTTTTTTTATTTCTCTGCTGCCCTGGAACACAATCTTGCAGAAGAGACCCGTCATGAATGAAATGTGATTTTATTTAACAGTAGTCAATTTCTCTGGATACCTATGCTGAGAATATTTGTTTCATTGAATCATTTTTGCTCTATATTTCATCATCTGCACAAAAAGCAGAGAGGGGGGATCAAAATGTGCTCAACTCAAAATTCAGGATAGGTTAGACTCACAAGGAAGCCCCACCACTCATGTACACAAAGACAAGATATGTGATATTTCAGTTACATATAAATATGTTTCTACATTTAAAAAAGAACAATATGACTGCAGAGCTTCAGACCACCATCAACACTGAAAAGTCTCACCAGGAGGGAGGGACCATGGAAGGAGATAAAAGCATGTGATGGAGAACAGATGCACTGCAGCACTTGACTGTCTGCTCGGTTTGAAGAGACTGATTATAGTGCTAAGAGGAGGTGAATGTCTCCAAACCCTAAGATGGAAATGAGACCCACCAGGGTTTGGAGTGATGGAAGAAAGAGAATGAAGAAAAAAAAAGTTTTTTCTTCTTTATCCTTAACCTTTGCTATTTCTAGAGACAAATTGCAGAGCAGATGAAAAGACCAAACAAGCCAATAATCAACGGGCTGAACAAAACCTGAGACCTCTGCTGTGTTGTATTCAGACATGAGACTTGTTATCTGCTTTGAAACCTCGCTCCAGCCATTCACGTCTCTTTGAAATCACCAGAGAGATGTGTTGCATTCCATCTATTCATTTCTTGTACCCTTGGTTCTTCTTGATGTATCCAAGCAAAAAAAAAAATGACAGGGAGTTTTGTTAAGGAATGATAATAGAAAATATCTGTGAAGAACATAAAGAAACTGTAACCATAGTAATGGCTCTGTCAATAATGAGGAAGCTCTCTTCAGGGCAGTCCTCTTCATCTGTGAATAACAAAAGGATTCAAAGATGCTAGTGAATAGCTTTGATTTCACGGGATCAACAGGGAAAAAAAGATGAATGTGCTATGATGCATAGAGTTCATAAACAAGATGAAAAGCAACAACCCACAGATGCATGCCCTATCCCCTGAGGTTGATTCTGACCAGGGAGACGATGGTCATCAACTCTTTGAGGACCAAGTGCAGCGGATGGTGTATGACTATTGCAGATATTTAAAATACATTTATTTGATATTCCTATTACCTTGATATTCTTATTCTGGAATTAACCTTCCATGCATGTTATTAGATCACCAGTAGCAGCTCTGGTGAAGATTTTTGGTGGATAATTGTCAGTATGGTGCACGGAAACATGTCAAATAACACAAACACCCTTGCTATGCTTCTATAACCTTTCTTGTCTGAGTAATTCACACATACTCATACAGTGGTGGCATATGTCCCATGCAAGGCACCTCCTTCTCATTAGTAGGGGTAACCATTCACACAATCACTTACACACCAATGGAACAGGGATGGTCATCAAACTACTGATGTTAACAGCCAGTCTCCAATCCCCCTCCAGTCAAGTTGGATCTGAGGTTGACAAAGTCAACTCCATGATGATCTAGGGCCCCAATCCATACCACCTCTGCACACACAAGTGCACACTTGCATATGTAGAAATGCGCAGGGTTTAGGAGGACACCATATTTTACGTGCTTTTTAGTTTTTACTGCCAATTATAGCTAGTCACACTGGCTCTTTTAAAGCAGAACTGTGTGTGAAGAAGAACAGATTCTGAAGCAGCGTGTACAGAAATAAATGTTCTCTTCAGGGAAATGGATTGCAAACATAATTATGCACATTTCTTGACCTATCTGGACATGTCCTCCTTTCTCCATGTGTAAAAATAGACAATCGACAACCCACCAGATCAACACATTGAATTTATGAAACATACTGTACATTAATTGGCCATGATGAATTCAAAATGAGTTGATTTGATGTAGTTATCCCTAGTGGGTGAACTATGAAAGAAAATCGAGATATGTAAAGCAAATGTGAGAGAAACCAGGCCAAGAGGAAAAACAAAACCAAACCGAGATTAAGCTTTTAGGACCTATGCTCGCCTCTCTCAAGGGTTAACCCTGGATCTTTGTACTGCAGCAAAGCACATGGCTCAGGTTTGTTCTGCACAAAAACCCCTTGTGGCACAGAGCATGAGGCATGCGAGAGGCTGAACAAGTCAGGGACGTGCTGCGCCATTTTCTAATTAATTCGGAAAAAAAATCTCCCTACCACCCCCCCCCCCCGCCGCCCTCCTTTACACACATAAATGTAGGACCTGCAGATCGGTTCATCATTAATTCAAAATGCATGTGGTTAAATGAGATGATTCATCAGAACTACCCATGATATTGAATTCACTGAGTGGTTGGTATGCTTCAGAAATCAATACACATGTTGATTTAATGTAGAGTTAACAAGTAGTTCTTGAGTGAATAATTCCACAGTAGATAATATGAGTTATTAGAGTACATAAGACAGGGTTTTAATTACATCAGAGACGACATTTTGTACCTATTTAAAATGAATGTGGCCTTTACCTGGAGAACAGGTTGCCAGATGGCAGCGAACCTACATTCTTTTGACCCCTAACCACAATCCTTTCCAGTCCGGATCACCTCTGATATATCCTGAGCTCTCACGCACTCTTCAAAAACTTTCTCGTGGTTGTTACGCTGAGATATTCTGTTTTAAAATGCATGTAGCATCAAAGAGGGCTCATACAGGTCTCAACACACACACACACACACACACACACACACACACACACACACACACACACACACACACACACACACACACACACACACACACACACACACACACACACACACACACACACGCACACACACACACACACACAAAAAATATCTATCTGCTGTAAGATCAAAGTACACGTATTTTTCAGAAACGGGTTAATGTTGGCATAAACCACAGGAATACGCGAGAAAAGATTTTAAAATAAAAATAAAAAAATGCTTGTAGCTTTTGGCCTGGAGATGTGATCATCATGCAGGAGTGGATTTGATCACACAAGGTGATGAAATCCAAGATACAGACCTTGTTGCTAAGCAAATATTACCTCAAAAGTTCAATTTTAAACGATTACATTTAGTTTTTCCTCATCATTTAGTTTTTCCTCATCATTCCTCATGGGCCATGAGTTTGACACGTGTATAGAGTGTTACAACCCTTAACCATAACTACACTAAATACTTTAGTATCTACTGTAGGTGAGGGTTGATTTGGTCATTTTAAATCATCATCCTTCATTAGATTGGTCCTCCCTTGTTTGGATTCCATTTTTGCTAAATGGAAACAATAAGCTCATCCTTAATTTTTTGTTACACTTTTTGTACATGCCAATTAAAGGGGAATATACTTAATGACCTGCTGATGGTTGCTGTAAGTTTCCCCAAAATATTTTGCATGAACAGGAATGCACATTTCCATTTCACTTCATTAACTTTAAGTATGCATGCTTTTTTTTAATTTTTTTTAAATTTTTTAAATTTATTTATTTATTTTGCATTATACAGTAATAGTCAACAGGCTTCTGCTGGAATCTTGGGTTGCACAGAGATTTGAGAAATATCCAAAGTTCAGAAATACCTCCAGGCCAGGCAATGCAAATGCATAGGCACAATATTAAAAATCTAAATGATCTGAAATACCCAACATCCAGAAGTGAAGCAATAAAATAGGAGACATGGCTTCCTTGGTTTTACCTCTTTTTGATAAAAGTAAGTTCACAATGCACTGCAGTGGCTGAGAAGTAATAAAAGTATGCACAATCCTCTACTGATTCAGGATTCTAATTTAGATCTAATTTTAGCCTTTTGAGAAGAAAAGCAAAACTGAGCAAGCTTTTTAGTATGCAAGGAACTATGTTCAGGTGTTGCAATGCACCAATCCTGTCATTCATGCTAAAAATCACTAGTGAGTATGAAACAGAGTAAGTAAGTCTTTCTAGTTTAGTTCAGGTACACACACACACACACACACACACACACACACACACACACACACACACACACACACACACACACACACACACACACACACACACACACACACACACACACACACACACACACTCCAGTTAACTTATCTTGCAGTAATCCTGATCCAGCCTGGATCATTCAGGTCCTGCAATAGTAAAAAATGTTTGCTACAACCTTGATAATTTATTAATGTTAAAAGGAATTAACTTAAGTCACTCTCCGCTTCATGTGAAGGATACTGTTGCAGCTGCTGACAGAAAACCTCCCTGTTTACATTTCTCCCTTCAAATGAAGTACTAATGTATGAACATACTCTCTGCAATTTCTAACTTTTGCATGGTGGAAATGATTTAAGAGAAAAACTAGTCAAGGTATGAGGTCAATCGCGCCTGAGTTACACCACATGATAATTCATTATAATAGATGTCGGGCTGAGGAACACACAACTCTGACTTGATTTTTTTCCCCTGAACTTTACCTGAACTGCCTCGAAAGAGAAAAAAACTGCATATGCACAGTCGTGTGTTCACACTGCTGTGGGGCTCCAAAGGCTATTTGGGTGTTGCGGGTGTAAATCACCCTCATTGATGCATGGACGTTATAAGAACAGTTGTGTTCTCATCCACAGTCCACATTTGAGACTATCGCACGGCGTTGCTGTTGGTGATGCTGCAGCGAATCCTGGACTTAAAAAAAAAGTTTACAGAAAGAGAGCCTGAGCTGAAGGCTTGGGGCAGATTCATCCTGGTGGGAGGATACAAGCTGACACACATTTCTGAAGATGTTAAAGAAGGACAAACCCCTGTCTGTGCAGCCAGTGATTATTGTGCTACTGTGTGAGCTGTCGATGGCTCAGACAACTTCCATCCTGCTGCAGAGAAAGTGGGGACACAGCAAAGCAATGGCATTTACCCACAGGTCTGTCACTTTACAACTTTACAGCACAGCATAATGAAAAGAGCATGACGATTATAATCAGATGGAGTGACATGCAGCTGCAAGAAGGGATTAGAGTGGTGAATATAAACATAGAATCCCTCAGGTTTCAATTAAGGATTTTAATTATAGCTAAGCACAGGGCATTCATGTCTGCTGTGTGGTATCAAACCAAATACATGACCAGCGGAAGACTCAAGGGAAATCTGTGTAAAGTAATTTAGAGGCAAGAACCACAGGCCAGTTTTTGTTACATACTTTGCAAAGACATACAGCAGAGGTGGACTTAAATCACACCCTGTCCTCAGCTTTGATTTGTTTCAGGTTATCATTGTCCTGTAAGTCATATCTTTTAATCCAGTGATGGGTGAATTTTATCAAGTATTTCCAAGTTGGCTTTGTGAATACAAAAGCCATAATCATGATATGTAGGACTGTGTTGCAGATAGGTTTTATAAAATCCTGTACAGTCTGACAAACTGCACTCTCAATCCAACTGAATTTGACAGTGCTTTTTGATCAAAATTTAATTCATCATTTGAGCGGAATAGTTCATGATATGTAGCCACTGCGGGTTCAAGATGAAGTCAAAGTAATATTGATGGGATCGGAAATCAGAACTCAAATGCAGAAATATGAGATTGAATATTCTCTCTTGTAGAGGATTGGGTCAAATATGCTTTCAGACCGGAATGTGCTGCTCTTGTGCAAAATAAAGGAAGAGGAGCAACCTGGATTGAGTATTTATGGGAGTTGGTGGCAGCAATCTGTGTGGAATATACTGAGGCTCATTATGCAGCCACCTACTGGACTTATCCTGGTACTGATGAACGATAATTCTGTCGGTGAACCAGAGCACATAGGGGTAGAACAGAGGTGGGGCTGATTACCAAGCTCAGAAAGGAGGAGTATTCTAATGATTCTTATGCTTAAAGAATAAGATTTTTTTTCTTTTAAAAGAACTATTAGCCTACGCACATTAGGAGGTAATTGCATTCAGGGGTAGCGAATAAGAGATGAAGAATGAGATAAACCAGAGATGCACTTCCTACTGCAATGTTAGTCATTTACTGGCAGTTACAGCTTATTGACGTAAATACACAACTCATTTGTCTATTGTCGTAAATCACAACACAATACTGCCCAAAGGTTTGTAGTTTGTATTTGAATGTATGGTATGTGTCCTGTTATAACACAGTGAACTCTGATACCACCGTGTTAGTTTGTCATTTAAGGCACAGCGGTGACAGCTAAAGGTCTGTGTTTTAAATGAACATGAACGCACAAGGTTTTCAGCTGTAAAATAGACCAGAGCCTCACATCTCTTTCATTAAATCTCTCTCCCTGACCATCTCTGAACATCTGACACTCAAAAGGGAAGACATTTATGAAATTGTGTTTCATTTTAAGGTTTTTTTCTACACTATACACTATAACTTCCCAAGATGTTAACGGTTAACAAGGAGTACCTTTCTCTCATTATAAGTCACAGTTTAAAGCATATATATGCATGGAATTTAACAGTAGAACACAGCTACAAATTTTCAAATTTTCATCAGTGTGGGTAGAATACCTACAAAATTAAAAAATTTGGACGACTGTTGAGAAGTGCAGATGTAATTGAAACAAAACAATTTAGTTGAAATCCTACAGCAAATTTTTCATGTCCGTGCCTGTGTGATTGCCTCTGAGAAGGAGATTTTACTTCTGAATGAATAATCGATCTTCAATGGAAATCAAATGAGGATAAATTCACACAATCAAACACATGACATGCAATCTGCGACTCCAGCCCGGTGCGTCAACTTGATAAATACACTACAATACATATGTTTGATGCTGAATGCATCAAATCTGCACCTGGAAAAAGTATGAAAGCTTGTTCAATAATGTGGTTCTCAATTTTTTTCCATTGGATTGATAGAAAGCGTAGATAGGGTCTACAAGCAGTACACAGAATTACATGACATTGGACAGAATGGCGCAAAAGAAATAAAGGGTTTAAGCTATAGTTTTTTTTTACTCAAACTGAGGATAATAAAATGTATCTGATAATAAAGTGGCCTCTGTGATGGATTATTATCAAAAGAACAGGGATCAGAGCCCCACAGAGGGTCCTAACTGCCCTACATTATGCAGTTATATTCTTATATCACAGACTGGGTCCTAATTCCCATGACAGTCAATCAATGGAAGCTGGAGCCATTGTAAAAATGGTTCAAAATGTTCCCTAATATATCACCTTAAAGTCATCTTTAAGGGAGCCTTTTTAGTTTGGAAATAAAACTGAATTTTTCATGCAGTGAGATCATACAAAGTCAATGTCAATGCAAAGACAAAGATGCAAATCAGTCTACACAACTACATAAATCCAAGTATTCAAGTGAGTTAAAGTGGGCTTGTGCCACTGGGTTGGTGGACACATACAGTTGTGTGGCGAGGACCAGGTGGAGCGCCTCCAGAGAGCCGCTGGTCTCTGGAGGAGACAGCTGGGTGTTGGAGTTATTAATACCTGCAATGACATCAGTCTGCTCTCATCTGGACCCATTTACCAGCAGGAGGAGAGCTCAGAGTTCTGAGATTAAAAGGTGGATTTAACAACTCAATCTGTCTGCAGCAGTGAGAGCCAGATGTATGTAGGTTGAGGGTACTGCAGACTGAAGGGTAAATGTTATCTCAAAAAGAGAAGAGAAGAAAGGTAATGACACTCTCTGGGACGAAGTAATGGCTAATGAACAGTAAATAATTCTTCTTTGATGAATAAATATGTAATATATATTGCTATCACACAGTGATAGTGCTTTTGAAGAAAATTACGTGAGTTGCACCAGACTAGATCTACTTTAGATTTGAATCCCTTCAGTAGGAACAGCTTATAATTTGTCTTTTGGTCAGACTGGCAGGACCCCAGTGTCTTGTACAGAAAGGTCATATGGAAACTACAACATGGCTTGATTAGATTTTAAATATAGTTGGGTTTGAGCACCACGGTGCACCGGCGTCGTGCCCGGAGTGTTCCCTGCCTCTTGCCTGTAAGTCCGCTGGCATAGGCTCCAGCAACTCTCATGACCCGCAAAAGCGGAAGAAGAGGATAAAGTAGATGAATGAATGAATGAATGAATGAATGAATGAATGAATGAATGAATGAATGAATTTAAGCAAATGAGGTACTGATCACTTTACTGTAACACTTTCCAGAGCGCTGTCTTGCAAAGATGACAATTGTTGTTGGTGATGCAACTCTGTTCTCTCTGATTTCTCTGTTCTCATCTTTCAGATGATCTGAAACTGACACCTTGATTTACTCCATAGCTGAAGTGAAAATGGATCATATCTGACATCTCTTGGCAAGTCAATATGGTCAAAATGGAAAAAGGGATTTAAAAAAAAAATACTGCAAATGCTGTTTTATCCTAAATGTATTTGTGTTTGTTAATTGTGTTGTACTTTTATGGTGAGAATAACGTTATTTCCAACAGGTTGCTATTTGTTGCAATTCACTATGGGCCTTGCACAGCTTACTTGAGAACAACAGAGTGGACATGAGTTAAAACTGACTGGAATCCTGAACCGCAGCCGCTTGTCATGAATTCAGTCACATTAAAATGTTCATCTTATTCACGCAGTAAAAATTTGCAAAAGAATCTATAAACTTGTCAGCTTTATTCTCTTGATAATTTCTCATGTCTAGATGGGAAGAGTAATATGCTGAATAATGTAGAAAAATATGTCTAGCATTTACTAACCTTTTGAAGACAATTAATCTGCTATATTTGTGTTACAGCTAGTGACAGACCTTGGTGTACCCATTTCTTTTCTACCCTAAAAGGAGGTGAGATCATGAACATGTAACACCCCTAATATTATCATCATCCCTTTTGAAAGTCTGCCTAAGTTGAAGCTCTGTGATACTCAGTGCACCAACATTAGCTCCAACTTTCCTCTGTACTCCTGACAGGCCTAAGTGCTGGTGAGAGCTGTCAGTGATAATTCGCTTTGAAGAGAAGGATTTATTTAAGTGTGTGAGAGAATTCTGTAAACAGCCTCATGTTTTTCTCCTCTTACATCCAAAATTTGAAATGCATGTGGTGAAGTCAGCTGTTGTGAAGGATAGTGGTGGATGCTGCTTGCCTTATTCCCAAATCTCACCTGGAGTGCTGCAACTCTAGCCAGGAACATGAAATGAGAAGCATGTTACCAAAACAGCAGTGGGCTAGACCCCCCCACTCAGGCGTGATTTGAAAAGATGTTTTGGCACATACTCAGGGAGGCTTTAAGAAAGGCACGGCTCTTGCGTTGGTCGGCCAAGCGCAGAGAGGCGTGGAGCAACTCAAGGATGAGCGGCAGCAATCTGCCTCACCCTGGCATGCACCTTCCTTCGGGAGACCCTGACAGTGTTGTTTCATGTTTTTGTTCTTTCTTTTTTGTCTGTCTTCATTTTACCTTTGCAAAACAACATCATTTGTCAAGAGAAAGGACTTTTCCATCTTTCTGTGGTTATACAGCTTTGCCTGTTCAGACTGTCAAAAGTATTGGAGTACTGAAACTCTTACAATATCATGTATTTAAAAAAAAAATCTTATATATCCGTTTTAAGCTATTAAGTATTAAAACAATAATAAAAAACATGTTTGGTTCAAGAAATGATTGTGTCAAGTCATGCCATGTCTTGTGAAAAAGTGCACAATCACAGGGGCATCAGTCATGTCCTGATGATGTGACATCAGGTTAAAGGTTTGTGGATGATTTACATCCTTTTTTCTCTGTACAGGATTGAGAGCATTTAATATGGCACATAAGAACAAATCATCGTATTAACTCAGTTTTAAAAGTACCTCTAACCCTACAGAAAACACCCAGCAAGTGAGTGGCAGATTAGAGATTCTCTTCAAAACAAGTGACAACTACTCCTTAACATAATCAGATAAGTGCGCTTTAGTCAGATTGATCCATCATCGTGATGCATTGTGGGATTTTCAAGCTATCCCTTGAGTGCCAACACCTGGGAAAGAATCCTTTCTTCACTTGTGACTTTGAAAGTCATGGGATATATTAGAAGCAGGAGAATGATGCCCAAAAATGAGAAGGAACTGATGGCTTATGTGTGGACACTGGAGAGGTTCTCATGAGGATATCGTTAGTACTGACACTACACAAATATTTGGACCAAACATAGGAGAACAAAACACTGGAGAAAACTCGCATTGAACCTAAAAGTCATGATTTGAGCTGGAAAGAAAATCAGAGGAAAGGAGAAAGAAACAGTAATGTCAATGAATCCAAGCATTATACATGTTCAAATGCCAATACTTTATGAAGACATTTGGAGAAAAATATGGAAATTAACCAGAAAAAACAGTATGAAAATTACCCTAAAATGGTTCATTCCATGTTGCACTTGAATTTTCTCCTGCAATCTCTTGTAGTGACTTTCTTCATTACTTCAGCCATATACTTGCACATACGAAATATATTCCATACATTCCATCAAGTAAGACCTCAGATTCCACATTCCACACAAATCAACATAAACCATTCATGAGATTGTGACTCATTACCGTGTCAAGCAAAATCAGTTATCGAGCCTCGTATATTAAAGTAGATAAATTTAAATCTTGTGTATTTGTTGAACAAAGGTTTTCCCATTTCTCAAGCCAGTCTTTCCCTTGTATATCTCCTGTAATCTTGCAATGGTGCACAGCTACGCTGCCTCATGAGCTCCGGTGAAAGTTTAAACCACTTCTCTTCACTATCAGTGTTGGTGTCTATACCGGTGTAGAACTCCTCAGGCAGAATCACATTTCCATCATAGATCAGAACCTCTTACTGTGGTAATTCCCATTGATAATGTTGTTATTAATTAACTCTTGAACTCTTTTGACAACAATACAAATGTAACATTGTTGCAAAACTATATTCATTTAGTTGATCTATATATGCAAACAGACAGATGGGCCTGCATGTAAGTATCTGATGGATGTAAAGTACAATATTACTTACTGTTAGACACTTATTCACAGTGCCACATTCATCCCACTCATTCTGAAGCCAAACTACAGCCAAAAAAACAAAATGAATCATCATCACTGGTGTTCAAAACTATTAGGATCACTGATAAAGATCTATGAGTAATATCAAAAAGATGAAGCTGATGATAAAACAAAATTCCAAGTTAAAAAAAAGAGGAAATTATTAAATGTTATCAGTGGATCATGAACTTGTGAGCAATTTTAATTCAGCCAGCATTACATAACTTTGTTCGGCTCTCTCTGACAAAGACAGTAAAGTTTTTCTTTTTTCAAAGCCTACTGGTCTGTTTGTTTTGGAGAATATCGGAAGTCTCCAGGACCCAGGGGAAGGACTCACTTTCACTGCTGAAGCTCCATGTCAGCCAACGCTGCAGGGATGACTGAGCTAGCCCATGCTTTGAGTTTCAGGTGTGGGCAGCTGTGGGATTCCTTGATGAATGTATTACTTACATAACAACAAAGGTTCCTTTGCCTGCAGAGTCAGATCTATGAAGGATCAATAAGACAGGAACTCTTTCCAGTTTCTACTTCCTGCACTTGAGGCAAACAAATGCAAATAGCAGCCTCATCCTGAACTACACATACAAATTAGCCCTGAGCTGATGTACAGCTGGTATTCACTCTGAAATACAACATTACAAACTGAACAGTAGTCTGGGAAAAGAGGACAGTACAGTACATTAGTCTGTGGGACCGTGGTCAGGGTTTTTGAAAATGAACATGTCCTTAGGGTAGGAGATAACTCTGACACCAACATGACTCCCCACATCCAATAGTGCTGTACCAGCACAAACCCCTGCTGTCTTTTCGACCACAACAAAATGCAGGGAACTCTCCAATGGCTAAATAAATCCACTGAGTTAGTTTATGTCTTTGGGGTTGAGCTCCACCAAGAGCTAAATACAGACTATATAGTATTCACTTCTTGTTCAACTTGAATATATTACTTAGAGTTTAGAGGAGTTACCTTGTATTTAACATGAAAATGTGTATGGTTTGTGAATATACATATATACACTGTATATATACAGTGTATGTACAATCTGAATGTAACATCAACATCAAAATTAATTTCTTACCTGTTTCTGAAGTGCCTGGAAAATTTCCCAATGTCACCTCCACTCATGAGAAAATTCAGACATTTTCCTGTTGTTTACCATAGAATAGATTAATATTATTTGACTCAAACAGTGGCTCAGTCAAATAGATTATCACTAGTAAGCTTGTAAACATCAGCTTTCATCAGTCTTTTTGTTTTACTCTGTATAGAATGACTCAGGCTAAAATTCCCCCACACCATAGTCTCTAATATTTATTAACATTGGTTAACTATTAAGGGAAGAACATTTTTCCAGTTTTTATATTTAACTATGAAAGAATTGTGTGTGTTGAACAGCAGAGATAAAGTTTCAACGGTTTTGGAGGGCTTCTTCTTTTCCTTTCGGCTTTTCCTTTCGGGGTCACCACAGCGAATCAGTTGCCTCCATCTGACCCTGTCTTCTGCATCCTCTTCTCTCACACCAACTACCTTCATGTCCTCTTTCATTACAGCATTTCTCTAGACATTGCAAAGTGTGTTCAGTGGATAAAGGTGAGGTGTTTGGGGCCTCAACAGAACACAGGATGGCTCAAAAGGTTAAAAACTGTGTAATCACAGCCATCAAATGTTTGTTTCAGCAGTAACAACATGTAAATGAGACAGAGGCCAAAATAATCATGGAAAGTAATAGGAAGACACTTTCTTCTTCTTTCATGTTGTGAATTGGAGGCTAGTGTTAACAAAAACAAAGCTATGTCTTTGCATGCAATTCTTAATTCACAGATTACATTTTGAGATTAAAATTATTGGTCATGTGAGTTCATGCTGTAGATGAAAGGAACCTTTGTGCAATACAGTAGTTATATATATATATATATATATATATATATATATATATATATATATATATATATATATATATATATATATATATATATATATATATACACATACACACATATACTGTATATACAGTATATACAATATATACTATATATATTATTATTATTATTATTATTATTATTATCATAGAGTTGCATTTTTTCTGTTACAGCCATCCATCCCACCGCGCTGAGGTACAAAAGTACTTCAGTCTGGACCATTGTGGTGAATGGACAGTGCCCTCCCCCCAGAGATAAAAGACATTTTCTTTTCAAAATCTGTGATGCACAATATTCTGCAGTAGTTCATGTGATTACTATAAAACAAACCGAGCAACAGCAGAACGATGGCCTTGTTTAGCAGCTGAAGCAGACTGACACTACAATTATGGATGAGGGACCATGAAGAACTGCCTGGTAGCTTGAAAGAGTCATTAATGCCAAATTGTGAACATGGGGCTGCAGAGAGTCATGGTGGAAACATCCTGTGATGTTAAGGCCACAGGCCTTGAGTTATTGTGGTTCATGCGCTCAGTGACTGAAGGCAAAAAAGCCTTCAGGCGATCAAAAGCAAGGCCAACCCCTTCAAAAATCTAATACATATTGCAGTAATATCCCCTCACATGCATAATGCAGTAGCTAAATTTAATAAAAAGAGAAATACAATGACAAGCAAAGACCCAGCTTCATAATCGGAATGGTTGCTTCATAGCAATGGTGCAACTGGGAAATCTGTGCTCTGCAGTCTAGTTAACTCTGACCCCGGGATCACCTTCTTCTAATTGCCACATCACCTTTACTTAATGTGTAACAACTGTCCATCCATCCAAAACACAACACAACTCTTAAAGTGCTAAAGTTCTAATTCTAATTTGTTTATTTGCTATATTGTCCCATTTTTTAGTTTGATATGTTTTGTGGAAATCAATGTCACCTCATTTCAACACCAGTGAACAAAGAGATAAATATGACAGCAAGAATCATTTTAACTTTCTAGCTTCAACTCGACTTCATTTGTTTGTCATTCAAACCATTTTCACAGTGTATAAAAGAATGAATCGACATTTCTCACAGACTAGGAAGAGTGTAACTTAGTGAAATGACAAAACAATAATACAGCACAAGAAAAACATCAGATACTAAGAAATATTAACACAAATGACAGAATGCGGAGGATTGATTAAACTGACTGAATATTCTCCATCATGTTATTGATGTCGCTGCTGATATTTCTGAAAACTTTTTTCTTTTGTCACACACAATCATACTCAGTGTGTTATCGGGAAATTTGCTGTTTACAGATCAACCTTGAGCCTATGAACCAAAGAATGAACAACTGAACTCCAGAGTGGATCCAGATAAATAAGAAAACATTTTTACTTCCTGTAACTTTGCAAAATCTGTGGCAGCATTTTGATGGTGCTACCTTCCTGTTGGAATTTGGAACATGTCTCAATCTTAATTAAAGAGGACTATTAATCATCTGAATTTTATGCCAGTAACACTTTTCAATCTTTGCTTTTTTTCTTACTAAAGCTGAGACCAAACCTATGCCCTTGCAGAGAAAGAGTTGAAAAAGTTTGCTGAGTAAATGGTAATGGTAATGGGTGTCAGTAACATTAAAAAGGAATTCATGGTTCGAATTGTTTGAAGCAGAAACACTCTCTATAATAGGAAGTTAGTATAGGTATTAAATACCGACAGATGGTAACAGAAATTTGTCTGCGAGAAAATACCTGGTTGGCAAAACTGCAGGAATCAAGACAAAAACAGAACTAAATGCAAATGAGCGGGTGGACTCCACTGACCTCAAAGTTATCTTCTTCAAATTACTCTCTAAATCATTTTGTTTGCAGCCTGAGGTGATTACCGGATCCAATTTACACGCTGGAAAAAAATAGGAAAGATGCCATTATGTTTGTGCTCATCTGAGCATTAGGTGTAGAACTGAGAGAAAACGACGAGTGTGTCAGATGTAATTACATTAGTGATCTATGAAAATACATATAAAGCTGGGTGAGTGACACTCCTTAGAAGTAGATTGCACGAGAAGCATCATACTGGACTTTTTTGGGTTAGATTTCCAAACCAACAAGTGCAACCTGACCCCTTCTGCATTGTGTTTGTGTGAGACATGGAATTGATCTCAGACGAGGAATCTCTTTGGAGAATGAATGCTTAATGGCTAACACTGACAGATGGAGAACACATGTACTTTGCTGTGCCAGTCTCCTCAGCCGATCAGGGACTGTGTGAGGACTTGTGTCCTCCCCATGTCTGTTTGTGTCTCCTCAGGTTGCTGGTTGGCAGAGAGCAGCTGAGTCATTAATGGAACGCACCTGACCAGAAATCACTTGAGTTGTTTAGATACCCGGTCTACTCAGCAGTTTGGGAGAGAGACTCACCCTAAGACTACCGATGACTGACTTTACACTCCTTTTCTTAATCTTTGCACATTTAAACGGTGCAAATTTTTCTTTTGAGCCAGAACATGTCATCATGTACCAGATCACACACAAGCCCAGCTATTCACAATTTAAAATAAATACCAGCAATACTGGTGACACATTAGCCATTGTTAAGCTAATGTTACATTATGAATAAAATACCTGAATGAAAAAGAAGATATTAACTGGAAAACAAAAACAGCAACCAATATATATACTCATAACCACAACCACTGCATTCATATAATTGATAATGAATCTAATAAGTATATGCTAATGGTAACATGAGTATTATATAATGACAAAATTTATTGACTCCAGGTGACTGCAGCAGAGTTTAGTTGTCGTTGATTCAGATACTATATCAGCAGCAAAGGCCAACTGCAGTCAGTGAATCTAATATTAGTTACTTTATGTAATTTCTACTCCGTTTATGCACAAAAACAGACATGTCTGTGTCATCGCTGCATCAACAAGTAGAGGAGGCTGTAATAATGAGCTTAATAAAAAGCAAATATTTTTTTAGGACTGTGTCATCACTGTGATGGCCATTGTATTTCCAGCAGTATAACCTATGGTTTCCTTCAGAGCCTCATTTATTCCGAGGTTAGACACTGATTTATTCTCCTTCACTGGACCAGGATACGTAGCATCAAACGCTGTCACCATTACAACCTTAACAGTGGTTTGAAACACAGCTGATTCAAAGGAGGCAATTAATCTACTTCACATTACAGGCAGGCAGGCAGGCAGGCAGGATGGGGGGGCATGCTATCTTCTGATTGGCTCTTGTTTGATTATTATTAGCAAGAAAGGAACACATTCAATAGAACAAGAAATTATCTCGTAGGTGATGTCATACATTTTCTGTAAAAGTCTGGGATTTATTTTACTCAGCAATACTACACTATAATGTTTACACGTTCTGGCAAGAAAACTAATTTCCTGGTGCGTCTTGACACCTGAAGGTGCGAACATAGATGGTCACACTAAAGAGTTTGAATCAAACACCCAAAGTGAATTATTGAACTATTTTTAAACTCACTCCAACACAAATCTCTGCTACATAACCCACTTCCGCATCCAATGAATAAGTCAGTCCATCTGGTAATTGACCCCTGAGACATTTACACAAACATAACCTCAAGCTCCTTGCCATCTGCTGGCAAAGCCACCTGTTTAGCATACTGCTCATTCGACACTCTCAGGAGACTTGATGTGTATTTTAAGGCCAGCTGATGGTAGTCTCTTCAGCGTATCATTCCTCTATCATTATTTGAAAATATTCTCAAGACCTTCAGCTATATTCCGAAAAACATCCCCTTTGATTTGCAAGTGAGCACAGAAAGAGAGTGGTACAATCATCAAGGTTATTGTGTGTACATCTGTCTACTGGTATAACATACCGATACCACATGCTATATGTTATTGCGTGTGGGATAGAACAACCTGCTGTCTAAGTGAATTCACCAGTCTTCTGATCAGATGCCTTCATTCTGCTGCAAATGTTCTTTTGATCACTGCACCATTGCAGCTCTTTCTCCTTTTCCTCTCCTTTAACCCTCTTCTTATTCGGCCGTCAACGAAGGTCATGGGTGCTGTGTCGACTTGATCACGTTCATACGCGTCAGAGAGCCTGTGAATTGTCATTATTCATGAATTCACAGCAGTAAGAGTTGGGCTTGGGGACTCCACATGCATCAAAATGAAGACATGGAGGAACCCCCGAGGAGCCAAGTTCAAAGCCATCAGCTGAGTTGGCTCAGACCACAACTGAGAGATTTCCGAGCAGCATTACAGGAAAACTACAGGGCACGTGTGTGTGAGTCTGTGCGTTCAGCAACTGGGAGGGTCGAGTTTCATTTATCGTCTGTTCATCTTTCAACATCACTGGATTTAGGATCTAGATAGGAATCTGTAACAACTCACTTATACGTAGGTTGTCTTTTGCATAGCGACCCCTGAAGTC
Source organism: Antennarius maculatus (assembly GCA_013358685.1). Taxonomy (NCBI): domain Eukaryota; kingdom Metazoa; phylum Chordata; class Actinopteri; order Lophiiformes; family Antennariidae; genus Antennarius; species Antennarius maculatus. Next base: position 9,265,922 of record CM023620.1, on the reverse strand, counting down.
CTGCTCTGTGTGAAGTTTGCATGTTCTCCCTGTGTCTGCATGGGTTCTTTCCAGGTACTCCGGCTTCCTCTCACCTCTGAAAACATGTGCTTCAGGTTAACTGGCCAGTCCCAAATTGACCCTAGTGTCAATTTGGGACTGTGTGTTTTTCTGTCTCTTTGTGGCTCCGCGGTGCACTGGCTTCATACCCGGAGTTTCCCCTGCCTCATGCCCCAGGCCAGCTGGGATAGGCTTCAGCTCCCCGTGACTCGTGACAGCGGATAAAGCGGTGATAAAAGAATGAGAGCATGAATGAAAGTTCAGTGTTTAACTTGGAAACACCTCTGGAAATTATCCAATGGCGTACTTCCAAAAAATGAGGGGAGGTTATGAGCAGGTCACATTTGCTTTTGATACTAATCTGGTGACATTAATTTATCTGCTCATTGCATAGATACTCTGTGTGGTCAGGTTGAACAGTTTTTGAAATATTTGCCCTAAGACTATATTCCTTTGCTTCAGCATCCATATTTGAAGAGTTTTGTATCAAGCTTATGCTTTATATGATTGATGTGGCATGATGTGACAAAGCTCTGGACTCCTTTGTAGAAATATGCACGATAAAGATTTCATGACTTTCAACATCTTAGACATGAATGTAACTTGTCTGCTAACCAGACAAGTTGAGTGATTGTAAAATATTCATTTTATGTTTCTGAAATTTTGTGATGACTACAAGATGATTGACACTAAAACTTTGATATGGCCCCAAGACTGACTACAATGATACACAAATCATTTCTATTAAGAATTTGATTGGGTCATTAAGATATCACAAATTCATCATCATAATATCTATTCATACGTTCAGTCTCCTCAGTTCAGAGTAGGTGGAGGTGAGGGGGTGACAGTCTCTGAATAGTCGAGTTGAGGGGCACTCCTTATAGTAACTGCATCTTTAACAATGGTGGCCTTTAGTTCAGCCTCTATGGGGCCCTTAATGCGATATATACCTCATCATTTTAATTAAAACCTATGCAGAAAATAATGAGCTACTTGGTTGTGTGCCCTATCAGCCCATCTCTCAGTAGATTTGGCATTTACTGAGTTCCATCTATGTCAAGGTAAAACTGCATCATGTTCAAAGTGTGGCCCAGGTTAAGGATGCTCTTGTGGAGGGTTCAGCTCTGTCTGAAAATATCCCACCTGTTCTGGGTTATTTCAGTCAACAATGAAGGGGGTGGAGAGGCAGAGGGGTCAAACAGGAAGTGGAAATGAATGAAGCTGACAGTGAGTAAAGGGTGGGGCACAATAGTTGGAGATTACAACTGACAGATGGTGGCATGGAGGGATCTGATTACAGCTGCAGGTTGAATACAGGCTAAGTGAAAAAAAAAAAAATCAGGTCAATATCCATCTCTACCTTTCAAGCCCGGGGACACATAAATATATTCTTTTGCATTTTATTCTATTGGAAACACACCATCAATTTTATTTTAGAATGATACGCTCTGGCTTGGGGTGAAAATGTTACCTTATATTGAATTCTGATGTTCAGTCAGAGGATGATGACATTCTCTGAAATGTTACTATTCATAAGTAAAAAGCCTCACGACCGCTCAGCTTCAATAATATTCAACAGTGACATTCATATTTATGCCAGGAAAAGTCAGTCTACGTGATGTGCTTTTTAACATCACGTATCTCATTTCAGGTGGAAAGTTTTTGTATGCGGTTAACAAGAAGCCACTTCTGAACGCTAGAGCCTTAAGGTGTCTGAGGATTGAGTCCCATCAATGAGACTCTGCCTCCAGTGGGTGGTTGGATGGGAAAATATTCAAGTTTTAATTTAGAATACAGTTAGTATGAGTGTTTATCGCTGGGGATGGTTACATTTGGTCAGTCACTACAATGCTGTGCCACCAAAATATATTGTCGAATGTGAGATATTTTGGCACCTATATGAAAATGAGGACAGTAAACTTCAACAACAAACCTAGAGGGCTAAACACCAGACAAATTATATAACACCTCCAGTAAGATCTTGGTCTGGGGTCTCCTCCCAGGAAATCCTCCAATGCTAATCAGATGCCTGAACTACAGCAGCTAGCTCCTTTACATACAAAGTAGCAGCAGCTCTGCGCTGAGTTCCCCTTTGGATGTCAGAGCTCTTCACACTATCAAGGCACCCTGTGGAGGACGCTCATTTAAGCTGCTCGTCTCCACCGTCTCATTTTCCCAGTCACAACCCAAAGCTCAAAATCACAGGTGAGGGTCGTAACATACATTGACTAGTAAATTGAGAGCTTTGCCTTCTGTTTCAGATCTCTCTTTGTTGCAATTATCTGACTGAACATCCTCGTTACTGCTGGTTCTACAGCATGTTGGATTTCTAATACAGGTAGAGTTGAAAGTACTTGATATAGACACCCAAAGACAGACAGGAGAAGAAGAGTGAGAGAAGGGCTGACATGCAGCAAAATGAAACCTCGGCTACATGGTGTGATTTGACAGGTGAGTCACCATGTTATCCCCAATTTGTTGAAATTGCTGTCATCATTAGGCCAAAATGTCAAATTATTCATAGTCATGTCATAAACACGAACGTCTAAACAGCTAATTTGTCTTCTAATATGTGGTGGCATTTTCAGACCTACTGCATTCATAAGGAAATGCTGTGCCTTTCAGAGAAGTTCATGACCACATCAGTCAGCAGCGTTGCTAGAATATGCATATCTGTATGGGCACCAATTATTTGACATTAAATGTAAAAATCTAATTTATAAAGCATCGTTCATAAACCACAATGTGAAATCTCAGCTGCTCCATGTTTGCCTGCAATCTAAGTCCCTGTTTTCTCTCAAACAAACCTTCAGTGCGCCTCAAAGCCCACTTTAATCACATGTACAGTCTATTAGATGAGTGAATTATTTTGTGCTTGGAGCACAAACACCCACATTTCATGCTGATGTATGTTTAATGTGTATAGTGTTGTTTTTTGGGGGCATATGTTGTAGCTGATGTACTGTACACTTGACTACATTCTGTCTTTGTAAGTTGCAAACAGCAGTGCCATGGCTGTGAGACGCTTCGGTGGAAAGGATTGTTCTGTCCACCTGAGTTTGCCTTCCTCCAGATGTTGTGATGGAAAGCTGCATGACGTAAATGTCCACCACTCTGATTTGTTCTTTTTCAATTCCCTTCTCTTTCTCCCAGAGGATTAAAACTCGCCTACCTCCTGCTCACGTGCTGCTCTTACAAGGTCTTAATCCCTCTGGCTTTATTCAGCTCTATCACAGCTATCTTTTCTATTGTGTATTTGTCAATGAAAGTCCAATTTAAACTACAGTGCGCCCTCGTTCTTTGCGGTTAATGCGTTCCAGGAACCACACGTGATTAACAAATTCCGCGATCGAGCGACAAACTATTTATCTTATTATTTACGGTAATTTAAACATTTATGAACCTTCCCCATACTGATATTAAACCACCTTATACCTGCATTACCGACTGTTTTAAGCATCTTTTTGTCTCACATAAGTCCGAGACTCACAGAACCGAGTGCACTTCCGCATGCCGTCAGCCAATATAATGTGTGTACGGTATCACGTGACTGCATACCAAAAATGAGCAATGTGGTGAAGTCATGAGCGTTGATGCGCGAATGCGTGAGGGCGCACTGTATCCATCAAATGCGGTTAAGAATTTGAATGAAAAAAAAGATTATAACATTAAAGAACTAAGTATATATGACAGTGACAACATCAGGGTTTCTTCCAGCTAGTCTGGCATGATGAGCCTCTCCTTGCTTATTGTAATCACGCACTCTCTATTTTTTACTATATCTTTAGTAGCAGTCGACTGTAGAGAAACGACAGGCCATGATGGACAGCAGTGGCCATATGAAGTCACATCAAAAAACGACTGGTATGCAGCAAGATCCTAACCAGCAATGCATGGACACCTTTGGCATGCACCTATAGAAAGCCTTGACCCCAAGTTTTATATCATGAACCTTTGAAACCATTAATTTAATAAGTATGTGCTGCAATGTACGTGCATGTCCCAGACATTAAATTTAAACTCATTATTGGGTAACTGGGAAGAAAACTCCGTTTTAGTCTGGATGGGTTAGTTGAACTGTTTTCTATTCCTTTACTTCATCCTGCATATCTATTTCATCTTTAATCCACACCGAAATTTTTTTGAAAAGTTGCAACCAAATGTTCTAATTCCCTCTTTGCCATCTCTGCTCTTTCGTCTTTAACAGTAAGATGTCCTTGTCATTTGTGCACATGTATTCTCTCTAGTGCATACCTCCATCTGTCCAGGTCCTCTTCAACCTGCTCTTTACCCTCACTGCAGATCACAATGCCATCTGTCAATATCATAGTCCATAGAGACTCCTGCCAGATCTCGTCTGTCAAGCTGTCCCTTAACACTGCAAACAGAAAACAAATCCTTGAAGCAAACCCATCTCAACCTTGAACCCATCAGTTGCTTCTTCTCCACACCATGCTCTGAAACCGCCACTCCACACACCACACCTCATCATGAGGCTTTCTACAAATCCACAACGACACAACACAACCTTGACCTTCTCTATACACCTCCATCAATGTTACACAAGGAAACTTCCATCCTGGTCTGAAACGTCTTATGCTGCTCCTACCTTTATGAGTGTTTTGCATAAATTCATACTGATGGTTGATCATATTCATCTTCAGGCTTCCTCAAACTTTCTATCATCTCCATACCTCCACAGGTATGCCACCCAGATGAAATACTTTCCATTCTTCATCTGCTTTTCCTCTCTGATGAACTCTCCCCTGTATCATGATTACTCAGTGTTCCTTCTTCTCAGTACATTTACCTCACTTAGTAGCACAATTTATTCTCTATACTTCATCAGCCTTAATCACTAAACATCTTTCTCAAACCAGTCTTTCATTCAAGCCAATTTCTCTTTCGTTGGTGTCCAACCTCTCATACAAACTGCCACATGTCTTTTCCTTTACCTTCCAAGCGTCTCTCCTCATACCTTCTACTACTGTCTGTTTTTCATCTCTCAGGCCATCCCACGACTAATTCATCAGTGGATTTTTCCTCACTATACTTTCTTGAACTTTTAACAAGTTACCACGTCTCCCTGTCCGTCCCAGCTGTCTGCCGCACCACTGCTGCAGCTGTCCCAGCATCGACCAATACCTTGAATTCTACACAACTTTTTTCCCCGGCTTCAACATTTGATCCTCAGCTTTTTTGATCTCCTTTGCTTCTTGATCTCAAAAGTCATCATACTGACAAGCATCTACTGCTGTCTAGCTACATTATTGCCGGGAGTCTTTGTGTGGTTGAATCTCTTTAAAGTTGCACCTTCCGAATAAGTATCTTCCTCCAGTCCTCAAACAAAGTTGAGCCAATGCAACAGATCTTTTGATCGAACAGTTGAAGGAGTGTGGACCGGCTAAACTAAGTTTGACTCAGGCCAGGACCAATTTTTGCTCCTTCATTAATAATATAAAAACTAAAAGAAGCAAATGATGGTTATTATGACCCATTTTATTATAAGATGATGCGAACTATATTGAGATTAAAAAGAACCTAAGAAGTTGGAAACTCGGCAGAGTACTTGCTTTGGTCACCTCTGGTCAGGTTGGTGTAGCTGTCAGGTTTTCATAATGTCTTGTTGTTCATTCATTCTGTATTTCATGCTAATCCCTTTCTATTTGGATATTGTTTTTTGCCCACATGCCCAATCAAGTCCGTTCCAATCAGCACCCCGTGAAATTGTACCTTCATTTGGTGCATTATCCTTCACGTCATTCAACTCCAGAATTATTCTTTCTCTTCCACTTTTCACCCACCTACTGGTAAAATTCATCATTATGCTTTAAGACATCATCCCTGTCCCCTCAGGCACACTTTTAATTCAATCCTCTCTTAGAATTATCTATCTATCTATCTATCTATCTATCTATCTATCTATCTATCTATCTATCTATCTAGCTATCGATCTATCTATCTATCTATCTATCTATCTATCTATCTTATCTATCTATCTATCTAGTCTATCTAGCTATCTATCGATCGATGCTATCTATCTATCGAGCTAGCTATCTATCTATCTATCTAGCGAGCGATCTATCTATCTATCGATCTATCTATCTATCTAATCTATCTATCGATCTATCTATCTAGCTATCTATCTATCTATCTATCTATCCATCCATCCATCCATCTATCCATCCATCCGTCCATCCATCCATCCATCCATCCATCCATCCATCCATCCATCCATCCATCCATCCCTCCATCCATCCATCCATCCATCCATCTACCTACCTACCTATCATCGTCCTGATTATTTTGAAAAAAAAATTGTTGTCTATACCGAACAGGAAAATTCCAAGGCTATAATTTGGAAGTCCTTGATGTCACCAAAGGCAAGCTTCCAGGTGTAATGGAAAAACACAGAGATAAGACTTCAACGCAGCAAAAGCAAAAGCAGTGCACGATTAATAGTATAAAATGTGATGAGAGTTAACAATTAACAAATGCAGTGTGATAAAAAACACATTATGCAAATACAAAACCAGAGTGCATATCATTAGAAAAAACCCGCAAAACAAATGAAAAAAAAAACCCAACAAAAACCACACACACCGGAGGAGTGACAATAAATGACAAAACTCCCACATTTCCAGACATGGCCTCTCACAGCCGTTGGGATTATCGTTTGGATGATGTGTGATGAGAGCTGAAGCCGCGAACTACAAATACAAGCATCAGAATCAAACGACCCAACCTGCACCTCTGCCCTGTGTGACGCGTGTCATGTGTGATTTATGACTCAAATATGAGAAAACGCCGTGGTCAGCTGGATAAAGGTTACAGCTCAAAAATGAGATCATCATGACTTCTATTGACACGGAAAGGAGTTTTCGATGTTTCATCTGGTGGCACTGACCGATATGAGATTAACATTCATGAGAGGGATGTTGGTTTTACGATTTACTTTCCATAAATACATTCTGAAGTATGTGTCATTTGTGATGGGAAGACATCAGGAGAAAAAAAAAACTATTTTAAACTCATTAATCTTAAAAAAGTAAAATATTCATTCATGAATGTGGAAATGAGCAAAAATAAACTTGCTGGATTGTCAGGGCCAATTGTTGCTGTAAAAATAATATGCTATGATTTGAATATACAGTATCTATGGTGAATGGATATTAAATCCAAAAGTAACATTGTCATTAGTTTTTGAGTCCTACATTCAATCTCCTCTATTCTCTGATCTGCTCTAGCTCCTGAGGGAAATATGTGACTCTATCTGTGAAATGTACTCATTTTCACCAGCTAGCTGTTCACTTTTTGGATGTGGCATTTGCTGCAGGTCAGGTGCATGGGCTTGGTTATTTACTTGAAATGTTTTCACTGAAAACAGCTTCCTGTTGCAGCTAGAAACAGCACTCATAGGGGCAGTGAGACTAATTAAAAGAAAGGTTTTCAGTTGTGAGTCCAAGAAAATGAGCTGACAGACATTTAAAGCCTGATAATATTGGAACACGAAGAATTTCATACTGTGAATGCAGCAGTTTTTTTTAAAAAAAATAATATTGAGTTAATATGCCATTTATTGTGTTTTGACATTCATCATTATTACACTTACAGTGTATATCTTCAGAAACCAACTTTACCAATGAAGCTAATTTGAATATTAATTCATTAGAAGTAAAATGTTCTACTGGGACCATGAACCCTGCACTTGATCTGTCTCGGAGTTACCATAGATAAACATCAGAAATGCATTCATTCACTGGGCTTTAGAACGTCCCTATTCTATAGCCTGAGGATATTATCTCTCACCCAGCTCTTTTTTTATGGACTTGAAAATTCTGCAAAACCAGTAAAACCCTTGCAGGCATGGGGACCAAATAAGAGGAGGATTCTGTGGGTTGAAGTTCACTTAAGTAAGCTGGCTCCCGGCTAAATAAGTTGTGTCGCTCTTCAGGGTGATAGATTCCTTCCCTCTGGAAAACAAAGTGTCAGGATGTCTCAACGCTGACTGATTTCTGACGGCCATTCACTACTCACAGTGATCACACTTGTAGATGTTGCGAGGCTAAACAGGGAAGGATGGAGAGCCTTGACATTTAGAATAAAGACACAACATTACCACAAACTGCTTGATGCTGCTGAGTCCCGGATCAAAGTGAATTTGAAAAAAAACAGCAAGTGTCCATCAAACATTTTGACGTCTCCTCAAAGTTATGTATGCATGAGGCAGCATTATGTTGCACTGTGCAGCCTAAAGGTTTGGATGAGGTTTACTGAGAACTTGCATGATGACTGGAGGTGTAGCATCATTCATAGTGACAGTAAAGATCCCGTTACTGTGCACTACTGCAGAGTCAGCAGTCCTACATCTCACCACTGGTAACTGTGGGCGATGGAGTTGCCAATAGACTATTAATCTCTCCTTAATGAAGCTTATCAATAATGTAGGAGATGGCAAAGTAATGTAGACACCAGTGCAAATGGCCTTTTTGCAGATCTTTACAATTGTGCTTTAATCTTTTAACCTCAGTTCCACTGAATTTAATTTGGAAGTAAAAACCTTTACAGCTGCAGAACCAATAAAAAAAGGATATTTAACTTATTTATCTCTAAGTGTAGCGTAAAATACTATAATTTTAATTTTTAATTACATAAATGCAAATTTATGGAATTTTATGGGAAATTTAAAGGATTTATACCCTTTTAATATCAAATATGAAAGCACTCATGCAGCAGAAGGATTTTTTTTATAATCAGCATTATTGTTAATCCTCATGCACTCATGTCCCAGCATCATTTCAGTGCAGCTTGGTCATAGCAGTAGAAATACAGTATATGAGGTTTTCTTTAATCTGTAGCAATTACAGACATAGCTTTCTCAGCAGACTGCATAGTAACTAGGAGTATTAATAATAACTAAATTGTTCAAAGTATCGTTCACTTCAAGTATCTCAAATTTTACTGAAGTACAGTTTTTACATAAAAGATCTTTTCATGTTTGGTACGACAAGAAAAGCATTAATATGAAACTAAAGCTTACAAATGCAGCCAGGCTGATGAGGATTGGCGGTAATGGTGTGACCATGACCCCTCACAAGTGCACATTGCCAATTTCTAACATTAGTCAAGAGTCACGGCAGCTGGAGCGTCCTAATTTCTGCTGATCTCATAATCCCCCAAATATCAGTATATCTGTGGGAACATGAATCCGTGGCCTTTTGGCATAGGAGCTGAATAATGTCCCAATGAGGCCAAACACATTTAGAAAGAGCACCATAATAATGAAAGCTGGTGCTACTAGAGTAAACTGAGTTGATCTGGAATTAGACTAAGATCAGGGACAAAATAATGCATCTGGCGGCACTCTTCTGTATCTGGGTCACACTACCTGAACACCCAGCCATGAAAAACCCTCTGAAATTAAGATAAATAGAATTTTGGAGGCAATAACATTTGTTAACCCAAATGTGGCACTAAATCATTAAACCCTCCAGTTCACACAATAACTCCAAGATATAGCGTGCTATATCTTGGAGGCTCATGATTTTCCACTCTGCATAGTTGTAGTCAGGCAATGGTCAGTATTGTGGTGGTGTTCGTTGTCAGAGCTGTGCTTTCCATGTTATTGCCCTTCCCACCTCATCATTCCCTCTCTATCAGGGGACCCATAATTTACAGGAGCTCTATGATCGTTTCTGCACCCTTAGCATAGTCTATAACTTACATCTTAGCCCTCATCTTAGCCCGCACTCTTCCTGCTGGCTTGCATGTAGCAGCAGTGCTCATAAAACACTGGTTAGCTGTGGTATGGCTCAGGGAGGTGGCAGGAAGGCCATAAAAACCTGGGGCCAGCTGATGATAATGTGTTCACCAAACACACTGGGCCCTATCAGACGTATTTTATGACTTGTCATGTGCAACACACATTTTCCGCACACACATACACGCACGCACGCACACACGCACGCACGCACACACACACACACACACACACACACACACACACACACACACACACGGTGATATACTGTAGGTGTTCACAACAACAGTACAGTAGCATGCAGTGCTAAACAAGTGTATATATTTTGAACAGTGTGGCTCCCTCCAGTTCAATGATAGTAAGAGTGGCTCTCGTTTTACTGCTCAATGTATTTTTACACAGTAAAAGTAAACGCATACAATAAGACAAGCTAATGCACAATTGAAATGAAATACATAACTAAAGAACATAAAGTGCATAACATAAACAAGCATATCTCAGTGGCCACCCACACAAAGGAAGGAAACATGAAGAACCCTTAGCTTCACGACAGCCGGGAAGTTCCGTTTTCACTCGTTGGAAATAAAACTTTTTTTACATACCTATAGTTCTAAATAACACACACACACACACACACACACACACACACACACACACACACACACACACACACACACACACACACACACACAACACACACACACACACACACACAGGCACGCACTCACGCACATGCACACACTCTCTAACAGAACCCAATATAATATAAGATAAAGACTGCAGAACTTTCACCTGGCCAATTGTAGCTCAGGTCCCATCATAAAGCCTTTGGTCGGTGCATCTGGGCAGGTCGGGTGAATGAAGGGTTCAGGCCTCTTTGCCTTTCTTCATTTTCAAGTGCTAAAAAAATAGTGAAAATATATCAGACCATATGAGCAAACCGTAAATACAACAGAACTGCTTTTGTCATGCCTCCATGAAATAGTTCCACTTGGTGTAGGGAGCATGGAATTGCTTTTATTTATTCATTTATTCAGTTTATTTTTTCTTCTTTTAGACGCCATTGGCTTGTAAAGTTCCCGTCCCCTAAATCATCAACATCTCTCTCATTGCAGCACATTGTCAACCAAATTCATACATTCTTCTTCTTTTCCTTTTGGCTTTTCCCTTCAGGGGTCGCCACAGCGAATCAACCGCCTCCATCTAACCCTGTCTTCTGCATCCTCTTCTCTCACACCAACTACCTTCATGTCCTCTTTCACTACATCCATAAACCTCCTCTTTGGTCTTCCTCTAGGCCTCCTGCCTGGCAGTTCAAAACTCAGCATCCTTCTACCAATATATTCACTATCTCTCCTCTGGACATGTCCAAACCATCTCAGTCTGGCCTCTCTGACTTTATCTCCAAAACCTCTAACATGTGCTGTCCCTCTGATGTACTCATTCCTGATCCTATCCTTCCTGGTCACTCCCAGAGAGAACCTCAGCATCTTCATCTCTGCTACCTCCAGCTCTGCCTCCTGTCTTTTCCTCAGTGACACTGTCTCTAGACCAAACAACATCGCTGGTCTCACCACAGTTTTGTACACCTTTCCTTTCATTTTAGCTGAAAACTCTTCTATCACACATCACACCTGACACTTTTCTCCACCCATTCCATCCTGCCTGGACACGCTTCTTCACCTCTTTTCCCCACTCTCCATTGCTCTGGACTGTTGACCCCAAGTACTTAAAATCCTCCACCTTCTTGATCTCTTCTCCCTGTAACCTCACTCTTCCACTTGGGTCCCTCTCATTCACACACATGTACTCTGTCTTACTGCGGCTAACCTTCATCCCTCTCCTTTCCAGGACAACCTCCACCTCTCTAGCTTCTCCTCCACCTCTTCCCTACTCTCACTGCAGATCACAATGTCATCTGCAAACATCATAGTCCATGGAGATTCCTGTCTAACCTCGTCTGTCAGCCTGTCCATCACCATAAGCGAACTGAAGGGGCTCAGAGCTGATCCCTGATGCAGTCCCACCTCCACCTTGAACTCCTCTGTCACACCTACAGCACACCTCACCACTGTCTTACAGTCCTCATACATGTCCTGCACCGCTCTAACATACTTCTCTGCCACTCCAGACTTCCTCATACAATACCACAGTTCCTCTCTGGGCACCCTGTCATAAGCTTTCTCCAGATCTACAAAAACACAATGCAGCTCCCTCTGGCCTTCTCTGTACTTCTCTATCACATCCTCAAAGCAAATACTGCATCTGTAGTACTCTTTTTTGGCATGAAACCATACTGCTGCTCACAAATGCTCACTTCTGCCCTTAGTCCTAGCTTCCACTACTCTTTCCCATAACTTCATTGTATGGCTCATCAGCTTATTCCTCTGTAGTAGCCACAACTCTGCACATCTCCCTTGTTCTTAAAATGGGCACCAGCACACTTCTCCTCCACTCCTCAGGCATCTTCTCACTATCTAAGATCCTGTTGAACAACCCAGTCAGAAACTCTACTGCCACCTCTCCTAGACACGTCCAAACCTTTACAGGTATATCATCAGGACCTCACTGATGATCCTCACTTCATCCTGGCTAATCTTTGCTACATCCTGGTCCACAACAGTCCCCTCTTCTAGTCTTTGTTCTCTCTCATTTTCCACGTTCATCAACTCCTCAAAGTACTCTTTCCATCTTCCCATCACACTGCTGGCACCTGTCAATAGACTTCCATCCCTATCCTTAATCACCCTAATCTGCTGCACGTCCTTCCCATCTCTATCTCTCTGTCTTGCCAGCCTGTATAGATCAGTCTCTCCCTCCTTACTGTCCAATCTAGCATACAAGTCATCATAAGCTTCTTGTTTGGCCTTTGCTACCTCTACCTTCACCTTACGCTGCATCTCCCTGTACTCCTGTCTACTCTCCTCAGTCCTCTCAGTGTCCACTTCTTCTTAGCTAACCTCTTTCTTTGTATACACTCCTGTACCTCCTCATTCCACCACCAAGTCTCCTTATCTAACTTTCCTTCCAGATGACACACCAAATACTCTCCTACCTGTCTCCCTGATCACATTAGCTGTAGTTGTCCAGTCATCTGGAAGCACCTCCTGACCACCCAGAGCCTGTCTTAACTCCTTCCTAAAGGTCATGCAACACTCTTCCTTTTTAGCTTCCACCATTTCGTCTTCTGCTCTGTCTTGTCCTCTTCATCTTCCTCACCACCAGAGTCATCCTACACACCACCATTCTATGCTGTTTGGCTACACTCTCGCCTACCACTACTTTGCAGTCACTGATCTCCTTCAGGTTACATCGTCTACACAAGATGTTAGTCTACCTGTGTGCTCCTACCACCACTCTTATAGGTCACCCTATGTTCCTGCCTCTTCTGGAAAAAAGTATTCACTACAGCCATTTCCATCCTTTTTGCAAAGTCAACTACCATCTGTCCTTCTGCGTTCCTCTCCTGGATACCAAACCTGCCCCTCACTTCCTCATCACCTCTGTTACCTGCACCAACATGTCCATTGAAGTCTGCACCGATGACAACCTCTCTCACTTCTAGGTATGCTCTGCATCACTTCATCAAGTCCAACCAGAATTTCTCCTTCTCCTCCAGCTCACATCCTACCTGTGGGGCATACCCACTAACAACATTGAACATCACACCTTCTATTTCTAGTTTCAGACTCATCACTCTATCCGACACTCTTTTTACCTCCAGGACATTCCTAACAAACTCCTCCTTCAAGATAACTCCTACTCCATTTCTCTTTCTATCTACACCATGATAGAACAACTTGAACCCTGCTCCTAAACTTCTAGCCTTGCTACCTTTCCACCTGGTCTCCTGGACACACAGTATGTCTACCTTCCTCCTCTGCATCATGTCGACCAACTCTCTACCTTTTCCTGTCATAGTTCCAACATTCAACGTCCCTACTCCTTAGTCCTATACTCTTGGCGCTCCTCTTCTGTTTCTTCGTGCGAACGCACTTTCCTCCTCTCCTTCTTCGACCAACAGTAATCCAATTTCCACCGGCGCCCTGTAGGTCAACAGCGCCGATGGCGGTCGTTGTTAACCCGGGCCTCGACCGATCCGGTATGGAAGTCATATGTTTTGATTCGCATCTTTGATTTGGCAAAGGTTTTACGCCGGATGCCCTTCCTGACGCAACCCTCTGTATTATCCGGGCTTTGGGACCGCACAATAAGACACTGGCTTGTGCCCTCTTGCGGCTACAAGAGGGCACAAAATGACATTGCATGTCACAAATCAGTTTCAATTATTTTATTTTGGTACATTGTTGTTTTAAACCGTGTATTCAGTCCAAAAGGCGTGCATCTTTGCACACCTCTTTGTCAGTTCTTGAGAAGAGTCCAATTTTGTTAATCTTATTTTGTAGTCCATTTCAAGAGTTGTTTCTGGACAATTTTATGGTTTCAGCGCCGATGGAAATTTCCTTGCTTTGTGTGGCTGAGATGATGTTTTTCAGCTCATCTTGAGGTGTTTTCACACCTGAAAGTTTGGAGGTCAGCAACAAGGTTTTGGCTTTTATCACATTATGTATATTTTACACTAAAGAACGTTTTTAATCTACATTCTGCCATCATCATCTGTCTGGGCCGCACCTGGTGATTGATTGGCTCAAGGGAGTATTCAGAATGTTGTCCATGTCATTTAAAAAAAGAAAATTGTCCTCGTTTTGGATACAACACTTTCTAATAGCATTACAAACCTTCATAACCTGCTCCTGCATTTCTTTACCTTCAGGTGTCATTGCTCCTCCTGTTGCCTCTCTTTCATCTTTTTTAGGAAGCACATTTTTTTTAAAAATCCATACCAAACGAGGCAGGTGCAAATGCCTTTAAGAGAAACTGAATAGGAAAAATCACATTCTGAAATACATTAGCCCAAAATAAATAAAACATGTAAACATGAAAATCTTCACAGCATTGGCTAACAGTTGCTGCAAATATTAATAGATAAATGGTGCACACGAAAACAGAACTAATGCATGCACACACAGACTCACATACATACAGTACTTTAACTGCAGGAAACGTTATGGATCAATGAATGTCGACAGACTGTTCATCATGCACGTACATATGCAAACACAAAAATTCCTGCAAGATCACATTAAGTATAACACTTGACCACACTGCTAATCATTTGTTGATGCTATTCAGAGCAGGTAAACACCCAATGGGCTACAGTAATTTGCATAAGAGCTCAAAAGAGGATGCAGAATATCCGCAAAATTGCAACTGCTCTGCTAAGAACAGTATTAGTATCTCCAGCATTTCCCAAGAAAAAATAGCCAAAGATAAATGTGAAGTTCACAAGGAAAATAAGCTGGAAAAAATATAAAATTAGGGTCCAGAAAAGGTAACCAAATATCAAATAGATGTGATAAATTCATTACCCTCTTGGAGAGAAATTACAGTTTCACCTCAATTCTCCTCGTTTTTCCCATTGAACTCAGAGTATATACATTCAACACAGGCTTGTCAATAAAGATAAATCTATTCTGATAAAAAAGCAATGAAGGAATAATTGTCCAGCATTGTTGAATCAAATTACTATGGCCAGCATCTCTTGCAATTAAAACTAGTGATTACGTTAGGATTTATTGGATGCTGGATGTGCAGGAGATGAGTCATTACAGTATCTTCCTACTGTATCACCTCATTATGCACTGCAGAAATATGGCATTGACATGAACGCCAAATGATGCTTACATTTGCATGCATACTTTCTATGAGACAAGTTGATGGATCACTCTGACGGTGAACCCCACGCGTAATTAGGACCCAAATGGCTTTACAGTGCCTAATTATTGATGCAGCAGATATGTGACAGCTGTTAATAAATACCAGGCAGTCTGGGTGGTGTGGACAAGGACCACAGTAATGATCCATTGGAAGCGGAGGGGAAAGGTGAGAAGGCAAGAGAGGATGGGGAAAGGAAAAGTAGAAAATTAAGCTTTAACAGCACAGGTATGTTGTCACATGCGCCATGGTTTGTAGATGACAGTGATGTATTGTCTCAATAATGCAGACGGATCTCAGGTGAAGAAGCTGCAAAAAGACAGATATTCATCTCAGGAATTTCGTGCACTGAAATTCTGATTGTGACCATCAGCTGTGTAAAATGAAATTTTTGCAGCTCTGAAAGCGTTTAGTCATCTGTCCTCCAGTGATCTATGACTCCTTTGGGATTCTGTGTAAAACAAGGGTATTGTTGCAAGAAGGAATGTTTTAGTTCAATAAATACAATATCATGAACATGAAGCTAAAAGAAAAACTGCAATTCATTCCTAATGTTTTGTCAGATCAGATGACTCTCACATTGCTTAATCCTAATCTTCCATTAAAGGGGAATAAAAATGTGCAATACTTTATGCAGAAAACCTCAGTAATACTTGCCCATATTAACTTCATTTGTAGAGGTATACTTATGGCATAAATCTATTTATGATGCTCCACTAATGCTTGACACTCTCACATACAGCTGTAAAGGAAGGAGGAGGAAGTGATATACTGGAATTAAACTGCATCAAAAGTCATGGATATCACAAAGTGGAATAATTGTTATCACAAGATCAACTTTACTGTAACTCCTTTGCCCTCAGCTTCTGCCTCATTTTTCACTTCATTTTTTCTTACCATCCAATTTTGCTATAATTACTAAATTTATTGACTAACAGGCCCCAGAGAAAGAGAGCGACATCATCATACATTTCCACAGTTGTTATTGAATAACATAAAATGAAAAGCCATGAGCAACAAATTTGAAAGTACAGTATAGGTAAAACACGCATAAGTGGCTGTTTTTGTAAAGTCCCCTGGTAGGTGCCACATGTCTAGCTGGTACGCTGCCATGCATATTTCACACTACATCTCCATTAATTAAAAAGAAACAATTAGATATCGTCATACTAAGCCACATCGACCCTTGAGCTTAATAAACTGAATCTTGTTATTTCTGAGAAGACATGGAGACAATTTACTACATGCAACTTTTCCAGCATTGACAAGGCATGCAAATGTGGTTGTCTGCTAATGTGGAGCACTTCAGAATTAAGCAAGCCTCTGACAATGAAGGAGGTGAAGGATAATTGTTTGAGGACTCTTCATGCATAGTGGGATCATGTTGGAGAAGAGAACACAGAGAGGTCATGGGTTTGTCAGTCCTCGAGGACTTCCTACACAGTTCTTTGCAGGATTAACACATGCAAATTTCAACAGTAGTTTCTACTCTGCAGGAGTGAGAAGGGCTGAATCAGTCAAACCTGTTAAAGGGCAAAGTCTCAGTGCAATGGACTGCTCCCTGCAAATCAGTGCAAGGGGACAACTGCAAGCATATGGAAGAAAATATGGAGGAAATAGAGATGATGTTGTTTTATATCCTCATTTAGACTATGCTCAAGCATGGCGCCAGGTTTTTAATTTGTGTGGGCCAGAGTAAACTCGGGTGGGCTTTTTATTACACAAGGCAACACTGTTTGCCTTCCTTTGACGGTTTCATGCCAGCCTCACTAACAGATCGTTCTCTGAACAGCAACAAATGCATCTAGTTGATTATGACACTTAAATCAAACTGTGCTGTCAGTTCATCACTTTGTCTGAAGAGAAATGGTTTCTTTCAAGGTGATACAAGTGAGACAGGATTTTTCTGCCTTGCCTTCCTTCGTCATTGTTTTCTAGACTCTTCACATCTCAGGAGGAAATGTATTTGCATCTATAAAATAAAGTGACTTGATCTTATTCTAAATGCTGAATCGCACATTGCAGACAGCTGGAAATCTAATCCTGCTGGAGACCTTCACACACACACACACGCACGCACGCACACACGCACGCACGCACACATGCATGCACACACACACTGTATATATGTAACTTTAATATCAGAAGTCAAATCCAACTTTTGACATGTGGAATCCTAAAATATCACAAATTAGAAGCTCCCATAATTCCCACATACACTAAATTCTATAATTTCCATTAAAGCAAGTTCTTGTGACATGAGTACTTGTGGGAAAAAGGTAGAAAGATAATATTCAGGTCTGTTTGATGTTGTATTCATGTTAATAGTGTTTCCTTCAGCCACATATGTGAAAATCTCCCAAAGGACACACACATGATATAATCAGCATGAAGGCTTTTTACATGAGTGAATCTTCTCAGCTTCAACTGAGTCACATCTCTACATATGAAGGATTGGGACAGTAAACCCAGAAAATGATTAGGAGTCTAACACAGTGTAGCCTCTGAGCCCCTCAGACGCCCACAGGTGTTCTTCAGAAGTTCTTTCATAACTCTGCACAGATTCACGCCTCAACGGTACCTTGCCTTTAATCATACTCTCATAACATGTCTTTTGAAATTGAAATGTTGCTCAATGCCTCAGAAAACAATATATCTCTCAAAAAACCTGTCAGACCATGTTCATCACCACATGGCCTGCGTCAAATCTTTATTCGTCGATCCATTTGTTATTAGATGATAATAAGCGGTATCCAAGAAACAGTCATTCAGAGGTGCCTGCAAGTATGAAAGACAAAGCAATTAGCCTTTCTGAAATGCTTTGAGTATCTAAAGGCAGAAAAACAAAGGCATATCCTTATGATTATCAGAGTAACGATATTTCCAGCATCAAATATTTATTTCAAATTAACTGGTATGAGCTTTGAGAGCTGATATGGCAGCAGAAACTTGACCCCAAAAATGTTTCTGTCCCAGAAATGTGTTTTTCTAAGTTTCTACGTTTGGAAAAGAGGTTGAAGAGCATTACGTGACACTAAAACTCTCCACTGACATTAATATGATTATACTGGGAGTGATGAGGAGCACTGGTGAATAATTTAGATCTTTTTAACTATTCAGTTGGAAAACAAAGTGCTGTACCTCGCTCAATCAGACAGATAGTGGCTTGTCTACCTAAAGCGAACATCATACCACATTTCCACAATTACATTTATAGCTGTTTTTGTAAGTGTAAGCTATTTGGCTGCTTGAGTGACATTTATGCATCCAGGTCCCACTGTGTTTCATTTACGGAGGTCAAGCTAGGACAGAAATAATCACATGGAGTAAATCCACCCCAGGATGCCAGCTGAGAATATGTGACCGCAGGAAACAAAACCAGGTTAAATGCACTGTCATCGCTCAGCTGTGCAGGCAGAGCCCAGACAGCCCAAACATCCCAAATATTTCAGACCAGGGGTGTTTTATGAGACATGGATTAATCTCTAAGTAGGATGTCCCTGTTGTGTCCTGGAAACAGGTTTGACAGCAGAGTTTAGCAGATGAGTGGATATGAGAGCCATCATTTCCAGACAAGTGAAATGTGCTGTATCCTCATGTAGACTGATGACATGATGTAGCACAGCCGTCGGCAACTTATCTAAATCACATGATGCTTCAGAGCCTCAAAGTTTTATGAAGTTAACTGGTTTATAGTTATGTCACCCAGATGACCAAAGTTCAACCTTTGCCCTTTGCTTATTTTTCCGTGTTTTTCAAAACCTCTTTTTAAAGAAAAAAAAAAACTTTATTATTATTATTTATGTTGTTACTATTAGTGGTCATTATGAGCATTAGACCTGATGGACACTTCATCTACACTTATCTGTTTTAATTTGTTCAATTATCATTTAAGCACTTAAGGTCATCTTGTCTACAAGAAAATGGATGGATGGATGGATGGATGGATGGATGGATGGATGGATGGATGGATGGATGGATGGATGGATGGATGGATGGATGGATATTGTGCATGATGCTCTGAGGAGATTTATTTGTAAATTTGTCACTTAATGTACATGACACTGTGCAGCAAGCAATCAGGCTGTTTCCACATTTTTCTCTGCGACCTTGACTATCTCAACTCTAAGTACACTATTCACGTCTCAGAAGTTTAATTCTGCAGGTTTACTGCTTATTTTAATCCTTGTACGCATGTCTGTTTAGCTTGTATATAAAGGATGTTGTTTGCCCTTCATTTCACCGCCAGGATTGAGGGCGGTGATTGAACTGGAGGTGTTTAAAACTTGTGACGACAATCACAGTGAACAGTAGTCACACTGTCTTTTAACTGTAACTTTCCCTGAATATGACAAATTTGTTTGATAAAGACAAACATGATTTATGGTAAAACAATTCCTACCTCTGATTTTCAGGATTTATCAAAACAGAACTCCGTAATTGACACAATAATTTTCCTTGCAGCATGATAGCTTTATGAAAGTAAAAAGTACAAAAAGTCTTTCAATTCAGTAAAAGTATTGATTCAATGATATAACACAATTTTTATTTAGTATTTTATATGGAGTTATATTATAGCATTAAAATGACATTAAAAAGAGCTGATTAGCTTATTTATTGAGCAACTGATTTTATTTTTCTGGTTTTCTGCATTTAATGAGTGAACAAAGCGTTGTCGTCACCTCAAACAATTTTTGTCTCCCATGTGCTGATTATTATTATTAAGCTTTTGAAATTTCTAAATCACTATTAGCTAAATTACTACCGTCAGTAAAAATACAGATTAGATAGAATGGCTACAAGATAAAATACTTCCATTTGAAATACTGTCAAATAAAGCATTCTAAATCTGATATATAACTTAAACTTACAAAATGAGAACATTATATGCATTACAATTTTCATCTTTTACAAGTTCATTGAATAGATTTTCAGAAATTTATTCTTCATTTTTCTGTTCATTATGCCCACAGACAAAGTTGAACTGAAGCAGTTGTTTGGTGCCTCAGGGGCCCTCAGAGAAGGTCAAAACTGTAAAATGTCAGCTTTACTGGATGAAAGAAAAACATTATTGCTTAGCTGGATCATGGTCTTTTATTTATAACGAATCCAAACAGTTTTTAAAAGGTAAAAAAATCGGACTGGAAATTGTCCAAGTGCACAAAAGCTGAAAGCAGTCCTGCATTTAGAGTTTAATTCAAGCCATATTTCATTGTTTCTTTTGCAGAAGTGTAATTGCACTCTGAGTGCTTCAGTAGTGCTCGAACCAATGATTGCAGCAGTCTGTGGTGATAATGATTGCGGCATCTGCACGATAAGGACAATGTGTGATTTAATATACCTTAATCCTCATAAAACTTTAATGAGAGATGCAAATTGATTTTCTGTCTATGGACAACTATCATGAGCCACAAACAGACAGAGATATGTAAGGACAGCTTTAATGTAAACATATCATATGTGACACCTTTGTACTTCGTTCACATACTTTGCCTCCCCCAATCAAAGTTGGGGCGGCAGTGGCTCAGAGTGGGTGGCAGAGCGGGTCATCCTATGATCCAAGATTGGCGGTGTGATTCCCGCTCCTGCCCAGTCACTACCGAGGCGCCCTTGAGCAAGGTGCCGTCCCCTTTACACGTTGCTAATGAGGGGCGCACCATGAAGGAGCTGCCCCACCACTCTACTGCCCATTGCATGCCTACATGCCCCTTGTGTTGCTGCAGGGGCATGTACTCACTAATACGTATGCATGTGTTTGAAATAGTGCTAGAGTGTGCTTTCTTGAACTGGCACCACGGACAGATCCACTCACTGACTCTAGAGGGAATGTTTTAGTGTGGGTGTCTGAGGAGACCTGGGCTTCTGTTTGGATAATGACTGCACTCAATTTTAAGTAAAATTTTGCTATAGAGCTGACATACTTCTATTTAGGTTTAGATTTCAGGACTTGTTCATGTGGCTCTGAACACTCAGGGATGAAACTCCAGTGGCTTCTTAAGTAAAGGACCAGTTGTACTCGACCTCAGCTGCTACCAGCAAACATTATAGGGGCTGTTGGAACAGGGTCAGCACAGAGATGAACATATGATAATAATAGTAAATAAGAGGATAAATAACAAGTTCGTTGGCTGTGTAAGCAGATCAGAGGAAGGAGAATGTGGGTGGCGGAGCCCTAGAGGTTATAGTTTATTTATGTGTCCCATGTTTATGCCGAGTTCCATTGCTTCCATTCTCTTCTCCTCATCGCCCTCTCTCTCTCTCTCTCTCTCTAGGAGGAATAAGCCTGAGGCTCTCATCTGCAACATCAGCAGCAGGGTGAACAGAGGTGCTTTTTGTCACTTTGACAGGAAGTTACCATACAGTACAGAATACGAAGGCCATTATTCCAACACACAGACCTACCGAGAGGAAGCAATTTCATTCACGAGCCATGCAGTATAATGTAAGCCAGCCACATTTATTTCATTATGTGGTGGTGAAAGATGAATATAATTCACAATTTATCTCAAGGGTTGTAGGAGAAATGAGGAGAGGCTAAATTTTCTTGCTGCTTTTCACAAAACACGCCGTGAGCTGTGATGCATTCACGGGCACCTCCGTCTTTACAGGCATTAAAGATATGACTGGTCACAGCGAGGTGCTCCTTGCCCGAGGAGTGCCTTCTGTTATCCAGGTTGTGCTACTCAGGCTTATCCACACTCCTTCTCCATGTCTGGATGGAAACCACACGTTTACATGGAGAGGGAGTGACATGTGATCATGTGTGAGCAAGCATACAACATCCTCTCTGGCTCTTGCGTCACCATGAGTTTCTGCATGTTTTGTAAACTTTCTCTACATAACTGCTAAAATATCTTTTATACAAAAACTATTTTACAGTGTTTGTAGCTTTTACTGTGAAATACAAAAACAAAACGAAACAAAAAACCCTGCAGTAGATGTGCTTTTATATAGCATTCAGTTATGTTTTGAAAGGGTGATTTTTCTTTGTGTGGTTGCACTCTTAATGGAATAGTTGAACCCTTTGCTGAGAGTTATATACTTATTTTCGGGAGATTCATTTGTCTTTCCTATCAGTCAGCTGGCTAGCTCAGTTTAGCATAATTAATAACAACAGCCATCCTACATGTATTCATTACATAATACTTACACAATAGCAATAGTTTCCCCTCATAATTAATACAGTGTTTCTGAGCATATATTCACACTGAAGAAGGGATTCAAATGTGAGGGATACAGGAGGTAGTTACATTTAGCTGGTATCACAGAGATTTTGTATTTTCTCAAGATGGTAAAGAGTCTCTAAACAGCCAAACTAAATCATAAATTGTGATTTCCATTCAGTTAATATGAGGCATAAATGTCATTTCCATCACATCAGGGCTGTTGCTGAATAATTGTTTCATTTTCCCTTTAAGATAACTGTTCTTTGACCTGCTGACTAGTTGCAGAATCAATATGCGTTCACACTCTAGCTGTCTTTACAGCATGTGACTTCCTTCCCTGTAGGGAGAACAGGACTGGAAGTGTAGAAAACTTCCATTATTTCTTTGTTTCCTTCCTTTCAGACTGGCTCTTCTCAGGTTCTTCAAACCTTATATAATGCAGATTTCAAATATACACACAAGGGAGTTAAAAACACCCAAAGCAAAGAAGTGGTGCGGGGGAGAAGGAGGCAAACTAAACCTTATGTTATTATTAATTTATCTGATTTCTACTGCCCAAAGATTTAAAAGGAACATGGGATGAAAACCACTCTGGTTATTTTTTTCTCTAACCCAATTCACTTATTCATCCTTCTCTCTTCCTCTTAAGTATTCAGGGCACAAACTGACGGCAGGAAAACATAGAAACTCGTAGATTTTGGCACAGTTCAACACAGCACCGAATGTGTGGGCTTTCTGTGTGTGAATAGGCTGCCGGCCTTGCAAATGTCGTCACTGAAAAAATAGAAAGATGTGAAACTGTTTTTGAAGAGACCTTTTGGCTTAACCTCTGCTTTCCAAGGTCTGCAAATGCTGACAGATTCTCTTTCAACATTTCAGTGCTTTCACAGGTTGGTTTGGCCTCAAGTGTGCACCCACACACACCGAAACACTTTGGAATGTATCACACTATTAGTAATGGTTCCAAAATGGCCAAGGTAAAGTATTAAAAAATAATTATGACATTTTTATAAGGTTATATAAACCTTTATTTAATTAAATGTGATTCACACACACACACACGCACGCACGCACACACGCACGCACGCACGCATACACAGACACACACACACACACACACACACACACACACACACACACATATGTGACCAGGCTATGTGTGGCCAGTAGGACACCAAGGCACACACACAGCCTAGACGGCTCCCCAAATGTGGGCTGTATTTGCCGACTGCTCTCCCCCCAACAGCATTAAATTTGGTTGAACTGGCAGTTTATTTATAACATAAATAAATGAATTACCATTTACCTCCTTCAAATGGTTTGGGGGATAATAAAGGAAAAATAAATGATAACAAATAAAAACTTCTTGATTAAAACTAAAAATAAACCTTGATAAGACAACACCAGACAAGACAAGACAACAGTAGTGGCAATTTCTTAATATCCTAACCGGGGTCTCACTCTAGAAATGGCGACACCCGAAAAGCACGTCAACAACGGTGTGCTCGGTGTGTAAAGCACGCCGCCACTGGCCTCTAGAGCAGTGGAGACGCATTCTCTGGAGTGATGTACCACGCTTTTCCATCTGGCAATCTGATGGACGAGTCTGGGTTTGGAGGTTGCCAGGAGGACGCTACATTTCAGACTGCATTGTGCCAACTGTGAAATTTGGTGGAGGAGGAATTATGGTGTGGGGTTGTTTTTCAGGAGCTGGGTTTGGCTCCTTAGTTCCAGTGAAAGGAACTTTGAATGCTTAAAGGATACCAAAACATTTTGGACAATTCTATGCTCCCAACCTTGTGGGAACAGTTTGGAGTGGATCCCTTCCTCTTCAAACATGACTGTGCACCAGTGCACAAAGCAAGGTCCATAAAGACATGGATGACAGAGTCTGGTGTGGATGAACTTGACTGGCCTGCACAGAGTCCTGCCCTGAACCCGATAGAACACCTTTGGGATGAATTAGAGCGGAGACTGAGAGCCAGGCCTTCTCGACCAACATCATTGTGTGACCTCACCAATGCGCTTTTGGAAGAATGGTCAAAATTCCTAGAAACAGTCCCCTCAACCTTGTGGACAGTCTTCCCAAAAGAGTTGAAGCTGTAATAGCTGCATAAGGTGGACCGACATCATATTGAACACTGGGTTAGGAATGGGATGGCACTTCAGTTCATAGTATGAGTCAAGGCAGGTGAGCGAATACTTTTGGTAATATAGTGTATATGCAGGTTGGCTGATCATTTTCACTCCTTGTTGAAATGAAAAAGCAACAGGTAGAGAACTGGAAAAAAATGATTTCTCTGCTATTTCCATTTTGCTTTCTTTTCTAGTTCTATACTAATTAAATCTAAATTATTTATTTCTGGAGACTAAAATGTTTGTCAAATGTTATTGCAAAAGCTTGAATAAGGTTCTGTTTGGTGGTTATGGTACTCATGACAATAGTGTTATATATTGCAATACAAAAGTAAATATTAAACTTCTGCTATCAATGTTGGAAATGTATTTTTCTGATCATTGTCTTTAGCATCAAACAGAGTGCAGAATTCTGAATCAAATCCTCTGAGTCGCGAGGGGATAAAAACAATATTTTTTGTGGTGCAGACTCTGCTTTCAGCATTATGGAGAGCTTATTCTCTCAGGATGAGTCGAATAGCTTACAAAAAAAAGAGAGAAAAAATATGTGAAAAAGTCAAGGACAAAAGATTGGTAGGCTGGTTGGGGGAGGTTTATTCAGGTACTGGGCCACAGAGAAAAATTCTTTCCCTGAATGTGCCAAAAAAATGAATCCCTAAAGTCTTAATTGCTAAAAGTAAAAAATTTGTTTTGCAGAGGGCAAATTCTAATTTTCTGGAATAATATGAATGCATATGATGCAGATTTACATTTTAAAGGAGATACATTAGGAAACTGTTTTAACCATCCAAGAAAACTGAGCACCTGATAAGTCTCTCTTTCTAGGTTATGTAAATTTTGTTGTCTCACTGTATACGCAGCACACTGTGTATATCTGTAGGCTCCTGCTTGTCACAAGATGAATGCCAGCATGTGTGGTTGGCAATCTATAAAGAAATCATTGGTGTGAGGATTCATTAGCTGAGCTGACAATGTACAGTTTTTCATTGCGTTGCAACTCACAGGTGGGATTGAATCCTGAAACTCCAATGGGAATATGGAAATAAACTACAAGGATCCTCCAACACATCTCTGATGAGACCCCTCACACTATGCATGAGCTCCTCCATTATCGTAAAATATACTTGGAATGAGGTGTATTAAAATGTTTGCTCTTGTGCATGCCTCCATGTGTAATGCTGGTAGATCAATACAATCTCAGTGAAGCCCACACCGTCTCTTAGGATTTTATGAGCATCATCAATTGACTACATTTTCCTAAGCAGAAGAAATCCCTGGAGGAACAACAGATATAAGACCTAGAAAATGGATTTAGACAATATAAATCAAAAAAAATTTTTTTTAACTTAAACACTTTTCTTGAACTATCTTTCAGATATTTTTGATAATACAAATTTTATATGCAGACTGTCAAAGGATATTAGTTGCAGGAACTGAAGTGTCATGTTACTGAAAGAGCAGAATGTCAGAATGGTTAAGTAGAGATAATGGATGATTAAAATTCAACTTGTTGAAGCTGTGAGAGGATTGTCAGAAATGAGGACAATGGCAGCAGGTTGTGAGTGCATACAAATGGATTACAAACGCAGGTGGAAACGTGCAGAGTGAGCACATGGAAACAGGGAACAAGGTTGGGAAAAGGTCAAACTGATGTGGTGGTGTGATGAAATGAGATATGAGGGACATTTTGTTCTGGAGACCTGAAACAAACAGTATGTAATTGTTTTCCTGTATAGCACGGTACTGATGAAGTCATTTGGGGTTGTCAGCGCAATAAAGTTAACACTTTGAGAACGAGCCCGGGAGACACTGGGAGTCTGAGGAGGACAAAATATTTCCTTTAGTTTGGGACATCCATATGGCTCAGTCTAATAAGTGGCTGATGGATGGCACAGTCTACACCCTGTTCAAACCTGAGGCTCTCAGACTGACAGAGGGCCAAGGCATCCCTGTTGGTCCAGATGGTGGGCTGTAAACCTCTTTGTGAGACTTGTTCATTATTCCAACTGGCTAATAAAACACAAGAAAGAAGTTGAAAGAAGTGCCAAGCATGAGTGTGCAAAGAAGTATATCTTCTTCAATTGTGTGTGTGTGTGTGTGTGTGTGTGAGTCTACTTCTGACTGGTAACCATGACAACATCTCTACTGGTTGCCAAAGATAAAAAATGTGATGCTGTGATGATTTCTATTATTGTTTATTGCAAATGCTTACAGAGGCTTGACATTTAACAAAATGCACCGTGTTCTTATATGAGACAATCATGTCTTTACAATACTTTTGTAGCTACACCAGTGGATGTTTGAAAGACTTCTTAAGCAGCCAAAATTGGAAAAAGGCAAACAAACTTGCCTTGAAGGGCCTAGAATTAGCGATTTGTACATTTTATGTTGACTACCCAAGGCCAAATAAAATTTGACACTGTTGGGGATAATATGTCTGACCGTTTGTGGCCATGTGAGCTGTTTACTATTTGTTATGAGGACATCATGAGCATTAGACGTCCCTGTACTTTACCTTTGAATAAAGCCAGCGCGGCTGCTGGGTTTTTTCAAAACTCCAGTAAATAAAAGCTGCATCCTTACACCAAAAACATTTATTTCTGAAAACTTGTCAAAGTAATACCAGTAAATTATGAAAGGTTTATCAACAGCACTTACTGTCACATGGCCTTGAGCTTTGATTTCACACTAGATAAGCAGTAAGGCAGAGGTGGGCACAGAAGCAAGCAGATTTTCAAACTTGCTGTAGTTATAGTCACACACACACACAGATGGGGGTTTTTCCAGTAACTGATTTCCTGCATATATAGGTAACCACCTAGAATATATATCAAATTGTCTGTAGGAGTTGGTGCGAGCGTGCATGATTGTTTCTCTCTTGTGTGGCCATGTGATGAGCTGGCATCTTATGTAGGGTGTACCCCACATAGGATGCCAGCTCATCTTATGAGGGTGTGCCCCGCCTCTTGCTCATAGCTAGTTGAGATGAGGCTCCAGGTAACCTGTGACCCGCAAGCGGGATGAGCGGCTGTAGATCAGACAGTTGCAGTTATCCTGTCTCCAAGGAGATAGATGAATGTATGGATGACTGGATAAACAAAATCAAGTATTTAATATCAAGTGCTTGGAATATTTACAAGATTTATGTTGTAAGCAGCAGTTTTTGTAGGGGCTGTTCTTTCACTAATGTGATGTGAGATTCTTACTTTAATGTAAATCTGTAAAGAAGATTAATTGTATTTCCCAAAATTCATCTTTCATGAATGATGAATTTATGTTTTTATAAACATTCACCCCTTCAGTAAAGTGAAAGTGGAAGATTTGCTGCTGTTCATTAATCTGGTTCTAATTATTACATCACGTCAATAATGCTCTGACAATACTAGATTTGGAATTTTAGAAGCATCATAAGGATGTTGCTCTTTTAAACAACAACTGCACATGTGAAAAATAAAAATATGATGACTATATTAAAAACAGCCAGGGGCAGAGAGGTAGCGTGGGTGATGAGATGTCAGAGCCGTGTTTGAACGCCTCACTGGAATTCCCTTTGACTCCAATGGCGAGCTGGTGGAGACAACAGGCTTGAATAGATCAGTATTAAAGACTCTGCTGGGGGACGTCTTACTAACAAGAGTAGGTTGAAAACAAGGAAAGAAAATTTGTCTCCAAAGTATAGAATGGTCTAGTGGTATGGCACTCATGTTTAACCATTATATCAAATTATATTACCACATTGTCACATCATTTATTCATGGTAAACATTTTATTCATTCATAATTCATACATTTTTCATCAGGCATGAATGTTATATAGCATTTAACTATTTTATCCTTTCCTCCACTTTCCATGGCCTTGATCAGTCAATCAGCCACTTTTAGTTAAAGTGCAAACTTGCCAGCGTCGTAGTCCCGAAACAATTAAAATTGAACATTGAACAAAATGAATGACAGTAAAAATTATCTAACCAAATATAAGAAGAAATTTAAAAAATAAAATAAAAGTTACGACAAACAAGGACATTAAAAGTGCAGAGTTAGATAATGATTGAAAAGGGGTGATGTATTATGATGTGTCATATTTACATAGTTACATAGAAAATAGATGCCAGCATTCAACCTTGAAACTTTGATCTTGTTCTTCCTCCCAAATCATTTTCTTTTATCCTGTCTCCATTGCAGACATCTTTACAATAGAAGTTTGAGACACATATTTTTCATGAATAGGTTATTCATGAAAAATATGTGTCTCAAACTCATAGAGAGCCTCTTACCTCTTGTCTTTCTTTCCTATCAAGTGACATATCAATAAATAATAGAGCTTCCTTCAGAGAGAGGCTGATGGTCAAGTAAAGACTTGTCAAGCTGACTCTTCCTCTCAGTAGAAAAGGAGTGGATCAATTAAGCTCTTCAGTTGCACAAACCAATGATCACTGAGATGACAAACTCGCCACTATAAGCAGTATCAGAGAGCAGCTGAAGCATGAAGTGAGTCGTGATGAGAAGAAATGTTGCTGTTTCAATGCTCAGCCTGTGGGGGGAGTTTCCTCTGCACATCCTATAGCAGAAGAACCTGAAGATGGCTTTGCGTTAAGGAATCAGTGCATCAGTGCATGAGTTTATTAAATTTGCATGCGCATGGTGATGTACATAGAGGAAAAGGTACATCCAAATACAACCTCAAATGTACTTCTGCTTGTGTTCTCCTAAAAGAGTGCACAGTAACATTCTTTGAGAGTTCTTTAAAACCAAAATAACTTTGATGAGCAAACTGATGTGTCAACAGCAGTACACAGAATCAAATCCACACTGCTCCTATTGGTCAGCATTAGTCAGTGTTACATAAGAGACCATCCTCTGCATCAGTTTTAATCTCTTGGCTTATTGCTGCCAGTGTCTATACATGTGTGTCACATTTATTATCCATGCAGTTGAATACCCCTTACAGCTGCTAATACATTCTCTATTCTCAAATGATTTCACAGCAGTGTTACCCATGCAAGTGAGCATGCAAACATACTCAAGATGCAAAATATATATGCGCGCACACACACACACACACACACACACACACACACACACACACACACACACACACACACACACACACACACACACACACACACACACACACACACACACGTGCTCACTAATCTAATCATGTGAATGAAGTGTCTACGCTCTACAGGAGGCTATTATCTCATGGGAATAATAAGGAAAAGGCGACTGTAATATGTTATACTGTAGTTAGCTTTTGTTTCAAGTTGAATAAACATGAGCTAATAGAACTATTTCCCTCTGAGCAAAAGAGTTCCAAAGTGTCTGCCCAGCAGGAGTTCCATAAATTAAAGAACAAAAGTTCAGGAAGTGCCATTAAAGGAATTCTCCAGTGACATTCATGCTTCTAAACTGTTAAACCAGCCATACGATAAACAAAGTAGGTTAAATATTATTCTATCAAATTAGTTCCGCTTATACATATGTGGGGTCAGGACAAGCTTTACACACTTTTATTACTTTTCATGTTTCCTCTGGTGATGTTTATGATTCAAACAACTTGTGCCAAAGCCCCTCAATTCACTCATCTCCTCCTGATGATGGCAGAGTCCTGAGAGACAACCTAAAGCTCTCCAGAAGAGAGTCGGGAAAGAGGGAGGACACAACTTGGCAGCCTAATTAAGTTTGCCCAGGCTTCTTTTAAATGTGTATATCTTTGTGTAAGGATGATGTTAACCGCTCATCGTAAGCCCTTCATTCCCATTCTCCACCACACCTGACTGCACCAGCCTCCAAACAATTACTAGGAATCCAATATGGGATAACTGAGTTACTGCAGAGAAGTCCAGCTCCAGGAGCGTGATCACTTTGTAAGTGATTAGTTACTCTTTGATACTCCTTGAGCAGCAAGGAGTATCAACGCTAAATGAAATGCCCCAAGTCATAGAATGTCATTTGGATGCAGTAATAAAGAGAAGTATTCCAATGTGTTCAGTGTATTGGGTGGCACACAGCATAACAATAGTGTGTGTGCGTGTGTGTGTGTGTGTGTGTGTGTGTGTGTGTGTGTGTGTGTGTGTGTGTGTGTGTGTGTGTGTGTGTATACCAAAGTTGAGGAGCGGTGTGGAACATGAATAAAAATGTAATGAAATCACTGACAAGTTTGTAAAGTGCTTTGGCGCCTGAACAGCAGTTTTCAATTGAAACCACAAGAGGTCCAGAAAGTCAAATTTTTAATGAAGTCAGAAATACTGAATGTATCAAACATGAAAGACAAAGTGCAATAAACCATTTCTCAATTTACACTATAAATAAATTCCTTCCGGTCAATAAACAAATTATATATGTAAATGAAAACTTAATGAAATTTCCTATTTATTAGAACTAAGCTTGTCTGTGTCATCGTGAAGTCAATAATGTAAAAGACAACAATAACTTTTGGCTAAGGGTTAGGGTTAAGGGTTATTATGTTATCAGCTGTTATTACATTATTGACCTTAACAGTCGTCATCTCTTCTACTTAAACCCTATGATAATGTGGATACCATATTTGACACATATTTATGATATACATGATATGGTAAAGACTCTGTTCTGAACCCTGTTGTGTACAAGCAGATACTTGTCTTATCCCCTGGAGGGCATCTTTTGAACTACAATAATTCTGACATTACACTGTCCAATCAAAATGGCTGAGTCCCATAAAGTTCTCCTGAAAATGCTTAGTTATCGTCATTTATTTAATGTGTTATCTACTATTTACAATAATAGATTGAATATAAGATATGATATATATACAAATGTCTACAACAGTTAATCTGCACTGGAATATACAGTAGACCACAACAATGTTACTGTATTTTTTGGTTCGGAGGTTGAAATAGCATGTAACAGGTTTTACTGAAGGATAATGACATAAGAATAAGAATATAGTTGGTTTTTATTCTCTTGAGACAAGAACAGGAAAAAAATATTAGAAATAAATTAGACACAAAAATAAAAAAGTCAGAGGCAACAAGCTTGAGATGAGCAGCTGTGAATGCAGTTTCACTCTGGACCATTGTGATGGTGCACTACTCCAGACCTCTCTGAAGAGAAAGAACAAGAGGGTGCTTAAACAACAAAGAGTTCTGGGTGAAGAAAGCTGAGGTCCTGATGATTCCCTTGGAGGCATGCTATAGGCAGGCAGTTAGATCATTTGATCATAAGAGGGGAGCCAGGTGCAGAAGGAGAGACTAACTCTTGAACTTGAGAGATGTGGTGCAGATGCTTCCCAGTAACCTTGCTACTACACACATGGGTATTTTTGTAGATGTTTGATGATGCTGCAGAGTGAATGATTTCTTAAATATAGGATGGAGGTTTGTAAAGTCAGACACTCAATCAAGGAGCAGTTCTGATGGCATATTCTGGGTAATGTAGTTGATGGTTTGGGTTGGGAAAAGGAAAATGTGTAGCCTTGATGAACCTACAAAACCACAGAAACACAAATATGACCGTAGCTGGAAATATCAGAAATAGTCATTGCTGCTTTAGTGTGCATTAAGATCACAGAAGGTTCCCAGTTTGTTTGAGAGGACACTGACATGTAGAGATGATCAAGCACAGAGGATTGACAACAGCAGTGCAGGTCATCTTTAAATGTAGGTCTGGACAAATGGACAGAAAACTCTCAGAGGCACCTTGCAGACTCTCTTCCCAAGAAAGGAAATGCCTTTATCTTAAGATCAGGTGCAGAGTTTTAGCTCTGGATTGATCGAAGGTGTCTGTATTCACAACACAGAAATTCATCAGTTGAGCTGGAGCAAAAGAGCCAGGAGAGGAGAACGGAGCAGCTGCCTTCATGACTGCAGTGGTTTTATTAACAGGATTTCAGCTTAAGAGTTAACATTGAAAATGACAAATGCAACCTAGCCCGGAGGTTTCATTGCCTTGAAACCAAATACTTTTATGGAAAAAAATTCTTCTGTGACAGTAAAAAATAAAAATGTTTATCTTATTGTGAATCCTTTATTTCAAATTGCTCTGAAGGGCTGCATCTTTTTATACTCCTTCTTCTTTTCCATTTTGTTCATATTTGACAGCAACTTCTCTTTGAATTGCACATCTTTTTGTATCCAATATTTCTTGTGGCTTTTCCTCAGCTTTTTCTTTTTTCTTTTTCTCACTCAGTCCAGGTGGAGGCCACGTATTGGCCCAGTAGGAGCTGGTCAGTCAGATTGGTACAGCAGGTGTCTCCGTGACAACACTGCTCAACAGCCAGGGCTCCAAAGACTGTGAACATCAAGCTCACAGCTTGAAAACTGACAAACAAACAAGAAGAAACAAAGGCTAGCTTCATTATAACAGATTACACCTACATAATGTTTGTGTCTGTGTGGGAATGAAACAGATGAGAAATGTTTTCTTTTAGTAGACGCCATCATAAACCACTTTAATCTAGTTCGTTTACAGGCAGCAATTCATCAAAATCCTTAATCTGCGCTTTTCAAATATGAGCTGTAGTCATTAAGCTGGTGAATTTTATACAAATTCTCAACAGATTTCATGTCACTGTATATATTTTCAAGTCTGTGTGTGTGAAGCTATAAAGGAAGACTTAATGGAAAAGTGAAACTGCAGCATACAAGCCTTCAGTGGTCTCCTTCAGGAGGTCAGACTTAAGGTTGTGCCATTATAAAAGAATTGGAAACTGTAATATTTCAACTGTATGTAAATATTGTATTTAAAAAGTTGAACTCAAATTATCAGAAGTGTCTGATGCTGAAGAGCTACACAGTCACAAGTTCATGATAATGCTCTCTGATTGCTTGTATTGTTGTGAGACTTCCAGCAATGAATGAATAAAGTGACTGATAATAATCAGCAGAACTTAGATCCCTCCAATGCAGAAAACTCAACAGAAGGAAACACCTACAAATATTACTAATATTTTTTTTATTTCGGAAATGTGGGAGAAAATTGTGAAAGATAGTAAAAAGTTGGAATCAAATGTGTCTGGAAAAAGAAGCTTAAATTTTGAAGAAGCTGTGATGAAGCAGCTTTGAAGGGCTGATTTATGCTCATGGGGGTCAAAATGTTGAGTAACTAATATCACAAGAGTCAGTAGCACTGATGTTGAATCAGAGTAAAGTTTTAGATGTGACAAAACACTTATCATGTTATTACATAATCATCAGCAGCAGCCAGCTCACACTTTACATAATGGACAGTTGGTCACTCTTTGTTCAGCAACATTTGGCAACATCTCTGCTGAGAGGACATCTGTTGACCAGAGCTAAGTGCTCAGTGACAAACTTCACAGCCAGATCGGCCGTTAAAATGACGGAGACATGAACAATGGTTCACTTTTTTGAATTTGGCCTTACCTACGTATGTGTTACGGAATGTAGAAACAGGCAAACCTTAAATATGAACTCAAAAATGGGTTTTATTTATTGTGTAAAAATGTTCTGAGGCTTGAAAGAAGTATGACCTTCATGTTAGAATTCTGTTTAATTTCATACTATTCTCCACGTTGCCATGTCACTGTGTTTTCTTTCTTTGTCTGGTTCCCCCTTTTGAGATTGCTTTTTTTCCTCTCACTACCTCAGTGAATATAGTTTGTGTGTTTTGCCCTTTGAGTTGTCAGTTTGTCAATGTTTCCTTGTGACAGACCATTTCCTCCTGCTTTCCTCTGTATGTGAATTCATCGCCAATGATTTTCTGTTGTGGTATCGATTTGACTCTGCCTGTTTTTTGGACCTTGTTTGTGCGTCCTGCTTTTTTAGGTTAAAGGATTTGGACTTTGACAGCCTATGACCCAAACCATCTTACCTCTGCCTGCTGTTTTGGACTGTTGGCTCTGGATGCCTGGCTTCCTGTGTATGGTACCTGTGACTTCTGTGCTCTGCTTTGCCCTCATGGACATCGCTTTCTTACGCCCTGCTCTCTGGTCCCGAGCCTGTCATTTTAGATACTGTATTATTGTTGAAACTGCTGA
Organism: Antennarius maculatus; assembly: GCA_013358685.1. Lineage (NCBI taxonomy): Eukaryota > Metazoa > Chordata > Actinopteri > Lophiiformes > Antennariidae > Antennarius > Antennarius maculatus. The sequence goes on along the minus strand of CM023620.1, from coordinate 9,231,065 downwards.
ACTGTGTTTCTACCTCACAGCTGCACTTCATTTTACTGAAATCACATCAGTCTATCAGTTTGTTTTACCTAAAAATCAAAGCTACCGGTAATTAAACTCTCAGGTTGGGTACCAAACTTACTTCTTTCAAGGATATCGGCCAAGTTATACTGTATAATTGAGAGCTGATTTGTAATAACACCTTTGATTAAAAAAAAAACTACAGCATTTAAAGTGAAACACAGCATCTTTAAAGACTGATGTCTCATACTGTATATAGTGCAATGCTTGTAAAAATGAATTAAAGATATTTGAAGTATGAGCAGCACAGTGGTGTGTAGAGCTGTTGCCTCACCGCAAGAAGGTTACAGGTTCTTCAGCTTCCTCCCACCTCCAAAATCAGGTAATTTAGGTCAGCTGGTCACACCAAATTGTCCATGTGTCAGTATGAGTGTGTTGGTTTATTTCACTTTTATTCCCCGCAATGAGCTGCTGTCTTATCCTGGGTGAAACCGCCTCTCGTCTGTAGCCAGCTGGGATAGACTCCACTAGACCTGGATAACACAGATAACACTGCAGACAAGACAATTGTGAAAATGGATTGATGATAAATAATATCAATCAAATAAATGAAGTATAAATAAAAGGTTTGTCTGGGCTGAATCTTCGAGTACAGTTTGAAGTCTGCCTCTAATGAAGACATAATGTATAATAGTCTTTATAAATTTCTTGTTTGGCATGAAGCTCATACGTCATTGCTTAACCTTGGGCTGTTTCTCAACTTGCGCATTTCTGTTGGTGCATGTAAAGTGTGCTACATGTAAATATTGTAACTTGTGTGTGTCTCAATTCATGGTGAAGCCTCAACAGTCTGTTTGAAGAATGTTAATGCCCAGGACTAAGATACACTAGATTTCAACAAGTTTGGATTTAACTGACCCTAATTAGTCTGCTAACAGGCCCGCATGCATTCATCATAAGAATGTGAGAAGCAACCTTTTAATCCTTGTCACCACAGGATGAGCAGAACCACATAGTCACCATGACAGTCAGGTTGCAAATGGATCCTGCTTCTCTGCTTCTTTTATCTTCCATGACTTCTTTCTCTTTTTCTTCTCCAGATCACTGCTGGGTCTCACTGGCTATGATGGTCAGAGGCAGGAATTTAAAACATTATTGTTCCAAAACAAGTTCCAGTGTCAAAATGGTGATATCAAAATAATTTCATTTTAATGATTTCTTCTTGTATTTTTCCCATAATTGTTTTTATGTTTGTATTTTTATTTTTGAGTGGACTGAAGGGGATTAATTTGAAGGGGCAGTGGTTTATTTTAGATGAAAGGCATTCAAATTGCCAAATATATTGTTATTAGAAGATGAGTGTGTGTGTGTGTGTGTGTGTGTGTGTGTGTGATTGATATACGTAGTTGATATGTTTTTTTCCTGCTTCACACACGTTTTATTTAGTCAGTATATTTCATATTGGTAATAGCATAAAATAAGCACGATGCTGAGTCACCAAAAAGCTCTTTGGCTCATTTCCAGACAAGAATAAATGAGGTACATCATACCCGCATAGACCACTACATTTGTAAGAGGGGGAAACGAGGATATAGTGTAATAGAATCTGTAAGAGCAATAAGTTGATCTCATATCATGGAATATTTTTAGTTGAATGAGAAAAAATAGTATTTAGTATTTTAATAATCAGTTAACTGATCCTGCTCCTTATCTGTTTCTATCAGTGAATGTCTTCTGTTTTTTGAATCCATGTTAAGAGTAGTAAATAAAGAGTATAACAAAAAGATGCTGCTCCAGCTCATCCACATATGGAGGTGTAAGAATAACACTGCTGATGTGATGTGTCGTCCAGCCAACCAGAGTCCTGCTGCAAGTGATTTTCTGTGTAAGCCCCGAGTTAGCATCCCTGCAGCTGGTTTCTGGGTCAGACTCTGCAGACCTTTCTGTTTAACTGACTGAAGTGAGTATCTCCATCTAGTCGCGTTTCTGTTGGATGCAGTTTCCTACATTTGCAAATCAATTCGTTTTAAACTACTTTCTTATTATCTTAGCTCACCTTAAGGTTGCAGCTTGCAAATGCAAACCTTTCCAACCACAAAGCGTACGTACGCCGTATGTGGTACTGTAGATTATTTAACCTTCCAATGTGAATTTTAAATGCAAGCCCAGAGTTTAAAATGCTTGAGTGTCTTCAGGTTTGTTATAGCATGTTGTAGGTTACAAATATTATTCTTCCCACAGGACTCTGTCAGTCCTTCGGCTGACCCAGAACACACCTATCTGATTATATGCTCCTCATTGTCACAGTCACTGCAATTATAAGGCTTTTTCCATCCCTCATTTTATGCTGTCATTATACAGACTGTGAATCACTATTGTCTATGCTCCCAGCCTCTTATGTTTCAATGAATAGTCCTCTTCTGTTTCAATGCAGCTATCACTGCGGCATGATGAAAGTGTAGGCAGGGGATTATGCTGTGAATCGTCTTGTCCCAGAATATAAGAGAAAAAGCGGGCATGTGAGGTTAAGTGAAAGACAAGTCTAGCACAAAGCTGAGGGTCTCTGTGTCAGGAATGAGCTGCAAACACATAACCTCCCAGGAGAAAGGAGAGAGAGAGCACCTCCCGACTGGGCCAGATAAAGCAGGATAAAAGGATCAAGGATGAGGAGTAATGGTTGAGATTTATATAATACAGCAGCATATAATGTTAGAAACAATTCATAATCCACAGACTCGAACATATTACATCCCTGATTCCAACAAAAGTTTGGAAGATGGTAAAACATTAATGAAAGAGAATGTGATCATTTCTCATCCTTTCTGACATCCCACTCAGTTAAAAACAGCACAAAAACACCATATATTGAATTATAATTCAAACTCATTTTATTGAATACGTGAGGTTTATGTCAGCAACACATCCAAACATTGAGACAAAATACTTGGAAAGTTGTAAAAATAAAAACCCAGATAGAGTTACTTCACAGGTGAAGAGGTCAAAAGACTCAATCACAAGCAAAGACATGTTTTCTATGTCCATGCATAGTAGGTCAAGCGTTTAAGAACGTTTGTCCAATGCTCCATATACGGAGCATCTAGAGAAGTCTTTCCATTTAAGGCACAAGGATAAATACTAACACTGAATGCCTGTGACCTTTGAGGTCACAGCTGCACTGCACTGCATGCTGCACTGCATCACATTTGTAGAAAAAAACAACAACAGCAAAACAACAACACTAACAAGGCAGCTGGGTGGAGTTGCTGCTGCTAAAGCGATCCTGAGGTGGGTCGTCGCCTCTGATTATGTCCCCGCTGCTGATCACCTCATTTACTCTCATACTGAGAGTCTCCTGATAGACTTTGGAATTACACAGCCTGCTAATCCTGCAGGCAGACATGCTCATTTACTCAGTAATGCAGCCGATGTACAGCCAGGGGATTTAAGAAGTCGTAGGATATTGTTTTTGAATAATTTTTTGTTAATTATGGGAGCTCTATTGATCATTTGCTGTTTCCACATATGCAGCTGGGAGGGGAGATGAGAAGAGCTGCAAAACACGGATGTTTCATTTGATCCTCAGCCAATATGATTGATGATCCTAAATGTTATCACTGGCTTTTACGCTTTGGAATGTTTCATAAAGAAAAAAAAAGTATGTACACGCGCGCGCGCGCGCACACACACACACACACACGAGGCCCCCCACCTGAAGTTGGGCTCTGTAGGAGGTGTCTCTATTGAAGGGCAGCTTCTTCTTACGATTGTGTCTGCTTATGGGGGGACTTTTGGAAGACGGATAAAATAAAGACGAAGGTCTATGATGTGTTGAAAGTTTCCAGACACAATGAATAGTTTTACAGTTATGAAGGTAATTTGATGCAGAGATGGAAGACCATGACCAACACACTAAACTCAATTCCTTTGTGCCCCTTCTGCCTACATACTTGAGGGATAGTAATAAAAAGTTCAAGCAGAGCCTGCCCCGTCACAATCAGCTTAACGTTTGAATAATCTCACTGTATTTCATCCCTTCATGCAGCAGGTGACCAAGTCCTATATACTTCTGTCAGTGCAGCTAACCTTTATCTGAGTGTGTGAGACATTCATCAATTCTATTAGATTTTTTCACCCCTCTTGAATTATCTCCTAGTTCCTCCGTCATCTTTGTCTCTGACCTCCTCTCAGCTTCAATATACTCACTAATGTCCTTGCAAACATTCATTATGGTGCAGAGGAGTCTCAAGTGGAATGTATTTCACAAGAGGAATTGAACATAGCGCTCTCTGAGGAGCAATCCTCTGCTGTTTTATCAGTGAACCTAGAAGCATGCTGTCGGCCCTCTGCAGTGTTCTTTGCAAGTGTGTGTGTGTGTGTGTGTGTGTTTGTGTCCTTGTCCTAGCGTAAGCATGTGCAGTCACAAATAAATGTCTCTCCACACCTATAGGTCAGAACTGATGAGGCCGACATTTACTGCAGCAGAGAGTAGAGAGACAGAAGAAACATTTAGGTGAAACAAAGACAAAGAGGTGCAAACAACAGTTTGAACTGTGCTCGGAGCCCTGCTGTGTCTGTGTTCTGGTTTCCAAGAAATATAAAAATAACATCTGCACATCCTAGTTATGGTTTCAGATTATATTTGTTGATTATATGGAATTTTATGGTAGAGAAAACAATTGATTTGCATTTAAAGTTTCGAACCAAAACACATTTTTTCTAATACATGCGTTGAATGCATTTGCATCCTTGAACAGTTTCAAATGTGCATTGTTCACACAGTACAGGTAATTACCAGCAAGCAATTTTCTTCTTCCATTCAGCCATTGCTGGCACATACCTGTAGTCAAACAATTCTTTGATGTCAATAATATTATGTCCTCGAACCCAGAATAGCTTCTCATCTTTTCAGACAAATTCAATTTACAGTGACAGAAAACAGTGAAAACTGTAAAATCTCACACTAGCAAGCTGAATGAATGAATGAATGAATGAATGAATGAATGAATGAATGAATGAATGAATGAATGAATGAGATCTAATACAGTACATTAAATCACGATCTCAAATTAAAACAGAGAAAGGATAGACTCTTTATTATTTTCAAAGTGTATTATATGGTCCGAAAGAATTATTCTCCACCTTGGGCCCCTGCAGATGTTTTGTATGTGTCTCCTAACTGAGAGCCTCAGAGGCTCAGCCCCTTTCCTAAAAAAAACCTCAAAAAACAACCTGGTTTTCATCCAATATCTGATCATAAACCGACTGTGGGTGTAAGACCGTGAGAAATTGCCACAAAGGAACACAAACACACACACACACACACGCACACACATTGATACGAGGAATGATGAACATGCATGCACAGCTGATGATACATCCCACGGGGCCCGTATAGTTGTAAAATTAGAGATAAAAGAAACTCCCTGCTGTCAAGTCATGTCTCTTTTGCTCTTTTGCTCACTAGACGCAGAAACGCACAACTGTTCTTGAGTGAAACACGTATAATATAACTAAAATCCATTTCCCCAAACAGATTGTACTTTAACTTTAATGAGGCCAAATTTATTAGCAGTAATATAAAAGCCTCTATCAACTGGTTGACTGCACACGCTGCACTTTCCTCAATCCCCGTGTGGAGTACAGTATTCCCCATTACTGCACATGGAATCCATTAGTGGGTAAAGCTTGGGTGGCGAAAGGCGGACTGCATCATTATGCTCTCAAAGAGCAGCGTGTGTTTGCGCCGCACTAATCAAGGAGCTGCAGCTGATGACAATCCTGAGCTCCTTCAGGATAAAAACAGTGATTTACTGTATCAGCTGCTTCTTATTCATCTATAGAGGGGGAGCAGCACCCTCAGCGCTGAGGAATAAGACACCGCTGGATTAAAACAGCATTCAGCATACAGTACTCAATCTGATTGTATAATGGGATGATATCATAAAATGATAAATCAAACCTGCTTTTCCTGTGTGGGATATAGTGACACTGCTGTTTTTAACAGGTAGTTAAAAGCAGTCACTTGCAGAGATGACAGGCAACTAGAGGCACACTTCAAGATGTCCTTAAAATATTTATAGATGATATGACATTCAAAGTAGCCTATATAAGAAATATGGGAAGTAAGACAAGTTGCTCTTAATATGTTCTGATGTAAAACCACAAAAAAAAGCACTGTGCTCCAACAACAGACCTGTTGGCTAGAAAACGTGTTTACCTACAACAGATTTGCTGCAGCATAATTTAGGGAAACATAATGTCAACCAAATGTTTTAGCTGAACATAATAAGGAAATTAATTCAAGTTGTAACAATATGAACTCCTTGGCAGAAGAAATAATGAATACCCTTTATCGGGTGTGTTTCATTTATTTTCTGCCTGTATGCCATCTGGCAATCTGCACATTTTTGAGTGACTACAGTATCATCATTTACTATGCAGCCATGTTTCCACATACTTCCTTTATTTTGTTGGTTGGTTGGATTTTCAGCAGGATTATACTAAAGCTACTGATGAATTTCCTTTAGCCTTGGTGGGACTATGGGTCTTGGGTCAGAGTAGACCCTGATAAATACCGGTGTGGATCCAGATAAAGGGGTGGATTTAACAGATGTAGTGTGCATTCATAGATGGTATTCTTGTCCCAGCTGCTGTGTGGTTACAAAAACTAAAACCTGTGACCACAACCAACATGCAGCTAACATATAAGGATAAAGATGGGATTAAACCATTTTAATTCATTGAAAAGGACCGGTACACCATAGATGATGTAATATATGGAACTGAATGAATCCACCCCTGTCACGGTTCGGCGTGGCCCAACACAACATGATCAATACAGACACACAAGCAAGGGTTCATTTTTGATTAAGACACTTCTTATGCAGGTTATGCAATTTTTTCGAACTATGTGTCTTTTCACACTCATTGCAAAAATGTTGAATGTTAATTAAAAGCATATTTTTAAAGTGACTAATGAAAAAAGTTAAAATCATGCAGCAGTGTCTAGTGTCAGTTATTGAAAATGTTTAAATATAGTGTAACAGTAGCAGCAGCAGAAAAGAAGCATTAAACATTCAATGAAAGGTCACATTACACAGTATTGGCTAACTTTGGAGGACATCATTGTATACTGGTCATATCAGACCAAGTTAGATTGCATATACTTAATCTCAGCTATTTTCCTCCTTTCATTTAAGACATTAAAAAAATGTTGTTCTCATAATTTAAAGTGAAGAATTTAGTGCTTCTTTTTAAACTTCTTTATTGTCGCCAGTCTTGTAGAAACCTCCCACTGATTCTGGCAGCAGTATGACTGTTGAATGTAGTGAATATGATGCCGCCTTGCTTTTAGAGTAAAGCAAGATGAATTGATGTGTTTGAAAATGTAGAAAAAGATAAGGCTTTCAGAACCCACAGCCCAACCAGAATCACCCCAGGATCACTCACCAGTTTCTGTGTTTGATGATAACTAGAACACTTCTGTCAATAAATGTGGCCATTAAAGACATTAATTATGGTTGAAGTTAATGACAGCTGGCCAGAGAGTCTCAGTGAAATGTCCCTGTAGCTCTGAGGGCTGATGGATTCTTAGTATCATCAGGAGCTGGTGATATGCTTCCCTCTCTCTTTTTATTGCTTTGGTCTTCATCCTATCTCCTGTCTCTTATCTATCAGGTTACCCTCCACAGGCTCCACTCACCTGCTGTATGCCGCCACCCAAATCAAGCACATCTGAGATCAGTCTAGCTCACCTGACTCTGACTCTCACTCTCAGAGTATTTTATCTTTTGATTCAAGTTCTTATGTTTTTATATTACTGTTATTTTGTGACCTTTGAATCTATTTTCTAGTGTATTCCTGACGGAATCTTCTGTTCACCTCCCTGTCACTCCTATCAAAACTTTTGCTCTTCTGAACTGAAGACCCTGCCTTTGGTGATTAACTGCAGCATTTTTTGTAATAACTGCCTGGTCCAGTCTGGATTTTTGTTTTGGACATTTTAGTAAAAAAAAAAAAAGTATTTGTTACCTTTTCCCCCACGTCTGAGGTCATATTTTTGGGTCTTGTTTTTTTATTTATTTTTTTACCATTATGACAAACATAAGTGATTCTACACACAGATGTATATCTGACCTCAGGTTAAACTCTCAGACAGCAGCACTCTGTCTTTTTTCCAGTCAGACTGTCTGTCTGGAGTAATAATCTCTCCATCTGATGACCCCTATAGTTCATCCCTTCAGTGTCCATTAACACTATTTGTGTCTGAGACCTTTCTGTCTCTCTCTCTCTCTCAGTCTGCACACACACACACACACACACACACACACACACACACACACACACACACACACACACACACACACACACACACACACACCTACACACACACACACACACACACACACACACACACACACACACACACACACACACACACACACACACACACACACACACACACAGTCTGAGCTCAGAGGAGATTTACTGCAGGATTGGTTTTGCTGTTCATCTCTTAATTCTTGTGTTGTTAAATGCATCGGTGGTCTCAAAAGACATAAATGCACTGAGTGCTACAGGATCATGAAAACTCAGCGGATTCTCATGACTGATGGCTGCAATCACCTCAGCACAATGAAAAATAAGTTCACACTGTGAAACACAGCGGTGATAAAAATATCACACCGGGGTTTCAACGGAAATGTGTCATTTTGTCATCTAAAACTGTTGCTTGAGCACCATCTCTATGGAGAACAGGGTCAATCACCTCCTGTTAAAAACGACAGGCTGGGAGACAAAACGCATTATGTAGATGGAGATATGTAGCTGACAGGATGCAGACAAGTGAACCAGACAGATTAATGGGAACAGGAGGAAAATGCAGTGTTTGGCGCCATGCTGCTATAAAAAAATATTTCAAGGTGAGCAGAGAATGAAAAGATGGGTAATACGTCACCGTTACATTAGACGAGCAGCGACTGATTTCTGGGGCATACTTGGAGAAAGTTGGCTTTGGATTGGTCACATGTGCAGCCCTGGGTTAACTACTCACTCTGATAATCGGCTTGGAGAGAGAAGACAGGCTTAATGAAGGCTAAGCCACAGTTCCAGCTTCTCCCAGAGGTTTGAGATCAGAGGTGGAGGCTTAGCAGCAGGGCTCTGAAGCAAACAAACTCCAATAACAGTAAAAGAAACAGAAATAGACAAAAAGGCATGATTAGTACTTTTTTTTTTTTTTTTTACATCAAAATTTTATTCTGTACTGAAAACAGTTATCTATTGCAAACATGAAAACATTTATCAGCATTTTTCTTGTCACTGCATTTTCATTCAAAAATGAAAAAAAATAGTAGTATATGATGAAAAGATGATGGCTGCACGCACACACACACACACACACACACACACACACACACACACACACACACACACACACACACACACACACACACACACACGCAGCATATCCTTTTTCAGAGAGTACCTGTTATTAAATATCTGCAGTCTCTCTGGATCTGCAGATATTTGCGAGACAGCAGAGTTTCTAGGGGAGAGTAACACACTGATGTGAAATAAGTGCGCTTCTCTAGGAGAAATTAATTAAGATCATGCGTTTCTTGTGTGTTGCATTCAGGTGCAGTGGGGGAACTTTGGGTTTCTGAGTCAGGCCCCGGGTGACAGCGCATAAGAGCACCCGTGAGGGAGAGTGGTAATGTGCTACAGTCAGCTTAGCTGATGGCTAGTCTCTGGGTTTATTTCTGTGTTCTGTGTGTGTGTGTTTATGTCTGTGTGTGTGTTGTAGTGGCTGGGTTGCAGTGTGTAGACCGAGTGTACTGAGATTTTGTGTGTGTTCTTGCTGCAGAGTGTGTCTGCGGCTGAGAAGGGTGTAATGATTCAGCATGCACACACACTTTAATAATTCATCATTCCCCACAGAAAAGAACAGGATACAAATACTGAAGATGCAGCAAAGTACATTCACAAATCCTAGATGAGTGACATATAATACGTCTTCTGAGGTACATGTAGCATATGAAAGCTACTAATAACAGAGGAGACAGAGCGATATTTGGTAAGTTGTTTAGCCCCGAAATTATTGGAACCCTCTCTCGACCAACCTGTGAGATTGTCTTTGGCTGCCATACACAGACTCTGAGGTACTGTACTTTCTTTTTTTGGAAGTACCTCATGAGTTCAGTCATTGAGACTTCTAGGCTTATGTCAGTGGTGCTGTACTTGACTGTTATCTGTCGAATAACATCCTTGAATTGTTAATGTAAAGATGAAACTTGTTACTAGGTCTACTATTCTGTCACTGCAAACTACAATAAAAATAAACATAAAAGCCATTCAAGATGTTGGCATCCTTTCCTGTTCTGTCCTGTGATGTAAATGAGAGCCCTGGATAATAGAAACCCAGATGGAAAGTTTGTTGGAATCTGACCTGTGAGCAGGGAGTGACATGAACATATATCAGTGTTGGAAACAAGCCGTTGAGTCATTTATCTATATACATACAGAGACACAATCTACCACATAAGTATAAGCACGTGTGCATTGCTTCGACCCACTTATCCCATCACATTTTACAGTGGGCACTGCGGTTGACCCAGATATCAGCTGACATCTACCTCTTTGGAAAAGATTGGAGGCATCTGTCCTTTACGGACAGATATGGAGGCAGCAAAATGAATCACTTGTCAACCTGTTCAATACATCTGAGCTGATGGACACTCCATCACTCTTGGACCTTATCGCTGAGTGATTATAAGAACTTGACCTATACCTATGCATTCACAGATCTCAGCAATCTCACAAGCCTCCTGACAAACAAAGGCAGAGGACACGAGTGAAGGAGCTGTGAAGATCAGGGGTTATGAGGTAAACACACGACCCTCCAATGTCAGACCACAGATACCACCTACAGCAGCTGGGTTCCACTGAGGTTGGGTCATCCACAAAGAAATCATCACTGTTTTCACCAAGAGAGGAGCAGAGACCATGCACATGCAATCAAGACCCTAAAAGGAATGATGTTGGTGTCGCAAGGCGGAACAATAGAACTTTTATTTCTGTCTCCTGTTTTCTTGGCCTTCCTGAACATAAAACATAAGTGATAAGCTAGGCAAATCTCATCATCCCTAGCTAAAAGACATCCTCAGCTGCATCTGATGGCTATTACTCATGAGCACTGAGGCATCCACACTAGATGCCCAAACCACCTCAACTGACTCCTTTCCACGCGAAGGAGCAATGGCTCTACTCTGAGCCCCTTGCTGTTCGGATAGCAGTGTTTCTCACCCTATCTCTAAGGGAGACACCAGCTATCCCCCTGAGAAAGCCCATTTCAGCCGCTTGTATCCGCGATCTCGTTCTTTTGGTCGTGACTCATGCTCATGACCATAGGTGAGGGTAGGAACGAAGATTGAACGGTTGATGGAGAGCTTTGCCTCTCAGCTTAGCTCCCTCTTTGTGACAACAGCGACTGCAATACCGCTCCTGCTGCCCCAATTCTCCGTCCAATTTAACGCTCCATTGTTCCCTCACTCGTGAACAGGACACCAAGATACTTAAGCTCCTTTACTTGTGGAAGGACCTCATCCTCCACTCGGAGAAGGCAATCCACCGGTTTCCTGCTGAGGACCATGGCCTCAGATTTGGAGGTGCTGATCCTCACCTCTACCGCTTCACACTCGGCTGCAAACCGGACCAGTGAGTGCTGCAGGTCACAGGCCAATGACGCAAACAGGACCATGTCATCTGCAAACAGCAGCGATGCAATCCTCAGCCCACCAAACTGTAACCCCTCCTCACCACGAATATGCCTGTATGTATTCGTTACTGTTTTTATTTTCTGTCCCTGTTCTCTTGTTTCTGTTATTTTTAACCCTTTGTGCTTGTAACGTCTGTTGTTAAACACTTTCAGCTTCAGTTCTTCTGTAAGAAGTGTGTTACAAATAAAGTACTTTTCTTCTTCTTCTCTAGTGTCCATTTTGACATACAGAATGGTTTTTAATTTGAGTTAGTTTGAACCTTGTAACTAACAAGAAAAACAAGGTTGCCCGCTTGTGTCTACAAAACTGATTCACCACACAATGTGCAAATACTGTCCAATTTTCATGAAACATTGTTGAGTAGTGATATTGGGTCACAGAAGAACTGCATTTTGGAGAAGATACAACTCTCAAGGCAGATGAACAAATGGATTTTCATATTCAATCTGTAGTACTGAATTTTGCCTTGGCTTTTATTTCTATAGATGTATGTATGGCATGGCGAGAACAGAGTTAGTGAGAGATAAAATTTAGATAGTTTTCAAAATATATTTATGAAATTAAATTTTGTAATCAATGGAGACTTTTGTGTTATGATTATATAGACAATTTTGCAGATAACTCCATTTCCCACTTTTTTTCCACCCTCTTTATACTCGGACCTCAGACAGCAGAGGTGAGAAGGTAGCAGATGGAAGCCCTTCATGGTGAAAGTTCTGTAGTCTGTATGATATACTGAGAACCATACAGCAGGATGAAGGGACTGTTGATGCTGTTGTTGAATAATTTCTGCAACATTGTAATATAAATGTATATATATGTACGTAAGATATAAACCATCAGAAACATATCTATGTTAAGGATGCAGGTTATTTTACACCATTGATACAACATGTTCTATATAAACAAATACAGACTGATGATCTCAGATGTTTATGGCTCTGACCATGAACCTTTCTGCAATAAGCAATTTCTTTATAGATCTGCCACTGAAAAGCAGAGAAAAGTACACAGCAATATATCCCCCATCTTATATCTATCCACTCCAATCACTGCCGATCCGCTTCTCCCTCTGGGCAGCAAATTATCGAGTAACGGCAACAACTAGCTGAGCGGTAATTTGCGGAGAACCAGACCCTCATCCCCTTGACCTTCTTCCCCTTCTCCCCTCAAGACAACCGGCCTTTCTCTCATCAATTCCTCTATTTCATTTTCTTTTCTCCCACACATGAATGTCATCTATTCTTTTATTTTCCTTCTCTCCTTTTCTGTCCACCCTTCTTTTCTGTCTTTCTTTCTCTCTCTCTCTCTCTCTCTACTAACTCTCCTGTCATGATTTACACACAGATTTCACAGTGAAGACGGACAAGGGGAAAAGAAAAGATGATCTTAAATAACAATTACTGTTTTATCACTAGTGACTTGATTGATAGCTCTGGGGGGAGGGCGACAGCTGTAAGGCTGCAGAAAAAAATTGAAGTCCATGAGGTCTGCATGTTTTCTCTGACCACGCTGCTGTCAAACTCATGCTGAATTATCAATCCACAGCAGCTTCTGCTGTAAAATCAATTTGCAAGAATGTGCCGCAGAACAGAAACTGGTGGAAGAAGTTGTATCACATGACTCAAGAGAACCATTTCCTGATACAGGAGAGCCACATGTAATCAGTTTATGGCGGAACACACATGCACATGCAGCTTTTTTAGAACAGAGGACGTGGAGATTGCACACAGATTCAAATAATTGAGTTCCAGCTGAAAAAAGAAGGATTGTCTTTGAGTTAGTTGAATTACAGAAACCTTTTCTCATTGCAGACAGGAGGAGGAGAGTGGTTTTATAAGAAATGAGTCATGTTGATACATACATTAGTGGGTGACAGTGAGCGTTTCACTGACACCTACATCTTCAACATGAAGGTCTGCAGTGGGCCTGACAGCATAAATTGATCTGGTGCTTTAGAAACTCGTAATAGGCAGCAGAATGACACACACACACACACACACACACACACACACACACACACACACACACACACACACACACACACACACACACACACACCTACACACACACACACACACACACACACACACACACACACACAAACAAACTAACCACAGACCTGACACACAACACCACGACAGGCTCTTTTGGACAGAGTCTCATCATTTCCCCTGGATTACCTCTGATGCACACAAATAAATCCGGAGGCACGCTGATTGCAGCACATTGCCACCCTCCCTAACGGTGCTCTTATGTAGTGTCATCCTGGGCCCAAAGTTGGATGCAGTACACAGGACCCACATCACCTTAATTAATTTCTCTTGAAGAAATGTACTTACTTTGCATCACTGTGTTATTCCCCACTGGAAAACTAGCTGTCATGAATATCTGCAGACCCAGAGAGACCCCAGATTTTTAATAACTGGCTTACTTTTTTTAATGGGGTTCTGCCTGTGCTTGAGCTCCACCAAAAGATGACATAGACATAACGATAATGTTGTTTTCCATGGGCCTGTCTGATAGAAGCTAATGATCTTTAAACAACATAAATGTGCATTAAAAACTGTTTTTTGAGATTTGATTTTCCACAGGGAAAACACACGAGATGACACTGTGCCTCCTGCCTCCTCAGAGATGAATGAACTAGTTGAGGATCTATATGACATTTGTTGACCATGTTAAGCCTCACCATATGACCAGCTGCTACCCAGGGCATTGATCTCTCCAGTCTGTCGCTGCCACGTGAACCCAGCAGCTGCTATCTGGGTGGTGGCAAAGGTCACAGGCCTCCTCTCTTCTGCCTGCCCATTACACACACAATAGAAAAACAATACACACAACACAACACATACACTCAAACTGCACACCTGATCATACCAAAAAAATGTATGGATTCTTCAAAGGCTAATATAGTAATACAGTATATTTAACATTTATGTTGGTGGAATAAATAAATAAAATATAAGATAATCACTAACAGGGATGCGAAGCTCTGGAGTTATCTGATGTGTACATAGATTTATCTTGAAATTCAAATTAGTAAATAAAATCCATATCTATGCATTCAACACTAACCACAAGCTGGACTTGGCATGTAGCAATTGATGGATGAAAATGATACTGTATATGTAGTTTGTTATGCTAGACATATGAATTTTAAATAATTTTACTTAGCTGAAAACATAAAAACACATTATTATTATTATTATTATTATTATTATTATTATTATTATTATTATTATTATTATTATTATTATTATTATTATTATTATTATAAATCGTTGTAGTATTCTGGAATGACATGAAATTTTTTGGTTTTCACTAACTGCTTAGCAAGTGGGAAATCATTGTCTTGTCGTAAAATAAAGAGTATAGTCTTGACTTGCTCATTTGGAAGTTTTGTTATGATATGACAATATCATATTCTATAAAATCATAAAATCGGCTTTATTTCTCTGAGGTTAGGATAAAATTAAAAATAAAGGTGATATAATGCAGTCACTTAAGGAAAAACTGTCAAGCTCCATCTGTAGCAAGTAATTATGTTGTGTGTGATGCCAATTATAAAGGTGTGATTGCAAGAGAACGGCATGATTACAGTTGAGAAATCCTGTTCCATTTTCCTTCTGCATTGTATAATCATACAAATACATTAAATCTTAACTGTATCAGAAAACACGAGCCTCTAAATAATTCACCCCACCAATAAAGAAAAAAACTTTATTCAAGAAGAGGATGATGAAGAAAAGACAAAGAGCATGTTGAAGCGTGATCGTGGTTGAGCACAATAATCTCTGTGATTACTGCATGGATGACTTGGACGGTGTGGGTGTGTTTTAAATCATACTGCAGAATTTTTCATCTGGTGATGCAAGCAAACCGTACAAAAGATATACTGTATATGGAGTCAAATGGCGCTCTGATTCATGGGTGGTTCACTGGCTACAAGTTTGCCAATTTGTTCTACCTGCAGCTATAAGTGAGGCGCAGATTAAAGGTGATGGAGAGGTGTTTGCTCAACTGCATCTCAACCATCATCACTGCACAACCCACATATAGTGATGATGACCAGCATAGACCTCTACAAACAATGCAGCACTGTCCTCCACATTTGGATGGATGCAGCTTGGAAGTGCTGGAGATAATACAGAGAGCGGGAGAGAAAGAGAGAGAGAAAAAATCCTTCTGTGCACGTGGCAAAACCCAGTTTACATGTAACACCTCTGGACACATATACTCTACGTAGTACACACGAATGCCAAAGTAGAAACTGCAGGAAACAGCAGCTTTATCACTCCTGTTCAGTTTGCTGGGAGAAATTTTGGATTTGCTCTTGTTGCAAGGACGGCAGAGGTGCTCCACAGGTTTATTGGTGACGTTTAATCAATGTTTAATGGATCCAACTGTATCAAATTTTGCTCACTATGCACATGGCATCATGTTGGATCAGCTCTCCCTGTGGTTTGTATTGATGTCTTCTGCCTACAAGGCTATTCCTTTATACCTTTGTGTGCTAAGGCAAGTGAATTCCTGAAGGTCTATGAGGAGGCAAGTTTTATGTTATTCTGAGCATCTATGTTGAGATGATGTATTTTAGCAAGGAGGGATTACTGTGGGTGCTGAGGCCTACCATGGCACATTTCTATTTACAGAATAGAAGATAAATGACAGCTGTCTATTGACAGAAAGGCTACTTAAGGGTTAATGTATTTCTGTTGTTAAGTGTTAGATTCCTGCATAGAGGAAAAACAGCTGTGTTGAGCCCAGAGAGCCTGTCAGTTTGTAACAGGAGACGCGTAGCATGAAACACAACCTCCAGTATTGATTTAGTGGGTTAACAACATGGACCTGGGGAGCTCTGCTTTGTGCCAAAGTTTCTTGCTGTTCTAATCAGAGACCCTACATCTTCATCTGAGTACAATTCTAAATAAATTCTGCAGAGATCCTCCCTCATAAAAGTCTAAGAGAAAACAATGGGCTGCAGTAAAAAGCATAAATATTGCATTTTTAAAAAAGTGTATGACATCTTCCTAACACCTTGGCTTAAAATCCCTGATAAATGGATCAGAAGATATGAGAACATAACAAGAACCATTTTTTTCTCCATTCACATTTATCTTCTTTTGAATAACTAAAGAAATTATGCTTCCTCACACCTCTAAATGTATTTAAATAAAACAAGGAGAATACTCAGTTAAGACCTTCATATTAAATTGCTCTTAGCATCTGATAAAATGTCAAGCTAACAGAACATCTTCCAGTCAGCCAGTAGCTGCAGCTCTGCCATTATCCTCATTTTTCCTTTTCTTTAACCGCTTCATCTGCTTGCGCGGGTCGCAGGGAGCTGGAGATTATCCCCACTGTCCTGGGGCGTGAGGCGTGGGAAACTCCACGTACGACGCCAGTGCACCGAGGAACCACTGCTATTAATGTGGTTTTAAAGTGTTCAGTATCTTAAAGTAAATTTAGGAAGAAATCCTGTTTTAATTTTTTTTCACTTTTGTTTCAGCTACGATAAATGAAAACTCAAATGAAACATTACAAATATAAATGAATGTTCGGACAGAAAACAAAGTCAATTTAAGATGTTGGGGCTGAACTGATGATTTCCCCGAAGCCACTGATGCACCAACTGTAGACAATAGCTTTGAACTTGTTTCTATGTGTTCATATTCATATGTTACATTAAATTCTGGGATTACCTCCTCGTAGAAAAGTCTCATCGATGCCCTGAATGAGTTGAATTTGCAAATTTGTTCCTTTCCATTGTTTTTATGCACAATAGTACTACATTTGAAATTCAAGCCATGTTGTCTGAAAACATCTCAGCTGATTGCATCAGCAACTTTTGTAGGCCAGTAACAGAAGCAATATTATGTCCATTCCATAATATGCTATTCTAAATTCCCAACAATGTATTTTATAAATGACTCAGTTGACGAGAGTGTCAGACGACAGTGATAGAAGAGAGTGACAGAAGAGTTTTACAACAAACACCAGAGAGGGAAAAAATATACTTTTTCATTCCTTCATTCATTTGCTTCTTCCACCTTCGTTGGTCACGTGGTTTGCCAGAGGCTACCCAAGGGGACTTACGGGCGTCAGGCAGGGAGATGCTGCAGACATGTTGCAAGCGCATCACTCTTCGGAATTGAAAACAAAGACAAAATCTTGAATTTTGATCTAATATTAACCAAAAATATTTCCCTAAAAGAAACAAAAACTTTCATTCACATGAAATATAAATAAAAATATTGATAAATATGATGCAACATTTTTTTTAAACTTTGTTGAAAATTTTTCCTTTTTTTATTGTACATGTACATCTAACCTTAATGTTTACTTTAATGTTTAATAAACTGTTCACTATTCATGAGAAGAAAAAAAACAAATTTAATACTGGCCAGTGTAAACAACAGCTTTTGTTCATTCCAGCATAAACCAAAGCTTAATCTTCTACTATAAAATGAAAACAAATCATGTCATTCCAATCAATATTACTTTAATATACAAACATATTAATACAATTTCAAATTGGCCCTCTTGTTTTCTTGTACCCCCGATAGCCATTCCTTTTGATGTGATGCTGCCCTGTGGTCGTCTGATACGATGAACAAAATGACCAACAAAATAGGTTTGAAACATTAGTCACCCAGACCGATCTGTAATTTCCAAAATCATTAAACTTTTTTCAGTGTATGATTATGTCTTGACCCTGGTAATAAGTGCAGCGGTGACACACACTTTCACAAGGTCCATGTTTGTTAATTAAGGTTTTATGCTTTGGGCTACTTCAGGTCTTTTTTTGAGCTCCACTTTAATTTAGAGGCAGAGCATATGTTTCAAGGACACTACTGCTGCTGTGATTTGAGGTGCAGAGGAAAAAGCAGGATTTGACAGTCAAATCCACTCCAGAAAATCTGGAGCATTATCTGTCCAATAAGAGATTGACCTTTAAAGACAAAGGAACGATAAAGGTCTCAATTAAAAATCTAATTCTCCATTATCCCAACTAAGCTTGTCTCTGCAGTTCCATCGTACCACGCAATCTCACAGTTGTAAACATGTCAAGTCCAGGCGCAGAAATAATCAGTGATGATGATAAAATGCTATTTACAACCTCCTCATTACATAAAGTGAGATACACACAAAGACCTACACCACAGGTGTCTTTTACACAGGACACTGAAAGGTTCTGTTGGTCCTTAAAGAAAAAGATCCAATGTGCCATCCTTTAAAAAAATAAGAGTAGAGAATGGAGTCGAACCTTCTCAACAGATTAAAGGACAGTCTGGTCCAGATAAATAAAGCTGCAGGAACAGAAGATGAACTGGTCAGGAATTATTTGGGACAAAGAACCTCAGGTGAGGTCAACGCTGGGGGCAGCGTTTCTATCTCCAATCTCTTGCTTTTTACTTTTCACAGCTGTTAAAACTCTATATTCAATTCAGCCCGCCTTTGAAAACTACAGATTTTCACCTCTTAAACCCAATTTCTCGAATGTTTAAGGCACCATTAGTTGAAAGCTTTGCTGCTTTTCAAAGTCCACTTCATCTCTTCCGACAGCTACCATCAAAAGAGAAAAAGATGAACAGACAATGACACCGGATCATTTCCTGGGCATTAGATGAATGCAATCACACATCACAGATGCATTTGCTGCTGATATTAAAGAGTAGGTATTGTGCCTAATGCCATTTCCTCCCACTGCAACTCCGGTATCATGTAGGAGGGTCATGGCCTCACATCGAGAGCTACATCTCCCACTACAGACCAGACAGACACAGCGGGCCACGCAGTGGCCTTACTGCCCCAAACACTGCAAACAGATGCCCACTCACACAGACATGCAGTGAGTCACAGTAGCACAGGACAGATATGCTGCTCAAATACGATTTCTCTGGATCTGATGTACAGTATGTACTAAAGGATGTCTCATTTCTGCCAGTCTGTGTTTCATGACAGATTTCACATATGCAATAATTGATAATACAAAAAAGGCATTCAGAGTTGTGACACGTTAAAACTAAAACATTTCCTTTCCACAAAACAAATCAAAAAGGGATCCATCGTGTGAGGCTGGGGGGAATGATCCGACTACCACTTCAATAAAATGCATCGCCGAGCACTGGTGAGAAGGATTTTCAGGAGATTTAGATGAATTTGGAGGAATGCGTCAGAATGTCTTTCAATTAACTGTAAATATAAACATATTCTAACAGAATGTCCAACAGAATGTCTCTTCAGTGACACACACCACTTTTTGTTTTTCACTTGCATTGGAGTAATTCAAGTTAAAACTTTTTTTTGGAATACTGTAGATATGGATCATCTTTAATCTTGAAGCTATTTTAAATAATCAGACACAGCTATTGAGATATACAAGCAGATGTTATTATTTTTTCTTTTAGTTCAGGCATTTCTTCAACTTAACTATGTTATTGTAACTATAATGTGGAATCATCATTAAGGCTCTATATTGGTTTGGATGATTTGTTGAGCAACATCATACATACATCAGCACACATACCACAGATGAATTGAAGAGTGTGTCACTTCACATGCTAGGATGCCACAAGAGACCAGTGACTCCGTGGTACCACTCTAGTGTGTGTGTGTGTGCGTGACAGTTACCCACACGCCGTCATGCGCACACACACACACACACACACACACACACACACACACACACACACACACACACACACACACACACACACAGACACACACACAGTTACCCACACGCCGTCATGCACACACACACACACACACACACACACACACACACACACAGTTACCCACACGCCGTCATGCACACACACACACACACACACACACACACACACACACACACACACACACACACACACACACACACACACACAGTACTGTGTATACTGCACACTCTTAGATGCATTTCATCTTATCAGCTCATCCCTCTGACTATATTGAACCTTCGGTAAACTGAGAGACCGGTCAGTTTGACTTTGCAGAAATATGCAGTATTGCATTTTGAATAACGGGCGGGGGGTTTGCTTTGATCGATGCACAAAGTCTTTTGAGAGGGATGGTGGAGCTGGCACCTGCGAGGTGCATTGAGTTTGAATTGACAGCTGCTGAGCTCTGAGGTGTGTCTCTAGTGTAAGCGTGGGCAGGCAGCTGAGCCTCTGAGGCTCTTCACGCTCCTGCACAATGTTGAATTACTGAAGTTCAATGGGCAGCCTGTATAAAATAAGACAATTTAACATGAATAGACTACAGTAGTGAAAAATAAAGTATCTGATGCAGAGAATTATAACAAATTAGTCCCGCTGAAGTCATTGCTCTGCCACTAGTTTTTGTTTTTTTACATGAGCTAGCAAAATGGAATGAATGAATAAGAACCATGTTATCCCATTTCCCACTTGATGAGTTTACATAATTTATACTCTGGGTGAAAGGGTATACCAGTGATTATTCCTACTGTATTTATAAAAAGCCTCATACAGGAAGGTATTTATTCTTTTCACTGTGTTTTTTCACATTCAGATATTTAGATCTGGACCATCATCCTGCAGGGAATCCAGCTTCTGGTCTTCTCTCCTCTCTCCGCTTTTATGTCTCCCCGATAAGCTTTAAATTCTATGAGTTAAAGCTCGAGATTATTTCTGATACCTTAAGACATAAATTCTATGTCATGCAAATGATTGAAATCATTGCGTTTGACCCCAACTTCCACTTGTAATTACGGCATTGATTTCACCAGGGTGTATCGCAGAAAGCTGTGGAAAATGCAGGCCACGTAATGACTAACGGGATGGTCCCCAGTGCGTTGAATGGAAAATTTTCTTTTAAGAGCCTCTAGATAAAAATTTTACTTGAAAACGAAGGTTGTGTGCATATAATTCAGTAGAAAATCATCCTCAGTCAAAATTCTTTTTTGCTTGTTATCTCCGAGACAGGACCAAGTCATGTACATCAAACAACTCTGGCAGAACGCAGGTGCTGAAAAACTGTACCCTCACAAAAAAGATTGCCAGAGACCGCAAGGCCATTAATATTTTTTTTTTTCTATCAAAGGTTTTTTGGGAGAGATTTTCCTGATTTTAATCAAATGTTATTCACTGGAACCACTGAAAGCAAACTGTGATTAGAATTCTGAGCTACATAAATAAAACTAACTTGATATAAAAAAAATCATTTGGTGCACTATCAATACTGCAAATGGATAAAGAGCATTGATAAAAAATTATGATGAGAATCCACTTTTCCAAAAATGTGCAGTGTCCTGTCTGCTGGTTTTTCAAGCTTTCTGAGTGCACAAGGATGATGGCTTTTAGGGAGTAAATGCAGAAACACAATTCTTGCTGCGTGTACAAGTTGTGTACATTTTTGTTGTGCTACTGGAGAATATAGCCATGCACAGGGAAATCTTCTGGGAGAGCAGAGGCTTTTAACATTCGTCGAAGCATAAACATCAAAGAGCATTCAATGATAAAATTTTACTCATGTCACTACAAACAGTCAATCTCTTAAAATAATATGCCTAGTAAGAAGGCAGCATACTAATGAAAGCCTATGTTGAGTGGTGCCATTGCTGCAGAAGATTTTCCTAACAGCGTGAGATTGAGTGAAATTTTAAAACAGAAACTTCAAACATGTGAACAAGCATGAACAGAGTTGACTAAAAATGAGGTGAAGGAGGAAAAAAATGGTGGATACTGGCAAGCAGGTATAAATTAACTGTGTGAAATAGATAGAGAAAGCAGAGGGATAGTGGAATACAAGTGATACTCATTTTCTTACCACTGGTCACCCGGGTCCCAGAAATCAGTGAAGCAATATCTTTGAGTCAGACATAGACCAGTTCCACAGCTGCTCGGATCGATGCCCAATGATCGCCTGACATGCTTGGCTGTTAAGGTCATTACCACTGTTGTCTCCATTGATCAATGGAGAAATGTGTGCTACCTGGTCCCAGCTGAAGATAGTTATTGTAGGTCGGCTGCCCCCCGCGCCCACCCCCACCCACCTTCACTACATCCCTTCCATCTCTGGAGGAAACAACAACAAAGAGCAGTCAACACAATTTAAAAGCGATTAAGGGAAAATTTGCCAAATATGTTCCAGGAAATAGCTGCAACCTGGGTCAGTTGGTCCAATGGTTTCCTGTTCATGAAGTGATGAATTTTTGTAGGCTGGTGGTTAGGTTAGATGGCAGTCACACGTAAAACAAATGATTTTGCACAGGTCTTCTTTAAAAGGAATTATATCTTATATTTTTTTTAAACTTCGTGATTGTTATTTCACTTCCTTTAATTTTCCAGGTAATGATAAATAAATCACACCTAATTAAGATTACATTTTAATCTGAATTTGCTGAACTCAAATAATTGTTTGTGTGAGATGAACATTATTTAGCTAGCGTACAATAAGAATTAGACATGTGCAGGATTATTTCCACTTCATAGAGCAATGACTCCACTGAGTGTTGTTTTACTTTGGTTGATTTAAAGTCGTTCCCTTTACTCATTGAGTTAAAGAAATGTGACAAGAAAGCTCAAATTCACTGAGCTGTGTAAGCTGCAAATGAATTCCACTTGTTCTACTTGAACGTTTCTCAGAGACATCTAAAAGAATTTGCTGTACATCAATCAGCTGACAGCTGGATCAAAACATAAAAACACCTCATTATTGTCATATGAGTTGATCTGAAGGACAGGAAGACCTACACCCACTCCTGTGCCAACAGTTCAAAACAGCATGGAATCATCATGAGTTCAATCAAAAGACAAGAGAATAAAGTACAGTAATGATAATTGGTGCAGCAGATGTGCAATGAGACTGGCAAATTTTGGTTTTATTGCATCTGCCTACAGTAGCAGTAACATAAATTCCTCCACTGGACACGAGACATGGTTGGCGGTGACTTGTGGCACCGCTGAGACTGATGAGATGGAAAAGACTCATGAGGACATGAAATGAGTGAATCAGTGAACGGTGGTCACTGGTAGGTGGAGAGTACCCAAAAAAAGCTGAACGACAAAAACAGAGGTAAAGTGATAGAGCAGCGTGTTGATTGGCTTACAATGAAAGTGTGTCTTGCTGCTATTGAACAGATGTGACAACAGCTGTGATTCGTGACCGAGCGTGTGTGACAGCCGTGAATGACAGGATGTAGGAGAATAAACTATGGCTTTAATGTGTTGACTTACAGTCTCGCTGACCTTTCTTTTTTTGAGAGCTTCATTTCTGTTATGGTATGAAAAATTTCAAATGTTGGACCATCTTCAAATTTATTTGCATTAAATATTACAACAATATAAAAATATTGTCTGTTAACTGAAATTTTTGAAAGTTTACTATGTCATTCAGTAAATATTGCAATGATAAATGCATACACCTTGCTCAAGGTGCTTCATTGTAAGGGGAGTAATATATAGGAAAAATATAAATACAGTAAAAAATATTAATGTATACACAAAATAAACCTGGCTGGACGCCAGGTGATATTGACAGCACAAGTAATATCTCTCTTGATGTATTTTAAACATAACCCATTTCTGATCATCACACAAACTCCACTGTCAGATTTTATTCAGATGTTACTCACATTAAATCCTGCACTGATGCAGCAGCCCTGTACAAACACAACTGTAATCCTGTCTGCCAAAACCAATTTGCACACCTCATTACATACTGTAGTGCCTATTGAAAATGTGTTTGCAAACATGTTAAGTCTACAACCTGGGGTGATTTATGGGGCTGAAACATTGAGAATTAATATTGTTAGCTATTGTTTGAAGTCATACATCAGAGCTAAAAATGAACGAATAATCATTACTGAGCTAATTTATAATGTTGTTAAAACAATGAGCATGAAAGGGGTTAAGGCAGTCCCTGCCATTCTTCAATGTGTTGAAAACGAAAGAGAACAACAGCATCCACAAAAGTTTTCTTTAAATATTATTTTTCAGCTGTTTAATTACTTTTTTGGTGCCAAAGCAGCTTATTAGATACAAGCTGGCAGTGATGAAGTAACGTAAATAAGAAATGGAGGCAGTAATGGGTAAGCAGGTAAGTAGGGCCAAATCCAGTATCAGCACTATCTGCCCATCAGCAAACATCAATGTTCCCCATTAGGACACATTATACAACAAACACAAAGGCAGCTTTCAGTTGAGCATTTCTGTCCTGCCTCTCAGTCAGTCTGAGGGTCGTCAGAAAGCTGCACCAGCCTGGACCACAACCATCAGCCCACAGAACAAATAGGAAGAGCACATACAACAGCCGGCACCCTTGGAATCGCTAACCCCATAAAACAGCAACTCATATGTTCAATCTGATAACTGTTTACGAGAAATGTTTTGACAGCATGCAATGTCAAATTGACTTGGCTTTAACACACACTCCCATCTCAGTATGCATTTCCCTTCTGATTCAATCCATCTTGCTGATGGCAAATTAAAGTTCACTCATAGTAAATGAAGCCATCTTGTTTGAGAGAGCACTGTGTAAACACATACAGCTTTTCTTGTACAGATTTCAGAAGAACTATTTTAATAAATGCAACTGCGACATTTAACGAAACAGGCCTGAGCGAAACACAGCAGGGTTTTTGCAGGGATTTTTTTTTTTTGATGGAACTTTTGTATCACACAAATATGTTTAGACCTGACAGCAGATTACAGAGATGATATAAATAAAGCTGAAGCAATCTAATTTCCCTGCTGTTATTCCCTTACTGTTGCTACTGCTGTCCGTATGTCTCTGTCTCTGTTAATATTAAAATTATTTTAGTGATTAATCAGTATATGGAGCTATAGGTACTTTCTGTTCTCAGGGGGAAACCAGACAAAAAGACTCCAGCCTGAGTGGAGCTTTGAGCTAAGTGCTAATGTTGCCCTGTTAAATTGCACACAATAACAATGTTTCCATGCTGATGTTAAGCAGTTACATACTCTATGCATGTTAGAATGCCAACATTAGCTAAATGTCAATAAATACAAAGTGCAGCTGTGACTGAATGCAACACCATTAGTACCTTCACAACCTTGCCAAGCAACACATCACTTTTTTTTTAGAACTTTAAAGTCATTAGTATACATCTCCCAGGGCCAAGAATGTCTGAACATCACACAGTGACCCTAACTGATCCATGTGGACCACTGAGATGGGTCCAAACAACCGGTCAACCAACTGGTCTGCCAACCAACATTAACATTACATTTTCATTCCCGAAGGAGAGTCTTACTTTTAATACTAAAAAGAAACTTCATCTCCCAGGGTTCACCGTCAAGAAATACAGAACACAAGCTGAGGTGTGATGAAGTTACAGCAATTTGATCAATTTTTATGCCAGGCTTCTACTGTACAACAAAGACCAGACTCTGGAGACACACTAAAGACTGTACATGTGGAGGAGAGATATCAGTGGAGAAATGAAGCTTGTGGGTCTGGGGGAAGACAGAATATTGATGGGATGTTTGTGGGAGGTGGAAGCATGGACTCATTTGTTTACATCCTTCCTCATCCCCTATTTGAAGACAATTCAGAAAATGTCGAAGAGACAGATAGAGAGATAGAAGGGCCAAATAAAATATTAAAGAAAAAGAGCTCTATTTTTAGACATAAGGAATGTACATGTCTGTGAGTGTGTGTGTGTGTGTGTGTGCGTGTGTGTGTGTGTGTGTGTGTGCGGGCATGTGTGTGTGTGTGTGTGTGTGTGGGCGTGTGTGTGTGTGTGTGTGCGGGCATGTGTGTGTGTCGGGTGGGGGTTGCTTCAGTTGTATTATTGATGTTGCAGTGCAAGTGGGGGCTCTCTCATTCTTGCCTGCAGAGGTGAATGTAGTGATACCAGTTTTCTGTGGGGAGTGGCCACTGCATTAACAAGATAAGATGCAAAATAAGACATAGTTTAACACAATATTGACTACATTCGTGTAAACAGACAACAAATGAGTGTAAACAGGATGATTGCTGCAGATATCCTTACTCCGGAGTACAGGAATACTCGCCTACATTTTTGACTCAATTTTGTTATTCAGAACAGATGCAAGGCTGGTTCTCTGAGAGCAGGCGTTCATGTGGAGGCACTGATCCTGCTCTTTTTCAGCACATACACACAAGCTTACTGGGTTGCAGGGTTCAGAGAGGGAAGATGTGGGAAAGGCTCTGCGGCACTGATTTATGCATTATCTTGGGAATTTTTTATAAGTCGATCAGCATCATGTGCAAGAACTAAGGTGTAATTTCTGACCTCCAGAAAAGTTTAAAAGTTTATTTCCACAACAAGTTTGTTTTCTTGCTCTTCTTTTGTTGTTGTTGTTGTTTTTGCTGTTGTTGGCCTGGAAAGGACAGTCCAGTTTTCTTATTTCTTTTTTCTCTTCTGTGGTAACATGTGCTTCACTGAGCATAGTAAATACATGTGGCTGTAATTTGAAATTGTGTTGACCTCATCTCAGAATGTAGCGTAAAAAAAAAAAAGTCTTTCTGACTTCAGGGAAAGAGGAAATGACCTTGAGGTCCCGTATCAATACATATTTACTTCTGTGGCCAGAGATTATCCTCTCACATGTTATATCATGGTAATCTCCCTGTGCATACACTGTAATTCAACTCAAGGCCAGGCGGTCATGTCCAGGATGTGCCTGCTGGACATTGCATGCAGCTGGAAGCCTTAAATGCTTATACTGATTAAGGCTATGGATTGACGAGGAGTAATCAAATGCAGCCATGTATCAGCTGAAAGTGACCGAATCTGACCTCAATCAGGACACGAAGGGGATCTGGTACCTTTTCTGTCAAACTGTTTTTCTACTTTATGGTGAATGTTTGTAGTTGAGTTCAGAAACGATCCGATTTATAAAGCTTGCTCTCTGATCTCACTCTACGTGACTGTGTGCATGTGGCCATGGCTCCATAGCGTGCATGGTTTCCTGCAGACAGCTTTATTCCACCATGCTGCAACATATGTGGGCTATTTTTGTACCGACGCAGCCTGTTACCCATTGATAATGTATGGAGGTTTTTGCATGAAAGACATATTTTCGTAGGTCAGACAATGTCCTGTACTCTTCCTCAAGTATTGGAAGGTAACCTGAGGACAAAAGAACTGTTTACATTCAGTCCCCTCAAAAAGTTGAATGTATTTCTTTCCCTGTAAAATCAAACAAAAAAAAAAAAAATTCAGATCCCAAAAGGTCCTTAATCTTTTGTGATTGGATTTTCAATTTTATTCTCCAAGATAACCAAAATATCTATAAATGGAAAAAAAAGAAGAAAACCAGATTAAGAAAACATAAATGTAAAATATACTTCTGTAGAGAAGGGAAAATTATCCTCAGAAGCAAAAATAAGAACAAAAACACCAGAAAAAGTAAACAAAAGCACTCATGTCACATGAACATCTCTTTTGTTTGTATGACACATACGAACAAAAAAGATATTGGCCTTTTTAAGTTCTTTACTGCTGAGCTATAAAATAATGTTTACTTTTCTAGAACAAACATTCGCTACAGATATTCCAAGGCAAAAATATATACAGTATGTAAGCTATACAAACATTACAGAGCAAATCAAATCCCAGTTGTTTACGCTAATTTCATCAGCTCCATTTATTGCAGCAGTTGACAACTCCAGATAAATAATAAACCAGAGATTGAAGGAAGCTTCTCTTTCACGACGTATCTTGTTACACTGCTATGTTTTTTGTGCAAAAACTATTCATGACAATTAAAACTGACAGGATGTGTATTGTATGCATTTTGAACAGTGATTAAAACAATTTTTGACTGGCAGAATGTTGTCAAAAAGTCCACAGGGAGTGTTTAATACTGCTCAGGATAGGTTAAATATTGTGCCAAATCTTTTCCCTAATTAGTAGAAAAATGTTTTGGATGTCACACAATAATCTGAAAATGAAGGCAGCAGCATTATTTGAATAATCTTTAATTCTTACTTCTACTAATGCAGTGTGGGTGGGTTTGAAACTTAATAAGATTGTAAGACAGAACTTTTTTTTGTTTTGTTTTCACACTTACTACTCTTTTCTCTTGCTAGGCTCACTCCAGTGTGCTGCCTTCAGTCTCTCCTGCAGGGAGACGGTGCCAGACGGAGGCCTTTCAGCAAGTCAGTCAAACTTCTTTTGTGTTGCTCAACAAGAGTACATCAATTCATTAGACTATATTTCCTGACAACATGTCATGCTTAGTGAGCTTCTGTGACAGCTGAACGGTGCACAAGCGTGAGGCTCCCACCTACACACTGCTCAGTCTTGGCCAGCTGCTCAGCACCATGAACACACACCACAAACATGGAGAAAAAATTTCCACGATTCATACAGTGTATGTTGCAGTCACACAAGGCTGATAAATAAAGCTGCTTGTGTAATAGTCTCACGAATGTAGAAACTTAAATCAGACGATGGGAGGTGACTCACAGCAGTTGATTAATATTCCTTTTGTTACACTCACATATCACTGGTGAGTGGAAATTACATCACTGATATTTTAAATGCAAAGAAGAAACCAGTTGTGTCTCATTTAGAGGAAATCTATAACTCATGATCCTGCAGTCTTGTGGATTTCGCACTAGAGTTTGGCATATATTGAATAATAATTTAACTTAATGGTTCAACAGGCTTATTTTTCAGATTGCCAGAAAATCATCACACAATATGATTGTCTAAGCAAGTTTTCCATTGAGGGCTGAACAACAAATGTGAGAAACAAAGTGTTTGTAGAATCAACAGACAGCCTTCAACAGCACCAAAGGAAGTTGAGCTGAGATTGAAATCAAATCTACAAGGCCATCTGCAATGTGATCCTGAGAATCTCTGATGCCTAATTCATAATGCAACATTCCTTCAGGTCCTCAAAGACGAAGACGGCGCCATTTGCATTCATCCCGAGCAGCAAAATACAATAGCTATAGCAATGAGAAGGCAGGGAGACATCAGTGTGCTGCAGAAACCAAATTCTTTTCGACATATGGCTGGACTACAGGGATCTTTGCCTCTTCTTCTGTGGATGTAGGGCAGTTATAAATTCAATGACAAGATGTGGGAAACATTGAGTCTGAAGGTCATCACAGATCATCTTGTAATATTGTCTGACAATATATTAAACAAATTTTTAACTGCTCAGAGAGGCCAAAAAGAAGAAATAAATGAGACTGAATTGTAAACAGATCAATGTCAGGTGAGTTTAATAGAATTTAAACCTAATTCAGTGTTAATGTTCCTACAGCAGGCCCAACCCTCCCCTGTCTAATCCCAAACCTTGTACTAGTCTAAAGGAAATCGCCACTGTGATCCCATGTGATGAAAGGTGGGCATATACTGCATATAAAAAATTAATGGTTGGATATTTTTATTGTATTTGAATCTATATTTGAAAAAGAAACTTCAAAAATTCCCATTAGAGAGAAGCTGTGGTTGAGGTAGAGGATTCTGTTCAAAGTTGGGCAAACACAGTTCTATTTCAAGCACCATAGAAAAATATTAAAGTCATAAAACTTCATAATCTATAAAATCTATGTTCAAATAGCAAAGACAATCAGTGGTTGTGAGTACACAACAAGGCTGTTAGCTTATTCACACACAAAGGAGAAATAGTGATGCAGCCAACAATAGAGTAAGTCAGAAAATGAAATGATGTTGACTAAATGATGTGCCAGCCATGTGAACCATAAATTAAATAATTTTAAATTGTGACACAAGACACACCACTATGTCTCAGAATCTTCAGCACAAAAGTGACCCTGTCCCACTGGCAGGCAGAACAATCTAAATGTCAGAAAATGCATTGCTTCGATTCAAAAGGCCACTCAAGCCATGCAGAAGGAAAAATAATTAAATCACAACCTTAAATAAAACATAAGGACAGCATTAACACAGTATAAAAATTCCACTTGCGGACCAAAGGGGGAAAAAATGAAATGGAAACAATGACTGAGAATTTTTTTGTCTTAATTACCCTATATTTTTTGATACAGTGTTGGCAATTGCATGACATTTTCCTCTCTTTGAGCAGCCGCTACATACGGTACCAGTGACCCCAAAATGGCAGCTGTTTTCCTCTTCTGGTATGGAATGCGTGGCTGTGGCCTTTTGCACAAGGAGGTACCTTAATTAAGGTTTTGTATTGAAATAATGAAATACAGTACCTTCCAGTAACTATCAGTTCCATACAGTGGTTATGCTGGAAAACATCAGTTGTTGGTGACCTTTAGCTTCCTCAGGCATAATGTAAATATTTCACATTGTGTGTGTGAGCTGTTAATTCTCTAATTAACACGCTGAATCAGCTCTGTTTTGCTGTTTAGCATCACTTGGATGCAGCAGAGCAAGCAAATGACAGAAAAATGCAACGTTTTGTAGGGAAATCAGTCAGAGCAGCTATTCTGCTGTTTGTGTTTCCAGCTGAAACAACAGTACTTGTTTTTTTTCTCGATGTGTTTCTACATTTATAACATGCAGAATTAAATAATTACCTGACAAACTGCGGTCCTGTAAGCACTGCTTCTGATCAATAGCACAATTTATCAATTAAATGCATATATATATATACAGTATATATATATATAAATATATATAATATATGTATGTATATATATACATATATGTATATGTATATATATATAATATATATGCATATGTGTACAGTGTGTGTGTGTGTGTATATATATATATATATATATATATATATATATATATATATATATATATATATATTTATATATAAAATACTGTATTGATCTGCAGTTGATCCCCAGTTGCACATTTGCACTGTTCCAGAAAGAAATGGAAAAAGACATCAAAATAAGAGAAAATATCAGAATAAATACCAGAATAAATTAAGTTATAGAAAATAAGTGGACATATAATAATCAGTGTCCAAATTGTTCCTGTTCCTTCTCCCTGTCTGACTGTCAGAGTGAGGAGTTTTGCAGTTTGATGGCCACAGGCCGGAGAGATTTCCTATGGAGCTCAGTAGTATATTTACGAAGGGTGATCCTGCTTCTGAAGGAACTCCTTTGTCTAATCAGTGTTCTGTAGAGCGAATTGTATTCAACAGTCCAGGACACTGGAGGATGGTCAACCTGTATAACTGTCAACTTCTCATCTAGAAGAGTTGACTGGCTGGAGTTGAAAGCATTGGAAGAGTTAATTGACTCTCATAGTTGTTGTTGTTGCTGCCTTGTTCATGTGAGAGTAAACATGGTTCAGCAATTAAATGATGGAATATTAAAAAAAATTATATGTAGTATTATTTCACTTTCAATTATGCTTTACTGCGTGTAATAGAAAACATTTACTTCAATAGCTGAACATGTTTTTAGTACCTAACCTTGACATTTTCCAGGTTTTCTGCTTTAAACTCTGGGCTCCATTATGTCTACTTCTTGTGTGTGAGATACATACAGTATCAAGCCTATGTGGGAGAACACAATGTGGATAAAACCTATTTGATTCCTTTCCTTTTTGTCACTTGTGATGACACTGCATTTGACCCTTCTGTTTGAGGTCAGTTAATAAAATATATAAAACGCTATTTGTTCTCATTCTCTCTATTCATTGTGGTCAACTTCAACCCGAAATGAAAGTGCTTTTACCACCACACAAATTCCAAATATCAGTTCTGATTGCTGATCTGTACACCACTCTTCATACCAGTGCTGCAGCTTGTGCTGCACTATTGTGGAGAATCTGTCGGTACAGCACGTGCTAGCGGTGACTCAGAATTCCAATGATCAATGTCACTTTTGTTCTGTCCCCATACTAAACTAATCAGTTTTTAATTTATACGGATACTTTCATGCCAACCTTCAGTACCTGGACAGTTTCTATGATAGTGATGCTGCAGTTTGCAACCATTCCTTTCTGAATGTGTAGCAGATGCTATGGACTTCAGATGGAAATGAGCTCATTGTTAGCTAATGAAAACACAGATATTCATCTGAATGAAAATATAATTAGAAATACGAACTTCAATTCCTTCCACTGGATATTCAACACTAGAAAACAATACTGAAAGTTGGTATGAATTTGAGCAAAACTTCCTCCCTAATGAAACATGTTGGGTCATTACAAAGTAATGACAGGTTTCAAACATTATCTGAGTCACATTTATTTTTATACCAAGCCCTGATGTCTACAGACAAGTATGGAAACTTCTTTATGGTGATTTAAAACAGGAAATAACATAAAACAACACAATCACTCGATGATGTCTCTGCACTTCGGGAGAAGAATCAAGGTAAGGAAATATCCCAACATGTGAGATGACTGCTATTGATCTCTCATGCTGAAGATTGCATTTCCACAGTTTTTAAATGTATTATTAAGTAGAAAATGTAGCAGAGCACAGACAGAGTTGAACCTGTAGTGTGAGTAGCATTGAGGTAAGAGCTGCTGGCAGCTGTTTGAACAAGATTAATATCTTCACTGTCACATATTGTTGTGATGTGATGTCCGCCACAGTGACTCAAACAACAAATAATAATTTCATCCACAGCCTATTATTATTTCATGCACAGCACAGCTAACAGTATTCCACGTTCAACAGCTGTTAGGACTCAAAATGCTTCGGAGCTGAACTCGTGGCATCCTGAGGAAAATTAATATTGAGAGTGGAAAGGTTGCAAAACAACAACGTTCTTTAAGGGACTGCATGGAGCAGGGATGCTGTTTGCCTGCAAGTAGGAGAGAAGAGGAAGGGATGGGATGCACACAGTGGGAGAAGTGATGGGAAGAAGTGTTTCTGAGGCGCGTGGAGAAGTGGACGCTTTTCTTCTCTGAGCATATGGCTCTCAGACTTGTTTGTGTGGGAAGCACAGAATAATGAATTCATAATGAGAGCTACACTTTGGACATTTTTGCAGTAATACTTTGGTCCCATAGGGTGGAAGATACCCGTCTAGTCTTTTCTGTCCAATTATGCAACGTAAAAATGTTAAAGACTAGAGCTGATGTCCTTTGTAAACATTTGGAAAAGCACAATGTTATATTAGGTGTGGTTATATAATCACCACAAATTTACCAGATGGCAGATACGCTTTGGAGAAAAGGTTGTTTACTCATATTACTCGCCAGTTGCGCGACATTAATAAAGTTCCAGGGTGTTTTTTAACTGTTTTGCCCTAAAGCAAGGTGGCTAAATGCGCCTAATCTTTGGATGGGTTTCTATCTACTGCTTCTGTCTGATTCGTCTATTAAACTTGCTTTAATAAAGTTGCTTCTGTGTTGACTTTGGATCCATATTTATGCTTTACTTTTATATCATTTTATCACTCAAGATCATCTCACCACCAGCAAAGATTATACAAATCTGCAGTTACATCACTTCAACTTATTTTGTGAAATGACTCTGTCACCTGTAGGCTTAATTTTGTTTTCCATATAAAATACTCCGTCATCTTTGGATTACTGAGATTTAAAGTCCCTAAACCTCTCAGCCTTTTCATTCCCCCTAGATGCATCATTAAAATGAACCCCAATCCACATGAGACATTCAAGAGACAACAAATAAACATGTTATATCAGATATTATAACACACTTCATGTTGCATAATATAGCCTGCGTTAAGATTTCAGCATCGAGTCATGGCTTCTTGAAATTGAAAAGCTGCTAGAGTGTAAGAAAATTGGATAAACACAATGTTCTTATGATGATAAGAGATTTTTTTGAGATACAGATTCAAATTAAATCTCTGGAATGAACCATTTAGATGCATAATCATCCCATCTACTGATTGAACTGCTACAGTGATAAACTATGGCACAGCTTATATTATTCACGTTGAAAAGATTCCTATATTCAATCATAACAAAAACTGGCAGTTGCAGCTATAACCCATTTAACTACCATTAATTTGACCATTTTAACCTTCTATAGATGATCATAATGCCATGACCTTTCTGACCTCCCTTATCCATGATGCTTTTGTTACTCAAAACTGCTGTATTTCTGTTTGTCTTTCAGCAGAGATCAATATAAACCTGAGAGGCAATATGTTTCCATTACTTATTCAGAATAGGATTGTTTCATTTTCAACTTTCTCTGAAAAAAAAAAAGGAGCTGAGCGTGCAACTAAAAGTAATAAAATTGTCATCTCTGAAAAATGGATTGATGGATAGTTTGGGGACACACAGCATTTCCATTTCAGAGACTGAATGACTGAGATGATCATGGCTGTGGTGTGGACAGATCACCACTGCAAGGGGAGGAGTATGCTGTGTGTGCAATGCAAAATATTGAAGTACATTTTCAGTAAAATGCTGTAAACTGTGAGAACATTACTTCTCTTAAAGAGAATATTAATTGCAGGAACACCATTTAAACCTTACTGAAAGAAGAATCATCAAAAAATAATAACAGAAAAATTTTACAACTTAAATTTAAAAATGAAAGTTAGTGCCTGCTCAACCTCTCTGTCACAAATGTTCACACTCGTATCTATGAGTTAACCTACGAGAAGCAGCATAAGCTGGCTTTTTTTCTCTTCCTCAAAATAACAAAATGTAAAGGAATGATGTTGTTTTCCCTTAGTCAGTAGAGGAATAGGCTCTACCCCTACAAATCTTTGAAGCTCGTTTCTTGCTGTGTAATATTTGGTTCTACTTTTCCTTCATTGTCAACTGAAGATTCAAATGTGACAGGTATTCTATTGTAACTGTATGAGAACACACAAATGAGCTGCATATTTACTTCTTTACTCTTAAACAATTACTGTATTTACTGCACAATATAGGAAGAATCTGTAAGAAATATTTTTAATTCATAACGACATTTGTGTGTGTGTGTGTGTGTGTGTGTGTGTGTGTGTGTGTGTGTGTGTGTGTGTGTGTGTGTGTGTGTGTGTGTGTGTGTGTGTGTGTGTGTGTGTGTGTGTCTGTTTGTCTGAGTGTGAGACACCTAGAAGAGATGAGTACAGATGCAATAGTCCTTTAGGTTTACAGTTAACTAAATGTTTAATAAATCTTAAGAAAACTGAGATATATTAAGGCTAAAAAATGTTATGTAAAAACAAACAGAAGCGACATTTTTGTTGTGGTTCAGCTGAACAGAGAGGAAAAGAAACCAACAGTTGAAAACTGAGCAGCAACTCCGACTGAGCCTCTTCCCTTGCGCTCTCTGTTTCTGTTTATGGTTGGATCTGTCCGTGGTGCTGAATCCCGCGGGTTCAGCATCACAAATTGCTGCAACTTCTGATCTGCATCCACAAACCGCGCGCCCTCGTGTGTAATGTGCGTGTGTGTGTGTGTGTGTGTGTGTGTGTGTGTGTGTGTCTGTGTGTGTGTGTGCGTGTCTGTGGAAGAAGAAACCACAAAGGGAGAGATAGAGATGTCTGCATGCGCAAAATAAACACAGCTGGCACTCTTGGCACCCCGCGAACTCGCATTTTCCAGATGAATAATACACAGCGAGTAATAACAAATGGTCGAGGTGATGAAATATTTAACACGTGGGAACAAGAAAGCAAAACAGTTTTCATCCCTTGATTGTGACGCGGCTGCTGGAGCCGATTAAAACAGGGACCGAGCGATTCCCTCCCCTCCTCCGGTCGTGATGCAGTGAAGCAGCTCTGCGCAGAACCAGACTCGCTGTATAAAAACGGCTGCAGTTCCACAGACGAATTACAACTAGGGGACACAAGCACGAAGTAACTGGCCAAACAACTCAAGCACTTCAAAACCAAGAACAAAACGCTAAAATGCAGGCCGCTAAGAACACAATCTGTTGGAGACTTATTCTATTTTCATGTCTGTTTGTGGAAAGTTCATCCCTTCAAGACTTTGGCAGGCAGACGCAGTTCATTTGCACGTCCGTACCCAAGGATATGGACATATGCGCAGCCACATTGCAGAACAGTGTTCCAGGAGAGGACTTGAAGACGACTGTCATGCAGCTGAGGGAGACGGTTTTACAGCAGAAAGAGACCATCATGAACCAAAAGGAGACGATAAGAGAACTGACCTCAAAGTTGGCTCGATGTGAGAGCCAGAGCGAGCCCGTGGATGCGCGACACGGGGGCAGGAGGAAAGAAGCCGGGACCAAAAACACAATGGGGGATGTATCGAGGGGCCCCGCTGACACTTTGACGCAGCTGTCACAGACTTTACAGTCGCTTAAACAGAGATTAGAAAACCTGGAGGTAGGCTGAGCATATTTTTAATACTTTGGATGACTGAGTCTTGCACCCCATCATCAAATTACGACCACTAATATAAACGAAACAACAATGCAATATCAACAATAACTGATTTGTTTCTTAATAAGTGATTGTTAATATTTACTAATTACATGAGTAGAAAAGAGACAAACATTGAAACATAAACCTTTACTCCATCTTTAATGCAATAAATAATGTGGAACTGTGACCATACCCCCATTCAAAATCACGATTTATATTGAACTTTTTTCCTCCTTGACAGCAATTCAGCAGAAGTAACAACTCGGTACAAGCGAACAGTCTCAAAGACCTACTCCAAAGTAAAATCGACGATTTGGAGAAGCAGGTGTTGTCCCGAGTGAACAGCATCGAGGAGGGGAAGCCGGGACTCCGCAACGAGACGGAGCAGCGCGGGAGGGTCGAGTCCACCCTCACGTCTCTCCACCACAGGATCACTGACCTGGAGAAAGGTATTGGGGGTGGGGGTGGAGTGGGTCAGTGAAAAAAAGTATATGTTCAATAAAGTAAGGAGGGCTGTGAGTTGAGTTTGATGTGTGCGTAAATGTAAACGATCGCTATCGGTTCGAAGCCTGGACGCGCAAGACTGTGCGAGCGGTTGTCCTCTTTGCTCATTCAGTTTGGTGGATATTAGAAGCTTTGGTGACAGCAGCAGATTTAATGTTTTAATCATCGACTGTTTCCTGCACTAATTCATGTAGATTAAACAATATAAAACACGCAGTTAAATAATTTTTTACCTCCCTTTCCCGCGCAGCGCGCTGGACTATGGAGATGTACAGTATGTGGAAGAGAACAAGAGAAGAAGGTTGACAACGCCAGTAGATTTAGATAGATTTATCAAGCAAGATTAAAGTAAATCTGGAACGTCACGATGGTGGATTTGTTGTGTAACATATAATTCCTATGCAAATCCGTGGGACACGTGTGCTGGGAATTATATATCATAACAGAAAATGAATGAAACACACCGATACTCCATTCTAAAAACTGTCCCGAGTACAGCTGTTTTTATTTTATTTTTATTTTTGTTAATCGCAGGTCAAATTGAAAACAGACCGCTGGATAAATTCCAGCTCACGTTTCCCTTAAGGACCAACTACATGTACGCGAAGGTGAAGAAGAGTTTGCCGGAGATGTACGCCCTCACCGTGTGCATGTGGCTCAAATCCAACGCGTCTCCAGGCGTCGGCACACCTTTCTCTTACGCAGTTCCTGGTCAAGCCAACGAGCTGGTCCTCATAGAGTGGGGCAACAACCCGATGGAGATACTGATAAATGACAAGGTATAATAAAACACAATGTTTTGCATGGATTTGATCAGTTATTTTAGTTTAACACAATATGTTACTATCATTCTTTAAGGTTGCAAAGCTTCCTTTCCTCATTAATGACGGAAAGTGGCATCATATCTGCGTAACGTGGACCACTCGTGATGGTGTTTGGGAGGCTTTCCAAGATGGAGTCAAAAGAGGGAGTGGAGATAATCTGGCTCCATATCATCCCATCAAACCACAGGGCCTGCTGATTCTTGGCCAAGAACAGGTGATGATAAAACACATATACCTTTCTGAGCCAGGAGGGCATCAAAGACTGAACCTATACCTATAAACTATATTTAGAGAACATTTTAATGTTGCCAATTACAGCATGTTGAGAGAAGATATCACTTTGTGCATTGCAATTGGAATTTTTCCTGAAAGGAAGAAAATATTAGCCAACCAGGTGGAAACAAGATTTCTCCATTTCACTGACATAAAATCAATTTTCTAACTCATGCAATAGGTTCAGTGAGGTGATGAGATCTCAGTAGATTGAAGATGAGTGTCCACTCACTTTAATTTGTAAAAAAAAAAAAGAAAAGAAAGAAAATGTATATGAACCCAGATCGTTCTTTCCATGAAGCAGCCGGCTTATTAAAAATCACACAATCCTCAACAAAAAACTAAACATTTTTTCTCTACTGCAGGACGTACTTGGCGGTGGATTTGATGCTACACAAGCCTTCGTTGGAGACCTCGCAAATTTTCACATCTGGGACCGGAAACTATCAGTTGGAGAGATTTACAATCTGGCAACTTGCAGCAGCAAAGCCAAAGTGGGCAATGTTTTTGCATGGATGGAGACGAGCCTTGACATTTACGGAGGGGCCTCCAAGTGGACATTTGAAGCTTGCCGTCAGCTCAACTGAACTGCAAGGAAGAGACCAATGCATTTGTTAACGCCACTCTGTCACAGCATCAGCAAACTAATTTGAAAGATCAGGAGGCAGGTATTTCTGGATATGTTATAGATATTAAGAAAATATTATGGACTTTTGATAGGCTTTATTTGCCACATCTTCATGTGGGGGACAGTTCTCTGGGGACGGACACTTTGGCATCCTGTAGTGCTTGAATGCACATCAGGCTTCTTGTGGATTCACCTGAAAAAGCAATGATGCTGCTCAGAGGAGCTACGGATGCTCTCGGGGAGCAGAATTACAGGCCGGCATCAACAGTACAGTAGGAGTTCATGTAGTTTTTAGCCAACAGAAGTCACACAGTTCAACAAATTGACTTCTTTAGATGTCTTTTCTGTCTCGACTGCCAGGGATTTCCGCTGTGAAAAAGGGAAAAAACATGGACTTCTTTCAAAAGAATGTGTTCTTCAGGAGATTAAGAAATAGACACTATCGTTTCTCTCTCACTCTTCTTTCTCTGCCACCACTTGCTTGATGTGATTTTGTGTAAAGAATGACGTAATCATTGCCAACATTTGAGCCTGAGTGCCTTGGGCTGTTGAAAAAAAAATCTCAGCACATTCATTATAATTTGCAGTGTGTGTTTCATTTATTTTTCCTTGTATATTGATTTCTAGAGCGCTGTTTCTTGTAACGCTCTTAATGCGACGGGATCAGGTTGTTTCTTGTAAAATGCAATTCATTCAAGATAATGATGCATTTTTCAAATGTTTGTACTTTAACAGGAATGTTCTCTGTACATTAACAGCATGTCTTAACTTCTGTAAATGCTGCGTCAGCATCTATGGTCATTGCTTTTATTGTCCTAGTTTTGGGTTGAGATTTTATACTGTATTGTTATATGCTTAAAGCATGGCAAACACCAATGATAAAAAAGTTCTAGTTTTTGTAATAAATTGTGATACTTGAATCATTTACAGATGCAAACATATTTTTTAAAAAGATTTCTTCATGATGTCCAGAGCTAATAAGCAATTGTCTCAAATGGACTCGAGGCGGGTGTTAAGGCTTAACTTTACGCTGTGTATGTTCTACAGAGACCAGCAGAGTCTTTAGGAATTTTAAACTGATGTGGTGTTACAACCCCATCTTTATTGTAATGGTTCTCCTTGCTCTCATCAATACAAAAAATACTAGCAGCAGCAACAACAACAACATAAAGCATTGAAAACCCACTGCTGGCTATGTTCTCTGTACCGAAGGGTAGACAAACTCTACCAACTAGCTGTTCACTTAGTGGACTAGCGACACAATGGCAAACGAGCCTGTTTAGTTCTCTTAAGAGTTGATAGAGCTTAAAGCACCATAAATATGTTGCTGGATGGAATCTAACGTTTCTCCCTTTCTGCTGTGATTATTGTGATTAAAAATACAAAAAAGTTGACGGATCATGAAGCTTGAAAACAAGTGTTATCATTAAAATGCTGGAAAACAACAAAAAATCTGATGAACTGATAACTTCAATTCATGACAACTACTGTATATCCATCCATCCCCCCATTTTCTTGCTGCTTCTTCCGCTTTGTGGGCCAGGAGTCTCCTGAACCTAACCCAATAGAGTACAGGTGAGAATTGGGGTACGCTCTGGATGCGTTGCTGATGCCTTGTGGAGCCACATGAAAGATAAAAACCACTCAGGCACACAGTCACAGTTATGGGCAATGTGGAAGTGAGCAGTTCACCTAAATTGCCTTTTTTTGGAGGTGAAAGGAAGCTGGAAAACCTGGAGGGAACCCATGCAAAAGTGGGGAAAACTTGCATGCATACAACTTACTTTTGGCTTTATTGTCACCAAGGGAAAATCCATTCCCACACCACTGAAGAAACCTGACAGCAAACAGCACACATGCAGTGACAAACAGCAGCACATGTTCAAGATCCTTCAGTAAGACCTATTATGGCTGCAAGAAAACAGCGCTTGTCTTGACAGGGTATAGAGTCAGGATTCATTAGATGACGTTGGATTGGAACAAAGAAAAAAATATGTACCCAAAGAAGATCCTGATAAAGGTGGAATTCAAGTGCTGGAAGAGAAGGTGCAGCAAGGTAAAGGTGTCCAATTCTGTGTCCAAGAAGGTGGAAGAAGAGAAAGCACCATCTATCTTTTGTGAAGAATCAATTCAACAGAACCTTAAGAGGAGGACACTGCATCTGAAACACAAGACAGAAGCACTTCTGCAATAGAGGACACTGACAGCAACACATGTTCATAAAGTGCAAGATGCACATTTTTCCACAATACAGTGTAAACACGGTTTTCTTTGTCAATATAAGGCTGGTGTTTGGGTCATACATCAAGCAGTTTCATTGCAAATGAATCATACTGACACTATTCGCGTTAAGAGATTTCAGGGTCTGAAGGTCCTTCGGTTATTGTTAGTGAGGTCATTTGGTCCCACCACAGTGGGGTCATGTGTCCCACAAATTGGTTTCCATTCTCTACCTCTGAAGTAGGGGATGACTTCACATCAATAGGGTTTTCCCAAGACGCCAGACAAACTTCAGCTGGTACAGCTATTACAGACAGCTAAGCATAGCACAACTGAGGTTGAATTTCAGTGCAAAGTCTTACACACACAGGAAGACAAGGATATATCCACATAAGCATGTACAGCCAGACACACAGATACACAGCAGGATCTCTCCTTTGTGGCCACTGGAGGCCTAAGAAGAAATTGACTTCCTCCACCACATCCATCTACACCCTTACCCACAGGGCATGTTAGTCTGAATCAGGCCTTTCTTTGGTTGACCTAATTTTTGCCCCAGCTTGTCAGGTATATTTTTGGCATAGGGGGATAATAGCAAGATGACTGACCTCAAGATAATTGGTTTGCGCCTGCAAGAAATACAGTTCAACTTTGTTGAAAAGAAAAGGTCAGATATTAAATGATTTTTAGCCCAACATATATGGTTTCTGTCTGAATAACAGCTAAGACTTGCCTGCCCAATGTCAGCTTGGATAGGCTCCGGGACCCTGTGACCTTGCGTAGGATCAGCGACTACAGAAAATGGATAAAGTGGATAAGTATTAGCTACTAGAAATTACTAAACTGCTAAATTAAAGTTTAGTCATGTAGCTTACTCTCATTGAAACAATGATCACTTTCATTCATTAATTTTCATAGTTCAAATCCATGTGTGGGTCTAGTGGGTTCTCTGTGAATTCTCTGGCTTCTTGACAAGACTTTGTTGCTCTGAAGTAACAGCTCAATACACTGGACCGCCGTGTTGACCCTACAATCTAAACGTTAATGAGACATTTCAGTAAAAAAAACAAAGACAAAAAACAAAACCAAGAAAACAAACAATGATGCAATGATCTCACTCTACAGTGGCATTATTATATTGTGAGAATCAGAGGTGACCTCCACCAGTTTTACACATCAACATCTGTTCAGTAAAGCCTTTTGTGTCTCTCGAGGGAAAGATGCAAACCCTGATAAAATATGCGGGCTCAAGTAAAGCAACTTGCGATTGCTTTGGTTGGAGATCTTCATCACCTGAATTGCTGGCTAAACACTTGATCAAGTTGTATCGTTGGTGATATAATTGGAAGACTTAGGAGAGAAAAAGTTGTTTGAATAATAATATCTCTGACTGTGATTCATCAACTTTGTATCATTGTCAATAAGGGCTACCATTAAAAACATGAGTGCAATTTTAACAAGTGTCTCACAGTATATTTTGCCCATTTATTTAAAGTGACAGGCCCATTGTGACAAAGCAGGGGTAAGCACAGCATACGATACCGAGAGATTCTGACTCTTGTCTCAAAAGCCACTATAGAGAAAATTGTCCACGCCCAAAAATCGGTTACTGAGTTTTATGAAGGAAATGTGAAAAGTCTCAAGTAGCTGATGAAAAACGAATGTCAGAGTAATGTGGAAAATAAACACAAACTTTGTGGGAGTAAGATATATTTACCTGTCAGGCTGATGTTTAATAAAAGCGGCATTTGTTAAAATTAGATATAATATTGATGACAGAAAAGACAATTTGTTGATAAATTCAACAAAATGGATTTTAAATGGCAAAGACATCATAAGCACGAATGGGAGAACAGCGACATTCAATTGTTTTATCATCTTGCAAACCATCAGTACATATTTATTGGTTCATGAAATGTTGACTACATAATGCTGAGATGTTTTATAGTTCACAGAGAGTGAAGGCAAAGAGCTTTGAGAAGTGCTGTCTTGGATTCCAACCAACTTGTAATCCATTCAAAAAGAAATTGATGACAGACGTCTTTTTCTGTCCAAACGTGATCCATTTCTTACATTATAGATGCTACAAGTAATGATGTCAAGCTGTACTAAAATTCATTACACTCTGGCCTTTTCCACTTTATTCCACTGAATTAACATACTCATTACGTTTCCTATATAAGATGTTCTCCCATTTACCTTAAATGCAACCAGCACAGCAGGAAGAACAGACAGGCAACACTAGAAAGAATAATAGTGGACATGTATCTTTTTTGTTCAGCATTAAAAGCAAATTGCATAGCAACAGTTAATACAGTCGGACTTTTATAGGCAATGTTCAGTCTTTAGCTCTCACAAGAAAAGGATAAAACTCTTGGACAACTCCAAAAACAATAGCTCCAAGCTGCAGGAGTGGAGAAATGCCTGACTGACAGGACACCAGGAATTCAACAATATGTGGTGGGAGTTTTCTGCAATACAACATTCTGAATGGTGTAACAGAACAATACAACAGGAGCAGGCTTTAAAGTTCACTGAAGACTCCTCCAAAGTGCTTGTAAGGAAACACTGTACTGATGGTGCTAACACGATAGTGGAATAGTGAGTTGCCACCAGGAATGGCTGCGAAATAATGAAAAAAGAAATAGAGAGTTGGTTAGATGGATGGATGGATGGGTGGATGGATGGATGGATGGGTGGGTGGGTGGGTGGGTGGACGGACGGACGGACGGACGGACGGACGGACGGACAGACAGACAGACAGACAGACAGA
The DNA here is from genome assembly GCA_013358685.1 of Antennarius maculatus. Classification (NCBI taxonomy): domain Eukaryota; kingdom Metazoa; phylum Chordata; class Actinopteri; order Lophiiformes; family Antennariidae; genus Antennarius; species Antennarius maculatus. The sequence goes on along the minus strand of CM023620.1, from coordinate 9,186,890 downwards.
CAGACAGACAGACAGACAGACAGACAGATAGAGAGATAGATAGATAGATAGATAGATAGATAGATAGATAGATAGATAGATAGATAGATAGATAGATAGATAGATAGATAGATAGATAGATAGATAGATAGATAGATAGATAGATAGATAGATAGATAGATAGATAGATAGATAGATAGATAGATAGATAGATAGATAGATAGATAGATAGATTAAAAAAAATCAAGCTTGGGTCTCCTCCAAATGACATACAGACGAATCCAGACTCTTTTCCCCCAAGACATCAACAAAGAAAATGGGCTGTAGGAAAGACAATGAGAAATGCAGTCGTCTCATCTACAAGAGAGAGGATCAACAACGATATTGTGAATGGTAACAACGTGCAATGCAAATTTAATGTACCACAGTGTAGACTTTGGATGCATATTGATCCACAATGAATGTTGGATAGACATATTGTTTTCTGCAAGAGATTATACTGTACATGATTCTGTACTATTTCAATACTTACAAACAATACAATATTTTTTTTTGAGGTTTTGATTCTGTTTTGATTACGGGTTAGAGTTTATTGGGCTCTTTCATAAAAACAGCCTGTTTTACAGTTAAATCAGCAAACAGCCCACCACTGATAAGATGGCATATAATTCATTTGTACTTTGTGTCCATCCATCAGCTTTCTGATGACCTGATGACCTGATGATAATCTCAATTCAAGGGCTGCTTCATCACACGTCGTGAACCAGAAATGAAGACTCAATATCTGCCTTTGCAGTCAGATGCAAAAATGACACACTGCTGACACACTGCTTTTTATATTTCAAAAATGTACTTCAGACAAATTACAAACAGGTATATTAATTCATGCTAACTTCTGGTACTGCACAGCAATGACAGAGCACAAACCTCTGCAAAGGCAACCCAGTTTCCCTGTTGAACCATACTGTATATTCCCTCTCAAAAACATTCAATCAAATCCATTAATAACTTTTTTAGCAATCGTGTAGACAAACAAACTAACCAAACACTGGCAATAATATAATGTCCTTGGCAAAGGACCACCGTTAACAACAAAAAAATAAACAACATAATAAGAACCCATCATTATTAATCACATGAATATATTGGGAGCCCAGACCTGTGTGGACACTACATCTACCTGGCCCACAATTTCTCTTTTCTACAAGATGACAGAACAGATTAATGGTTCCTCACAACACTTCCTGGTAGCCCTCCCTTCTTTGGCTGAGTGCCCACAATGCAGATATTTATCTATTGAAGACTAAAGTTTTCTGTTTCAACTTCAATGGTCAGATAGAGTTTTGGATCGTGTTTTGAAGCTTTTATTTATCTGGACAATATTCTCTGTATGGGTACAATTTTCTGTTCCTAAAAGAATCAAACGATACAAGACACTGCATGGTTTCTGCAAAACAATCACCACATCAGGAGAACCACAGATCATGTTTAGGATGGTAAAATACATTAACATCAAATTCTGAAGCAATCGGAACCCAGTGTAAGTGATTGCACTTACTACCACAAAATAACCTTGCTTATTTGAATGTACGATTATGATTGTATCCACATTTTTCTACCACTACAGAGCTCAAGGTTCTGTGATTATTTCCTCATTTTGTTTTGTACCTTTTTTGACTCACTTCTGCAGTCTGAGATGCAATGTTGAAAAATCTGAGCCATTTAAATATATTTCATTTACCATGACTGTAATTACCACTAGGATGGCAACATCAGTAATACCTATGCCTAAATGTGACTTGACGATGGATGTGACATAGTCCTAACTCATCTTCATCATCAGCCTTTCTCCATCCTTCTCTTTGCTTATATAATATGCCCCTCTCCTCCTCTTCCTCTTGGCAGATCGCCACAGCTGCGTTCGAGCCGCAGGCTTCTCTAATGACAGAAGCCGGCGCAACAGGAATATTTTTCATAAAGATGCCACAATCCCTGTGCCCTCTGGGAGCATTGCCAGGGACTGCTTTCCATAATCAGGTCAGTCACAAACAGCCGCAACTGAGCCCTCGATCCGTTACCCACTGCCCGACGCACACATGCACCAGTAAGACAAACAGCTGCGAAGGACACACAGGTGTCCTCACCTAACCTAGCAGAGCAGATGCACTATGAGACAGCACATAACAATGAAAGTTAATGTAGACCTCTAAAAATTGGCTGACACAAGAAAAAAAAAAAGTTCAGTAAAATAATATATAAAATAACATAATACAATTAAAAACCAATTGACAGAATGTCAATAAGATTATCAGTTCTGTTTGGGATATTTCCCAACATGAGTACAGCTTAAAATGAATTACAAGTTGAACTGGAAGATACAGAATGTTTTTCCTTTGAAGTAAAATAGAAACCTGCTTGTGAACTTGTGATGTGAGGGAAAGTCTAAGCTTCTAATTGATGAGCTGCTCAAAAGAGATTCTAGCCTTCTGTTATGTGGTGCAAACAGAAAGAATTTAAAGGCAGCTGTATGAAAGAACAAACGGAATTTCTGTCAAGGTAAACTGATCTAAATCTACTGTTAATGGCTTCAACAGTAAAGGAAGAAAATATCAATGCATTCCCAGCATTTTAATGCATGATTCTAAACTAAATTCAAAAAAATATTTTTATTTCTACAGTCAAGTAATAAAATATTTTTTGCCATTGCAAAATTGTCAGCCAAGAAAACTCCCACAAGTCCAGACAGATGTTCCAGCTCTACCAGGAGCCAATGTATAATTCAACATTCTGGAATTTGTTCATTGTTTATTGTCAGGTACAATAACAATAGCAGCAAAAAATATATTTGAATACTTGACAATGAAGGAGACTATTACAGATGGCACACAAAGACGAGAAAATCCAACTGACAAGATACTGAAAAATAATGTAGTGTCACAGCAGGAAGCACACTCTTTGAAAATAGCAACAGCTAAACCAGAATGCTGTTCATATTAGTTCTGCATGAAAATATTCTCTGTCACGAAGCTGGAGAAAACAACTACTAGCTTTACCAATTTTTTATTTAAATTACCATCACATGAAATTCTAAATATTTATACATACATTTGTTTTCACAAATCTTATATTTTTAGTTTTCATTAGATTTTTTGTTTTGATGTTACTATGTGGCATTGTTGTATATTCCACTCCTCTAAACTTAGCAAGAGGAATGGAAAGTATGCATCAAATTAAAGAAATAGCTGTTTAGTTTCATTTTTACGGAAGTCATCCTAATATGATTCACATTAATATGAGTTTTCTGCTTGAAAGTCATATTTTTCAACAAAAAACACCTCCAGAAGGTGTTCAATAACTTTACACACATAAGCATGTTTATCAAAATCTAACCACTTTTGTTTTGAGCCCCTTTTTCTGTCATGAAACTGAGCAGCCTCCATCCTTTGCTCACCAAAGACCGGTGCAGAAAAGAAAAAACCTTTGGTGCACATGGTGTAGCTGTAGGTGAATGTAATAATGTTTGTTAACTGATGAAATCAACTTGTGCACATTTTGTATAGCTAGTTGCATTTTATAAAATACAAGATGAATTTTTTTTTTTGTGTACATTTACATCCTTCTGTTTTGTTGATATGATTCTTATTGTTGTAAATAATGACTGCTTTTATGGTATGTGTTATAGTATAGTTGTTGGCCTAATTCAAAACTTAAACTATGTAACTCATCACTAACTTTCTGCAACAACGACAAACATTACAGGATTATTACCTTAGTTAAACGGTTGGAAAATCCACAGTGAAATAATATGAAGTTGCAGTGCAATTAAAAACTACTGTTGGCATGACTGTCTAGTACTGTGTTAAAACTAAGAGTACTGCACATTTTTCAGAGGCAAAGCCTTGCAGCAAAGATAGCTTGTTTATATCAGTAAGAGTAGAGATTCAGAAGAGGTGCTCTTTTTACCAGTCGTTATGCCCATATTTTTACAGCTATTGTGCTAAAAGTCAAGACTCTGCCTCAAGTAAATTGAAACGCCTGTAAAGGATATGTTTTATATTCAGTGAAATGAAGACAACAGGAAATGATACTTACATTATCATTACACTGCATTATTAATGGTCACCAATATTTATCACTTGCAATAGTTCATGGTGCAAACTTCTGATGCATGACAATTTTCTTTCCCTGACCTAATGTAGCAAGCTCTGTCATGCTCGCTGGGACATGAGCCACACAATAGGAATTTGTCATCTTCCTCCACAGCCTATGAATAATCCATGGTCTCAGAGTCGCTGACAGGAGCTCTGGGTACTTTGTTCAAGGCTGTCACCAAAACAAACTCTCAAAACAAGACACAAGCGTTTACACACCGTTGACAGGAAGGTGAGAAAAGTAAAACAGTAATTATTTTCTAATTGGTCAATAGAGCTTTTTTTGAAAGAAAGCTTCACTGTTATTTTCTAATTCTTACTTAAAAAATAAATAATAGAAAGGAGCGGGCACAGTTATAATTATTTCATGTCTTAATTCATGGCATTAAAATGAAATGGACAGTCTAATATCAAATTTGACAAGCTGCACTTATGTTGCTATTTTGCCTGAAAAATATATTTTGTGACCTACAGAATAAGATTCTGTATGACTTTTACATGCTGCAGGTGGTCATGGAAAGTGATTTATCACACCTTGTTGATTTACCACACTTCATTCATGAATGAATATGATCAGGAATAAGTACATCAGAGGGACAGCACATGTTAGAGGTTTTGGAGATAAAGTCAGAGAGGCCAGACTGAGATGGTTTGGACATGTCCAGAGGAGAGATAATGAATATATTGGTTGAAGGATGCTGAGTTTTGAACTGCCAGGCAGGAGGCCTAGAGGAAGACCAAAGAGGAGGTTTATGGATGTAGTGAAAGAGGACATGATGGTAGTTGGTGTGACAGAAGAGGATACAGAAGACAGGGTTAGATGGAGGCAATTGATTCGCTGAATGCTCATGGCCCTTGAGAAAGCCTGATCTATATGCTGTGATGGTAGAGATGTCCTATAAACCTGCTCCTGTCATTGAACCCTGACACTAAGCCTAAATCACAGAGGAGACTTCTGTCATCAATCATGTTAAATATACTGAGTCCATGAGGACAGTAAAACAATTTGTTTTATTCATCAATCAGAGCCCAAACACAGGTAACCTCTTGTCATATTCATGTGATGTACACTGAATATGGTAGAAAGCATTAAGAAACATGAGCTGACGCAACATGGACCGACCCTTATTTCTTTTTCTTTATATTATGTAATAATAGCCAATAAACTACTGCACCTCCTACAGATTATCCACCACGCTGTGGCATGACCGTTAATGCAGTAGTTTTCACAAACTTTGGAAATCAAAAAAAGTTACTTGCCTTCCCTAATATAGTCCTTCTGACAGAGCAAAATAACACAGCTGCATCGCATGACGAACGTTACTCTGGAAATGCTTGTCCCATCCTTCTTCCAGGGCTAGGCAGGTTCACATACCATCTCCCCATAGCAAACCTAATGAGCAACCTTAGTGTGAGCTTGTACAGTATGTCTATCACAACTTTAACTTTCTACAACCTGCCATATACCCCAAACCTTCATTATATTTCTTGGCTTATTGTCCACTCTCACAGTGTCATCCCATGTGCTGGAGCACTGATTGCACTCCATGTGAATCCATGACAGACACAGCCTCGTTTAGAACTAGAAGGGGAACTGAAGAGGGCAGAGCTGTGAGTTACGCTGTAGCCATTATTCACTGAGCAAAAACCCTACATCTATACAGAGTTATATATTCCACATGTATAGGGATTCATGCCAAGATGACAGATGAGCTGGAAAATTGTTATAAATAACAGCTACACTTGCAGCACACAGTCTATATGAGGTACTGCTGTGCATCATCAATTTGATTTAAGAAGACTGACGCTCCTTTTTTGCAACGTCCAAGTGGAATGATCTTGTTCTCCTCACTTGGAGAATGACCGGTAATGTTTAGCTTAAATGTTTCCATTGTATTGAGAGTACATCAGTATAGAGGTACATATTCCATATGTGCAGGGATTCTGACATCTCGCAATGCAGTAATAGAACCCTAGACATATCACTAGTCCATGCTGCAAACAAACTATATACAGGACATGTCTACGAATGCAAATCCGTGATCTGGCAGTTTGAACTGGTGCCACTGGATGCCACTATGTGCTTGATCACATGACACTGCTTAGTCTTTATTGGGCTTGTAGACATGAAGGCTAGAGACCACTGAGGTGAAGGAGTTGTTCAAGATAGCTACACACCATGCTAACTGAAGCATGATGACTTTACCACAACACAAGCCCATAGTGCCACAAAAGTCACAATTCACTGAACAGATTGTACAGACCACGGTCTTATTGTACATCCATATTAAGAGTTACTGCTTGACTCGTATGCTGGATTACTTCTGTGATTCAAGGGGACAGCCTGGACTGAGATGATGGTCCACCAAGACACACCTGTGCATCCACCCAAGGATTTGGTTGACAATTTTCAAAATTTCATTCCAACACAGTCTGGTTGAGTGGGGATCATCTCTGCCTCAGATTTACCTCTTCCTGAAGGGACTCTTTCATTGAATTAAGCATCAAAGATAACTAGGATGAACTGAGGTGTTGCACTGACTCAAGTCACGGGACTACAAAGGGCCTACACTGCAGGGACTCCGAAGGAAGCACAGCATGGGCTCTGATGCCCTAACTGTTGTGGCATCTCTTCTAAAGCCACATTTCCTTCATCTGAGACCTTTGCGAGAAAGATAAAAGGAAGCAAATAAAGAGAGTGAGACCAGCAGATCACAGTCTTATTCTCAAGCACTCAAGAGATGTGTACATTTTTGAGGTGGCAATTGTTCAAAATCACTCACATTCCTGGATAGAGATGTGAAGACGTCGGTCTTCATATTCACAAATGCTTACCTGTGCAACTGGGCTGTGTATCGTTAGTCGGATATGTGACCTTGATAGTGCAGAAAAAAGTGTTTCCACAGTTTTGTCTGGTTTTTCCTCTCTCTTTCCTTCCTTCAAACAGTGTGAGACCTACCCAAAGAGTTATCTGGATGTCGGCCACCTCTAGCTTTTGGAAGACTTAACATTAACATGCACAGAACAGCTTTGTCACCCTGCAGCCAACATTCTGAACCTCAGAACTCTAACTAGACTGAAACCCCAGATTGTTGGAATCAGGTGTGGCCCAGAAAAGTATCAGTATAGCCCCTAGGATCATTGAAAAAGCAGTGGGTGGTGTCATCCCCCAATGAGAGGCCAACAGATATGAGATTAACAGGAGAATCCTATTCAGGAAATTCTTTTCATGTATAAATATTATCGAAAAATTTAGCAATATTTTTCACTTATTATTTTTGTTTTACTTCTGAGGAGATGCAAGGAAATACAGATGTTTTTTTACACATAATATGGACATTATGCGACCCTGTCTTGCATATAACTTTACAATCTCAATTTGTTTTTACCCCCACATAGTTTACACTTCCATAGACAAAGATACAGATGTACATAGATTTCTTTTTTTAAAGCACAATTTTTAGATCTCCTCTCTGATGGACAACATGTCTTTCGGTTTTCAACTGAAAAAAATCTTAAAGAAACTAAGAAACAAAATCCAATTCCATGCAGAAATGTCAAATCAATGTGAATGTTAAATGTGACTTTGCACCATCTTACTTCTCTGTGACTCGTAGGACTGTTCTCAGCTTCTAAGATGGAGTGGCACTGGTGGTCATGCTCTTCCTGAGGGAATCTGAATGTGTTAGTACACAAGCTACAGTTGCCTTGAAATGCAGATGACCTTTCATTTCCGGTCCAGACATTCTCTTGAGGTGCCAGGCCTTCACAGCAGTGATGTCCATGCAAAAGAACATTTGGATGTACCACAGTTTGTTTTTGCATCTGCGGGGATACATTGCAACATCTGATTCCAGTCATCTGTACCTCCTTTATGCTGTGCAGCCTCACAGAAAATGGCTTTTGGATATTGAGCATCATTTTCTTTTTGCTCCATTTCTGGGCCAAATCTATTTGGGCCTGGTCACTACAGGAAAGGGCCATGTGGATCATTGGACTATCTTATCAATGTGCGACAGTGGTGATTCCCGCATTATTGACCACAGAGCAGGCACCTTTTCCTCCTATTTTGAGTTGCTTTTCAGTCCATCAGTTTTAGTTGAGTTTGCTGGAGCCGGTTGATTCTGAACATCAGGGTCAAAGCTGTTGTTGCAATAACATGAATATAACAGTAATATAAGTAAAAAACCTTATATTCACTTGAAAGTTACTGTATGTGAAATATTTTAAAGAACAAAATTGCTGTAATTAAAACACAACGTCCATTTTTGTAGTCAGATGATTAGCTTTGATTTTCTCACAATTGTTAACAACTGATAAACAATTTTTTAAATCTCGGTATTCTACTACAGATAGATTTGCAAGATATTTCTGATCTGCACATTCAGTGATTTTGTGATGCATTTACAACAATGGTCAACTGGAGGCAACGTATAAACTGACTCTCCAAGAGCCACTGAAGTGATAAATCTCCAACTGTATTGTCAAAAAGGAGGCAAAAAGTAGAAGATGACTAAAATATTGCTGTTCTCCCATAGTAACAACTTTGTACTGATCACAATTCATGAGCAAATATTATTTACAGTTATATAATGGGTATTTTTTTCTATTAATACTCAAGTTCTCATCAAAAGTATATCACATTAAAAGTTAAAATGATTAAAAAATGAATAAAAAATACTAAAATCAACCGTTGAGTTCACTTAGATTTCATTTTCACAATCTCCTCTCCTCTATAATGTATCCTACTTTATCGCTCTGAAAAAGTAATAAGAAACAAAAACAAATTATTAATAAAAGAAAACATTTAGTTCCAATCATGTATTCGACCATTCCCCTGGATTTATTCAGGGAATAAATTTACACTGACCTTTTAATTTAAGAGAGATAGCACTGCATGCTGCTCACTTCTCATTTCCTCCTCTCCTCAGCCTACGCTTCCTGTAGTTTCCTCTCTATAACACATTTGTAATGAAGGTCGTAATAAAAAAACAACAATAGTTATAAAAATGAAATTCAAAGCTATGTTTGATGCTCTATATGACATCAATTAAGGATCAAGAAAGATTTAAAAAGATCTCACAGTACATTCACATGCAAAACGGAAATATATCATATCCTGAACATACACTTTGTATTACAATATTATTTTATACTGTACATATGCACACATGGCTGAGTGATCTTCCTGCAAATACTCATAACTTCCTCCTAATTACTACTGGGTGCTAAGATGAAAAGATCAATCCATGCGCTAATAGACCAAGTAGATCTTGTCAAGCTAATTGACACTGGAGACTGCAAGAAGGATCATCATTATACTAATGGACAACAGCCATTAGAGTTCCAGAGATATAATCTGTCTCCAATTAATTGCTGTTATGATGGGAAGAAGCCTCATCAGTGACCCTGGGTCAGTCTTACTGTGAGCTTCACTGTACTAATGGAAAAAAGACTTCCTGTGATGTATTTTGGAATTTTGCTTCTCAACTCAATGATGAATAAATTGTGAATACACTCAAATAGATAATCACTGGTATGCTAAATCATGGCTGCTTAATATTTGCAGTATAAAAACTTAATGATTATCTTGAAAAATAAGAAATAGAGAATAAATAGAGTCTGCATATGCAACTAAATATTATCCCTCAGAAATCTGGCACAGATGGATAAAAGGAAGGGTTAGAGTCAGGTTTATGATTAGGGTTAGGGTCATCAGGGTCAGGGTTTGGGTTCGCCCTCAGATAAAGAAAAGGACACTGTCAGAAAATGGTGCTTTGGCATTGCAGAATAATGCCACCACATCACCATTTACTTTATCTAACCTTTAAGTACATTAGAAATTGGAAGTTTTCTTTAATAAAACTCATATACTCTGTTTTGCCCTTTCCAGTTGTATCCTCCATCTAGGGCTTCCATTCAGGGTAAGTGGCTCAGTCAGGAAAATTATAAGGTTGAGCTTCATTAGAACTGCCCCTCAGGGTCCCCTGTGCATTCCTGTATTGTGCTGAATGGAGTAGGTAGCTGCTGGATGGTGGAGACTTTGGCACAATTAGGTTTCCACTGTGACAGGCATGAAGAAGGTGGGCATCCCCAGAGGATTAATGATCCACAGAAAGGTTAAGTAGTTAGTGTGCATGCATGTCAGTTGGTCCAGTTAGACCCTGGACCAAGGTATGTAAGAGTAGTCAAGAGTAGTTCTGTCCTAGTTGACATTTTCTAGCTGCATCAAAAGATGAGGTTATTTGTACCAGGAGATAAATGTATGTTGTAGATCATACAACAAAAGAGAAAATACAATCTCATCCGTACACTACACACGTAGAACCTAAATCAGTTAAACAGATAAATGTCTTGCATCTATTTTAATAACTACACTTTAAAGAGAAAATTAAGTGTATTTCCTGATATTTTTCAGGACAAAGCTAAAGACATCATCAAATGGGAACTTAACAGATCATTCATGAAGAAAATGAAAGGCAAATATGAAAATAATTAGTTTTCATAATATCTGTAAATGATAAATTTTATGTTGCAAACAATTGTGCAATATTTGCTTTTAACTGCATTAATTCAGTTTTCTTAATTTTTCATATGCACTGGCAATCGTATTGCTTTAAATGATGTCTTGGATTTGATAATCATCTTTATCAGTAACAGATAATGGGTTTTTAATATCTAGCTTATTTTTAATGAACGCGAATGCAGGCTGAGGCCCTTTTCTATTAGACACGTTTATTTGTATCATCCCCGACATTCTGCCTGCATTTTACCTAGAATACTGTGGTATAAATAACAGCACAAATAAATACAAGGGGTGGTGTATGTAACCCAATGAAACAACAGACCTCTATGGTGTTAGGTCCTGAGTGTCCGAGAGCTAGATGATCACCACACAATGAATCACTCCTGTTATTTAATCCTCTTCCCATTTTTTTCAGGCCAAAGTTGAATAAGTAGAAAAAGTAGTTGACATTAATTATGATCCGCCTAGATGTTGGTATTTAGGAGGCCATTATTGCAGCTTGTGGAAAGGCTGTGCCTAAATCGGTATATGCCTAAGCATATTTCTAAATGTGCAGAAGCATCACTTTGTGTATGCTGTGATATATTAATGAATCTAGAATCCACAGCTGTGTGTGTGCAAAATGAAATTCTGGAATGTGTAAATGAATGAGGGAGTGAAAATATAGATTTATATAGATGTGAGGGAAAATATAGATTTATATACATGTAAACAAATCTTTATATGCTTAAATATATATAAGTCATCTTTTACAAATCAAGACATTTACATGAGACTAAACATCACACATATAGATAGTAGATAAGTCACATGAATGAGATCCTTCAGTGACTCATCCAGATACACCTGATGGCTTTTCAATTATGTGATGAGTCAGTGCTGGGAATTGAAAGCATATTTTGGAGCATCTGATATGACTGAGGAATTTGGCTGCATTAATAATTAAACTATAGCGAGTGAAATATTGCTGGTAATATTTTACAGTGCGCCCTCGCACATTCGCACATTAACGCTCGCGACTTCACCTCATCACGGATTTTTGGCAGGCAGTCACGTGATACCATACGCACAGTCTATTGGCTGATGGCATCCGGAAGTGCGCTATGTTCCGTGAGTCTCGGACTTATGTGAGACACAAAATGCTTTAAACAGTCTATCAGAGTGTGGGAGAAGGTATTACAGAAAGAATGAGGTTTAATATCAGTATGGGGAGGGCTCATAAACGTTTAAGTTACTGTAAATAATAAGATAATTAGTTCGTCGTTCTATCGTGGAATTTGTTAATCGCGTGTGGTTCCTGGAACACATTACCCGCGAGGAATGAGGGCTCACTGTATTCAGTTTAAATTCATGGTATGCCTAAACAAATTCACCAAATAAATTTTAAAGATTGTGGGATACAAAAATCAAGGGTAATTAGTAGGGATGAGCGAGTACACAACTATCTGTATCTGTATCCGTTCAAACTTCTAAATTATCTGTATCCGTATCTGTACTCGGAATGGGTGGGACTTAAACTGGCAGTGGGTATGGTTTGACCTGAAATGGGTGGGGCTTAAATCAGTACATGATTTTAAGTCTGAAATTGATATGGATTGATCAGAAGTTGCTATATTTATTGTTTGTTTTGAAACTATTTACAGAACAGCCTCAAAATTGAGATTCAAATCAATGTTTATGATCACAAAAGCAAGAGAACTATTCACAGAACATGAATATTCTTAACTGTTTTTTTTTAAGTATATGAATGAATATTTACAGAACAGCCTCAGAATTGGGATTCAATGCTTTTAATCACAATATCAAACAAACTATTTACAGAACCAGTTTTTTAACTCAAAAGAGTATGAAGTGTATTAATGAATAAGACGCATGCAGCAGGAAATTATGAACTACAAAGTATGCATGAACAAGACTGTCATACGCAACACAACTTTTTAATTTTTAAATTTTTTTCTTCTTTTTCTTCTTAATATTTAAAAAAAAAATTTAGAGCGAGAAAGAGAGAAAGAGATATAGAGAGACAGAGCACTTGTGTATGTGTATGTGTATGTGTATGTGTATGCGTGCTTGTTATGTAACAGGTAAAATATCTATAAAATATAAAAATTATTAATTTGAACTGAAGTGAGAAAGTGTCAAACTAAGAGCAGAGATTCTCTGTTACATCCATCTACAGTATGTCAGTGGTCCCCAACCACTGGGTCGCGACCCGGTACCAGGCGGCACAGAAAGTTAGACTTTTTTTCTTTTTATTGATTACAAGGCTAAAGATGTTTTATTTTGAAAAGTGACGTCTGTGCGGAATGATGCACTAACAAATGCATGCGTCTGTCCCACTTGACAGGTCTCGGTCATGTGACAAGTTACCAGCCGTTACCTCTAAATTAAGCGCCAACTTCCTGTCTTTGTAAAGCCAGATTTTCTGCAGGGACCTTAAAGAAAACCAAACTGCGGAGTAGACCGGATGTCTGTAACACATTTCAGGTGTCATTATCTCCCGTCACCCACAGATCAGCGGTCCCCAACCACTAATTCTCATCATGGTAATTATTATTATTTAATTGACTTGTTCACCCTTTTATTGGAAATGATCAGTATTTCTCCTGCGTTGAATGCACTGATTGTAAGTTGCTACATTTCAAAATAAACCTCAACAGTGCAATCACTTGAATCGATTTTTTAATGTAATTATTTCTTACAATTATTTCGTTTGCAGAGATGTTGATTATCAATTTATGAAGAAAAGGTTGTTTATTGTCTGTTGATGTCTGCATTTACATCAAACCACTGCGGATGATTTATTATTAGACTACATCTGTCCTGGCATCATTAACGATTATCAAGAAAATGAAGGCCAGTCGCTGAAAATATTGTCTTAGATGAAACCAGTCTGTGGCGCAAAAAAGGTTGGGGACCGTTGGTTATGAAGATTTTCCTTCAACATAAGCATGAGTATTTACGAGCTTTACTCGTATTGTGCCCGTACTTGTCAAAAATTCTTTATCCCTACCGGGATACTGAAACTAGTACCCGGAAACTAGTACTCAACCCTAGTAATTAGTCACATTGTGACTCTGCACACTTGTATATTCCTTTCTTTTGAACGTAGAATATGCTTGAATTCTGCAGTGGTTTGTCTCAGGCCGTAGAAATATGGTAGCAAATAATCATGTATGATATGGCGTACCAGTGGTTTACCATAATCCCAGGGCACTGGCTCTACCCCCAGGCCAGTGTGAAGGCCCTAATCCAAGGTCACTTTATCATCCACATTGGAACTCATATTCATGTTACATAATGTTCACTTTGGGGCAATAAGTGAATGAAATGACTGTAATAGTGATGTCATCAGTCACATCTCTTTGGTCAGTTATGGTGTTCAGCATCACACACAGAGATGTGTCTCTGGGAAACCAAATCATTTTATTGCAAAGTTAAGAAATAAAAGATTTGGAGTTAAACCAGACAAGAAAACCTGAACAAAGATCAAAAGATTGTGTTGTAGAAATAGAAAAAGCACTTCAATTCAATACTTGAATAAAAATAATATCAACAATATTGATTCAAAATGCACAAGCCAAACAATGAAATTCATAGGATATGTATGGAATTAAAGGCTATACAGAGGATTACATTCTAAACTAAAGCACCAAACATTTGACACAATGTTACATAAAGAAAGTGAAATATACATATATTGCTCACATATTTTCAGAACCATATTTTACTGTATTTTTTGACATCTATATCAGGAAATTTCATGTTGAAGAATGACCAACTATAATGTCAGAAATCAGTGTATCTGTAGATTCAGTGAGATGGTTCTACTTGTCTGCCCGTTCCTGAAATAGGAGGAACAATAAAAAAATAAAAAAAAAGCAAATACTTGTTGGAACATGAAAACTGATCTGCAGTGCAAAAATGGAATATGACTGGGTGGTTTTCTTGATTGTTTCCTTAATGTCATGTATTTAATGTAATATCTGACAATTTAATGTAACTGTGAAATGTAATTTCAGAGTTATGAAAAGTAAAATAACTTCAGGTCAAAATGGAACAAGGAATAAATATGATTTCTCAGCGATGAGGGCACCTTATTGAGACGCACACTGTTATCTTTAGACAGTCATCCAAGGGTGGACTGAGTGGGAGGTTGTCTCTTGTGAAACTCTGTGCTGCTGATAAACGTCTGAAGCTAGAGCAGACTAAGGAAACAATGAAGAACATTCAAGGCCTTCTTTTCTCAGCAAACAGCTGTTCAAGAAGCCTGTACTCATTATCCATGTGACAACATTTGCACTTCTGATGTTTTCAAGTCCTGTATTAATTATTTGCACTTTTTGAAATGCACTTTTTGAAATGCAGCTCTCACAATGTGGACATGGAAAATGTTCTAAAACAATCATTAAATGCCTGTTTTCAAAGAGCCAACCTGTGATTGTGTGTTTTGAATAGAGCTATAGTATACCTTTCCTTTTTTCTCTCGAAATAACATTATTAAAAATGAACTGAGTGTATTTGCATGAATACAAGCGTGTCCATTTTAGCAGATAAAAAAGAGTAATGATGAATATCAAAATGATTACTGTTACATCATTCATTTTACATCAATCTTCCGTTCTTTGTATAGGTGTATAATTTGTCAAATAAAGAACATACAGCTTATTCCTTTCTTAAGATGTTGAATTCCATAGAAACGCAAACAAACAAAACTGTTAAGATTCCCTCATAACAAAAGGGCCAAATGTGTGATGTGTTTCCTTAAAAAAACCTTAACGTTTTGAGTTCTACTCCAGCCAAGAGATTTACTGGACAGACGGATAAGGTGACACACATACGCAGGCATGCACGCATGCACACACACACACGCACGCACGCACACACACACACACACACACACACACACACACACACACATACACATACACACACACACACACACACACACGCGCACGTATTCTCTTGACTGTTATCCTTTCTTTGCTCAAAACAACAGCATGCTCTATCCAACAGCATATTGGTAATGAAAATATTCAGTAGCTTGCAGCCTGGCTTTCCTACAATACAAATTGCTAACAGGATTGCACCCAGCTAACCCCAGCTTCCTCCCAGCTCATTCAAGGCTAAATTAGTTTTTGGCTGATTCAATTTTGTCTCCAATCACATATTTATGAACAGACATGTCAGCAGCAGCCATATGATGTAAATGGACAGAGCCATTAGCGACGACATTAGCATTCACAAAAAAGAAAACAATCAAACTAGCACAACATATGCAGATTTTTCCCTGCACTTTTTATTCATTTATGGTTATTTATGCACTCCTCTCAAGAATTTATTTACTTTTATTAAAGCTCGGATGTACAAACATAAAAAATATTGATAAAAGTTGTTCATATAGAGTGCACTTTCAAAAGATTAAAAAAAAATTGGATTATACTGGGAAAATGGATTCCTCACATACGATTCACAGACAAAGAAGCATCGTAGTCCTAATAGTGTGGACTGTATGAACAGAGACAAAAAAACCTCTGATGTAACACCAGCCTCACTCTTCTATGAAGAGCCCCACACTTCACATCCAGGCTAATAGTAGCAAAGATACACACAACTTTATTTAATATGTGATTATTGGGCAGCTTGTCAATTCATTTTGAGATGTGTTGCTTTGTGCTTCATTTTCTCGCCAAATAATATATGAGTGCAGAGTTTTAACAAATGCACTTGGTCTTCTAGGAGGGAGATGGTAAACAATGAATCCAAATGCCACCCACAAAGTAAACTCACGCAAAAAATGCATAAAAGGACCAATGGAGTGTCCTTGGGGAGAGGGCCAAAATAGCAGCTGTGGCTCTTGTTGAATGGATGACTCAGTCCTCCTGAAATATGTATTTATTTTTCCCACTGATCACTCGGAAAATCTCAGGTGTGGATTGAGCATTAGCCGTTTTGGTTTATGTTGAGGATTTAAATAAAATAAAATTACATTAGAGGAGTTCAGTCTATCCTGACAATAGTTTAAAGTGTGTATGTGAGTAAGACTCAATGATAATGGTGATTGCCCATCCTTCTGATTTTCATTTGTCTCTTTTCATCACATTTTCCTTATCCTAAATTAGGGCAAAAGCTGTGTGTGTGTGTGTGTGTGTGTGTGTGTGTGTGTGTGTGTGTGTGTGTGTGTGTGTGTGTGTGTGTGTGTGTGTGTGTGTGTGTGTGTCTATCCAGTGCAGCATTCCAGTCTTACGAAGCTCAGTCTTACAAAGCTTTACATTAATAAGTTTGAATTAAGAGGCACTTGTAAGATATATTATGTCAACTGGTCACACATTATTATGTGGAACAAATATTGCAAACTTTTGCCTCACATGAACCCAAATATAGTGGAAAAAATACAGCCCGAGAAGATGCACCACTGTGGTGAGGTTCCCCTCCTTGGCTCTAGGGTTGGAGAGCCTGCAGGATACAGTATGTCAGGGTTGTAATGTGATTGACAATGATTCTCAGTTTTGATGGATAAATTTTACTTTCTTATGAGAAAAACCCTCACTTGAGAAAACTGACCTAGGATTTATTTTTATCTCTCTCCATGTCTGCATGGGTTTATTTCACATGGCTTACATGTTGCATGTTTTGTTTCCTCAAGCTGACATTAAGACAAAAAAGTTGATCACAAATCAAAACATGTAGAGCACATGTGAGAAAAAACCTTACTTGAAAAAAGCCAATAAAATTTAATGCATATGTGACATTGAGATTTTCTCCTTCTTTGTGTTTCAGCTGACAGACTTTAGTGGATCCTGTATTATCCAGTAGTTTCAGCTCTACATGGTGCAAAGACAGCTTATAAAAATAAATGGATCCTGTTGTCTGTGTGACATCTACCTATAACCAGTACAGGAATGTTAACATGATTGATACTCGGTTCACACTCATCATAAAATACAGCCATGCTTCATCTGCACACCGCCACAGTTGTGGCAAACAAATTTTTAAATGTGTCATCTTACATATACTTGCATTTTTATGATTGTTGTCAAGGTGGAAATAAAATTTCCCCGACATGCCTTGTCTACACTTGTCACTTTATCTGTTCAGACTAAGATCAGTTGTTCTTCAGTCACAAAAGGCTCTGATGCAATATTATTCTCAAGGCTCCCTGAATAGAGAGGGTGGCGCTGACAGCTTTCATCTGTAAATCACTGGGATGCTCAGTTCTTCTGCACATAAGACCTGAACACATCACAGTCTCACGCTGTGGTTTGTGGTGGGAAACATCAAATCTGCGCAAATGGGAGAAAGAATAAAAAAAATAAAAAATCACTGACAGCAGCCCCGTCTCATTTAGGCTTTGATCAGGAGCAAAGTGCCGCTTCACTCCAGTCTGCTACAAGTCCTATAGCCCATGATGTGGAAAATCACACAATGGCACACACACGTGCCATCAGTCACGTAATTAAATATACACAGGATAATTACGCTGATAGATTGCTGAGCTTTGAATATGACAATGTCTTTCCTCCACAGGATAAACCAAATGTTTTAAAGATGTCCTTAGGTCACACTTGTACGCTGGATTAAAAAGAATAAAACAATGTCAACACAGTTACAATGTTAAAATGGACTGTTAAATAAAATAAAATAAAATAAAATAAAATAAAATAAAATAAAATAAAATAAAATAAAACAAAATTAAATTAAATTAAATTAAATTAAATTAAATTAAATTAAATTAAATTAAATTACAAACATTCAAATTGAAAGCCTTTTACACAGCTCTGTCAACACGAAGATGGTGCAACAACAGATTCAACTGAAAATCCCTATATGGGAAAAACAGCAGAGGATTGTAGAAAATAAACACGTTTGTGTTACAAGTTAGAAACCTTGTGTGGACTGAATCATCTGAAAAGTTGTTTGTACTGAAATTAAGCGTCATCAACTGAGGTCCTTCAATGAGATGACCCAGAGCAGCAAAAACAACACCATCTGCCCCTGCTGTCCGCCTATTTACGGACACATCAAACTCACACATTAAGCTAACAATCCAAAATCCAGCCTTAATGCCATTGATTCATCTGAACTCTGGCAGAATAACCAATTCCACATTAGCCACAGGATCAGTAGCTCGCTCACTTGGCCATATGTGATAAAAGAGATTCAACCTAGACATGTTGCTCTAAATCTTTATCCACTCAGCCATTGTGCACTGGAGCTCCTCTTTGTCTCTCTATTATGTTTCTCCCTATTGCCTCCATATAAGACTCACCTCTAGTGATACCTGCCTTGTGTCAAAATACATGGGTTAATTGTTTCTGGAGCAATTATCCAAGTCCATAGGTGGATGAGGCTCAGTTTTCCGTGTAAGATGCTGGCAGGAGCTATTTTCCCCGTGTAGTTAGCAATGCTATTGATTAGTGGAACAGAACCCAAGTAGAGTGCAACACATCCCAGCTTGTGAAAAGACATTAGAGCAAGTCAATAGAATTCATCAGGTTTGCTCTCATGGCTTATTGCACCATGGTCTTGAAATGTTGAAGGGTAGGGGCCACAGGTGAACTGTTTGACATTAGCTAAGCTATTATTGGTTCATATTGTGACTTAGTTCTTGGAAAATCGTTAAATAAAATGTGGATCTAAAACAACTGGCTGCTGAACTAACTAGGCAAATAATAACTTTAACACCTTAGGGCTTAGATATATTAACCAGATAATGGCATAGGAATTAAAATAATATCCAGGTCACTGTATCACTTTATTTATTGAGGCATAGAGTCTGGATTGTGACTTGATCTAGCAGCAACTACATCAACATTTTTCCTCCCTACTTCATCTCTCATTTTCAGCTGCACTGCAGTACCAGCCATTCAGAGAGGACTGCCTCCCTCTCCCTCTTTTTGCCCGACTGACCCTCATTATGATAGTGGCCATGGCTTACATTGTTCATAATTGAACCTTGCTCAGGCTAATTTGTGCTGCAGGGGTGAAAGCCCATAAATCACCTTTGCTCTGTTCTCAATCCCCAAAGGTTCAGCCAAATGGATCCGAAGCACAGTTCAGCCTTCAGACGCCAGAGGACGATGGACGATTCAGTGTTTCCCACACTTTACTTGGGCAGGCAGCCCAGTTCTATTACCGACGCCCAAATTTTTCTAGCCATCCTGAAGAGCGACATCATCCAAGATTGATTAGCGGTGATAATTATCCCTACGTGTACCCCTCCCATCTATTGGCAGAGGGACACCAAGAGAGATCAACAGATCAACATTCTGAATGAGCTGATTGTCATGTGAACTTTCCTGTGTGAGTGGGACTATTTATGCTGTTGTGTTGTAAAAGCTGACAGGACCTGGTTGGTGCTCTTTTATTAGGTACCATGTTGGTTTTGATTACTGTGATGGAGTACTCCGTTGACAACAAGCCTCCACCACAGCTCACCTGCTGTTATGAAAATGAAACTGCAGATGGAATATCCAAAATTTGAGTTTTGTTCTGTAGATGACTTTATAAAACATCCTGCTGACAAAGAAAGTCCGAAGAGCTGGCAGAGGGACAAGCAGAAAGAGGCAGGTGTGTGTGTATGTGTGTGTGTGTGTGTGTGTGTGTGTGTGTGTGTGTGTGTGTGTGTGTGTGTGTGTGTGTGTGTGTGTGTGTGTGTGTGTGTGTGTGTTTAGAAGCCAGCGGTGGCAAGAAGAATTCATAGCATTCACAACAGGTTGTAATTTATGTACAGTGTATATCATGGCTTTGCTGTAATTAAATAACCTGCTACAGTTGTATTTTGCTGCCCCCACCCACCAAGATTTTACAGAAGTGGCGTTTGTCACCTTGATGTAAGAAAATATAGCAGTAGCATGGCAACATAACTGCTTAAAGGTTTGTTAACTCCTTAATTACCTCTGCTAAGTGGTCATGTTTATTTATACACCATGGATTTTCCTGAAACCAGTGTGAGTGCTGCACATGTGACAAAGAACAACTTTGATCCTGGATCGTTCATATTAGCCAGCCGCTTCTTTTACACAAAAAGTTATTGATTAATCCAGGTTCTAGATGTACATTTTCAGGGTGAAATATGTGTATATATACGTGTTACATAAAAGTGAGATGGTAACTTCTGTGGTGAAGGTACTCTTTTAATGCAAATGTGATGTGCAGCCTTAGCAGAGGTCTGCAGTCTCCGAACACTCCCGTTCCAGGAGGATAAGTTATTTCTGTTTTTCTCTAAATTGTCCATGTTATTCCCCAGTAGCCCATAGTCTAGTTTTCTTGTTCTATACCAACATTTAAGGGCGAGCAGGGACCAGTTAGGACTTCATTGCTACCTGACTCATATGAGAGTATAAAGTACAGCCGAGAGATGCAGTAAATGTAAAAACACCCATAAAAGATTTTCAGATTGTTAAGCTTAATATTTTAAGTTTAATACTAAATGCTTTTGGTGAAAAAAAATCTTCATCCCAGACTTCATCATTATATTCTAGTAACACTGCCCAGGCAATCATGTTTTCCGTATTCACTGTTTTATGAATTGAGAAAAGCAGACAAAAATAATGTTAAAAAGCAAAATTAACTTTCATTTTGAATTCAAATGGAAACAGATGAAGGCTAGTTACATATGAATGTTAAATTAAAAGAAATATTTTGTCCACTTTGTTGTGACAATCTGTGGATGATTGAAGAAGCTGTTTTTTTTATATTTAAAAATTGCTTGAATTGCTGTTTTTCTCAAAAAAGAAAAAACAAAACATGACAGCAGCACACATAACATGTAGACGCAGATGTTGTTGTTTTTTTTTTATCTGGCTGCAATGTTCTGAAAAAGTTTAGTGTCACAGAAATATGCGGCTCACAGTTATTCAGCATGGAAGGTACACACAACACTGCCGTACAACCCAAAACAAGCCAGGAAGAGTTACATCTCTCAGTGTAAGGCAAGAGCTCACAGGCCTCTGGAAAACTATTCAAACAGAAATTACATTTTAGTGTCACAGCCCCATGGGCCTGAGAATGAAATTCGGCATATACAGTATCAAGCGCTCACCGCAGGCAAAACTAATGAATTTTATTGCGGCGCTGACAATGATTGTTGGATCGAGAGACAATTTGAGCAGCAGAAACCTAATGGATGTGTCTCAGAAGTGGAAAAGGTGAACGAGGGAAGAGGGTGGGCGTCTGGCTTAAACGATCACAGGGTGGAAGGGTCATGAACAATCACAGTTATCACATCCTATAATGCAGAAATTGATAATATAGCATATTCACCAAATGAGAAACTGCATTGTAAATGTCTTTTTCTTGGACTCTAACCTGTGAGATGGAACATCTCTCTCTTGGCTCGGGTTCTTACTCAACGCCTGTCCCTACTGAATAATGCCGTCTCAGGCTGGAACCTTTGATCTCTGATGGACAGAGAGGGAATCTACTGTAAATGTAAGAATGTTTGATCAAGACATGATAGTTCCTTGATTGCAGCAGGCGCAATGATCAATCTGATCACATAGAAGTATGGGGTGAAACAAAGGACAATCAGCTTGTGGCACTGTATGATAACATTCGCTTCAAAAGACACTACAAGTGGTGTTAAAAAGACACGAGATGTTGATTTACAACACAATTATCATTTTCATGGTGAGTTATCACACTTTATAGCGGCTGGGAATGACTCCGACGTCTCAAGAAAGTGAGCAGACAGGCTTAAGGTCAACTCTCAGCTCTCGTTGTTCCTAATAAATTATATAAATAGTGCACCATAGCAGGCTTTCTCAGTTGTAGTCCACTGGCTTAAATCAAAGAAAATTTTAATTAGGTAAATTAAATAGCTTAAAAGTATTGAATTCCAAGTAATTCAAAAGTTGTATCATGTGTAAAGTTAAAATTCAAATCTATAGCTCATTAAGAAGTGAAATTTCAAAAGAAAAACATTTCAAAAAGGTGATCAATACTGTTTGCACTGTCATTCTAATTGCAATTTCAAATACACGAAATTAAGCTTTCGAATGGAGGGTGAACATAAATGTGGGAAAATTAGTCAGAATAAAACTCTTCACAGCTTTTCTCATTATTTATAAAATCAACACATTTGCAGGCTAGAAGTCCTCAGAATTTAGCCAACAGTCATACTGTTATACGACTGCTGAGAATACCCAAACTTAGTAGGACATAAACAATGACAGATGCAAAACTCTGCAGGATTCCTTGATGACACATATCTACAGCAACTATACAAAAGCAGCAACTCCACACACGGTGACTACCACATACACCCACAGGAGGAGCTAAGGGGAGTCAAATTAGAGTCTCTACTCATTTGGTAAGCAACGATTTAGTGCACAGCCCTAAAGCACTCACCAGAAGTAAGCAGCAAGGTCTAAAGTATGTAGTACTTTAATATTCATTAAATTCATATACATAATGTCTCTGACTTTTGTCTTGCTTTTAGTGAAGGAAGATATCAGAAATGCAACCATCTCGTGCACTGTCAACTGTAGCTTTAAAATTGCATGTCAATCAAAACAGAATCTGTTTTGACACATGCATTGTGTTCTTTTTTGAAGCAAAGAAATGCAGCAGATAAAGGACAGACAGATTTAAGTCTGTCACCATACCAAACTGTGCCTCATCAGAAGAACTATAATTTATGTAAAGGTTACCCCTCAGATCTTTAAAACCATGAAATTTAAAAGCCAGCTCACCGTCTTTAATGCACTTTGTTGCCCCAGTGGCTCCCTATAAAAATTACTTCATTAAGACAGGAAGTTAATGGTCAAACTACAGCATTTTACTACACTCTAATGGTGGCTTATGCATTTAGCTGTGAATTGACTGTTAAAAGATGCCATACATATCAGAGAATTGATGGATTTCTGTGAAAAACATCAGGCTTGGGTTTTATCCCTGTTTTAATAACAGGTACAATGCCTATAAAAATATTCACCCAATATAATTTGGAGTTTTTGACTAGAATTGATTAGAAATATAGTGTATAAGGTAAATTAAAAATCTGCAGTTGATGTGTGTCGAGTGTTAGTTGTATAAAAACACCTCTGTCTGGGAGGTTCAGTCTCTTGTTTATCAGTGACCAGACAAAGAAGAAGACTGCATAGGGAGGCCAACAAGCCACCCACGACTACCCTGAGGGAGTTAAAAGCTTCTGTGGCTCGGATTGGAGCGTTCTTCAAAAGCTCATAAGAATCTCCTCCATCTCCACTGTGAAGCATGGTGGTATTATGCTCTGGGGTTAGTTCTCACCAGCGGGCCATTGAAGGCTTGTAAAGGTGGACAGGAACATGAATGCAGAAGAACATTGCCAAATTCCGGAGGATAATGTGACTCAGTCTGCGAGAGAACTATAGCCCCAAGAATACAGCAAAAGTGAAACAGAAATTGAATTTATTTTTTTCATACATGTTATTACATGTCTTTTTGTAAATGGTTCAAAGACAGGGATATGACTGTTCTGGAGTGGCCACGTGAAAGCCCAGATCTCAATCCAATCAGAAGTTTGTGGCTGCACTTGAAAAGAGGTGTTCTGGTCAGATCCCCAAACAAACTGGAGCTGGAGATGTGTTGCAAGAAAAATGTACATATCCACACAGAGTTGGTGATTTGGTATGTCTATTAAATACTGACCTGTAGGAACTTAATATGTATGCATATATACCTATATATATATGTGCATATATATATATATATATACACACACACACACACACACACACACACACACACACACATACACATACATACATACATACATACATACATATATATGCATAAATATGATCTATATTATTTATTATTTATATATATTATATAATATATATAAATATTAACACTAATTTCATGTATCAAAGCAATAACAACAAAGCAAATGTTTTTTTATAGGCACTGTATTTCAGCAGGGTGGCGCAGTGGTTAGCGCTGTCGCCTCACAACACGGCAGGTCCAGGTTCGAGTCCCGCTCTGTGCAGAGTTCACATGCTCTCCCCCATGTCCGCGTGGGTTCCCTCCGGGTTCTCCGGCTTCCTTCAACCTCCAAAAGCATGCGCTTCAGGTTGATTGGCTGGTCCCAAATTGCCCGTAGGAGTGAGTGTGTGTATGCATGTTTGTATGTCTGTGTATGTGGCTCTGCGGTGCACTGGCGTCATGCCCAGAGTGTCCCCCGCCTCACGCCCTATGTCAGCTGGGATAGGCTCCAGCTCCCAGTGACCCGCTACGGCGGATACAGCGGCGGTACATGAAAATGAATGAATGAATGTATTTCAGCATATTGGTAAAAGTGATCTGTTAATCTTGATACAAATGGTCTTCAGTCGCTATACTGTATATCATCCAAGCTCACAAACATGTCATCAGAGAGGTGGTTATGGTCCACACTTCTTTTTGAAACATATTTATCACCAGATTATCATTGCGGACCATTAATCAGATATGTCTTCCGTTTCCTAAAGCATACATCATCCATATTTTGATGTTAATGTGTTTTAATAAATTTCCATCAAATGTATTCATTTAATAATTTCACTCTTGAAGAGGTAGTCGCTTTACGTGAGGAGTAATATTATCCCATTGGTTGCAGTTGTTTTTACAATGGTTTGGCTAGTTGTGCTCAGTAAGGCCATTGCCACAGTTGGATTGACAATAACGAATGCATCGCATTGTTTATTCTGTATTGAGGTGTTAATGAGCCATAAGACAAAAGACACTGCATTTCAGAACAGATGGGATGCTACGATGCCAAATAGCATAAATTGGGATTCAAAGAATTTCATCCACACAGGATTGTGTATCCTCACGCAACAAGTATGTAATAGGCTCAACAGATCACAGCTGAAAGATCCTTGGTCCAGAGCCTGTGCTAGACTTGAAGGCAATTTTAACTACAGTGCCTTCATACCACACAGCAGGATGACTGAAATAGAGAAGATGAGGGAGGAGTGTTGGTGTTAGCCTTTGTCACTGTCACACATTCTCTGTCAGCCTTGTAGGCCAATGCGAAGTGGAAAATGTTCATTTCAATATCCAAACAAGGGATTAAGAGTTTTTGAATGGAAAAAAAAAAGGCTAACACACCAGTCTATAGTCATTGTGGTCCTGACAAGTGACGTATATCCCTCAGGCACATTCAATAGGCAGACCTGCCATGATCTATATCTCATATCTCCTGCCTGTCAAAGCCATTTCCTTCAACTATCCAGCAGGAAGGTCAAAGACATTTCTTACACATGCATGTTTGAAAAACAGGTCCTTAACAGATGCCAGCTAATAGGGGATTTTTGAAGGTGATATACTGTAATAACCTCAGCTGGTAGTAGGAAGAAGCTACCAACTACCTGTCAATTAATCAGTTCGATGTGTGAGTAGTGAAGTGCAAAAAGGTGCTGATTGTTGTACTGTTACCTTTGGACAGAGTTGATTCCAGTCTATGCACTGAGCTACGCTGAGCTACCATAATTGGTTGTAACTGTACCCTTGCATTAAACAGAGGGATGTCAAGGCATTATTAAGCTTTTTACCTTGCTTTCTCCGCGGCACACTGGCGTCGTGCCCGGAGTGTCCCCCGCCTCATGCCCTGAGACTGCCGAGATAGGCACCGGCTTCCCCGCGACCCGCGTCAGCGGATTCAGCGGGTTAAGATAATGACTGACTGACTGACCTTGCTTTCTCTCTGATAATAATGACGCACACCCCCACCTTCTGCTTTAGGTTATGATTCAGACTTTAATATGAACCGTACCTGAATCAGGTTTGGAAACAGAATGGTTTGAACCATTATTTGATGACTATCTGCTTACCAACCACAAAGCATCTTCACGACAATAAGTCTCTCCTTCACCAGTTTGTCATACTGTATGTCATCAGGTGCATCAGACTCAGAATTGTAATACTTTTTACTGTCATAAGAGAATAGAGGTTTGTTCTTTGTGGTGACAAAAGTTGGTTTAATTTACACTGTGCATTGAAAGCGGGTAGTTTGCTCAGAGGTAACAGTGGTGCCGTGCAAGCATGTGCCTTGGGATCACTTATGGGCCAGGCTTACAGTAACTACCTCATAATGTATGAGACAGAAAGAGAGAACAGAGCTAGAAATTGTACTTTGGCTGAGTTTCATCTGCTCCAGCTCTGCTTCACTGATGATCTGCAAGGGATAAACTAGCAAGAGGCACAGACAAGCCCTGTTCTGGGGAGTGTCGTAAATAAATAAAAATAGAAAATACCCTGATGCCCTAAGTAAAGTAAAGTAAATGTTTGGTCTTCATAACGAACAACACCTTTGATTAATGGTCAAATGGATTGAACTGAAAAATATCTATACTGTTCAATAACTGACAGTGAAAATGTATCCAGCAAAAATATAAAACATGATCCTGTTCCAGTTTTGTCCTGAACTGTAAATGTCGAGGTTCATATGTGCTACTTAAGTAGATGACATGACTGGTATTTAATTTTGATGGAATAGTAAGATATTGTGTTATTTTTAAATACTCACAGTGCTCACAATATGAGATTATTTCAAGATTAGTGATCATTTGAACGATCAAAATTTGCAGCCCTTGGGCGTGATTCAACAAAGAACTTAAAACAGTAAAAACAGCAAAAGTGTAAAAACAGCAAATGTGTCCTTAGTAATATATCAGAAAAAGAAAGGTGAATGGAAATAAAAATATGTTTGATTTTTTTTTTTTTTTTTTGCATGAACAAAAATAACTTAATCTGTAAATTAACTGACTGGCAGAGACTAGAGATGGGCATTGTCACTGGCTGCACAATTTCAGTGACTCTGTTTTCCACAGCGATGAAACTTCTTGTCAAGTCAGCAGAGAAGTTGCGTCAGGGTGCAGTACTTGCAAGTGGTGTCCAGATGATGCCCATCAGAGCATTTATGGACGACCTCGCCATCACAGCAAGGTCAGTGCCAGAAGGAAGATGGATTTTGGAGGATTTGATTGTGCTCACCAATTAGGTGAGGATGAAGTTCAGACCAGCAAAATCCAGAAGCCTAGTACTGAAGAAAGGACGAGACCAGGACCGATTGCAGTTCAAGATAGGGGAGAACGTCATCCTAACTGTCCAAAAGAAACCTGTGAAGTGCTTGGGGAAGTGGTACAGAGCTGACCTCAACGACAGGCAAAATGTGAAGGAGATGTTTATCCAAGAAGAAACCTGGATGACATCTCTGGAGAAGAGCAGCCTGCCAAGCAAGTATAAGGCCTGGGTTACCAACATGGGGTGCTCCCCAGACTGCTCTGGTCTCTCCTCGTTTATGAGATACCTGTCTCCACAGTTGAGGGGCTAGAAAGGAAGCTAAACACCTACTTGAGGAGATGGCTGGGCGTCCCAAGAAGCTTCTGTGCCACTGGCATGCAGTACAGTACAGGCAGCAAGCTGCAGCTTGTGGTGGAAGAGTACAAGGTGACAAAAACACGCCAGGCCATGATGCTGCGAGACATCGAAGTTGAGAGAGTACGCGAGGCAGGCATTGTTTACAGGACAGGCCGAAAGTGAAGATCAAGAAAGATCAAGACCTCATCCTTGAGAACCAGCAAAACAGATAGAGTGCCTGGAACCTGCCAGTGGAGGTGGGCTGCAGGGGCTTTGCTAGTCGGTCGTTATGGAGAGCCCTCAGACTGCTGGGGATTTAAGGAATGGCTAGGAAGCAGCTGGTAGCCAACATCAGTAAGCGGGCAGAGGAAGCTTCATGGTGGATCTGGGTCCAAAGAGAGGTGCGGTGGAGAGAGACGAACTACTGAAGAACCGAAGACAAAGAGTTGGGGGTATTCTGCTGTTGAGCCCCTCTGAGGTGTCATGAGTTTAAATCAATGAAACATCAGTTAAGGGGGGTGCCCATTTGATAACCTGCTGAAACCACCCAACTCCTGTCAAGTTGAGGTATGTGGTCAAGCTTACCCTTGGCTCAGGGAGGAGAAGGCCCCGGTCACGCAAAGTCCCGTCGGTGCCTTGAGGGAAGGAGAGATGGAGAGAGCATTGCTGCTGGCTCACAGTATGGCGCAGGAGCGAGTACCTGCAAGGGTGGGCCAGTTGTGATACCCTTATTGTATTTTGTATATATAACTAGGTTCTAAAAAGCTGCCAAGAACACGAGACATTAAAGATGCAATGAGATAAAAATAAAATATGATTATTAATTATTTAAAATGCTTACTATAATGATTTTGGGGGAAAAAAAGTCCAGCCCGGCTGCTAAAGTACAAGAAATAAAGACTGAACTCGAGGAGAAAATAGCTTAACACAAGAGAAAATTCTTTGTACGCAGCACATTAATTTTTGCTTGTCTACAAATCCTGATACTTGTCCAGAAATAAGATGCCTAAAAGACATTGTAAAAGATTAGAAAATAGCTGTAAAAACAAAATCTAAGATTTACAATCTTGGCAGACTTTGTGGTGTTGGAATGATGAATGTATGATATTACCATTACTAAAATCTGGACAAGACAAGTGTAAACCTAACAGAAAAAGAAGAGAATGTCATGAGCAGGATTACAACTAGTGATTCTTTTCATTTGTGATTCAGCGACTGATACATTAATCACTGTTGTTTAGCACATGAAACACTTTTTAAAGATTGTGATAAAATACAGCACAATGTATTCAACACCAGATTGATTTAATCTTTCAGATGTAACTCAAAACTGAATCTTCAGTCTAATATCATCTGTAAACAGTAAATTTTATAATTTCAAACCCTGGGATCAAAGACCCTTCATCATTTTTATTTAAAACATACCTGAAAAAAATTATCCACCAGTAGTTGTAACTAATTACCGGTAGTAAATTATGACCAGATGCCGGTGGAAGAAGGGGTCCATCCACACAGAACTCAGGGAAAGATAGTGAAACCCACGAGAAGCCCAGAAGATTTTTTAAAGAATTTAACTTTATTGTGTTTCCAACCTTGTTCTAATTTTACCGTTATGACTTTATGTCACTTTTGCCATTTGTTTATGTCTGCCTAGCTTTTTTTTTTTTTTTTTCAGTGAACACCCATAACATTTAAGCATACAAGCCCCTCTGCCTGATGATAAGCAAACATATTTTCATCAGGGAGCAGTCAGGTTTGGCAGGTAAGAGAAGAGACAGTGTGTTTTAGTCCCTGCAGTCGTCCATATGATCCCAACAGAATTCCTACAGTAAAGCAACTGCACAATCCTTCTCATGACAAACAGCTTAACTACAGGTTGACCACAGTAGGAAAAGTAAAGGCTAGATTAATAACATTAATGTGGACTCTGGCCCATTAAACAGGCTGTCAGTGTAACCACCAGCTAAATAACAAAGCTCTGGAACAACTAAGGCTAATGAGGGTACGGCCCTCATTAATGCTGTTAATTACACCTGCACGTTTCGTCTTGTGGCCTGTCAAAGTAGCTGATAAGATTAACATCTCTTGTTGTGTGAAAACTTCATAGGAGAGCCAAATAAGAATTTCAAAGAAATAAAAATTCCCTTGAACAAAAGCAGCAGTTCAGTGTGAGTAACACAAAATTAAATTCTCATTACAGAAAACTACTTATATTCTTACCTTCAAAATTATTAGCTGGTAGCCTAGCTATTCTTGTTAATAACATGAGTTTTTGTCACCTAGCAGACCTGGCACATAATAAGTCTCAGATTTCAGACACCATTGTGGTTGTTGTCAAGTGTTTGCCAGGCCTGGCCTGTCTTTTTCATTTCACTGCTATGTAATTGTTAAGAGCACGATCAAGGCTAAGGGTGCTATTAGGATTGTTTGAGCTCAAGCTATAACTTAGCAAAAGAGCTGTGAACTTGAGTTTTGTGAATTTGTAAATTAATATTTCTTCACTTATGGAAAATTATTCTTATATATCAAATCAAAAATACTCTGCGGCAGTGGCTCAGCGGTCGAGCAGATGTCTTGAAGACGGATCGCCCAGCCATCGGTGGATGAATTCCCGCTCCCGCCATGACATCCCTTGAAGTGTGAGCTGACAGTGGGAGGCGTCAGCTCACCTCCCAGCCACTGCCGAGGTGCCCTTGAGCAAGGCGCCGTCCCCACTACATGCTGCTCGTTTGGGGTGTGACCTCCATGCGTGACTTGTCACTTTGCCTCCCCTTACTGTTTCTTGTGTGATGTGTTACTAATTGCATGCCTACAGGCCCCTGGTGTGTTGTGTTCAGGGGCCTGTATTCAAAAAACTGTGTGTATGACTAACCAAAACATGTAACCACATACAAAGAAAGTGTGAAGAGTGTAAAGATAATTTCCCCACGTGTGGACAATAAAGTGGATTTAATCTTTAATCTTCAATCTTTAATCTTTATATTTTTTCAGAATCTTACATTTTGATTTTAACAGGGTAGCTTTTTTCTGAC
Source organism: Antennarius maculatus (assembly GCA_013358685.1). Lineage (NCBI taxonomy): Eukaryota > Metazoa > Chordata > Actinopteri > Lophiiformes > Antennariidae > Antennarius > Antennarius maculatus. The sequence continues at coordinate 9,155,877 of CM023620.1, read as the reverse complement.
ACAGCGTCCTCCTTTTCCATGTCAAGCTATCTTCTCTCTAACACCAACTGCCCTCATGTCTTCCCTGACTACATCCACTCACCTTTTCTTTGGTCTTCCTCTTGCCCTCTTTCCTGGTAGTTCCATCCTCAACACCCGTTCACCAATATACTCACAAACTCTCCTCTGGATGTATCCGCTCTATATATTTTTCTTCAAAACATCACACATCTGATCCCATCCAACCTGGTAACCCATAGAGAGAATCTCAACATCTTCACTCCCGCCACCTCCAGCTCGGCTTCCTGTCTTCTTTTCAGTGGCACTGTCTCTAATCCATACATCATGGCTAGCCTCACCATTGTCTTATAAACTTTGCCCTTCATTCTAGCAGAGACTCTTTTGTCACATAAGACACCTGACACTTTCCTCCACACGTTCTAGCCTGCTTGGATCTGTTTCTTCACGTCCTTACCACACTCACATGACCACAAGCATTTAAAGCCTCACTCTTCCTTGTCCACTCCTCTGATTTATGTAAAACTGCGAGGAAAAATCTATGATCACAAAATCTAGGAGACATTTCCAGCATTGAGCAATTACCTAGTATTAATTCAGTAATGGGCAGATCCAAGCATAGTGATGTCTTATTGACCCACATTTCAAATTTGAAAAGTTTGGCATCATGTCCAGATCATGTGTGGATTAATGTGCTTGTCCAACTTTAACATTTCAGAAGGGCAGGCCAGTATTGACCTGTGCAGTTTAGAGCTCTTGTAGAGTGAGAGGAATGGAAATGTCATCTTATACAAGTCAGTGAGCCAAGATAACATGAGCAAAATAAAAACCTGATGTGATTTCAAAAACCAATGAAAGCAACATACAACTTAAGCAGAGCCTTGGCTGTCTTGCAGATAAGGCCATTGCTCAGAAATTGGCCTAAATTGAAGCTAGATTGATGATCTCTCTTGACGCAGAGAAAATCAATGTTAGAAAATATGAGAGCCGGTGTGAAGCCTCAGAAATAAACAGACGTGACTGTATCTATTTGTTTGTGGACATATTAATCAGCTCTGGTAGTACATCAAGTCAGAGAATTAATTTCAACCCAGCCGATGGGAGATTAGTGAAATAGACAGGTCTACAACTCAGATGTAAGAGGTATTAAAAATTCATTGTTTTCAGGGTTTTGCATATAACAATTATAGAACAATGTCTGTCTTTAAGCTGCCCAGTTGTATCCACAAACAATCCAGCTCCTCTTCCAGTACGTCAAGTCTCTTAAAAACAATTCAGAGCACACTTATCCAGAGCTCTCCTGTCTGATTAGTGTGAAGGTCAGTACTGTCAGAGGGAAACAAATGAAACACAAAATTTAATGAGGATCTCCGCCACATTGAGTCACTCACTTTATGTCTGACAGGACTTTCCTGCTGTGATCAAATCAAGTTAGTGCAAAAAGCCACTACCACACATGCATTGATAGGTTGAGTTAATAGATGGGAAGACGTACTTTGGCTTACAACTCCTTATGTTTTAGGTCCTATTATCATTCAACCATGCCTTCAAAGAAATATGTCAACACAGGAAAATGACATGAGTGATTTTTTGTGAAATTCCATTTATGCAATCTAAAAGACAAGACTACAAAAAAGAGGCAAACTGAAAATCAGCCCCATGATAACTATCCCCATGCCTGTTTCTGGTGTTTCTGAGAGGAGATGATTTATTATTATATTCCCAGTGCAGGATGGGATGTTTCTGCACCAAGAGGTTTTGAGACTATTCCAGCATCATATTATCACCGAAGTCCTCATTTGCCTCATTGTCTGCTGTTCTCTGACAAAGAATTAGGAAATCTAGTTTTTTTCTGGTTCCAGTGGTGAAAATGGAGTTATGGGAAAGAGTAGTGGAAGCTAGACTAAGGGCAGAAGTGAGCATTTGTGAGCAGCAGTATGGTTTCATGACAAAAAAGAGTACTACAGATGCAGTATTTGCTTTGAGGATGTTGATAGAGAAGTACAGAGAAGGCCAGACATAGCTGCATTGTGTTTTTGTAGATCTGGAGAAAGCTTATGACAGGGTGCCCAGAGAGGAACTGTGGTATTGTATGAGGAAGTCTGGAGTGGCAGAGAAGTATGTTAGAGCGGTGCAGGACATGTATGGGGACTGTAAGACAGTGGTGAGGTGTGCTGTAGGTGTGACAGAGGAGTTCAAGGTGGAGGTGGGACTGCATCAGGGATCAGCTCTGAGCCCCTTCCTGTTCGCTATGGTGATGGACAGGCTGACAGACGAGGTTAGACAGGAATCTCCATGGACTATGATGTTTGCAGATGACATTGTGATCTGCAGTGAGAGTAGGGAAGAGGTGGAGGAGAAGCTAGAGAGGTGGAGGTTTGTCCTGGAAAGGAGAGGGATGAAGGTTAGCCGCAGTAAGACAGAGTACATGTGTGTGAATGAGAGGGACCCAAGTGGAAGAGTGAGGTTACAGGGAGAAGAGATCAAGAAGGTGGAGGATTTTAAGTACTTAGGGTCAACAGTCCAGAGCAATGGAGAGTGGGGAAAAGAGGTGAAGAAACGTGTACAGGCAGGATGGAATGGGTGGAGAAAAGTGTCAGGTGTGATGTGTGATAGAAGAGTTTCAGCTAAAATGAAAGGAAAGGTGTACAAAACTGTGGTGAGACCAGCGATGTTGTTCGGTCTAGAGACAGTGTCACTGAGGAAAAGACAGGAGGCAGAGCTGGAGGTAGCAGAGATGAAGATGCTGAGGTTCTCTCTGGGAGTGACCAGGAAGGATAGGATCAGGAATGAGTACATCAGAGGGACAGCACATGTTAGAGGTTTTGGAGATAAAGTCAGAGAGGCCAGACTGAGATGGTTTGGACATGTCCAGAGGAGAGATAGTGAATATATTGGTAGAAGGATGCTGAGTTTTGAACTGCCAGGCAGGAGGCCTAGAGGAAGACCAAAGAGGAGGTTTATGGATGTAGTGAAAGAGGACATGAAGGTAGTTGGTGTGAGAGAAGAGGATGCAAAGGACAGGGTTAGATGGAGGCAATTGATTTGCTGTGGCGACCCCTGAAGGGAAAAGCCGAAAGGAAAAGAAGAAGAAGTGGTGAAAATGGGATTTTGATTTGATTAGTTCTCCATCTATGGTCAGCTTGAAGCGTATGAGCTGACTGTTGGGTTTTTTTTTATATAGATTTTTACAGATTGAATCTTCAGGCATCTTTCCTTTGAGACAACTTTGAAATAATCTAGCTGCTATATCAACATTCTCAGTGCATGTGAAGAGTAACAGCACTGTGATGTCAAAACATTGCAAATGCAAGAGAGAGATTAATATCAGTTCTCCTGAGAGATTTCCTCGTGACTGACAGTTTTGAACTGCAGAGCAAATGTTGGGTCTAGACAGAAATATTTGCTGTCATTTTAAGTGATCACTAACAAAACTTCCACATGTATCCCATGTCTCCCCCGTGTTCCCCATCTACCCCAGTTATGAGGGTAGTTAGTTTGCGTAGAAGTGTGGGACAGTGCCGAAAGAGTAGCAGACTGGGGTGGTGGTTCCTCTTTTCAAAAAGGGGGACCACAGAGTGTGTGCCAACTACAGGGGCATCACACACCTGAGCCTCCCTGGGAAAGTTTACTCCTAAGTGCTGGAAAGGAGGGTCCGGCCAATTGTCGAAGCTCGGATTGAGGAGGAACAATGTGGGTTCTGTCCTTGTCTTGGAACAACGGACCTGCTCTTTACCCTTGTAAGGATCCTAGAGGGGTTCGGGAGTATGCCCATCCAGTCTGTGTGTTTTGTGGACTTGGAGAAGGTGTACGATTGTGTCCCCAGGGACTTACTGTGGTAGGTACTGCGGGAGCATGGGGTGAGGGGGCCTCTCCTTAGGGCCATCCAATCCCTGTATGCCCAAAGTGAGAGCTGCGTTCGGGTTCTCTGCAGTAAGTCAGATTTGTTCCAAGTGGCTCTTGCCCAGGGCTGAGCTTTATTACCAATTCTGTTCATGATTTTCATGGATAGGATATCAAGGCGTAGTCGTGGTAAGGAGGATTTACAGTTTGGTGGGCTGAGGATTTCATCACAGCTTTTTGCAGACGATGTGGTCCTGTTTGCATCATTGGCCTGTGACCTGTAGTGCTCACTGGTCCAGTTTGCAGCTGAGTGTGAAGCGGCGGAGATGGGGATCAGCACCTCCAAATCTGAGGCCATGGTCCTTAGCAGGAAGCCGGTGGATTGCCTTCTCCGAGTGGGGAATGAGGTCCTTTCGCAAGTGAAGGAGTTTAAGTATCTTGGGGTCTTGTTCACAAGTGAGGGAACAATGGAACGTGAGATTGGACGGAGAATTGGGGCTGCAGGAGTGGTATTGCAGTCGCTTTACCGCACTGTTGCCACAAAGAGGTAATTAAGCCGATAAGAAAAGCTCTCCATTTACTGTTCAATCTCCGTTCCTACTCTCACCTATGGTCATGAGCGATGGGTCATGACAGAAAGGACGAGTTCGCGGATACAAGCCGTGGAAATGGGCTTTCTCAGAGGGATAGCTGGTGTCTCCCTTAGAGATAGGGTGAGAAACACTGCTCTTTGCGAGGGGCTCAGAGTAGAGCCGCTGCTCCTTCGTGTCGAAAGGAGTCAGCTGGGGTGGTTTGGGCATCTGGTGCGGATGCCTCCAGTGCGCTTGTCTATGGAGGTGTTCCTGGCACGTCTAACTGGGAGGAGACCTTTGGACAGACCCAGGACCAGGTGGAGGGATTATATCTCAACACTGGCCTGGGAATGCCTTGGGCTTCCCTCGTCAGAGCTGGTGGATGTGGCAGGGGAAAGGGAAGTTTGGGGCTCCCTGCTACAGCTGCTGCCCCCGCGACCCGACTCTGGATAAGCTGTGGAAGATGGATGGATGGACTAACAAAATTTTAACTTTTTATACATGTTTTCCGTATGATTAACAACAAAATGCCATGATCTGAAGTACAGTATATCCCATAAACAAGGCAGCTCATGTCAAGAGCGTATGGTCTTGTCACAAAAATGACTTCTTCTGTCATGATTAATGCAGAAGAATGATTAGTTCTTAGAAACTATGATTCTCCAGAGATTTCTTAATTACATCATCAGGCATCCAATGAAGATAAACACTTTTATTTACGTCCAAATTTAACCATTTAGCTTGAAGTAAAGGATGAAAAACATACTCACTGGCTGTTAATGGTCCATTGAAATGGGTTTCCTGATTACTCTGGCAACTTTTCTCTTGAGACATTATGACAATCAAATTTGTGGTTCTGAGATATCTGCATATCTTCAAGATGGGGAGCCATCATTAGAGCCACCAATTCCCAAATTGTCACCGAATTGTGAAAAATGGTCACAGTCTCCCATCTGTTTCTGAGTTATGGTGTTCAATAATATCCAGACAATATTTTTGTATTTGCAGTTATTTTTTCTTCAGTCTGAAACTGACAACTATAATTTTTTTTAACATCTTGTTATAATTAGTGTAACACTTCTCTTTAGATGTGGCTGAAAGACGTTTCTGTGAGAAAACAGTTTAGCTTGAAGTGAATTCAACATTTTCTATAGTAGTCTAAGTGCATGTTTGTGTTAAATTTGGAATATTTTGGGACACACACCAAATAAGCAAGGCTTACTGTGATAAACAAAAAATATAACACCACCAGCAGAGAGGAATACATTTTTTTAACACCAATATGTGAAATATAATGGTTTAGAAATATTCCCTTATGCCTTTTTTCACCGATACATCGTGTTCAGTGATAGCTAGCAAATGATAGCATGCCACTGAGATAGTAACTCTGGTAAATGTGACACTTTATGAACATCAACATGTCAGTGTTGGTACCCCTTTGCTATCATGTCAGATATGGTGGAATATTTGCCAGAGACACATTTTAGACAAATTTTGAATGCAAGTTTGGGTAGCTTGTGCAACTTCATATCGTGTCCGTTCGCAGTTATATGCATGTGAAACACTCATGACGTAATCATCAATCATCTGCTTTTTGGGTTAGCCCTCCCTCACAAGCTCAACCAAAAAGTGGGCTCAAACTGTTATATTTTATTTAGGAAATATGACACACCAAACAACTTTATGTCAATGAAATTATTCCATGTTAAATCATATTAATGCTTAAATATAGAAGGTTTTCATAGCAAATTACACATTTTAGAGGAAATCAGTGATGCTGTTTATGTGGACAATGTGTGTATGGGGAGGTCATTAGAGCAAGATGGGTAATTCCACTAAATAGCTTCTGGCAAAATCTGTTCACTTCCTCTTTCTAACAGCCCTGCAGTGCCAGCAGCAAGCTGGGTTCTCATTGGATTAACCCTCCAAAAACACAATTCACTTGACTGAACAGCAACATGACAAAAGTTTGCAAACCAAGAAAAAAAAATAACACAGGGAAATTTAATTAAGCTTTAGCTGGAAGCAACTGATAGGTTTATGGAAATTAAAGTTTTATGTAAATCAGTTGTCTGCCTGGCCCTGTGCCAGATCACAAGAGGCTGCACCACTTTGAATTCAAATCAGCTACATCAGAAAACTCGGCCTACCTCAATTTTTTTCTGCCTAACAAGGCTAAAAAAATCATTACATGAAATCTAAACACTGTAAAGGATATTATACAGGAGATCTCACATTATTTTCTCACCCTTCACTTCTCACATAATGCTGTAACAATTATTAATTACCCAGCTCTGGGATTATTTAACTACGTTACTGCCACAGCTCTGCTTCTGCAGTAAGTTTTTTTCTCATAATTCTAAACACACAAACACACACACACACATACACACACAGAGAGACTTTAGTATTACAACAATATCAATAGTTTCTTTATTTATACAGTTCAGTAAAAAAAGTGAAACCATAGATCCTGCTGCAGCTCCAAGTAGTTTCAGTTACAGAGTACACTGACATCTGGTGGACATCAACTGTCTCATACAGATACTTTACAAAATCTAACAGAAATCTAAACATAAAATTTGCTGCTTGTGAGGCATCGCCTTTAGTATTTGTTGATCCAGCAGATGCACCTCTGTAATGGCACTTATGGGCACACTATAAATACAAATCATTCTAATGTATAACATTTGCAGTGTTACACTGTGCACTGTTATTCTGGCAAATAAAATACACAAGTGAGTAATAATACACTCTATCATCAATATACAGTAACAGAGATCAGTTAAAATATATTAATATAAAAACATAATAATTAAAAATATTTCCATAACAATAAAATCACCTTCACTTGTCAGATCATAATAAGACGCCTTTCAGTGTCCAAGGCACAAATAAGGTAAGAGTTAAGAATTGACACCCACTGAGCAGATGCTACCTCGAAACAGTGGAGCTGGTGTGTGATTGGCCGGAGGATGTTGTGGCAGCACTGAGCTGAGAGAATCCACTATGGCTAGACTCCAGGCTGGTCATGGATCCTCTACAATTAACAATGGCAGAAAAGAAGTGTTAATTCTGACATGATTCTAGATATTAATCCACTTTAAAAAGAGAAACGTTTGCAGTATAACAGTTAGAGAAATTTACATTTCTGTTAAAAATCCTGTAAAACAAGTAGCAATAACTCCCAGAAATATCACAGCATTGGTTATTCAATAAGCCCACACACTGTAGGTCCAGTATGTTTTAAAGAAAATATGACCTGAAAAGAGGAAAAAGAATCTGAGTAGAATAAATAAACTGACCTGAAGTCGTGAGAAGCCAGCACCTCTGTGTAGTACATAATCTTACACTTGTGGGTGGAGACCTGCAGCGAGGCCAGCACATCATCAACGCGGGGTAGGCTGGAGGTGGAGCAGGCCGGGTAGCTGTGGAAACGCCACTGGAGGATGTAAAAGCCTGGCCAGCGGGTTATGTGGGAACCCTGTTTGATGGAAGGAGAGCGGCATGATCTATGTTACAGCAGAAAGTCCAAGGAAAAACTAGGTTTAGTCTGCCATATTCTCTCTGACCTGTACACTCTCTCCCTCCCTGCAGGTGAGGGCTTTCTCCATCATGCTATAGTCCTTTCCCAGCAACCAGTTCCTGTCTATCAGCTGAGTATTAACAAGCCCAAGAGAAGTGATTCCATGGGCTCCCAGGGTGTCTTTCTTAGGAGGCTGTGGGGCCCTCTTGGAATGATAAATGCTGAAAATGACATCTCCTTTAGATACGTCAAAGTCCCAGGTGATGACAGAGGAGGCTTCCGTGATCTCCATCAGTATCTGCAGGAGGACATAGGAATAATGGACATGAGGAAAGGCAGACAACAGGCCATTAATTATACAGTGCGCCCTCAGTACTCGCGGTAAATGCTTTCCAGGAACCACACGTGATTAACAAATTATTTAATTCAACGAACTATTTATCTTATTATTTACGGTAATATAAACATTTATGAACCCTCCTCATACTGATATTAAACCGCGTTTTATCCGTATTACCTTTCCGAACATGCTCATCGACTGTTTAAAGCATTTTTGTGTCTCACGTAATTCAGAGACTCACGGAACACAGCGCGCTTCCGGATGCCGTCAGCCAATAGAATATGCGTAGGGTATCACGTGACTGTCTACCAAAACTCCGTGATGAGGTGAAGTCACAAGCGCTGATGCAGGAATGCACGAGGGTGCACTGTATTCCTTTTTCACCGCAAGCCTGATATTCACATTTCTTCCAGCGGGTGGCAGCGTAATCCACAGTTTAAAACTGCAATCTTTTACTTACAGTACAAAGAATATAGCCTTTCTTATCCATACATGGGGATGATTTAAAAGGGAAAGCTGTACCTCATATGGGGCACCTTTGAAAATACTGGCACTTTTATAGATAGAGTCAGTCAACAGGTGGTTCTCCTCACTCTCCAGCTCTTCTGCTGTCCTGTACAGAGATTTGGGGACCATACCTCCATCAGGTATGTCACACTAGAGAGGTAAGAAGAAAGATAAAAACAGTTGTTTTAACATCCTACAGGATGAAATGTTTGGTACACAGGATTGACAATGTCTAATCTGACAATGACATCCCTAGGTTGGTATCCTAAACTAATCCTAACCATGCAGCCTCCTCCCAAGAAGTCAGGGATTATTTCTTTGTCAATGTAGTCCACTAGTCCTCCAGGGCCCTGGTAGTTATTTCCAGCATAAACAAGGAATTTCTTCCGGGTGTTTTCGTCAATCAACGGGCTGACCTAAAAGAAAAAAACAAAACAGCGAGAATCACAGGTAAACTGAAAACAACTTGTGTGTGTGTGTGTGTGTGTGTGTTCCAGCCTGTATGTGTGTGTGTTTATACAGAGTGAAAAAAGAATTTCTCCACTGGGGATTAACAAAATTCACAATAAAAAAAAATTACCATAATATAAGTGGAGTGTTTCTTATGCTTTATTGTTTATTTGTTGATTGTTGTCATTTTCACATATCTAAGCAGAAACTGCTGCAGATCAGAAATGTTTTTGTATTTTTATATTTGATTTAATATACTGTTGTACTTGTTTTGATCATCTTGATTGCTTTGCTGAATGCTTTCATTCTCTTATGAACTACACCATAGTATATTGCTGTGGGTATGATCTAATCTGTTCCACAAGTATCTGCATATTTCATGGCTCTAATTATCATCCACCTCTTTCTTATTTGTTTATCATTTGCTCATATTCACAATATTGCAGCCAGTCATTAAAATTATTCTGTCATATCAGTGTCTGTATTGTATGCGATACGATCTGCCAAAATCAGATGATTGATCAATGTCGTATTTACGTCAGATTTGTAAGATGTATTCTCACCAGCGTCCAGAGCACTGGGAACACTCTGGGCGCCCTCAGTATGAGGAGTCGATCCAGAGTCTCAGGATAGTTGGCCTCCACCACTTCGATGATTCTCAGGAGAGCTTTCACACCTGGCCTCCACAGGTGACGCATATTGAGACCCTCTAAATCCACCACGCAGGTCCAGCAGCTGGTGCATTGACACGACACATTGTATGGTTATGGGATTTTGCCAAACACAAATCCCCACTCATCTCTACTACTCTACACCCATTTTTCACCCTCCCTTGTAGGGCAATGTGTCCCATTTAGTAGAGTGACCTGTACTTGGGGGTCCACACTGAGAGTAAACTAGACTAAGGAAAGCACACTGAAGCCCTCTACAAAATCGGAAAAAGCAGTCTCTTTTTAATTCTAATTTATATACTCATGTCTCAGTTTTTACTTATGTTCCACTGCGGAGTGACTGCAATAATCCCCCTCTGGGATTATTAAAGGATTCTGATTCTAATTATTAGTTTGCCAAAGTAGAAATTATAATTATCTTAACCATAATGGAATTTATCTACTGGTGACGTGACAAGTAGCATCCCATTTTGTAAAAAAAAATACATGTCACATCAGTGACAAGAAAACCCTTGAAAACCCAAGAAAACCCTTGTGGTTTTCTTGGAGCCACTACCCCTTATGACTTTGTTATAGGTAAGACAAAATGTGAGGGGGAAATGACTGGTATGGTTGGAAAGAGTAACTGTGATTAACTAGGCAAAAATATTCAAGTCTGCTAACCAAATGGACACTGGTAGTGGTGTGAATTCAAGTACATAATCAATATTAAAGTACCATACCTAATGGGGCGACCGAAGACTTTCGTGTTTTCTTGACAACGCCGCAGTCCTTCCTCGTTGATCAACAGGACCTGAGTTCCAGAAGAAGCATTCATGCAACCCGGAGATATTCCAAATGGGAATCGTGGTTTATTACCAATGTGTTCATGTCACCTGTCTCAGAAGCACTTCCTCTCCCAAAGCTCTCACCAAGCCCTTTGTGTCCATTTGTCCAATGCGCAAGACATACAGAGGACGGCCATCTAAACTCACCACGCACACATACATGAACAAATTCACAGATTGTGAGCATAATGAACACAGAGAGGACTGAACCCTTTTACAAACCCTCTTTGTACATAAATTACATAAATTTGGTATTTACTGCTCCGAAAGAAATTAATATAGCATGTAAAGATTCAAATGTTACTTCGTCTGTTTTTCTTCTGACACTAACGTGATGAATCAGCTGCTTCGGTTTAAAGCAATGACTCATTTACATGGGAGCTGCGACAGATGGTGCTCAGACTTTACAGTCAATAATTAACAGGCTGTTACAACCCCTGTGGACTTAAATACAGATGACTGAACTGTCGCCGCCTCTTTATGTTCACATTCACTGATGTATTTTTAACCTTCACTGTAAGAAACCACTAGAACAGTTAAGGTCGGATGTAAAGTGAAAATGCAATGAGCTCAAGGTGGATTAGATTGGTGCTGTCTACACACTACACAGTACCTCTGTCATGATGGTGCCAGCCTCCAGTGTGGTAGTCCTTAAGCAGCTGGGGGCGTTCCCATGTGTCCAACAGAAAATCTACCTGGTGTTGTTTCCTCCACGTGAGCGACTGGCACAAGAACTCTCTGGCCTTATCGAGGTTGAAATCTCTGGCTCTAAGAAAACGCAGCACATGCTGATCCTTTGGAATCTGTAAAAAAAACAAACAAACATGGGTTGAACCTCTGAAGCAAACATCTGACTTAAAAATATTTGCAAATGTTTAATCTGTAAAGGAACTGGGTGTTTGTTGGCTGAAGTTTACATTGAATAAGAGCAGCAAAACTTTAAGATATTACTGAGGAAAAACCGAGGAGAAATCTATACTTGTGTGCTTAAATGTAAATATGCACTTTATGTAACTGCACAAACTCCTCTGCAGTGAAAGAATACAGTGCTCATGTTTATGTGACCTTGCCCTTGTGGTTTTCTTGGAGCCACTGACGCAGGCGAATCAGACAGCTCTCTTGCAGAGGCGTCAAATCACCAAGGTAACGTCTAATGTAGTCAGCATCCAGCTTGTCTGCAGGCCGTAACATGTAAACATGTACAGTATGAATATGTTAACACAAAACATTCAATTCATAGAGACAGTAAGAGCTGAACACGACAGTGACTTTTCAACAGCTGCAAAAACGATCGAATAAGTCATTTTGGTAAGCTTTCTTCTTTGTCCTTCTTTTTTATAATGTCAACATTTATACAGTTCTATAATATTTCTACAAAACAGGACAAAACAAGTATTAAGAATAATGAGAAAATATCATCAGTGGTTGCGCTTCTACAAATTATTGTCACTAGATATCGATCACTAACCATCTGGAGAGCCGACCACCATCTCTGGAAGAGAGGCAGGGTCTTTGCTGGCCAACCCACTCTTAGCAGCCTTCCCTGGGATTGCTCTGGGAGCAGTGGGGGGCATGAACTTCAGCTTGGAAGTGCCAGAGGTGACAGGTGGAGTCCAGCGAGGTATGTAAGTTACACCTTCTTCCTCCAGTTCTCTGAGGTAGTACTCAATAATTTCTTTGCCCTAAAACACAAGAAGGACATAACACAGGTTAACATTAATGCAGATTCATATGAAGTAAAAAACAGTTGTGCTCAACAGGATGCAACCATAATTAATAATTCAGTTCAAAGGTGCAAACCTTCTTGATGCTGCTAGCATACTGCTTCATTGCAATCTTCTCTGCTGTACTTTCAAAGCCAAAAAAAGACTTTATATCCAGACTTGCCGTCTGTTCAAAGCAGGTCCATTCCTCATCCTCTGGATGAACCTGTGGAAGTTTTTAGAAAAAAAAAAAACAATATTAAAGAGTTAGTTGGACAGAACACAGGTCAGGCAGGTGTAAACTGAGGTGAGGGGTGAGCAGAGGTGGAGGTCGTATTGTGGAAAATCAGGAAAACATTTTAGTGGGTGATTATAGGTCACATCTGTCAACCTTTAACAACACCTGCTGACGTCATTGTTTGCATTGTTGCATTGTGCACACTGAAAGAAGATGACTACGGCCTCTACCGTCTAACTAACGCAGCTGCCATGGCTCCCATTCTTTATGCATCAATTGCATACAGAATCTATACATCACACACATCTCTATACATCATCATATTGAGATATGTGTGGTCAGGTGCATTGTTGATGCATAGCTCAGTTTTTTGAAATACAAGTAGCTTTTCACCTTATCAATGAAATATATTGGTTCATGTTCTCACATGGAAAAAAAATTAGAAATACGAGTGGACGATGGTGGGGTCACAGGGTTCACTTGCCAGTGTGTGCACACGTACACATGCGTGCCTGCATGCACTCACACACACGCACGCACGCACGCACGCACACACTCACACACACACACACACACACACACACATACTGTACACACGTCCCAAAGCAACATGAATGGGCATGCTTTCACAGGGAATGAGTGATGACACTGGTTTAACTCATGTTACACCTAAATGCACAATGACGCCTTGTGCCTTGTGCCTACCTCTGCATTTTGTACCTTCCTTTAGAACCCGAGACTAAACTGTCTATCTAGCATGATGGAGCTGAGCAAACCCTCCTATATTAACTTGTACCATAAATTTATATCACATGCTTTATATTAGATTAATAATTCAAGCACATGATAGAATGCCAGACTTTAAAAATGATGCACACACAGCAGAAGGGATGTTGTTGATGACTGGCTTGCAGAAATGCTAACACAAGTACAATAAAAGAAAAGTAATAAAGCTTTTATAGATGCTGTATGCTGAGACTCACCGTATAATTGCAACACTCACGAACAATGACTCTGCTGGAAAAGGTCTCGTTGTGGACCTCAATGTGGAGCGTTCTGTCCCTGCGATTCAGAGTGTTTTTTTGGATAAAGTAGAGGTAGTCCACACCAGCAATCTTAAGGGAGACAATTAAAGGGAGAAAAATATAGAAAAATCTAAATTTCAAAGCAAATGATTTTCACAGTCATTCATTCTAGTAGAACATTGATAGAACATTGATAGAATTGAATAGAAATACATTTCCACAGAGTCCTGACAAACATTCTTCATTTGTTATTCAAAAACTAGTGATCTGAGTACATACATTTAATCTGTGATTGTGTGGTCTGAAGAGATGCCTGTAAAGTTACCCGTTTGAGGAGTCGTGGGGCATCCAAGTCAATCACGCAGCGTCTCTCAGTAACCAACGTGGATCCATCGGTGCTTTGGTTCTCACTGATGACCTCACTGTCTACAAACACCGGAATCAGGGGGCACTTAGGGAACCTCCTCATATAGGCCTGAGAGCGGGAAACAATAACGCCAAAAAAAATATTTAAATTTTTTAAAATAAGAAAAAGAAAATTCTAGTTTCTTTGGTTTTGATATTAGTTTTATTAATTTGTTGTCATCTAAAAATTAAACTAGCCTGCCTGACTGTTCATTCAGTCCTGCTTGGAAGTAGCTCAAAAAACCCCAAAGTAGTACAGCATCTGATTTAGAGCAGCTACTCTAATTTTTCAGATCAGGTGTATTAACCTCCAATAGTTTCTATCAATTCACATTAAAGTGGGATGTTTCTTGTGCTGCCTGTAGCTTGGAGCGTCATGGTAGATTTTACAAGCAGGGATTACTTTGTGTTTTATTGCCCACTGAATGCCCATCTGTCCAGGCCAGTTTCTCCGAGGCTCAACTGTCGATAATGATGGAGTCAATGGGAACCTCTAAAGCAGCCCTCAGTCTGAGAAATGAGTAACATTGTGTGTTTTTAATTACATACTACTGACAATTGATTACTTGTTTATTGTTTAAGCCTGGGACAAAACTATTTCTAATCTTGTTAGATACCCTGAATTTTAGACACAAAAAAATCACATCCTTAGCTGGACTACTGATGGAGAAACTCAAAGGATGTGTTCACAATAAAACAAAATATCCAATTAAACAGACAACAGCATGTAAAATACCACAAATGTTAGCAATAAAAGAACTTTCAGCTGTACACACTTTTAGTACAACACGTACATGCACACACACATATATACACAGCATTTACTGATCAGGCACAACACATGGGCAGTAACTGTTAACTGAGCAAGCAAAGCAGCTCCAACTGGAGATATTTTTGATGCATACTGTGCAATAAAAACCCCGCATCTCTCTACCTGATGAATTGAAATCTCTGTCTGGCCTAATCCTCTCAGAGCTATACGGGAAGAAACATCATGCACGTGTAAAAGATAAAAGCAAAGCAGGATGTATTTGACTGGAGCTGTCGATGGCCCTAAGAGATTTTGTAAAACTTCACAAAACAGGATGTTTATCCATCATATTTCATATTAGCATGAGTCAGTAACACAAAATGATTGCGCAGTTCATGTTTTTCTATCTCCTGAACTAACACTGGTGAAAACGCAATTATTCAGGTGTCAATCATGCACAGATAGCTTGGACAAATGTCTAGTACATAAAAACTAGTCATGAAATAGACAACAATGATGCCACTGGTGGTTTAACATCCAGTAACATCCAGGCTGCTGATGAGGACAGTTATCGGAATAATAAACTGCAGTACGTTAGCAGCACAATCAGCTGGGGGACTAATGAGGAAGCCCAGACATAAATGGGAGCAGATGAGGTAGGAGACTATTGGCTCGATTTTCTCCTTTATATTGCCAAGGCCTGGTTATTTTCATAAGGACTGTGATTTAGTTTTCACAAAAGACAAATTTGTGAAATGATTTTCAATGCAGTGATGAGGTTTTGCTTTTTTTTTTTTTTGAAAGGGATGTTTCATGGGAAAAGAGATTTGTGAAGGTGCTGACTCAGACCACTGGGTGAAGGACTTATAGTCCACAGTGCAAAGGGTCAATGCAGCATTACAGGCTTTACAGTCTATGAGGACATTGCATAAGTCTTTAGCTTAACATGTAACTACAGGGAACAAGAAATAGTGAACGTGAGTGAAGACAGGCAGAAATGCACACTTATTTCACTTTTGTCCTACTTTCCTTGTTCTTACATGGGCTGAAAGCTTCAGACAGACATTGCAGATGAAGAGAGCGGCATACCAGTATAATAAGATGATTTCGACTCAAGGGAACACAGTCTTATGGAGAATAAATGTTTGGAAACTGACATCTCTGCTGCTATTATAGTGGATTTCTCTGGGTGAAATCCGCTGTACTGAAATCTAAATGTTGTGACAGTTACATTGATGAAGTTAGAAGCGCAGTCAGGCCAAGAATTCAAGGTGTTTATTTTTTTAAATTATGGAATCCATTTCAATTAAAGACTTTATCTGCACATCATGTTAAAGGGTAATTAAACAATTATAAGAAATGCATATGATTTAAAAAATCTTATTTAAATCAATAATTGCATAAATAGTCAACATCCAGGCAATAAAACAAAGAGTAAACATGGTAATGAAGTGTTCTGCTGGTGCTGAATAAATTGAATTTGAGGAGCAGCTTTGTCACAGACTACTCCCCTGCAGATAATTCTGTTAACATTAGCCTCAGGAGAGACATGCATCAATAGAAGTCTAATTTTATTTTATGTATTATTTTATATTAGCTTTTCAATTAGAGCAGAAGCTGAAAGTGTTAAAAGAGCACAGAAGTAAAAGCCACACTGAATAGCATAACGCCTGAACACCTAGGTAGTTCAGTTGCGTAGGGCCTATGCACTTAAATTATCATTTATCTTCTTAATGGCATTGGATGAACTCTACTCACCGCCATTATTAACTCGAATGGATGCTTGTAGACCCGAACAGGGGACTGGTACTCCTGCACCATGGCTGACACTCAGGTACTCTGTTACGTAACGGAGGAACAGGGCAACAACATACACGTTAGAGTACAAAGCAGCAGTTAATTACTTTCTTTACTGTTATGAGACTTTAACAGTAAATAGTCGATATATTGGAGTACATATACTATCGCTGGTTTAAAAGTAACTTTTAGAGTTAATCCACACATTAGTACGTCAAAAAAGAGGAGAATGTTTCCACCTCGTTACATAAAACCAAATACCGACGTTCGTAGTATTCACGTAGTATTCATTTACTAACGGCCTGGATTTAAACTAAAAACGAACTAGACTTACAACAGTTTAGAGTCCCGATCATTAAAGTTAAGATGCTTCACTGTCAGACTCTCTGAGGATCATCCGTACTGTCAGCTGACGTGAGAAAACCGTTGCATCACCATTTTAAAAACAACATAAAAGCTAGAGCCGACCAGAAGTCTCCAAAGCGGACAATTAGCTCCGCCCCGGCCTGACCACCCGGAAGTCAGTGGAACACTTCAGCCTCCTCCGCAGAGTGCAGCTGGAGGCGTCATATAATCCCTCATTTTTGTCCACAAGATGGCCCTGAAACTTGTCCGATTCAAATGAAATTTGCACATGATGTTATTATGCCGAGAATGAGTAATTTTACATTTCAAAATTGATTTTTTTTCTATAATGTCAACATTAAGAAATCGTGCCTTTTCATCATAATGAAAACTTACGATAGACCATTCAAAATGAAACACTCTGGCAGAACGACCCACAATGTCCCAGTTCGAGACTATGAGTCACATCTGGAGCTGGCAGAATAATGTTGGAGTTGGATCTGGAGTGGTAATATTCAGTTAGAGACAAATTTATTCAACTCCCAGTTTAATGTTAGGTTTATCGGCTGTCTACTTGTCATTAGAGTACAATGATAAAATAACACATGGACATTTTAAATAGCATTTTAATTAGTTCACCAGACATTTGAAAAAGATGTTGGTGTTTTGGATACGCATCACATTTGTAGCAGGACATATCAGAAAAGTTTGCTTTTTTACAATGTATTAGAGATGCTTGGTATAGGGGGAGGTGCATAACCATTTAAAACTGCAGCAGTCAGTAAAAGCAATATTTTATGTTATGTATTGGAATAAAATTTTCAGGTATTTAGCACTAAGGTATTTCAACTGTTTTTGCTTCATTTGCTTATTGGTAGCACATGATAAAAAGCTTGATTTTAGAATAAACATAATTTACTGAAAGGGTGGAGATGTGATGCTGCTGGCAAGTTGAATCTGAAATTATACAGAATCATAGTCATTCACATGGATTTCACGTACAGTATCTTGGAAAGGTAATAATTTCTACAGTATATCAGTTATCTCAGTGAAAGACAGTCTCAGCATTGTTATGGCAAAGTTCTTACTAATAATAATAAGTGCTTTTTTTTTTTCAAAATAGTGTGCAAGCAAATGTATCTAAAACTGTGATCCATCAAAACTGTCTTTCCAGCAGACTTTGTTTTTTACACCAAGGTGAATTAAAATCATTCACAATGGAATTTAATTGGTGTGATTAATTATTATTCATAATGATGTTCATTTAATTTGCGGTAAATTACAACACACAATATTCTGACAAAGAAACGTTCTGTCTTCAAAAGAAAAAATGTGAATTGCTTGACCTTGGAGAGGCTATTTTTGTTGGTGTTCCACTCCATTAAAATGTTTAGTAAAAGGCAAAAGATTTATTCCTTTGGAAGTTATTTTTTGCAGCAGCAGTCTTTAGCAGCTTAAATGAAAAATAAAAAATCCAAATTCCAAAACCACATAAAATGAATTCATTCAGGGCTTTCAAAGTTTTTTGCGATTTTATTCAGATGACATTCCAAAACTGAATGGCTTGTTTTTTGGCCTTTCTTCCACCAACTCATCAAGCCGTTAATTTTAGTTCACTCAAATTTGAAAGATACTTTCCTCAAAATTAATCTGTAAGCAAACACACAATAATTTCCTTGACAGAGGTAAATATATTTCACAGTAACTCCTATAACATGAAAAATGTTTCTTGATCACATTTTCTAAACAATTCTGTATAATTTGAAATGAAATGAATTTTATTAATCCCCAAGTAGGGGCAATCATTTGTTCCTTAGGTGTGTTACTTAGTTGTTAGTTACTTAATTAGTTAGTTAATTTAATGTCTTAAATTTGTTATACGTTAAAGGTGAGTGGATTTACTATAAATTTCCAGTGTTATTGTAGCCTGGGCTAAATGTTATTTTATATCCACAGAAGTCGGAAGAATTTTTAAAAATAAAATAAGTAAAAGTAAAATATTTCAGAAAAAGGAAAAGTAAACTATTTCAGAAAAAGGAAGAAACAGGAGGACTTTTTGCATGTCTTTGTCCAGAGACCTGTCATGTCATCATACATCCAAAGAGTCAAGGCTTGAGAGTCAAGATAAAATGAAAATAGATTTTGACATTGGCAACATTTTGGGGACCTGGGGATGCTTTAATAAAAAATTGTACTGAATTTAGAGTGAATGAGTTTTTGTTTGATTTATTGAAGCCATAATTGCTGTATACTGTCTACATCACTGCTTATTTGTTACATCACAAATGCCCATTTTATTGCAATCTACTCTGGCTGTAGCATGCCTTCTTAACCCTATGTCATATAAATGTTTATTATGGTTTAGTTTTTTAAGGATTTGTCCTTCAATTGAAGCATTACACAGCTAAAGTGAATACTGATTCACAGCATCACCAGCTTTAGTATGCTATCCAGGAACGATATTTTATACAGGTGTTCTCTCACTTTCACTGGCTCTCGATAGACGTTCCAGGGAGACTGCAGAAGCATCATCTGGAGGTAGGGATTCAAAGCTGCTGGATCTGGCAGGCCACAAAAGAGTCCAACAGGAGACATTTTGAGACATAGAAGTTCAGATGAGCTCTTTATCTCAGTTCACACTAATTTGTCCTCAATCTTTTTCAAAAATGTAACGTGTTTCTGGTTTTCCTCTGAAAATATAAGAGATGTGAGATTTTTAGGATGGAGTGTTAGCACGGATAAATACACGCTGCACATTAAAGTCAACACTGCATGCTGTCTGCTTCATCTGGGGTTCCGAAAAAACATTATGTTGACATTGGTGAATTTATTAGACTAGAAACAAAAAATATGAATATCATGAAAATAAAAATACTTACCTCCCTCATACATCATGACAATTTTCCCATATCCTTTTCCTGACGACACAACTTCACCATTTGAGTCTGCGCATGATCTTTTAAAACAACATACTACCAATTCCATTTACTTGTGATATATTTTGAGACAAAAGGTTAACCAATATCTAAATCACCAGTGTGCAAAATTATTCAGCCCCTGAGTTTAATAGATTTCCAACCTTTAGCAGCAACAATTATAACCACTTCTTCTTTTCCTTTTGGCTTTTCCCTTCAGGGGTCGCCACAGCGAATCAACCGCCTCCATCTAACCCTGTCTTCTGCATCCTCTTCTCTCACACCAACTACCTTCATGTCCTCTTTCACTACATCCATAAACCTCCTCTTTGGTCTTCCTCTAGGCCTCCTGCCTGGCAGTTCAAAACTCAGCATCCTTCTACCAATATATTCACTATCTCTCCTCTGGACATGTCCAAACCATCTCAGTCTGGCCTCTCTGACTTTATCTCCAAAACCTCTAACATGTGCTGTCCCTCTGATGTACTCATTCCTGATCCTATCCTTCCTGGTCACTCCCAGAGAGAACCTCAGCATCTTCATCTCTGCTACCTCCAGCTCTGCCTCCTGTCTTTTCCTCAGTGACACTGTCTCTAGACCAAACAACATCGCTGGTCTCACCACAGTTTTGTACACCTTTCCTTTCATTTTAGCTGAAACTCTTCTATCACACATCACACCTGACACTTTTCTCCACCCATTCCATCCTGCCTGGACACGCTTCTTCACCTCTTTTCCCCACTCTCCATTGCTCTGGACTGTTGACCCCAAGTACTTAAAATCCTCCACCTTCTTGATCTCTTCTCCCTGTAACCTCACTCTTCCACTTGGGTCCCTCTCATTCACACACATGTACTCTGTCTTACTGCGGCTAACCTTCATTCCTCTCCTTTCCAGGACAAACCTCCACCTCTCTAGCTTCTCCTCCACCTGTTCCCTACTCTCACTGCAGATCACAATGTCATCTGCAAACATCATAGTCCATGGAGATTCCTGTCTAACCTCGTCTGTCAGCCTGTCCATCACCATAGCGAACAAGAAGGGGCTCAGAGCTGATCCCTGATGCAGTCCCACCTCCACCTTGAACTCCTCTGTCACACCTACAGCACACCTCACCACTGTCTTACAGTCCTCATACATGTCCTGCACCGCTCTAACATACTTCTCTGCCACTCCAGACTTCCTCATACAATGCCACAGTTCCTCTCTGGGCACCCTGTCATAAGCTTTCTCCAGATCTACAAAAACACAATGCAGCTCCCTCTGGCCTTCTCTGTACTTCTCTATCAACATCCTCAACAATTATAACAGCAGCAATTATAACCAGCAACAATTATAACCACACTTTTCTAATATGTGCAGATCAGTCTGACATCGCTTTGGATGAATTTTATTCCACCCCTCTTTGCAGAAGCACTTTAGTGCAACCACCCTAGAGACTGCCAGGATGAAATGGTCTTCTCTATTCAGGTCCCATCATAATATCTCAGTGGAGTTCCTTCTGTTTTTTGTCTTGGCAAGCCCAAGTTTATCCAACTTGATTCCTTTCGAGCCAACAATGGGGTGAAGTACTCTTATAGTTGGGATAATTGTTTACTGCATTACCCAGCTGTGCTTGAGCTTCAAATTGCAGGCTGTTGACCCAACATTCTCTTCCTGAATAATTTGAGAGAGCAGAATGTTTCCTTCAATTGTGGCAAGTTATTTCATCCTGGAAGCAGCAAAGCATCCACACAATACTACACTGCCATGTTTTTAGCTTCAATGTTCTGTTAGTAGAACCCTCTTTTTGTTTTGTGTCTAGTGAAGCAAGACCCTTGACTTCCAAACAGTTTGGCTTTTCATCAGTCTATAAAATATTCAGACAAAATCTCTGAAGATCATCCAGGTCTGTTGCTGCAAAATTCTGAGGACGCTTTACATTTTTCTGACTTCACAGATGCTTTTGTGCTTGGGCATTCAGACTGCAGTGACTTCTGACTTCATCACTCAAAAACAATACTGAGTGCAAAGGATTTTAATCAGTAGTTTTTATTAGAGTTTTTTTGTACAGTTTGACTGGGTCGATGTCCTTGTAGCACTGGATCGTCTATTTTAATTTTACTTTTAATTTTTAGGTGTGCTGGTAGTGAATTATGAGAATTGCTGTATGACTAATGAAGCATTAGCATTAGATAACGGGTGAGTCGAGATGTTGACTGAGAGAAATTCTCAAAATTTCTTCCTTTCCCTGAGTGGATGAGCTGTTGTATTCACATAGCATATAACAGTTGGGGTGCCACTTCTACTTGATACAGTAATTATGATCAAGGGCTTTAGAAAGCATCCTTGACTCTACTATGACAACAGTAAGTGCTTTGAAATTCATATCCTGCCATATCCCTTTTGCCGAGTAGACAGAATATTACAAACACAGTGACTCATCTATTCTTTCTGATGAATTTAATCAGGCTTTCTCAGTTAGTGGCAATAGAAGTCAAGTAAAAGCAGCAGTGAACACTGAAGTTTGTCATCTCCTTTAACTTGATTTTTTTGCTCCTCTGTCCTTTTCACTGTGCTCTTCACCTTGCTTCCAAATAATTAAATCTAATAATGATTATGGCATAGCAGTTTTATTTCTCTCCTGAATTTAACAGTGGCCCTATACGCAGCAGTTAATGTTGAGATGAAACCTATAGCAGACAGTCTCATGAAGAATATGCAGTCATACTGCATTTATTCATTCATCAGAAATTAAAAACCTCATTTCATCAGTTTGGTCATAAAGAATGATGTGCAAGGACCATTGAAGCAATGACTCATCATTAATGGGAATGTACCTCCAGATGTCATTTAATCTATTTTCTTCCTCAAATGATCAGGAAGAAGATAGATTTATTGCATGTGCAAGAGAGAAGGTGAAAAGACAGTAAGTCCAGAAGCTTGGGAGTAGGATTCAAATTAATTTACTGTGGTGTTGATGGCAAGAGAAGTAGAGTAGGGGTCATTTGAAAAGAAGAGTTAATTAAGAGTCTCATGGAGATTAAAGAATGTCAGATTGTGTAACAAAGATGAAAGCCTAAGAAGAATCTGAAGAAGAGGTACCTCCAGATGTCATACAGATAATCCTACAGATATTCTTAATGTTAACCAAAACCTTTTTTTTTCCTTGAATTAATCCAAAACCATGCAGGTTAGTACAGTGAAGTGAAAACTTGAAAGAATATCTATAAGGAAGGAAAACTTAATAGGTAGGTTTATAAATTATTGTGAAGCAGATCTACATTAATTGGATTAACTGGAATTTTATCACCCTATAAACTTAATAATGACAGGGAAGTGACATTGCAAATAATACCGAATGCAAGGATATTGATCTAAAAGTGAGGGATCAGTGGTTGAATTTCTTAAGTATTGAACAACCAACAACTCGATATGAAGAACATGCTCCAAATTTATATGGATTTTCCTTTTGGTGTGGAGTTTGCATTTTCCTCACATCCCCACTGTCAACTAGGATTGGCTCCAGCCCCAACCCCCCGATCATGCACAAGATAAGATGTTATAGAAAATGAATTAAAATAGTCAATATACTTAAAAAGTAAAATTAAAAGTAAAACAAATTTACTTTAAAATCTTCGTGGTGCAAATTTTTCATGGAACATCTCGCAAAACCTATCAGTCATGAACATTAAACCACAATTCCATCAGCCAGTTGACAAAAATGCATGATGTCTGAAATGAAATAAGTTTCATAGCAATTACAGGCATAATTATGCTTCGTTTCAATGAGATAACACAGAGATGTCAGTCTGCTTGTTTGATTAGCTTAATTATTTAGTTATGTTATCATTTGTCATATAGAGTATGGTGTTGTTAATTAATTTCCCAGATGAAACCTCCCGAAGGGATGAATAAAGACTTACTCTACTCTTATTTGTGTATAATGTTTGCTCATAAACAAATCAACACAATATAATCACTGCATGTAAATATCTGCGAAGGGAGAATGAGTACAAGATGACACCAGACAAACACCATCAATATGTTGTCTGCGAAGGTTCTCAATCATCCAGGTTCCATCAACCTGGTTTGTTTCACCTCTTCTCACTGGGGAGGCTGTTGTTTATGAACCGTCCACTTGAGGTCCTCAGTCTGTTACATAAACTAGAAAAAAAATAAAATAAGCAGGACACTGAATGTAGTATCTTAATAATGTGAAAATATTGTTCACAGTGATAGAGCTTGAATTATGTAAACAAGTAAATATGATGGTTGACATAATTCCATTCCAAGGGTAAAAACACATCATTCCAGGTTACTCTATGTAGCACTTTTCAGTGCTGGTGGGGACAGCTTTCCTTCCTGCAGGTAGGAATGAGTGCTGGGATCATGTTGATACAGAAAGATTGAAACATCAACTTCAGGGTCTTCTTTAAGGACACATCCTGCAGCTTCTCACACAGATTCAGAGCACTTCAAGAATTCCCCTGAGGTGCCATGGAATCTGAGATAACATGGTTTTATTCAGGATCCCAGCTGGAGTAAAGATGTCATAGACTGAAGGTGAAAACAAACCACTTAAAATAGTTCTTTGTTTCCTCTGTGTTCAAATCCCCTGACTTGTAAATATACAGTATCTGAACCTCTATTAGAAGCAGGTAGAAATTATTTTTCCATTTAATTGAACTGGTGCAACATAAATGCCATGGTTGAGATCCACTTGTGTTCTTCTTTTTTTTTTTTTTACCAACAAAATTATTTTCTACTCTTGTCTCTTCCACCCACACATTGAAGTCCTATATATGAGCACCATGCTTTATGCTCAGTACACTCATGAGCCAAATCTTAAAGCCTGCTGGTTCTGAAAATGGAGCAAGTGCAGAAAAACAAACAAGTACAAGATGATTTTTGATTTTTATTTGGCTGTTAAAAATAGATTACTGTTTTGTCCTCATTAAGACTGGGTTTGCGGTATGCCAGTCCTAGATAAATGCACTGATATTCTGGTAAAGAAGAAATGTTGCAGTTTTTTAAAGCAAGATGCCAAGTCCAAACAGCAAGTTCTTATCATCTTCATCAACACAAGACAATGGTCTATGTGCAGAAAGAAGGGTTCTTTGATACATTATAATTTTTACTGGCATCATCAACCATTTGGCAAGACATTGTCCAAACATCCAGCCTGCCGTACATCAGCATACTGTGAAGGTGCACAATCAAAGGAAAACAAAACAAACTCCGTATAAAACCCTGCATCAAAGCGTGCTGGCGTCTAGCGCACTGCTGAGGGTCACATTTGAAACAGAAGAGAAATGAGGTACAATTTCTGAAATGCCATGCTTCTCATCTAGAAAGAAAAAGAAATTCTTGTAGCACACACTTGCTCAAAGAAACATCAAGCAGAGCAGGGAAACTTTAAATTGCCCTTCCCAAATCACTGTAAGACGGGAAATTACGTTATAGACTGGGAGTGGGGTAAAATAATTGCATCTATGAGCAATGGATTCCAGCAGTGGATTAAAAAAAGGATATGGAGGATAGGCAAGAGACCCAGCGGAGAGTGAGACTAGATCAAGGAGGCACCCAGTTACTGCATGCCCCACACATACAACACTGCCTTGATCAAACAGCATAGCCCCACTTTATTCAGCAGCGAGTGCATTTTAGCCCAGGGGGCTAAACATGCTTAACGCTTCAACACCTCTGCATTTTTGTTAACAGGCATGAGACATCATAGCTGGCCAAAACTGGAGAGTTTTAAAAATAATCCTGTTTTTTACCCACCTAAAGGTACATGGCTATAGTAGGTGCTTGGCTTGGAAAGCATCAGCCAGCTTCAATCGTATGGAATAGATGAATTGCAGATAGCTGTGGTTGGCCAAAAAAAAAAATCTGTCAGCTGCAGGCAGTTCTTATTCAGGTTCTTATTCAGGTGACAACAGCTCAGAAATGTTAATTAGAAGATCGATAATATGTCGGTCTTCTGATATCGAGAATGATTGCAATCCCGAGGACTCAGAGGCATGAAATGACAAATGACTCTGGCTACAATCTGCTCACAATCAGTCATCATGATTTATGCTTCCTGTGACCTTTCATATTCAAATGAGGTAGAAGTTGGTGCGCACAGAGCGTATAGTAGCTGTGGGAAAAAGAAGCCATTCAGTTGACCGAAAGAAAGTAAAGAGAGTGTCAGCGTCTCATACTGTCTTTAGAACACAGCTACAGCAATGAGCAAGTTAGCTGGTGTTAACACATAGACTGGAAACAGGGGCAAAGAGCTAGCAAAAGACCTGAAAACCCAATGCACATTTATATCTCACCAATGAAGCATATGTTATATATATGATATCTTATTAAGATGTGCAAAGACCAAAGTGAAAATATGATATTGTATGTTGTGATTTCACAAGAAATTATCAGCTGAGTTGTTAATTGTGATGTAGTAACTGCCTGCAGTGCCCTCCCTGCTCTAGTAGTCTCATGGTCATAATCTAAACTAATGTCTGTGAACTCGGCTACCAATTGAAACTGGATCTAAGTAATAAAGAACGACCAGCGCTGGAACTCAAAGATCGGATTCAATCATCAGGTCAGAAAATATCCTGCTCTTTTCAAACCAAGCTGTAAATGTGACTCGAATGTCAGTGCCTCACGCACGTCACTGGTCATGTTTAAACAAGACTGTTGGTTGATAGTCTTGTCCCCAGCTTAGAGTCTGGGGGGACCCTAAAAATCTTCCATGTTGATGGTACCATTCCTTGCTTTATTGACAGAAGCAAGAGTAGCATCTGGGAGTCCAATGAAACCATGACTCGGATGAGTGAAGGCATGACTCAGATGAACAAAGCCATGGTTTCAATGAGGGAAGACGCCACTAAAAAGCTGGAGGGACTGGAAAAGAAAGAAAGGTGAATGGATGCTGGGACCAGGAATCTGGCTACTGACAACAGCGACTAGAAGAGAGAACAGACACAGACTCTGGTCAATGCAAATAATTCAATTGGTATCAACGGCATCAATTTGTCTGGTAACAAATAGCAATGTACTACTACAGGGGCGGCAGTGGCTCAACGGTAAAGCGGGCGGTAGAGCGGGTTGTCCTATGATTCAAGATCGACGGTTTGATTCCCGCTCCCGCCCAAAAAATACCGGAGGTGAGCTGACAGTGGGAGGCGTCAGCTCACCTCCGGAGCACTGCCAAGGCACCCTTGAGCAAGGTGCCGTCCCCTTTACAAATTGCTCATTTGAGGCGCACCAAGAAGGAGCTGCCTGCCACTCTACCTCCCTTGCATGCCTACAGGCCCCCTTGTGTGTGTGGTTGTGTGTATTACAGGGGCCTGTACACACTAATATGCATGCGTGTGATTGAGACTAACAAAAAACTAGAGTGTGCATTCTTAATTTCCCTTCGGGGATTATAACAGTGTATAAAATTAAAAAAATATAAAATTTAAAAAAAAAAATACTACAGGTCAGTAAACAAGAACTTGAGTGAACTTACGTTCACTCAAGGAAGTCATGATGATGTGTGCAGACACATACAGTAGGTCTAGTGGGACTGAATAAACGGTTTCAAACAACAATGTGCCACAATAAATTGTTTTTCAAATTTTATGTTTTTTGTTGACAAAATATTGTAATGAGAGAGATGTTTTGTTGATTCTGGGAATGGAAACTACACAAGCCAAATGGCTTCTACCCTTTTTTCGGATGTTGTTGTTGATGTTATAAATGAGATGAAGGTGTGAAGTCTGTTGTAATGACATGTCTGAAAAAAATAAACAAAATTTTTAAAAAACTGTTTGTTCAGTGTAGGCTCCACCATTATTTTGTTTTTGTCTATCTACATATTTGGATTTAGATGAACATGAAGACAGATTCAATCTGGCCCTGAGGACTCACCAAGGCTGTGGATTTGAAATGCCGCAGCATATAAAGTGGGACACGGCCTTGTTCCCTCGGGGTGTTTAGCAGCTTCTAGATTCTTCACATTCACTGTGTTGTAGAAAGAAGACTATACTGGTTAACCTGTTTATCTCAAACTAATCGCCAGCACTAGGTCAGCTACTGAAGTTTGCATCTGCTTTTAAGAACAACCAAATATACCTCCTAACTTCATCATGAGCCAGATTATGAGTAGCAAAGCAGGATTTTCCTGCCAAGTTATTAGCATGACCAATGATAACGAGAGGTCTGATGTAGAGAGACAAAGTCTTAGCAGGGGAAGCATGCTGCAGTAGAGAGGAAACCATTCTCAAAATGATTAAAATCATCCAACACTATTGATGAACTTTGAAAATATAATGAGGTCTGTTTTGCTTGAATTTATAGGAATCTCAACAACAAAAACAATAACAACAACAGCTTCAATATGATTTACATGGAGGAAACAGGAACTGTAAAGAGGACTTCAGTATTCTGGAAAACTCAAAATGCACTTCTCTGGTCAAAATATCTGTAAAGACAGACCAAAAGCAAAGAAGGGGACTTACTGTATAATGCAGTGAAGGTGTGTTTTTCAACAATGTCTTCAAAATCAGTTATATTTAGCATCAATTTATACCATTAGAATTAGTAGGACTTGGGCGAGTGAGAATCTTCACCGGCAATTACAGAATCTCTTGTCTTCAGTGTACAATGTAAAACTGAAGCTATGACGGAAAACCTGGAGCTCTAGTTAGAATGCATGAACAAAAACAAAAGAAAGGACTTCAATTCAATGAATGGTAATCAACTCAGTGTGACAGACTGTGCTAGACATGGCATAACAATGCAGCTATATGAGCAGGCTGCACAGCCATGCAAATGCTATGCTGAATCCGATGAGATGGCGAGTTGGATTTCATTATCTCTTTTCGGATGTGCCTGCTACCTTCCAAGAGTTGGAGCAGGAGAGCCTCACTGAAGTTGCAACTGGTGGATCCATCAAAACTGATTTTGCTTGGAACCCGTAAACTGATTTCTGGATAAGACTGCGCACAGACTGCCATGCACTGGCCGGTCTCACCATTAGGAGTCTGATGTGCTTTGCCACCACATACTTTTCTGAGAGATGCTCCCAGCTTTGACAAGCATGAAAACAAAATTCAGGCACAGGCTATGTGTGGAAAAGGATTTATCACTCAGACTTTCTTAAATTAAGTTAAACATTGTAGTGTTATGGGGATGGTCTTCAGCAAACCCATCTCATGAACTTTCTCTTATGAGTACTTAATGGTTTTCAGACAATTTTACATACAGGTTGTGTGCTGCATGTGCATGTTTTTTGGGAGTCTCATTTTAAAAATACATAAGGTAGTTATTCAATAACTGAGGGAGGTTTGGGAAACACTGACATAAGCCATCATTCATTTACACAACAGGAAGTTAGACTTCTTGTTAGCTTAGCACGATAACTGGAAGCTGGAGGAAACAGCAAAAACCATCTAACAAAATCTGCCAAACAAACACCTCTGAAGTTCAACAACTCTGATACTATAGCTCTCGCTTGTGGTTTTACTGGGGAAAATGTGGCTGAATATCTTATGGCCACCCATAGTGACCTTGTCTTACCGTTAATGAACTAGTAAATAGTTAAGTCCGTAGGAAACCCTGTTCCACCCTACATTCTAACATAGTGGTTCATGGACTTGTCCTTACTTTATTTTTTTTATCCTCTCTATTTATTTTCAACAGTTTTTATTAACTTTTAGTCAACTTTTAAACTGCATCAACATGAATTCTTTTGACTGGATAGAAGACAAAACATGTGGGAGAAGATTTTAAGCCTTGTTTAAGTGATGCTAGACAGACAGAACATAAATCCTCTGGTGTGCAGAGAGGATTGTTGCCAGGTCATGCTTTGTTATCGGAGCTAACTTGATGTCACTTCATGATAGTGGTGACATGTGATTAATCAGTGATGTCCATCAGTGTGGGGAGAAGCCTTAACCATCTGAAATGAGGTCAATTAAGGCAGATCAGAGGGGAGGATAAGAGCAGGGAGATGTGACAGGAACATAACTCGGATTTATTTGTTCACCCTAATGGTCTGCACACACCAGTCTCTAGTGGCAATGCCTGTTATTGCACATACAAACTCATTTACACCCTTAACCCTTGCGTCATTTCAGTGCCACTGGGTCTTGCAATAAAGAGTAATTATATGACTATTATGAAGATCTAGGGGCTGCAAAAACAATTCTCTGTAATTACATTGTCAACCTGTATCAAATGGCTTCCATGTGCATGCTGCTTAAGTGATTGGAATGAGCATCTCCTGCAGTGTCTTTCATTAGACGTCTCAAAATAGCTGCTGTACCATGGAGATCATTTCAAAGAACTGGCAAGACAATTAATTCTCTCTTAAAGAAATAATTGGTACTGACAGAAAATGTAATAGCTGTCTGGAGAAACTACAAGTAACACCCAAAGTTTCCCATAAATGATCTCTGCTGTTGCTGTCATCTCATTTGCAGTGATCAGAAGCAATCAGAGGTCAGCTCAGTTTAACATAATCCTTAAAAGAGTCGAGGATTAATCTACAACAGCAAATACAAAGTCAAGGCAACTGATTAGCCAAGTGTTAAATAATTTATCAGATATAGTTTCATGCCTGCAAACAGTGAGCTGAGGTTTCCATCTGAAGTGTTTCAGGGTGAAATAACATATTTAATCAAGAGTAAACATCTTAATGATTTACCATCAGGATGTGTGTCTTGGCAAGATTCCACTGTTCTGCTTCAGGGATGCTATCTTTGGTAAGATCTTAGCTAAAAAACAAACAAAAAACAAATGATCCAGATGACGAACGCACAGATGTACAGGGCTATTCAGGAAAAGCCTTTGGTAGAAATCATGTTCATTTATAGATCTATGTCTTTTCACCTCCACCAAAGAAAGAAATGCTTAATGAGATTATATGATCACCAAGTGAAGTAAGCATTTGTTTTTCTCAAGATATTTCATAAAGTTGGGAGAAGATTTGGATAAAATTTTGTGAGAGGCTTGATCTTGAGGAAGAGAAGATCTGATTAAAATCTCAGGAGGGCCAGGATAAGGGATAAGGAGGCGGAGGAGCAGCGGCTCTACTCCAAGCTCCTCCCTGGTGACTGGGCTCCTCACCCTATCCATAAGGGTGCGTCCAGCCACTCTACGGAGGGAACTCATTTCAGCCACTTGTATCCGGGATCTTGTCCTTTCAGTCATGACCCAAAGCTCATGACCATAGGTGAGAGTAGGAACGTAGATTGACCGGTAAATCGAGAGCTTCGTCTTGCGACTCAGCTCCTTCTTCACCACGACAGACCTATACAGCGACTGCATCACTGCGGAAGCTGCACCGATCTGTCTGTCAATCTCACGGTCCACCCTTCCATCACTCATGAACAAGACCCCAAAATACTTAAACTCCTCCACTTGGGGCAAAGACTCTCCACCGACCTGAAGAGGGCACACCACCCTTTTCTGGTCGAGAACGATGGTCTTGGATTTAGAAGTGCTGACCCTCATCCCACTCGTGTCACACTCAGCTGCAAACCGTCCCAGTGCACGTTGAAGGTCCAGGTTTGATGAGGCCAACAGGACAACATCGTCTGCAAAAAGCAGAGATGGAATCCTTTGGTCTCCAAAACTGGACTCCCTCCAGAACCTGGCTGGGCCTAGAAATTCTGTCCATAAAGACCCGTCTGTATTACTGTACATCTTCATATGGAGATAATAAGAGATCACAGAGAAGTTTTCAAACGATGACCTAATAAAAAATGACATGTACACATGCTGCTCTTTCCTGCTGTGTCATCTCACTCCCACTTATAGGTGTCTAAAGGCAACCGTCAAACTCTCATCCATCTACCTTGAATCTTTTTCCTATTTTAGGTCATTTGTCTTTTCATCTCTATTTTCTTTTCACTGCAGTTACCGCTTCTCTTCGATACTCTTCCATACGCCTCTCACACTCTTAATCTTTTCTATTACGACTTGACAGTCTTGTCACACAACAGAGTCACCAGGGCATGTGGACTGTCTATAAGGGATGGGGATCTCTCTGCCTCATCTCTTTCCCTTCACTCTTTCAGCCTGACTTATTTGTCATGACTGAGGGAATGTAGTCACAGAGCTTCTCAGACCTCCCTAAAAGCTTTGCTGCAGACAGCAAACCTTTTTCAAAATTGTTTTCCACAAGAGACTGTGGAGGGTTGGTTTGTGTGTGTGTGTGTGTGTGTGTGTGTGTGTGTGTGTGTGTGTGTGTGTGTGTGTGTGTGTGTGTAGGTGTGTGTGTGTGTGTGTGTGTGTGTGTGTGTGTGTGTGTGTGTGTGTGTGTGTGTGTGTAGTGTGTGACACTATAGATTCAGAAATGGAGGGGCATTTACAGTTGCAGACATACTGACAGTGAGGAAGCCAACAGCTACGGTCTGGGTGTCTGCTGCTTGAGCTGCCAACTACTAGAGGAACCCATGGACAACGATATCAGAGGGACTGCAGTGTGGCCTGTGGACTTGTCATTGTGCTCTACGTTGTTACCCAGACATGCATTACTTTAGAAATACATGCTGATAGGTTGAATATAAAATACACTATGTCCATTTTCTGCAAAAGGTGAAATATCCAGCCACTGTCTGGAGGCGGGAAGCTGTTAACATAACACTATGAACCCATGAAAAAGATTTCCCAGAACTCATAACTTAGACTCTCCTCTCACTTGAGGAAAGAATGAACTTAAGTGGAACTGTCATAGAATATATTTGCACAAAAAAGCCACCACTCTTTCTTCCAAGCCCAGCTTTACTGCTGATAACAGCATTATTGAGGAATAATTAAATAATTTAGGGAATATGATCATCCACTGCTTGTTAAAAGTTGACAAAAAAAATTGATACCACTCATATCTATTGAACAGCTACTTAACAGCCAGTTAGCTTGGTTAAGCTGGTACAAAGACTGGAAATGGGCTAAACTGCATATCTTGGTTGTGTGTGACGTGATTAAAGTTGGCCTAGCAGAACCTATAAATCTCTCAACTAGAATGTCACCCTCTAGAGAGCTCTTTTCTTTATCTTGGCTATCCCATGTCCCAACTCTCCACAAAGTTTTATGGAAATCAGATCGGTTCAGTGGCTACTATTGAGTTTAGGAGAATCTTTATAAAATAAAAATACATATGCATATACATATACATGGATTGAAAATAATCCTGGATCCGCTTCCTAATCTGGATCTTCATTATAATTTTAATACCGTGAGGTTCCAATGTGTATCTTGCATTATCCTCTACTAAAGCCATGAGAAAATTAGACATTTAGTGTCACATCTCTGTCCTATGATTTTCCTGTTTGTTTTCCTGCCACTAACATGTCATATCATTCCAGATCCTGTCTCATCTTCAATCAGTTCATTCCCTGCACCTGTTGTCTCTCCACACACCTGCAGCCACTCCGTAATCTGTCTCCACTCTACATATACCCAGCTCAGCCCTCAGTACTCTGCCAGATTGTTTAGTGTCTGCCTTGACTCTCCAGCCTATGTATCCTGCCTGCTTTCATGACTGTATGAATCCCGTCTGCTCTCTCGACCCAGCCTGTTGTCTCCTCCTCATCTGATTTGTTGATTATTTCGTGCCTGACCCTGCATGATTCTGGACTCTACCATTTGCCCGTCGTTTATTGGATACCTCTTCCTATCGGACTAATTATTTGGATCCTGACCTCTGCCTGTATCATTAAACCCTTTGAGTCTTTACCCGCCTGCTACTCTGTCGTGCCCTTGGGTTCCCCTTGCCAGTCGTGTTCCGAGTTGTGACAACTAGTCAGTCTCCTTCTAAACAAACTAATCAACCAACGAAATGACTGACTAGCCAACCAACCAATTGTATTTTACATTTCTGGTAATATTTCATTTTAGTCTTATTTTGCTGCCAAAGGTTCCACTATGTTTAGCAGTCAGCTTGGATGCATCTCCAAGGGGTTGACCTGTGAGAATAAACAGCTCAACAATAGGCTGAAAGGCTCGTAAAAGCAGCGGTTTCAGGTAAATCTCTGTAGCTTCTTCTTCAGGAGGCAATCCCTTTCATATTTGATGTAAATTAAAGATTACACCTGCTTGAAGTGAAACATCAGTGCTTTAAGTATAAGCTCAATTTGAGTCATACAGGCGGATAAAACCTTCGTGTTTTAATATGCGCCCAGAGCATGCATTAATGCTGCAGCATCTCTGGGAGTTGATACTAATAGAATTCAGGTGTGTGGTGTAAATGGAGCACAGGTATATTAATTCTTCTCTGAGGGCATGAAGATGAAACTTCAACATGGTCCGTAGTGATGTAATATTTGATATTTATTTCTCAGTGCCCCTCAGACCTGTGATGCCGCTGGTCGAATTGAACTGAGGGCGACTTCACTGTTAGAGACAGCAGAATCTTATCATGGTGCAGCAGATTTGGGCAAGTGGTGAGCAATATCTTACCTCGGGTGCTACAATCTTGCAAGAACAGGCCGGCAGACCTTGAGCAAGCTTCGATCGCAGTTATTCACTTTAAGTGCAATAAAAAAATCTAACAGCAGTGATTGTTGTGGCTGCATTGCCTGAAGGGGATTTTAATTGATGCTGGGAATGCAAAAAAGCTCTAAAGGAAAATGAAACTAGATGTCGAAAACAGCCAATTAATCTGCCTAATGAGCAAAACGGCATTAACATGAAAATCTTTTCACAGAGGAAAATAATATCAAAACTCTGATCAGTTATCTTGAACAGATCTAGAACTGTTGAGGAAGCTGAAAACACTAGGAAAACTATAGCATTTATTTGCAAAATCTCTTTGGGGTTCACATTTAGAACGTAGCATAACAGTTTATATTCACAGCTCTAACTCAAATTGACTAATGTGGCTTCTACACTGCTCTTCTTTAGCGCTAACACGCACACTCCATTAAATCTATGAGAGTCAGTATTTCAGACACCTATTTTTATGTGGAAGAGCAAATGCATACAGGATGCACACAAACACAAAGACTCGGGCATCACAGTCATTATGCTGACTGTGAAGCATTTATCTTGTAGCGGCAGGGCAGTGAGAGTTAAAGGCAACTGGTCTCCCCTGTCACACTCACTAAAGTGCCAAAGAGATGTAAGTGAGCAGAGGAGGGAAGTGATTAGAAAGGAGAGTCAAATCTACAGCAGGAATGTAAAAAGTGGGTAATTGGCCATGAATTGCATTAATTTTCATCTTGAGGATTGGGATTTAAAAGGAAAGAGGGCAGAAAGCGGATCCTGGATAAATTGGGTAGCACAAGAGAGTTGAGAGGAAGAGGAGAAGCACTGACAGCGGTTCTATTCGAACGTGAATACCACAGCGTGTTGAGTGTGGGCAGTGCAGAATGCACCAGACATGAAAATTGGTTTTGCTGTTTTTTGTGTGTTCTTGTTTTTTGGTTGCTATGTTCGTTTTTCCCCTGATTCACGGCACCAATTGCACAATTCTAGAGATACTGACGGGATTGTTAGAGCAGCAATTATGGTGGCTTCCACCTGCACCAACTATTGTGGTACAGTTACATCGATTATTGTGTTGCTCCTCCTAAACTGAGTTGATAGCATTTTAGCTAATCTGGTGTCAAACTGGCTTTCTATTGCTTGCCATGTTTTTCTTATATATTGCATTTTGATAGTAGGTAGTTCAGAACCCATAACCATATTTTGTATGGAAAGCATGTTTGCCACAAGTGTGTGTGTGTGTGTGTGTGTGTGTGTGTGTGTGCGCACGTGTGTGTGTGTGTGTGTAAGAGAGGGAGAGAACGAGAGAGAGACTTTACAGTAGAGTCATGCCAGAAGAGGAGGCACTGAGGTGTGAGGTGAGGCTAGAGGAATGAAGATGTCTGCTGTGTGTGGAGGAGAGTGAAACAAATGCATCTATTTAGAGACTAGTTTGGCTATGAATAGTGCTGCATTACCACTGCAGCATTTGTAAATCAACCGACACAGGTTTGGGAATTTGAAGAAAAAAATACAATAAAATATTTTAAGCCAATTTAGTGTGTCTAATCTTAGTGTAATGGGTATAAAATCGAAAGTGAATTTTACTTGGATATAACACCCCAAAATAGAAAATAATAATAAGATTCTTTAATCCATTTTGTATTTAATGATAACCCCAAAGAGTAGAAGTGAACACCATGCCATTGCAAACATCAGATTTGCATCGAAGGTGCTACTGTAAAATTTAAAAAACCTTTCAGTCCCCACAGATATTCCCCCTCAAGCTACAGCTATGCAATTTGTCCTACAAAACTTGTCAGACATTTAGCATTTTTTTTTATCCTTTGTTATATTTTGATATATAAGATATATATATATATATAAGATATATTAGCTTCTTTTAGCGTTGTACCTCTGAATATTAGAGGACATACATAAGTGTAAATTCAGGAGCACTAGTGAGCAATACAGACTATGTCTATTTATAGGTCTGTTTGGGACCTGAATTAATCTATATGACTTTAAAAATTGTGCACTCCGGTTTTGGAATGAACAAAGATGATATAGAAGAAATGCCTGTGTTGTGTTAGGATTCATGACAACCAGGAATGTTTGTTCTACAAGATGGATGATGAGACAAATGACATCCTTAGAGCTACAGTTATTATGCTAAGTGTATGTGCAGCACAGTGTTTGAGTGGCAGCTGTCTGATGACCTTTGTCCTTATCAAAGAAACAGACTTAATCGTCATATAACATTTCATGTAATAAACAATTGTCTTCAATAATCTGCTCTACACAATAGTTGGGGCATGACAACCAGGAATGTTTGTACCATTATTGTTGGTTATAGATCACAGAAAAGTGAAATCTCCAACCTTAGCATCCCCCTTGCAATCTCTCAAGTGTTTGTTCCTCAATTACAATCCCACAGACAAGTCACCCTGGAGAGTGCATGGGAATCCTTTCACAGTAGTGCATTACGCCAGTGTTATGTAGCCAAAGGAATGACAAGACATTAGACCAAAAATGTGTAGACCCAGAATCAGACTTATGATGTCTATCTGCCGCACCACTGAAACAGTTTCAGAGAGATCCAAATAAACTGGCCATTAATATCTGATGAAATCCATGTACAGTGAGATTATTTTCTGGCACATGTGAGATCATTCCTTTCTATTAAACTTAATTTCTGTAACACTGTTATCTTTCAGACAGAAGACTTTGCACAGCCAGTGAAATAAAAGGGTTTCATCATAAATTAATCTTTTTTGGCTCATGGTGTCACCTGAATCTGTCGCTATAAAGCTTCCTCAGCAGGGTGTGGGAAGTGTCTGAAAATGAAGTCAAAAGTTGTTCAGAAAAATATAACATTTTTAATCTAAGGGATGTAAAACCTTCATTCTGTGGTTTCTCACTTTGGTGCTTCTTTCTTGCTAGGAAATTAATGTAACCTTGTAAATCGTGAAAAGCTGAAATGGAGGTAAGTTTTTTCTAGTAAAGCTCTTGAATGCAACACTGTTGGTTTAGCTGATAATAAAAAAAAAAAACATTTTCAGAGAGGGATGTATTGATATCCTTTTTTATCAATTTTACTCATTGGTTATTGTTCCACACCAAAAAATTCCAATAAGATTAGAAAATTTTCTCAGCACTGCTACCATTATTTTACCTTGGCTTGCTGGTGATCAAGCGAAAGTTCAACATTAGTCCTAAGATTATATAGTAGAGAAATGAGCGGAT
The DNA here is from genome assembly GCA_013358685.1 of Antennarius maculatus. NCBI lineage: Eukaryota > Metazoa > Chordata > Actinopteri > Lophiiformes > Antennariidae > Antennarius > Antennarius maculatus. The sequence goes on along the minus strand of CM023620.1, from coordinate 9,118,289 downwards.
TGTGAAATGGTCCTTACTATCAATCAAAGAGACAGTAGAGCCATCAGTGAAAACTGGTAAATTCAACTCTCATTGGAGAATGTCTCATTAAAATCCTCTTATCTTGGTGGAAGACTTTCTGATTCAGCGGAGCAGCAGCGCTTGTGATAATGACTTTGAAGCATTTCAGTGCATATTATAATGTCCATCTGTAAAGGTGATTTAAAGTGACTCTGGCGTGCACCTTTTGTTAATTGTACATTCATGCAGGCTGCACAAACAGATTCAGAGTTATGAAGTACAGTGGAAATGCACCAGGCAAGTTTTAGTCATATATTTTTTTTAAACTGTCACTTATTTTTTAAAATCTTTTCAGAACTAAAAGGGTGTCCAGTGGAGAAGTGATCCCCAACCTTTTTTGCGGCATGGACCGCTTTAATCTAAGACAATATTTTCATGGACCGGCCTTCATTTGCTCGATAATCATTAATGACGCCAAGACAGCTGTAGTCTAATAATAAATCATCCGTAGTGATTTTATGTAAAATGCAAACATCAACAGACAATAAACAACCTTTTTTTCATAAATTGATAATCAACAGCTCTGTAAATGAAATAATTGTAAGAAATAATTATATTAAAAACTCGATTCAAGTGACTGCATTAATGTTTGTTTGTTTTTTTAAATATAGCTACTTACAATCAATGCATTCAACGTAGGAGAAATACTGATCATTTCCAATAGAAGGGTGAACAAGTCAATCAAATAATAATACTTACAATAATGACAATTAGTGGTTGGGGACCGCTGATCGAGGGGTAACGGAAGACAATGACACCTGAAGTGTGTTCCGTACGTCCGATCTACTCTGCAGTTTGGTTTTCTTTAGGGTCACTGCAGAAAATCCCGCTTCTCAAAGACAGGAGGTTGGAAATGGAGGCAGGATTTTTGATACTTTTTGGGCGACCTAATGTCCCGCGACCCGGTCTCGGGTTGCAACCATGTGTTTGGGGACCACTGATATAGACGAATGTAACAGAAAATCGGGTAATTTTTAAAAATAAAGCATCTTTCAGACTCCAAAATAAATAAAACGGATGTAAATTATTTTTTCTTTCTGTGCGGCCCGGTAACAAAAGACCCATGGACCGCTGCTGGTCCACGGCCTGGAGGTTGGGGACCCCTGCAGTGGAGTATATAACCATAGGCAAAGCCCAGCAGTCTCTGTTAATTAAACTAATCCATTATTCTAAATTCTGTCAATGCATGTATCATCAAAATAGCTCAAGTAGTTTGTGCAATCGACAGGAAAAAAAAAATCTCATGGTCAAATAATGCCCCTGTTCCAGATCCAGTTGCTTTACAGTATTTTTGTATCTTGCCTCTATACAGACAGAAGGTTGATGGCTGCATCTGCAATTTTCATAATGGCTTTGCTATTAAACTGGGTTCATGTTCATCTAGACAAAGATACCACATGGTGGGTTTCTGTGAGGGTGAAAGCACCCAAACGACTGAAGAATAAATCTTCATTTCAGGAAGACAAAGAAAAATAATTCTAAATCACTAGTGTAGAAATACACCCACTCTGGAAACCCAGGGCCCCTCTAGTCATCCTGTATTTGAAGACAGCTCTATAAACCACAGAGTCTGCATTGACATCATTTTCATATAAAGTAATTTTTTACTGTATGGATGTGCACACACGCACACACACGCACGCACGCACGCACGCACGCACACACACACACACACACACAAATTAAGCAGGTATGATTGACAATAAAATTGATTTACTCTTAAAAACAAAATTGGGTGGATTAAATTCCATCCATGTCTCATTCTAAAGTAATTTCAGCATCTTTCTCAAGTATTTTATTAAATAACATTTATGTACAAATATATTAATTACAGAACATTAAAATAGGACATCTCAACATGGTGTAAATGGCTTTGTGTACATCTAGTACAAATATCTAAACTCCACTATGATATTGTACATATTCACACAACACTGAGTAAACACATTTGTGAAATTCAAGCATTAGAAACATTTTCCATTTGATTGCTCATCATTTCAGTATTAATTTGACAGATCCATCACATGACATATTCCATCATGACTTCTACAAAGACAGTGGTCCTGATACTGCCATGTAAACCTTTATACAGGCTTTAAACCACTAGATTCAAGAAGACGTACAATCATGCAGTTCCCTGAGACGTTATACCATCTTACCTGCTTTGGAAGCCTGGTCAGAGGTTAAGGAGTAAAGTCACTGCTCATGTGTTACAGCATTTCACCAAAAACTACTAATTCCGAAGAGTCTTCAACAGCACAACCAAAATCTCTTCTTTCAAAGGAGTCTCAATCTGTGGTGTTCGCTGGTCATAGGCAGTCTCTGCACAGCGCCACCTGGCCACTACGATAGTCTCTGCAGGGGCAAAGGCGCTGGTATTTGGGACTGGAGCCAGCACAGCTGAACAGCAGCGGGTCGTGCTGGACGCTGCATTCGGCATGCTCTGCTGAGAAGGCAGGGAAAAGGTGGTTCATCTCAGACTCCACTCCTTCACACTGAAGGTCAAGCCTGGAAGCGCAGATAAATTTAAAAGCAGTTATTATTTTACCACTTATACAAAAGTCTTAATAATATATTAATGGTATAAGCAAGAAATTATTTTTCCACTCATGTATTTATAAATTTCATTGTCACAGTGTTGTCTGTGTTACATCAAAGACTGAAGGTCAATACTTCAGGGAGCAGCTCAGGAAATATTGGTTATATTTTGAGTTGCTGCACAGTTTTAAAACTAAAACAGGAAATGAAGAATTCCAGTCAAATGCTGAGTTCAATTGACCTCACGAAAGTAGTGCATCCCTGGGATGCGCTTCAGCAAAAATTTGTGCATCCCAACATGATGTTTATGTATCCCAAAAGTAATATTAGAGTATTCAGTAGAAGAGTACGCAAGTATTGAGTACAATATAAAACCTACACAAACTTGATTTTAACGATTTTATTAATAACAATGTCATAACTGGCACGTTGGTGCTACCCACTATGCCACCATGCCACCCCTGGTCGATTTTAATAAGGCCGAATCAGGCAGTTCCTTCTTGTGACAAGAAACTCGACGCAAGGACGCACACAAACGAGAACAGTAAAATGTATTGTTTTAAGAGGAGATCTTTATAAAAGGTATTGAGGAGGGGCTTCACAAATAGTAGTAGGGTTGACATTGAAATGAAAGACTACTAACTGCTTATCATTCCGCAATATTTAGAAATGCTAATATTATATTGCCATGATACCACAAGAGTAAAAAAAAAGTTTTTAAGCCAAATTACACATGGCCAATTTATATATCATCCTAATGAGGAAACGTCTTACGCGCTAAAAGCCTCCTTAATGTTGATGAAGCGATAGAAGGCAGGTTCACATATTAGCCCCACGCTCTGGCACGCCTCCACACATGACTGGTCCTCCTGTGAAGCTAACAGGCGCAGTGCGCTTAGGGGTGGCCACGATCTGTAGCTGGCATTAGATGCCCAGGTAAGGATACCGGAGTTGGGCAGGGGGATGAAAGGACTGGGAGGGTTACCCAGCCAGGCAGCAGAGAGGTTGATGGGTGGGAATGGAGCTTCAGGGGAGCAAAAGTCCTGCCAGGACAGAAGATGAAATGACAGAGATAAGCATTAAATTACTAACACATTAACCTGTCATGTACAATATTGAATACACTACAAAATACAAGTTACATAAATTACATCTACAGCAAAATGTTCAACTTGTGGACAGATGATACACAAAGCAATAAAAGAACCATTGCGTTACATAAAGGTGCTTATGAGAAGAGACAAGCTCTCATCCATTCTCCAGGAAAATGATGCAAATCAAGTTGTTGTAGCCAATGGCTGTTCAGAGGCAGTATTAGGTTCTGGTAAAATCCTTGATTGGATTCCCCCTGTAGCTGGGTCTATTCATAAAGGCCAGGTAATCATATCTCTCAGCGTGTCCCACTGCCCCTCAGACCTGTTTATTAGACAGGCTCCTAGTGCACACAGGCAATATCTGGGCTTCCAACCCCTCCATCACTGCTACACATCCACTCCTAGACAACGACAAAAACTGTTATGAACACACACACACAAATTAAACAGACACACAGTGAAAATCACTCAGACACAGATCATCAGAACATGAGGTATGAAATGGGAAAACTGCGTACTTTTTGTTATTATTGTCAATGATGATGAGTTAATCATTATTAAATAAATTTAAATTAAAAGAGAATTAATGAGAGTCACCAAAAATCTGCAACTATTAAACATTGATACCATTGATGTGCTTTTCCTCTGGAATGGACCGTGATGGACATTGTTATTGTGCGGTTATTGTGATTTTGATTTCATACAGGTTTTAATTGGCAATTATTTTTAGATTTTCTGGTTGGCCATGTAAACATAACACTAGCTCATTGTGAACATTACATCTGCCTTGAATATAAAGGACGCTACAATGCTTTTAAGTAAGAATGAGTTGGTGGATAGGTGATGCAGTCGAGCCATGTTAACATTAACCGTGGATCTGCTCCATTAGAATGTCCCTGTATCAATAACAGTGTGACAATGAGCCCCCAAGTGCAATAAGAGGGGCCTAAATCTGAGCTTGTAAATAGCATGTATCTATTATTTACTTTGGTATTTAAAGCTGGGATGAAAAAAAAGAACTTTGTAGGAAAAGCTTCTACATATTATTCATATACCTGGACTGGTGACATCAGTTGACAGAAGTTTTCTTTGGTTTTTTAACATGGCTGTTCTGTATGGTAAGCAGTTAAAGTAAATACAGGTAGTTCTCATCCTACAAACACAATTGGTACCAAGAGGCTGTTATTTATTAAATTTCAAGTTTCAAATCACCATTTGAGGTTATTTAAATACCATTACTACTCTAAATACACAAGTACTATTACCCAAGACTTACCAGGAACAATAACAGGTCATAACAAGGCAGTCACAGACTGCAACATCTCTCGAAGGTATAAAAGTGAAAATGTGACCTTGACCTAGTTTTTTCAAGGTCAAGGTTGTGATCTAATTTTCATCCCCTTGCCTCCCTGAATATAACACCTTTTGTTTCGTCTTTCTATCTTATCCGCTTCCTGAGATATGTGCAAAAATATGTCAGGATAGAAAATATCTCAGACCATAGATCAAAGCTAATGCTTTGATCCACCGAGTAATGTGCCGCCCGGGTAATGTGCTTTTTGTTTTATCTTTCTATCTGCAACAGTTGTGAAGATATCTGGTGGACTAACGGACGGACGGATGGACAAACACTGACAATTACAATAAATCACCGCTTTGGGGGATGTGAAAACAACACACAAAACACTGTAGAGCTGTAATGTAACTTTTACATCTCTACTTCTGCTGAATGAATTTTATCCACGGAGGGGGGATTTAGACGCTAGGTCAACCATTAAGCCACCAAATTGATGTGAATGATGTGCTGATGCTCTTCCAACACGCCACTTTATGATTGATTACTCTGTTTTATTTCCATTAAGTTTCTCAGTTAACTCGACCAATAGTTGACAACAAAGAGCAAAATATTCAGAGTTCAGTGTTCAGTGGTCAATAAACTTTTGATGTTTCTGAACAGAAACCTAACTTGGCCAACATTGGTTCCTACATCATTTAACTCCTACAGATGAACAACCCCATCAATAATTTAAAAAAAGAAAAATGAAATAACAGGCAGATTACAATGGAGTTTTCATACAGATAGTTTATTGTCTATATTATTGGCACTAACTTTTAAACCTTACCCGAATAGAGCTATCAACACTAACAGGAGAAAAATGTGCAATCCATTATTTGTGCTTGGCTTTATGTACGTTCTGTTTGGTAGGGAAGAGACTCCACTGCTGGTATAAATGAGGGTCTCAGGGATTGAAGCACTGCTAGTTGACAGAGGCAAGAGGAAGTTATAGTGGGCGATAACGAGGGTGATAGATTTGGCCAGATAGTAGAAAAAATGATCTGTGAATTGCTTGAGAGGGCAGGAATAAAATGGAGGGGGAGGGGGGGGGGTCTGAAAATAGGGAAGAAGGGAAGAGAAGGTGAGAAAAGAAAGGCATGGAGTGTGATTAGGGGGTCTGACCTTGTGAGCGTCGGATGGGCAGTCACAGTCAGTCATGGCACGTTGAGAAAATAAGTGTGTGTGAGATGGCTAGGAAAGAGAAAGCGAACCAGCCACTGCAACACGACACACCAGCCGTCACAGCCTGAGAGGTGCACTAGAGGACACCATCACAGGTACATACAGTACTGTGAGAACGCATTCATCCCCTTTGGATTTCTTTGTGTTTTTACTTGTTTCCCACACTTCGATGTTTCAGATAATGAAAGTACACACACGTACACAGGTACACACACACACACACACACACACACACACACACACACACACACACACATACGACCTATAGACGTGCAAGTGTGGAGCGACAGACGTGCTAGCATCCTGGGAACAGTTTTTGGGGCTTTTTGCTTTGCTCAAGGACACCTCAGCAGGTTCCAGGAGGTGAACTGGCACCTCTCCAGCTGTGGTCCAGACTGTCTTTAATCCGCCATCCTCCAGTTCTTATGACAACTCTCTGTGGACTGAGCTACTGCACTGCCACCCACAAACTGAGGAAAAATACAATATAAATGAACAAAATGCCACCGTGATCATTCAATTCAACAAAGATAAAACGTCATTGTAAACCAAAATTACTCATGTGAAAAAGTAATTGCCCCTCTCACATTATTGTGGAGGAAGTTTGGCTCAGTTTTCTTTGCAGAATTACCATAAATCAGCACACTGGGGCTTTTTTCAGGTATAATCTTCCTGTTTGTTAGTCGTGCCACAGGATGTGAATCATATTTAAACCATTTTTAAATGAGATGTGTCCTTACTGGTGCATATCAGTTCATAGTTCTGCTGCAAAAGCCAAATGTGCTTGAGCTTGAGATCACACACTGATCGGATGTTCTGGTTTAAGGCAGAGTTCATGGTTCCATCAATTAGTGCTGAAGCAGTAAAGTAGCCCTCAGAAAATCACACTGCCACTACCAGTGCTGTTTGGATGGAATGGTAGTTGTTGTTATTTTTAGTGTGATGTAATGGTATGCTCACCTCCCAAATTTTTCCAATTGTGTCTCGTCAGTCCAACGAATATGCTCTCAAAAGTTCCAAAGATCATTAAAAATGCTTTTTGGCACATGATACGAGCCTTTGTGTTTTTGCCCAGCAGTGTTTTTTTCCTTGGATCTGTCCCATGGAGGCCATTTTTTGTCCTGTCATGTTCTGATTGTGGACTCATGAATGCTGGTCTTAACTGAGACAAGTGAGGCCGGCAGTTGCTTAGATGTTGTTCTGCGTTATGTTGAGACCTCTCGGGTGTCATTAATCTGCTCTTTGAGTACTTTTGGTAGGCTGGACATTGCTGGGAAGGTTCACCACTGTTGCGGTTAAAGGTTCTTATCATTGTTTTGCTGGAGTCTTAAAACCTTAGCAACGGCTTTGTAACACTTCCAGACTGGTAGCTAATGATCCCTTAATCTGTTCTTAAATTTCTTTAGATCACAGTACAATTTGTTGTTTTTGAGATCTTTTAGCCTTCTCTCTTTAAGAATATCTAAATGATTTCTTGATTTTGTAGGTTTGCAAGAAATGAGACCTTGGTGCAGATAGTAAAATTGGCTTTCCAAAAATATGGAGGAATTACTTTTTCAGGACCAGGTAGGTTCAGAATTTTTTTTCCCTCTTTTAAAAAGATATTATTTAAAAACTTCATTATGGATTTACTCAGGTTATCGTTATATTTCTTTCTTGTGGGTCACAGCATTATCTTTGGCTGTGGTTCATTATGAGCACTCACCACAGATTACTGTTAACTGCCCAATAACACATCTTAATTATCATTTCCCATCTCGATGCTTGTTAAAGTGGATAATATCTTCATGTTTATGTATGACTATTGTTTCTCGACTTAATTAGAGTCCTCAAGGGCCATCACTGAGAAAAAGTACATATTGTGTTTGTCTGTTAAACTTGCAACTGGAGCCTGCAAAGACGTTAATAGCTGACCCTTGCAGCCTAGCGGCAGAATAAACATTGTGACAAAGTAATTGAAAAATCCCAGTAAGGAAACATCCTGAATAGACACCCAGAAAATTCAGACCAAAATGATTAACATAAGAATGTTTCAAGGAAATTTGAGTTTGGGATAAAAATCCAAATACTGTTTCAGCACTTCACCCACTTGCAGTAACCAGTACTTAAAGGAAAATCATTTTTAGAAATTGCACGAACATTTTGAAATGACTGGAGTCAATCACATCTCTGCAGCAGTAAGGTCAACAAGGGTATGAAAGATTCTCATAAATAACAGAATTTGAGCTTTACAAATGATGAGGTTGCATATGCTGACCTCTACGGTATTGTTTGAAGAGTTTTGAGTAAATTTATCCAGAATCACAAATAATGCAGTGGCTCAGGAATGAGGAACCAACACACAACAACAAGAAGCACCTACAAATCGTTTCAGGAACCAGAAAAGAGCCAATTAATTCCCCTGCTCCTGTCAACAACGTGATGAAATGCCTCACAATGAATGCTGAGCTAATGAGCATAGGTGAATACACTTTCCATTCTAATGCAGAGATGTCATGTCTCCTTCCCACATTCTTATTCTGCGTTGGCATTGTGTTTACAGCTGTCAACACGCACTAGTGAAATGGAGAGACTGTGCGCTGTTGGAAAAGTCGATGTTTGGTATGTGACACGTGTTAAACCAGGCTCACCTCAAGTGTATGGAAACGCTGAGGAACTGAGCCTGTAAACGTCACTGGTTTTATATTAAAACCAAGTTAATTAAACTTACTATGACAAGTGTGAGGTACAGTATGAAGAGAAAGATACAGAAGGTCAAACCTTCTGTGCTATAAAAGATGCATAAGTTTTCTGATCAATCTGTTATAGCAGAAGCTATGATATGATCAAAACCCCAATGTATGACAGTTTTAAAGGTGGGTCAGTACATGTCAATAACACTGTATTTGTTGGTCTCCTAAATACTCATATTATTCAACTCCCAACCTACTAGTTTACATTCAAGCCAAAATTAAACAATGCAACACTTTTCTTCTTGAGCCACAGAAAACATCTAATAACCAGTAATTCTGTTCATAATGAGAAAACAGGTTGATGTGCAGAATCAGTGGCGTGTACCTGTAATATATTGTTTCCTTTCGACAGAGGGAAATTATTGTGCATAATATGACTAATCAACCATTATTATGAATTTACAATGTTAAATCACATACACTGTATTTCTCCATGTATATTAGGTATGACTAAAAAACTATGCTTTTCCCAAATGCTAGTTTTAATGACCACTGCAGTTCTTGTGCTAGTTAACCCTTTAGGACAAGCATCTCTGGTGCACATTTCTGCTGCCGTGACCATCGTCATCACACCCTAAATCCATTCCAAGAAAGCAGGAACAAACTCCAACCAGCAAACAGGATCACCAAGCAAGAAAAAAACAGAATGAAGATGTAACAAATGTCAGCAAAGCTGCTTGTCCTAAATGTACATGACGGAACGCACTCCATTTATTCACAGCAAGAAATTAGTCAAATTTCAATCTAATGAGTTCAAAATATGAAGATACGCAACAGAGCATTCACTCACGCAGGGCAGAATTTTCACCAGGAGACAGATTGAAAATACTTATTGACTATGAGCAGGAAACAAATAGGGCAATGGAAGAAAGAGAAGCAATGTTATGATTTTAATAGACTGATGGAAACAAACTTCATCAAGCACATTTGTCATTCTCACAACCTCAAGGCAAGCAGAGAAGGCCTTGCTGGTCCTAAAAGCCCTCAGTAAGCACTCACCAATAGTATAGCCTCCAGTTTGCTAATATTCCCAGTTTACATGCTGCTATGACCTTCAAACAAATTCTGACATAATCATGACCTTCTAAGTGTGGGGCCCACCTGATTCTGAATGTATGCATCAACTCTTTCAAGCATCCCCTCACAGGTGTACTCATAAGGCAGGAAAGGCTCCACCTGCAAACACAGATGTGCACACAGATGAAGAAACAGAGGGTTGCGTGGTTGTTAGTGTGTGTCTGTCCACTGAGTCATTGTAATCAAAGGACCTTGACTTCTAATACTTAATCAAGGCTGACATATTCATTAGTGTAATTGTGAAAGGCTTATATCATGCCACCAGCTGCACATTAAAATCAATGACCTAATACATCACAGGTGACAGCACTGAAAATTGATTTCATTATTTTTAGTCATGACTACATCAATACATCAAACAATGGATTAAACTGACAGCAGACCTCTGGTCAGCCAGCGCTGTGGAGGGCTTTTGTTTCTGTGCTTCCCAAGTCATCTGGGTGCAGTTAGTGGCGTTTGTGTTTGGGTCTGTCAGTCATTATCTGGCTTTTTATGGCAGCAAGATTAAAATTCACTGAAAGGGCACTAATCAATAGCGTCTCCTCTTCTTTCAAGAGTTTTATGCTAACAGCCCTAAAGAGAACAACAGCAGCAGAGATAGGTTTGTATTAATTACAGTGTTTTGAAACCCATCCTGGCCTTCTTGACATAAGTGATCATGAAATACCAAAGATAGGACACATTCTGTCCGAATTTCTAAAGCAGAATCCTCCCTGGACATCGTCTATGGTAGCAAAAGTGAGATTTCATTGTTTACTATCAGGCTTCCCAAGCACCGAAGCTTTTAAAATGATAAATTGTTCCTTTTAGTGTTGTTTTCTTTTCAGCACTCACTTATTACTTTATTTCATCTGAGTTTAATGAAATGTATCTAGCACTTTATCAGCTATTCTGTGATACAATTTGCCTTTTGGGCATCTTTATATTATAGAATCAGATGGAGAGAGAAAGAAAAAATGGTTCACAGAGGGCAGTTTGAATCTAGCAGCACCTAACATTTTTAAAATAATGGTACTCTTTATAAACCTAAACAGATTGTATTGCTTGGAAACAAAAAGACATTCATTATTTTATGCCATCATGGGTGATATAAAATTAAACATTCCTGAGGTGAGATCCTGAACAGTCCTGTCCAGAAAAACACACACAAACACAGCTGGTGGGAACAACTGGGCCTTCATTACATTATAGCCCTTCTTTATCAGATGCTCGTTTCCTCATTTCCATTATGCAGGGTTGCCATGGTGCCATTAAACTTTGCAGTGTTTCAAGAACGTTAACAGCCGTAGAGCGGACAGACATTATCTCAAAATGTGCCTGAAAGAAGTATGACCTCACCTTCACAATTTTGAATAAGACAAATTACATTTAGAATTTTAATTCTGAGCTCAATCAGTGTTCAAAGGTGGATTCTATAATTTGTACTCTGTCTGTCTGAGATACAATCAGCAAGATACAGAATCACAATAAGAGTAACAGCTATGATAATAGTTTTTTTTCACAAAGCCAGTTATTGTGGTTGCATGTCTATGTCACTGTCTCCACTATCTTCTCTCTTCTTATCTTAGCCATTCCATTTCCAATGCTTTATGTTAAAGTAGGACAAAATAAGTTAGCCCGGTGCTTGTGATAGTTAATTTTCCCTACAGGGGATCAATAATGTTGATTCTTCTTCTTCTTCATACTTAAAGGCATAAGTAAAAATGCTCCAGTCAAGATATTTACCAAAGTATCTTAGAAACACACTCTGTATTGCATTTATTTAGAATTTCAATTGACATATTAGAGACAATTTGAGCTAATGTTGTACTCTACTAAACAATCAGGTCCGCAAATGACAATTACGAGGTTTTTTTTTTTGAAAAACGATTAATCAAAAACACATCTATGAATCTCTTGTGCTGGTCAAGAGCACAGAAAATGAAGCTGGTTTCATTTAGTCTTTCAAATGAAAGAATGAATTAGTCTAGCTGCTGCAATTACTATCATCTTATTCCTCCTTCCCACAGGAACCTAGAGCATTATTTTGCCTCCATCAGCAAATAACACAGGGTCTAGTTAGCACACCTGGTGCTGTGTGAGAGTTGGCTGAGAGCTTTGTGTTGTTGAGGTGACAGATTGAGCACAGCATGATTGATTAATATGATCTGCTGTAGATAATGTTCACTGCCTGTGCGACAGGCCTCTGGAAAATTGCCATGTATACCCAGATGCATGCATACTTTATCTACACTCAATATTTCCAGTAATTAGCAAGGTGGGCAGCAGAGAGGGAACCAGCTAAGCATTTTTCTATATGTCAGATGCATGAGTAAGAGCTCTATTAAAGGCTGGAGGTTTTAAAAGTAGGCCAAACACTATGTAATGTGCAAGAGCAAATTATCAGCATTATTAAGTTGCAGTGTAAAGTTTACTATGGCAGACTTTTAGAAAGTTATGTTTTTCAATGAGTTTGTAAGTAAATGCCAGAAACTTAACTTACATTCATTCCCATGATCTCCCGAATGGTCGCGTCAAACTCTGAAGAGTTATTGAAGTCGATTGTGATGACATGCGGTCTGCCAATATACTGCTCTGCATATGGATGCTGAGAGGCCACCTGAGGGGGCAATAAATGAGATGAATTCACAACCTCAATAAAACAATAAGCTCTGAATAAAATGCATAATGAAGTGCAGGGTGTTTCATTCAAAGTCTGATATAGGTGCCACTGTAACAATAAAGTGCAGGCTAAGAAAAAAATAATCAGCCTACCTTCCTGGATGTAGGCTTCCCCCTGAAGAAAGCATGATTCAGAGAGCTGTGTGGAGGATCAAACTTGGGTTGCAGAAAGACACAGCCATTGGCTATAGCCTCTAAAGGGGCGGGGCCTTCATAGGGGAAGCCAAAGCCGATGAAAAGCTAGACGAGAAAATGAAAAAAGAGAAGATGGAGTTCAAATACAAGTGCTGAAATGTACAAAAGCTTAAACCAAATGTTTAACATGTTTGTTTGTTTTTTTTAAAAATTAGTTTCTGGTGCTTTAGCCGTGCTCCTTCCACCTTGGCCTTCCTGAGGAGCTGCTGCAGCTCCTGCTGAGGCAGCAGACCGTGGTTCTTGACGAAGGCAGGCACCTCCGGCGGACGCTGCGTCTCATAGTACACCGTCCCGTGGATCTCCATGTAGCGATGCAGAACAGACAAGAACTTCTCCTTTCCCTTTGTAGCATACAAACCGAGTTAAATAATCATATGAGGAAGTAATTAGCTTCCAGTAAATGGACCTGTGTTAATACAAAGTGACCTGAAGTTAGTATCTGGTTTTATGAACTCAGTCTGAGTATTGAATAGACGCCGAGCTGATTAATCTGTATTGAAAAGGGTAGAGGAGAAGAGCAACAAGTATCCACAACCTGTGAAGTTACAAAACACTTGAATAGTTAAATAATCTATTGTTGGGGTGCAGCAACCCTATTTGGAGACAACAAGCCTAATTAACATAAAGCTGACATTAATTTTGTATTAATTTGTCTTTTTTTTAATCTTTTTTATTTTTGTAATTTGGATCCTTTCCCAGATAAATGAAAGTTTGTGAAAAAAGTGATGCCTGACAGAATACCTGAATGTATCAACTAAGCATCAGAACTCATCGTGTTGACATGAGCTTGTACTACCTGTTGACAGGCAAACATATGGTTGTGCATTACCCCCATTAATAGAACACAAACTTGAGTTTCCATTGAGAAAGAGAAGAAATGACACTAATTCAGCAGGTCTACTTCTGGAGACACCGACAGCATGTGATCTTCAGAAAATCTATTACAATGTGCTGGCAAAGACAAGGACTACTTTTCCTACAGAGCTGATACTGATGGTGACCCCTCTGATATAGTGAAGCCTGTGTAGAGCTTTAAACATTCAATGGAACATTTCAGACCTAAGTCACAAACTCAAGACCTTTAAAACATGTAGAAAACAGCAGTTAGGTGAGTAAACTTTATTTGCTAGTAGCTTAACTAGCAAGAAGATAAGCTGTTAAATTTAGACAAAGGCAAGACATTAACATTAAGGTCTACACTATAACATGATACATGACAAGAATAATGAAACGACACACATATTTTGGCACAATTACTTGAGGTGTCTTTTTGGACATTTCTTATGATACATTATTATATTAAGATCAATCTCAGACTACATTTCGTGTGTTCTGTTTTGTAAAATCCTTTAAAATGACTCAGCAATATGTTCTTAAAATTTTAAATAACATTTTCTGAACACTTAATACCAGTTTAATAACAATTTCAAATATAAATATCATGACAAATTTTTATATGGTTCACATCTATTGTCATAGAAACAGACATAATAGAGTATTTTACATCTCAAGTCACTGAATGAGTCATATTTTTAAACAAAAATGTATCTTAAGAATTCATGTGAACACAACTGAAAGCTTTGGAATGCTTCAAGAAAATGTCTTGGTTTGTGTTGTTTGTGTGTCTCACTTTGGGCAAGTTATGATGCCCATAAAAAGCAGGTGTACTTACTTGAAGCTGATCCATCAATGATGCATCAAGGGGTGATGAATGCAGAATGGTAATGGGGTGAGAGCAGAGATTGAGGAGGAGGAAGGTGGGCATAGACAGACATAAACGAAAAAAGAAAATATGACATCAAGTATTTGTCTTTCTTTCCTGTCATGGGAGCTTAAAAGCCCCAGAAGATCTCATGTGAACATCAAAATGAAATGGAGGAACACGCTGATCTCAACGCGGGGTTGTTCATTGTCTGGAGAGACCCAGATGCTGCCGGCTTTTACAGTGCAATGTTTCAGACTCTCAGTGTAACACTGCAGCTAAGAGAGAAAGAAATGTTACAGCAGCGTAGGAACAAAGCTCCAGTCTGATTCAAGGAAAGCAAACCTCAGGGAAGGCTGCAGCACACTTCAAAAGGTACAGTAAGAGAGGAACCTCGCCAGTAGCTGGAGGGGATGATTTACCCTAAACAAAAACTGTTGTTCCTCTACCATCACACTTCAGGCAAGGTTCCTGGAGGAGTTACTTGTATGCAGGAAATGCAGCATCTATCGGGCGTTTCACCTTGTTTTGGTGATGGTTTGTTGAGAAAATAACTTGATAAACCTAAAAACAACTACCCTGATTATTCCAATTCATTCAGAACCTTATAGATGCTAATAGTAGAAACATTAAACTTAAATCCGTCTGTGTTCCAGTTATCTGTCATGTGTATAGGTACAATGATTGCCCTAAATGAGGCGTTAAATTGGGAGCCTTACGAGGCGTTACACATTATAACTCCTTGGGGGCATGTGACATCCAGAGGAATAGGAACTGCTGGGTAGTATTGAAAACATTTTATTTCAGAAAGGATGGTGAGACGTAAGTGTTAATAGAGTCATGGGAAATAAACCCGAAGGTGATAGGAAGTCTTTCATATGACCTATCGAATGTTTAAGGTGCATATAGGCAGTTCTGTCCCTTCATAGAGTCAATAATTTTATCTTTGAAATGCAGAGTCATAAAACGGCCTCACTTAAAAACATTGTGAAGGGTCCATTGTGTCTGCGACTGTAATCTTTTTTTAATGTTCATTATAAAGACACAGTGTCTACTAACAGAATGTAATCACAGACTTTTCTGCAGTCATAATAATAATAGCTAGGTGTAGCGTAGTTCTTGGGAACTGCATCTACTGTAGCTCCAGTTCTGACCAACGATAAGAAAAACATTATTCTGTTTTATACAGATGTGATTCTAATCTTTATGAAATCATTTTCTATTTGGAGACATTAAGAACATGCTTCAAGAATGTTGCAATTTTAACGGCAGTACTTCCGTGAGGTATTGTGCGATACTGACCTTCCACATGTTTGCTTCTTTGCCGTACACAACAGCCATATTGTTAACCTTGTTCCGCTGAATGTTCAATCTCTCTGTCTCATTCAGCTCCTCTGCCACGAAACCCATAAAAGAGTTATCAGGAGTGTGAGCTGCCAAGGACAAACAAAGCAATGCGATGTTACCAGTCCAATTTCATGTCTCAAAAAAAAAGTGATTAAACTGAGAGAGTTGTGGTGGATCCACACTGCTCTGTAGAATACTGAAAAGAAGCGAAGTGAGAACTCAGCAGAGCAGAAGTTCTATAAACTAAAAGAATGCAAGAAAAAACTCACATATTGCAATACTTATCTAATGCAATGCACAGTTAACACGCAATGCAAACATTTGCATTCACTGGACACAATGACTGACAACAACAATGCTGCCTTTCAGTCATCAGCTCCCTATTTGTGAGCCGCGTATACAAAGCAACGATATCAATGATAGCAAAACAACAGCAACAACAAAAACTCCTCTGCATTTGGAGGATGTCAAGGGGGAAGGGGAGAGACACTGTGTTTTTAGGCAATTTTTAAACCTGGGATGAAAGCTGACATCCCTCCCGCTGTGAGCTCTGCATATGAGAAAGTGGGGCCCCTGCTCAAGTTTATTCTGCCACCAATTTCACCAAATCTGCCATGATTGTGTGTGTTTTCTTGTGTTTTTGAGCATTTCTGTGTGAGCATGCCTAATGGTGCTTGGTCACAGTCAGCGGCTTCAGGCATCTGCGCAAGCACAGCTGTTCTAAACAAGTTCTCTGCTGTTTGTGTCACCGACGCTTCGCATGCTACAGCCTCAGGACTTTATGAGGTAGCAGTCTGTTCATCGCATAAGCACAGGTGTGAACACACCCACTATATTACAACATGAGCAGATGCATGTCTTCAGAGGAAAGGGAAATTAAAAACCACATACGGAACATGGTCATGTACTGCTGCCCGTGCAGGTTCCAGTAACCCCAGTTGGTCCTGTAGCCATGCAGGGTGGCATACTCCTCATGGTTATAAGCAGGCTCGGTGCCAAATGTGTCAATCACTCGGATGTGGCACCTGGAAAGAAATATGAAATAGGCTGAGCTAAAATTAGAACAAAGTCGTCTCAGGGTTTCTTCTGTGAATAGAAAGGGAAAACAGCAGGAAGTGAGAAACAATTCATTGTAAGGCAAGCATGGCCAATATGAATCAATCAGCATAATTACAGCAGGAAAATTACAACACAACAACATAAAATCAATGGAGGAGAGCACATTCCTCTCATTCTGACCTATAGCGACTCCTTTCTGCACAATAACTGTCTCCTTGTCTCCCTTTGCAAATATGTCAGTGGTGATAAATACGCATGTTCCAATCACCAGCACCACAGCTCACTGAGCAGTGTTTACAAAGGCCTCAAGGGAGACTTCAAGCACAGTCACAGTCACCATGGGGTCTGCTAACATATCATGACACCACCTGACACCAGTAGGGCTCACTGAGATGATAAAATCACATTGGAAAGGCCTAAACTCTTTTAAGATGATGTGAAGGCATAATATTAAACTCCTGGTGGAACAGAGGAGTCAATATTAGTTTATAACAAGAAGATGGAGTGGTTGAATAGCTGTGAAAACTGCACACACTGAGGAATTGAAAAAAAAAAATTAATCAACCATTGTTGATAGAATTTATAAACGTCTGCTACATTAATGACTGTGAGGGGAGGAGAGGAAATTATACTATAGCTCTGTAACCTAAAGGAAGCTGAGAAGTAATGGTCGATAGCTGACATTGGACCAAATCAGCAGACGTTTTAACCAGATCTATGCCAGAACCTCATTTTACAATTCAACATGCAGGAGGATCATCTGAAATATGAATCTCTGCTGTTAATGTATGCAGCTTGTTTCTTTTCTCATATACTGAAAGTAAATTGTGGAATGAAGAATTGCTTGTCATACACCATGATTATAACTATTTTGTATGTGTGAACTACTGTATTTCAAGAATTCAAATAATTAGAATACACAAGATTTAAGGCTGTTAGAAAGAACTTCAATTATGGTTTGATTTTACACAAGGACTGATTGGATTAAATAATGTGCTCTCCTAAATGCAATAAGAATGATTTTCTTGTAAAGTGGGACTGCTTCAGTCCTGCTCAGTCATAAAAATAATTAAAAAATATAATAGAAAGCTCTTGAAAATCCTGGTATACTGTAAAGGCTGCCCTATTCATTTTAATAGACAGCTAACCAAGGCTCCAATGTGATGCATATAAACAGCACCTGCTTGATTGATCACTGTGCAGAAGGGCCAAATTGGATCCCTCCAAATGGAGAATTCTGCTGATGCACAGTGGAGTTTCTTGCCTGTAACATCAGCCAACCAATAAGTCAATAGTAGATCATTTCCACAAGGAAGGAAATTGCTGGTAACAGAATTTGATACAAAGAACAAACACTCTGCAGAGAGCTGGTGAAGAAACAAAAATGACAGTATTGGACAAGACACGTAGAAAAAGAGAGAGCAAAAGACTGACTTGTGCTTTCTCAGTGACAGACCCATGTGCTGCTTCATTTGCTGCAGGCCGTGGTAGTCGGTGTAGATGAGGTCAAAAGGCAGAGGTCCTGTCAAAGGGCAGCTTCCTCGTCCTGGAGGGACCCCCAAAAACCTGCAGACAGATCAGATCTGCTTCAGGTTTCAAGCTGAGCCAAACTCATTATAATGGAGAGAAAACATTAGTAATAACAAGTATTTATTCTGAGACAGATGTATTCCTTTTTTTGATCACTCCCTTCATCTATTTAATCAGTATTACTACTCAAGTCCAGTATTGTCATTCCTGCAGAAATGAGTTCATCTTCCCAGAGGAGTCTCCCAAAGCAGCACCGTAGGAACATTAGTGAGCTTTATTGAGTTGATAGTTATAGACCAGTCATGATGAATCAGCCCACATGAAATTTTAATTATACTACAGGTAGTCCTCAACATATGAACACAATTAAATTTCCATTAAATTTCTCAGTTTAGTGGACCAATAGTTAACATCAAATAGTAAAACATTCAGTTTTCAGTATTCATTAATGAATACTTAATGCTTCTAGGCAGAAACTTAACCCGGTTAATATTGGTTCCTACACCAATTGGCTCTTACAGAGGGACAACCCTGTCAATCGTTTTTAAAAATGAAATAACAGGCAGGTTGTGACTAGGTTTTCTTATAGGAAGCCTGTAGTCTACATTACTGCCTACATTACTGTCAACCTGACCCAAATTGTCGACAGTCTCGATGTTGGTGAACGTCCCGTGTACATAAATACATTGTGCACTTGATTCCTGCTCAGAAGTTCACGGAGATGTGGATAAAAGGATGAAACACTGTAGATGACTCGTTGACAGGAAACCCACATGAAGTCTGACATCACGGCAAGCTGTTCACTTAGTCTTACATTTCACTTAGTCTTAGTATATTTGCTGAGGTATTGTGACTTGAGGTGAAATCTTAATCTATGGGGAGTTAACGTTACACTCAGTGAAGGGTTGAGACAGAAAGGGGAACTACAGTAGTCGGACATAGCGGCGTGCGGTTGTTTATATCGACGAGTGTATGTAAGTCTGATGTTTGTACCTGTACTTCAATAAAAACTACAAGAATTGAAACTTAACAAATGCACACAAGACTTTATCAAAACAGGTGAATATTCAGTTTCTATGGGACTGTCCTACTTTTCTCACAGATGTTTTGTCTTTTATTCTCCATAGTTTGTGTGTGTGTGTGTGTGTGTGTGTGTGTGTGCGCGCGTGTGTGTGTGTGTGTGTGTGTGGCTGTGAGACAGTGAAAAAGAGAGGTAGAAAAAGACATGTAATACCTTGAACGCAAGCTTTCAACGGTCCTTTTACTTGTGCTGAATCTACTTGTCAAGATGCCATTCAAGGACTTACTACATAAACGCCAGTTTCAAAAGAGTCATAGCAAATCCTATTGTATCCTATTTCTTTCCTTTTGCATCGTAAGCACTCTTGGGGTTCTTAACCATTCTACACAACTCTATGGACGACATTGTCAGTCTGTCTGCCATTTCAAACTGAAATGTATGAACAGAAGCTGGATGGATCACTGTGAATTTATATTGACCCCTAGATCGATGAATCACCAAGAGAAAGACTTTTTGATTTGCTGAAGCAGGTGCATGATACTACGGAGCCCCTAAGGTGACAAGGAGAAAAAAAAAATCATGGAGAAAAAAAAAAAAGCTCTATCTTTGCGAGATCTCGCAAAGATAGAGCTTTTTTTTTTCTCTCCATGATTAAAGATAGACCTTTAATGAAATTAAAGGTCTATCTTTGCGAGATCTCACAAAAGTTTTGCGAGATCTCACAAAGATAGAGCTTTTTTTTTTTTTTTCTCCATGATTTTTTTTTTCTCCATGTCACCTTAGGGGCTCCGTATGATACTGACATTTATGCCTTTTTTAAAAAAAATTTCTTTCAACAAGCGGATGGATTAGAGTGGCTTTCCTCCAAATTTTGCATCCATTTTTAAATATACTGAAATTGTCCTCTTAATGTCATTGGTGAGTGCACCTTAATTGTACATCTTGTTTTTTACAGTATGTATGTATGTATGTGTGTGTGTGTGTGTGTGTGTGTGTGTGTGTGTGTGTGTGTGTGTGTAGGTGTGTTTGTGTGTGTGTGTGTGTGTGTGTGTGTGTGTGTGTGTGTGTGTGTGTGTATTGAAGCGGAGTCCGACCTACTGGCTCTGCTGCAGCACGTTCGTTAAGATGATCAGGGCATACAGATGGCTCTTGAGATGATGGTTGGAAGTTCACGGTACTTTACTTACAGAGTTCCTGGTCGTTCTCCAATACCACAGAATAATGGTGAACGTGGTACGAGAAGGACAAATTCTTGTCTCAAGACAGTGGTATTTATACTGTTGGAGACAGGAATGCAATTAAATTCAAAAGGGACAGTCTGAGAAACAAATGGTGAAGGGACAGTGTTAGAGACAAATGGTGTAGGCATAAGAACCTCAAGGTCCATAAACTACATCGTCAAAGGCTAGGAAACTGAGATTATTTAGCAAGTGCTGATTGTATCCTGGGACCAGACCTCATTTACAGTTAAACAAACAAAAAGTGAGTTTGTGTGGGGAGGTAAATCCTGTGGATGGGGTTCACCAAATGTTCATCTACCCCTAAAAGCCAAAGGTCTTGGAATGTTGTCAGTATTTCCTATGCAAAAAACTTGAGCAATAAACCAGAACAACAACCCTGGAGAACAAACCTAAGGGTGAGAAGATGATCAAAGGATTTAAATGTTTTTCCCATGTAAAGACCTGAACAATGAAATTAAAATTTCCTTCAGTGTGTGTGTGTGTGTGTGTGTGTGTGTGTGTGTGTGTGTGTGTGTGTATATATTTTTATATATATATATATATATATATATATATATATATATATATATATATGAAGGACAGCTGCGCTCTCAATGGCCTTTGCTGTTTTATCCATTGTGATTAGTGGAGTATAAATGATACTCCACCCTCAGATACAATTTTGTATGTGTTGCTGAACATTATGGTTACTGCTAATAGTTGCTTTCGTGCTAACAAAAGCAACTATTAGCTTTTGCATTCTCCATCTCCAATGTGATGGAGAATGCAAGTACAATATCATATTGAGTGATGGTGAACACAGCCTCAGGCTGGATTATGTAAAACACCTGTTTGCTTGTTCCCTCTCTCTGTTCCTGCCATGTGCATTCTGGTCAGAAATGCGTAGGAGGATATTTTATTGTTTAAAGCAGCTATATTATTAGACCTCAGCTATGGATTAGACTCCCTGCTGGTACCTCATGTCTCTTGCCATTAATGAACCTCTCCCAGCTGCAGCTTCGCCTCTTCGGAGTACAGTAGCATTAATTGCTTGATATTTTCTTAATTGTGCTGTACTGTCAAATCAACTAGTATTACTTTGAAGAAATTACTTGAAGTTCTTGTTAGTTAGTGAAGCAGAGTGCCAGACCGGTGGGGGAGGCTCATCTCCCTGGCAGCACGTGGTGAATGTGTGGTAGCACCCCTAAACACCTCTGTATATAGACTACTACCTCCTCCACTGGTGTCAGCCCACTAAGGTTTTGTCTTTTGAATTTCCAAAGCAAATTTATTAATACTTCAATTATGCTTAAATTATTAAGAATCATCTATCGTCTGTGTGCAAATCTGTGAGACTTATAACTACTAATACACTTCTCAGTTGTATGTATATTCTGGGGTGCAATTTCTTAGTTAATATTGATGATCCCCTTCAGTCTCTCAAACTTTCTCACCACAATTCTTGCATTGTCAGTGTATTGATGTTGGTATGCTCATGTGATCAACTTTGAAATGTTGTGTTCACATATCTGCTTGTCTGTACATAAACACTCTGATTTGTCAGATCTGAACCACTGCATCGATCACTCTAGATCAGTGGTTCTTAACCTTGTTGGAGGTCCCGAACCCTGCCGGTTTCATATGCTCACTCACCGAACCCTTCTTTAGTAAAAAAAAAAAAATATTTTTTTTTCAAATTTAAGACGTAAGTATATGTTTTACTGATGTATTTAATGAACGCAGGTTAAGGAAGTGTTCCTTTATTTTTGCCAGTGCGAGACTAGAGTTGCTCAACTTGACATTACAAATCATGCAGAACGCTGACTCCCATCACATTCCGTTATACAGTACATGTAAATTCACGTTGCACATATTCATCCGACTACTTTCTTTTTTTGCTCAACATAGTTATTATGAATTGAAATATTAAGAAAGCAATTAGATCATGTACCATCATGAAAGGGCATTAATCGACTACTGAGTGCACATAATCCCATGTAGCACAGGTAGGCTAATCGATGTAGCGTCACGTGATCACCTGCAGCCAGTGATGGCTAAGGGGGGCGTGTCATCATGAATTGACACGATGTGTCAAACGTACACAGTGACTCATGTATGTTTGGAAAAAACACCCAACACATGACGGGTGTTTTGTCTTGACCCCCGTCTCCGCCGAACCCCTGAGACCGACTCATCGAACCCAGGTTAAGAACCACTGCTCTAGATAAAGTGAAAAGAAGATAGCGTGAATAAAACCAGACAACATCCACAAAACAAACCCATGTTCGCAGAAACAGGCAAGACAGAAGATATAAATTTGTTGTCTGCTAAGAGAGAATACAGTTCAGCCTCAGAGCGCTCTGTTTTCACCTGAATCCCGGTAAAATGGCAATCAGACAAGTGTGCCTGTTTTCATTACAGGAGACATTGCTTTGTCAAAATTCAGCAGCTCTTAAGCTACAGTGTACCAATCCATAGACAGAAGAACAGAAGAAATGAATGCTGAAGTTTTGGTGGCTGTTAAACAATATGAATCATATTTCTCCAATTAACACTGCTTATTACTACATTACGAGACATTGTCAGAAAACCAGCTTGAATTTGAATATCCAACTACATCATTTGTGCAATATGTAACTGCTTTACAGAGGCTCCAGTGATGTCTAAACCAAACTTCATGGCAATCCATCAAATATTTAAGCCATCTCAGATTGAAGTGATATTAGCATTTAGAGAAACACACTAGCTAAAAACACAGAACACATTGTACTAAAATGTGTCTAGTACACACACACACAAACCCACTCACATATGCTCTCTCTGTGTGTGTGTGTGTGTGTGTGTGTGTGTGTGTGTGTGTGTGTGTGTGTGTGTGTGTGTGCGCGCGCGTGTGTGTGTGTGTGCAGTTTCACTGTGTGAGTTCAAGGTTGACGTATAGCCTGTATGGACTCTCAATAGTTTAATGTTGGCATTCATTAATGGGAGACCAGATGTATTACAGTGAGTCAGTGCAAGCGTGTCTGACTCGACTGCTCTAAAATCCAGTGAAGCTGTCGCTGTTAAGATATTTAATTGGATATACAGTATGCAAATCTCTGCAAACTTTAAGGGAAGAGTAAAGGGATTAAAGTGCATTAAGGAGCGAGGAACTCGAAAATGAGAGTGCATGCACACACACTGCACTATGATGCATGAGCATACATCTATACAGTATGCACACATGAAAAGGCACTTTATCTTCTTTTATAGGATGAAGATTAAAGGATGAGGATGCCTCTTTTTTGTCTTTATCAACAAATCCCATGAAATGGGCAAAACCAACGCTGAATATATCCCGCTAGCTTACGTATAGACAACATCTGATACAGCATAAACTTCTATAATTTTAACGCTCATAAAAGAACAATACTACTGCATAATGGTGACACATTTTTAATGTAATGAATATGGCAAATGTAGTTTTGTTAGTCTTAACAGAATAAAGGCATCTCTCAGCATGCTCAGTGCTGACTAGCAGAAACAAAGCCTCTCTTCATATATTAAAAATGCAGTCACAGACTCGTCTGAGAATGAATCAGACTGCCCACATTCATCGCATTAATAATATATGCCACTGTGTACGACTTTATGTTCCTAAAGGTGTCTTCCAAAAGGGTTTGCATCAGTTTGCAGAGAGGCATATGCTTCACCAAGCTCACACAGAAAAACGTTAGAATGAGCAAATTCAATGACTTTGCTCAATAAAAAGATAAAATAAAGACACACACAAGCAAAAAATGTTAAGAGTAACTTTAAGGACCTGCTTGAACAGAGGAGTAGAGATAAGTTGTGGGAGAAATAGTTCACTGCTTTTCACTGGCAAAAGGGCACTTCACCAGCTCATGGAAAGAGAATGATCCCCTTACGAATCAATGTAAGTCGCTCCACAGGCATGAAGCATTACTCTTAAAGGAAGAGGGCACATGTTCAGCAGGGAGGAGGCTTGAAAGAGAAAGATGTACAGTGATGATGAGGTCAAAGAGTTCACTGAGGGCTTGCAGTGTGAGGGGAATGACATGGGCGGCAGGGGGTGGGTGGTGGTTGATGTGGCACTGTTGTGAATCAGAGGGAATCAGGTTTGGAATGTTAATCGACTACTGCAGAACACAGGACTGCAGGATGAAGAACAAAAAAAAGGTGCCGCTATGAACAACGCAGCTCATTTGCCACAAACTCGATCTGGCACAGATTTCATGTTAATACGTCCAGATTCTTCCATCAAAACATTTTAAACTACGTACTTCATTCCATGGAATGCCGATCTTTTGTGACACATGCAAATCCAGGGGCAAGGCAGATTCCGTTGGTCGATTCCCTCAGAGCCATCTATGGAGTCGTATCTGTCAAGCTCCCAACATGCAGCATTATCATGAGCTTCATCGTCATTCAAGGTGAAATGGCAGCTCTAGATCCCTGTTTTCCATTTTTTTCCCCACTACATGGTAGATGTGAAGCAAAAGTCAAGACGATGCTGGTCACATGAGGTTTAAATATTA
This sequence comes from Antennarius maculatus, assembly GCA_013358685.1. NCBI lineage: Eukaryota > Metazoa > Chordata > Actinopteri > Lophiiformes > Antennariidae > Antennarius > Antennarius maculatus. Next base: position 9,093,000 of record CM023620.1, on the reverse strand, counting down.
GGTTATTATTAACTCAGGTGCTGACAGTACAACCCAGTAGTAAGGTACATTGTTTGGGCTTTAATTTGATGTTTGTTTGTTTTTTAAGTCCTGTCATTATATCCAGCTATTTTGCTTAGACTGGTGGATAACAGAGAAAAGTGACCCCTGGTTTAACATTTGTAAAACATTTCTCAGCTAAAATGATCCCACTCTCAAGGCAATCTGCATATTTATAGGGCAGAAACATGATGAAATTACCTGCTGGTTGTCTTAATGTGCTCTGTCAGCTGCTCCACAGAGGCCAAGGCTGGCAGCGAACAACCAATGACAAAATGTCTATGCATATCAGCACAAGTCAAAGTCCAATTCAAGAGGGAGCACCTGAGACACATTATGATGTGAAAACAGTGATTATATATCGGAGTAGGGACCCATCCTGTGTGACACAGAGTTAATACGTCGCTATTTCTTTTCTGTTCACTTCTGGATCATAACACTCCTGAGTGACAGTGTGTGTTCTTCCCCACTCTTTTGGCAGACCTTGAACCGTCTGAAGCAACACCACCACCCTGTTTGTTTTCTCCCTTCTCCATTTTCTCACTTCATCCTACCCATCTCCACCCACAGGTGCTGATGCACTATGTTGTGTTGCCGGGTAATTACCCGTGTCGCTCTGGGAGGAGATTAGGGGAGATCCCTGAGCAGAAGTGACAGCTGTCTTTGCTGCTGTGCAAACTGCCACAGAGCCCTTTCCAGGGGCCGGTGTTAGTGACAGAAATGATGTCACAACACTTCAGTCTCCACCTCAGCTACAGCAAACCCAGGAAAGCTGGTGTTTCTATTTCATGCAGTCCGTCTTTACATGAATTCGTCTTTAACCTTTGTCTTCGTGAGGGATTCGTAAGTCATCGTTACTTTGCATCATCTTTATGGGAAAAGTATGTTTAATAACTTAATAATCTATAATAATAATTTTGAAAGAATTATCCTTCAGTGATTTGTCAAATGAAAAGCTCTTATATTCTGAAAGGTAATCTATTTTAAGAATTGTGATGCATTTTACATAAGACCACAAGTGACAAGTAAAAGTCACTCCAAGCAACTAGAACACCTCTCTGGGAACCAACCAACCAACCAACTAACCCTCTCCCCGATACCTCATTCACTTTTTCCGGGGGGATTGGAGTTCCTAAGCCAGCAGAGAGACATCGCTCGATGTGAAGGAGCAACGGCTCAACTTCGAGTTCCTCCCTGGTGACAGAGCTCCTCACCCTATCTCTAAGGCTGCTTGTAGCTGAGATGATGTCCTTTCAGTCATGACTCAAAGGTCATGACCGTAGGTGCCTCTCTGGGAAATATGGATGCAGAATACTGTCTTGCTATTGTTATGAAATGAAAAGTCACTGGGCTTTAATGACTATACATTCACATGACGCTGCAACAACACACAACATTTGCTTTGCTACACAAGTGTTATTTTAAATTAAAGTACTCGATAAACTGTGCTTGAGAAAAGCATGGGCTGTGCAACATCTAACACTGAAAAAAGGAAAGTGTGTTTAGAGACAGCACCACAGTGGAACATCTGCGGGAAAATACGAGCTTGAAATGCTGCTGTAGAGAAAGACAGAAGGAGGGATGTGTGAGGAGAAGTGATTTGTCAAAGCTGTACAGCAAAGGGAGGATGCCAGCCAAGGCGATGACTCAAAGAAGCCACCGGAGAGCACGAATGTTGGCAATTAGAGGCAATTATATGATGCAAACCCAGAGCTTCCACTTTTACTGAGCTTTCAAGTGTGGCTAATCTGGGTTTAACTTATCACCAATCCTGTCCACACATGAGAACCACAGGAGACCATCCAGCAATATTAAGCTTCTTTCCAAAGCCTGGGTGGGAAAATGAAGAGTAGGAAGTGTAAATAGATACAAGCCTGGAGGAATCTGCTGAAGCACAACCTACATAATGATTTGTCAATTTAATAGCATGTGGGAGAGTAAGGGATGGAGACAACTTCCCTTTTATATTCATTAATAGTAACACTAAGGAAGATTTATGGACGTTTTGTGTTTGCCATTACCAGAGCAATTTAAGAATCTCATAAAAAAAAGTAATATATACCTTGGATTGTGTTTTCACGGCTGTAAGCGAAGAGAGAATATGAAAGGAGACTGAAAAAGATTCCTTCAAATTCATCCCTCTATCATATTTTCCCAACATGACAATTTTATGACCAATACCAACCAAAACAGGTCTCAACATAATTACAAATGTGTATTGTGTTGCGTTAATCAACTCAAATAATCTTGATAATTAAATCAACTGTCAGCAGCTGCTGCAGCATAAAACGCGCACATTGAAACACATGGACTACAGGAGTTCATAGATAAAATCACCTTGTCCTCAGCCGATTTCTCTGGGAGTCAACTCCTGTCAGAATTGTTGTTTTTTTGTGTGTTTTTTTTTTTACATGTCTAATTGTTTTCACCCTTGAGACAGGACGTAGTGATTCAATACACCATGACACCAATTAGTGGGTAAATAATAGCACGGCTGGCAGAAGCATTCCCACCACAATGTCTTCTCCACCTCACTGATCTCCCCAGTCTGTTCATAATCAAAGAAGCTTTTCTTCATGGCTTGAAATTTAAGATCAAAGTGGAGCTCCAATGCATTGTCTTACTTCGTTACAGCAATGAATACATACAATCCTCAGGAAAAAGCGCACACTGTTGTCAATCAGTCTTTTCTGGCTTTATAGTGCTCAATGACAAGAAAAAAAACCTAACAAACCTCTTATATAATCTTGGTATAACGGTAGTTTCATTGGCCAGCCTGTTTGAAGCTGAAGCAATCGTGATGCCACAAAAAATGTTCAATACGTAACCACTTTCTGAAGACACCAGGGTAACAATCATCATTCAATCATCATTTTCAGATGAACCTATCCATCTGACTGGTAGACGCATCGAGGATGCAGTTGTCCATTAGGATAAGCACTTATGATTGTGATTATGTTCAAGGAGCAGGTTATCACTCTGGAGCTGGCAGGCCGATGCAGGAAGGAGGCGAAAGAACTGGAGCGATGCTGTCAAGCCCTCGGGCTGAAACAACGCTGTGCAGGAAGGAGAGATAGCTTATCTCAGAGTGGGTAAAGGTGATTGAAAACGGCGCAAGGGTTGGCAGACCTGCAATTGGACTGCTCTTCACTTACAGAGCAATGGGTAGAGACAGCATAGCATTTGTGCTCAAAATACTCTAAAGACAATTGTTTGCATTTCGGTGAAATGACCGATAATTCTTGTACAGATGTTCAAACCATCATAACACAAAAATAATTTACTGCACAATAATGAGAGCAGTTCTGCCTAGAGCTTAAAAGCAAGTGGATCAAAGAAGAGTAAGCTGAATCTAAACTTACCCGTGGAGCTCTTTGAGGGAAAACGAGATCTTGAGGTTGTGCCCCAGCACATGGAGGGTTGTGACGATGTCAGCCCATTGCACCATCTCACCCAGAGGACCCCCCTTCAGCACCTTGGGACTGAAGACGTCTCCAGACTCCTCTGTCAGAAAGCCCACATGAACGAGAATCTGAACGAAGAAGAAAATGCAAGAAAAGTAAAGACAAATGAAAAATGGAGTGCACTACTACATTGTGTTGCTCATGCATTTTAGCACATTTTCTGTAGGGCACAAAATTTCATATCCAATCATTTGGAACATTTACCTTTAGACCATGTCCAGCCTGGTTTACTTAATCAGAAATCTTATGACAACAGTTTTCACCAGATGCTGCAATGGAAGCGGATTTGATGATGAATGAATGAATGAACCCTTGTGACGGTTCGGAAAAACTCTTTGCCCCTCTCCACAGGGAATTTACATTTCTCTTGAATGTGCTGGAGCACACAGATGTTGATTCATATTATATGCCGACAAAACTTTCATAAAATGTAATGAGGGTTTAAATGGCATCAATTCAAAAACATACAATTCCCCCACTGACTATTCCAGCATGTATCTGACAAAATTAAACAGGTTTTCAAACATGCTTTTTGTTCTTCTCACTGGAAATAGATAAATGCCTTTTGCAAATTAAATAAAAAAAAATCATCCATTAAGGAATTTCCCCCACGTGCAAGGCACAACGCTGCTCAGCCTGCATCACCTGACAGATGGAAGAACTACATGTCAGAAAACACAAGTCAGCAACACTCATCAAAAGTTGGCCAGGTAGATATTGTCATTTGTTGGAGATGATGAAGAATACATTTTCAGAAATAAGCGGACTTTTTGATGTTAACGCCATTAGACAGGTTTAGATAACAAATAAAACAAGTGGGAAATGCTCTTTCCTTAGCAGTGCTTTTTCCTTTCCTTGCTTGCTGATGAGGTACGGTGTTCAGGCATGTAGCCAGGCTTGAATGTTAGATAACACTTCAGCAGGAAAGACGCCGCGGGTTGAGGTTCAGAATTTTTTTTTTCTTTTTGTTGTGCACAAAGCTGCTGTCTTGTTCAATGGAAACAACTTTCCTGCCGACAGTTGGGAGCAACACTGTTCATTACATAGTATTGCACATTTACTGGCAAAATATTCTCTCAATCAATTGTTCAAGAACCAAGTCAAAGAAGTATTTTCCAAAATATCACAGAAAAAAGCCGTTTAACCAAAAGCTGTAGTCACAAAGTGATTAATTCTCTAATAATAAGCATCTCTAGCACTTTGTAGAGACAATTTTATGACCAAGGACAACATGACGCACATCAAAAACCCAGCTTCTAGCAACAGTCCTGAGGAATGTTAGCCCATATTCCCTCATATTCCCGGTTTTACATGTTGCAATAGCTGCCTCCAAATCTCACCAGACAGAATGATTAAGCACAGTCATTTGAAACAAACACCAAGTGGAGTTTGAGACCTGCTTGGAGTCATCGTCCTTTTGGAGTGACCAGCAGTGTTTTCTTCTTAGATGTCCTGATCCTTCGGCAGGTTGCAGTTTTACACTTCCAGGGAAAGCAAAGCAGCCTCAGAGCATGACAAAACCATGGCCATACTACACCACACGTATACACGGTGATCTTTTCATCCTACACAAGTTTGAAATTGTAGTAGTTATTAAAAGCAGAATTTTGTGTGAAATGTAGTAAAAAAGCAAACAGTAACTCAAACTCAAAGTAAAAAAAAAAAAAAACAGCAACCGGAGATGTTCCAAAAGCATCGGTCTTCGCTGCAAATTTGTCTGTGTCTGTTTTCTCAACAGGGCTCGTGTTTCAGCAATGGAAGTCAAGCCTACAGGGTCTGTTAAATGGACAGTAAACATAACTGTCAAACACTCCATTACAATAAACAAAGCTCTCTCCCAGTGGGGAAGAGACAGGCATTTGGGAAGAGCGTATAATGTTATTTACAGAACAGGCTGTGATTTATCCTCCCTGGCTGATGAAAGGAACTGATGAAACCACAGAAGCAGATGAACATCAGGATGCTGTCAGCTCATTTACAAAAAGGCAAAACGCTACAAATGAAGCTCTTTGATTCTTTGTTTTTCACTTGAGCTTCTGGAGGATCTAGCTGCCCACACGTGTAAAGAGATTAGGTGAAACTGACATTTATAAAACAAAACCAAGGCACTTCACTGTGAAATATAAACCTGCATACATTATAATAATCACAGGATGAGAGTTTGACAGTGTGATGCGCCTTGAGTGTGGTGTGGTCAGCATGTTGTTTTTAATGCAACAATCTTCATGATAGATAATAATTGTTTGCTGGCATCTCGAGGATACTTTTCTGTATCTATTTGTAAGAAGATGCAGTACATGGATGGTGCACTATCATATGAATAATACATGTTTTAACATGTGTTCCAGGAGGAATCTAATATCAGTAAAATTGCATCATTTGTCTACTCCAGCAGGAGGTGCTCTTTGAGACTGCGGAAATGTTCCTGCAAATATCAAGGAGAGAAGTGCACCAAAACAAATCAATACCTGTGAGGAGTTCCTCTGTGTCGTTATCTACTTTCGTCTCAGTGTTTAACTTTAACATTCTGCAATTCACACAGAGTAGCTGGAGATAAAAGACAAAATGTTATTCCAACAAAATGTCACAGCTGTTCTGTAACTTAGCAGCCTTGCATGCGGGTATGAAGCAACCGTCTGGCTCTGATGAATGTTTGTACCAAAACATGTTGCTTTCTTTAATGCCAAAACCAAGAGATTTTTATTAAATTAAGTGCTGAGGAATATTTTTTCTAGAGATGAAGAAGTAACAAGAAAATCTGCTGAAATCTAGTCAAAGACTTTCCACTGACTCCTCATCTGCAGCCACAACAATTTAAAAAAAAAAAAAACGACACCCAGGCACACATTTGTTCTCTTATCCAAGACTTTCAACCTCCAGTCCATGCAGAATGAATCACATTCACCCTTTTCTGCTCTCTCCAGTGGTTGCGGAGCTTGTCATCCAGTCGTCGAGCAGCAGAAGCCCACTGAGACGCCAGCCTGCGTATGCGTCTCTTCATGAAGCTCAATGATTCCTTCCCAGTGCCCACCTGCTCCAGCAGACTCCCAATGTCAGACTGGAAAACAGCCTGCATGACAGAAGCAGTACAAAGAAGAAGCAACAGAAGAAAAAAATGAAGAAGATGAAGCAGCAGAAACAGGGGATGGAGGAAGAAATGAAAGAAGCAAAAATAAGAGACAAGAAGATGCAACAAAAAGATTAAGCAATAAGCAGGGATTATAAAAAGAAACAGAGGAAGGAGGACACATGAAGAAGAGGAAGAAGTACGAAGAAAATGAGGTGGCAAAAGAGAACATGAAAAAGCAAGAAAAAAAAGGACAGGACAGGAAGCAACAAGAAGAAAAAATCATGTGGAAATGCCTAACAGGTGATGTGACATTTTCATAAGCCAGTGTTTCACTTATTTATTTGGATGTCATACAAAGGTTCTAGACCTGGAAATATTAAAGAAAAGGCTGCAATTCAAATTTAGAATTCAGATAGGACCTCAAGTTGAAGCGGAAGGCTAGTAAAAAATGTATTTAAAATGCTGTTTTCTACATAGATATTGCAAGCAGTTCAGAGTGAATAAAGCTCAGAGAGCCTGTCATATCCTGTTATCTGCTATTATAAGACAGGCTGCCTGTGGGATTCCTGGATCATCCTGATAAATAGTCTGCTTTCATTTTACTCCGGGAACCATAATCACCGGATCACAGTGTAATATCAGCGTGTAAGTATTAATCAATGTAGGAAACTGCACGAGGGAGCACAGAGGATATACAAATACAGAAAAATAAACAATCCACACAAACAGTATTTGACACGTAAACGCTAAAAATGAAAGTGGGGATCTCTGAAAGCCAGATGCAGTTTGGAGAACTGAATCATACTCTCGTAATACAAATGAGTTATTGCACACAAGAGCAACTTGTGTAAAGCACACCATAATGCAAAGTCCTCAAGGAAAGCTTTGGGATTTGTCTAAGTGAATACAGGCTGGCAATTAGAGAAGAGTGTAGGGTTGCAGATTGGATTGGCTGGCTGAACTTTGGGGAGACCTTGAGGAGCGATTGCAGGTGCTATGCACCATGTGGATAGTGTTGAAATTAACAATGAAAAGGTCCCAGGAGGCAAACAGCCATGAATAATGAAAATGACAGTCACAACCATGACAGACATTGTGTAACTGGCTATTCAAATTCTTCCAATAGCTGCTGATGAAAAAATGAACAAATAATAACTCTGTTTGACCAGGTTAAATAACCGGCTCTTTCACTATAGCATTCAGACCAGATGATCGCCAGTTTGATTTGTTTGTTTAAAAAGAAGTTGGGTCTTATTCCGCCTTTCAATAACTACAGAGTAAGATAGCTTCTTTTGTTTGGTGACTATTCTTCCAATACTGTTAATGGGATAATAATTAAAAAAAAAACAGACATACAGTAGTATGTTGAGATCCAAGTCTAATTCATTCCGTGACTGCTCGTAAGTCAAAAAAAAATTCCCCATTTAAAACAACTAAAATCGTTTTAATCCATTCCAGTCTTGTCAAAAAGCACAAAACCCCCTTAAATTATGAAAAAAATGCATATATAATTATATATAATTAAGTATGAAAAGAAATGCAAAAGTTATGAGAACACACGAGCGATGTCTTTACTCTGTCAACAAAGTAAGATCTGGTCTCAGCTGGTGTTGGATCCATCCACCAACTAGCGGTGGTGTCCTGAAGCACGGCTCCTCCCTCGGATTTTTGCTCGTACGTAGAACAAAACTGGACAGAACGACGACTCGTGTCCCAAAAAACTCGAAGCAGCTCATATCTGAAGGTACTACCGTATAAAAACCTCTATTTTGAGTCATTCTGACTCAAATGAATGAGTCATTCTGACTTGAGTCTTTCCAACTCAAAATGGAGATGTTTAAAAGATGCTCTACATACCAAGAAAAAACACATTTTTGACCTGATTTGTTCAACGATTTCCTCGCTGGTGAGCAAGTTGGAACAATTGCCACTGTTAAATGCTGAATTGTTGGCATGAAAAACATATTATTATGTTATCGAGTGAGTAATTATTTTAAGAGCACCTCCTTGCTCTGAACAAGCTGCACTGCATCAACGTCAGTCCTGTGGTATTGCTTTACCCCCAAGCAGAGCACAGAATTAGCACCAGGCAGTATCCAAAGCCTAGCAAAACATCAGTGGCCCGTAGATTTGGTTGGATTGGAAATATAAAAGACTGAAGGTGCATATCAGGTTACCTGTCTCCTAGGTGGAGGCTTCAAGGTGGGTGTGGCAGTTTGATTCCTCCAGGCCAGTGGGGGGCAGAACCACTCGACCTCACTCAGGTATATGAGAAAGGAACAGTCAGATCCATCCACACCATAAAAGGCGTAGCAAGGGTCTGAGGTCCAACGGGCGCGCATCCACTGCAAGGAAAAGATCCACATGTTTGAGGCTGAGATCAGAGTACTGGTCATGAGCAGTCTCTTGTGAGATACATGCAGGAAAAAAAAACCACTGGTTTCATTGAAAAAATTGTTATCTGAGTACACAGAACCTTTCATGCTTTGAGGAACCAGTAATGTAGATAACTGAGTTATGGGATTACGGGATGCTCATGAGTAGATAAAGACAAAGAATTGAGAGAAAACACTGGCTTCTGTCTTTGAGGTTTGGTTTTATCCATGCATTGTTATTTTGTGGTCGTGGCCATAAAGTGGATGACTTAATGGTGCACTTTACTTATGTTTTTAGGAAGCTCCTCAGCACATCATTCATGTAAGTGCAATGGAAAACCTCAGTGGCTTAAAACTTGACTTAGCCTTGATGCCCCCTGAGGATGAAGTTCATCCAGCAGAATGAACAAATTGCACCCTGCATATATCATTTTAGCATACATGTGAAGGAGACTGCTGATGTGTGCCTCTTGACTGCAGTCATATATTGAAAAGATATTAACATGTTGACTTCAAATTTCAAGCTTACAATTCCTCAATTACTTCAAGACAACTTAATATTAAGAAACTCATTTTGAACTTTCATTGTATACATTTTTCTTTGCTACTGGTTTGATAGACAATAATTTATGCGCTACATATGCATGAAGTGTTTCCATAGGTTGACATTCATTGTTGTCACCAGTGAGATTTGTTGCTCACACATCCCAGTTCTCTTCAAGGACTCTTCATACATCCTGTTATCTTCAACACTATTTATGTTGCACCACGACAGGAAGATGGGATATTTGTTCTTTCTGTGAAATTTTTGTGGACTTAAGTGTGATATGTAGACTTACATCCATCTTGCTGAGACAATCCGGATAACGGGGATCTTTAGGAGTCTCACATTGTCCAAATGCTCCATCCCTAACTGACGAAAAGAAAGATGCAAGGCATTTATCAAAACCTGCTCATACAGACCAAACGCATCATCAGAAAAGTTACTTGGATTTGTTCAGTCAGAACATCAACACATATGTTTTATATATTTTATTGATAAAATCACAGCATAATATTGTTTAAATAGCTGTATGTCTGCATATTCTCTCAAATATATCTGATTTTTTGTCTAGTTTAAGTTTAATAGCCAGCTCCATATAAATTATATTTACATTTACGTTCTGTAGCTTTCGGTCTCTCGCCTGATTATTGATCAAACAGATCTTAACAGTATTTCCTCTGGGAATTTGTCTGCATTCCTTTACGTTAAAGCATGAATCCTCCTGCCTTTGGGATGAGGAGCATACATTAGAGACTACAACTCACTAACAAGCTCCTATAAAAGCCTGGCCTCCATTCACTGCTCCATTTTTGCTTCTCTTTCTATCTTTTCTGCTCTCTTCCCTTTTCTTCTTAGACTCTACCCCCTTTTTCCCTCTTTTGCTCTCCTTGAAGCCCAGCAGTGGTAGACCCGAATTAAAAAAGCACTTTAAATTCCTCCACCAGCGTTGTGCCATGTATTACAGAGAACAATCAGAGACATAATAACTAACCACTCTCTCTGATTTGCATGACAATTACAGACCTCTTATGATGTAAAGCGCTAGGTCAGATCAAACTTATATAAATTATAGACCTTATGACAACAGAAATTACATGGCGACATTTAAATGAGACAGTAGGCGTGATAATTTTCAAACAAAGTACAACTTGGAGGGCACAAGAGAAGAACAAAATTGTGAATTAAATTGCATTGTCTAATTTTTATCTGGTGTTCACAGAGGGAATTGTGAATGAAGGGTTATAAAGAAAGGAGAGAGTCCTGGGGGGCATTAACAAGGCAGTAATTCATTCTAATGGTTCAGATTTCCTGCAGTCATGTGGTTAAAATATGTCAACAACAAAGGAGGACTACGTCTGATTGACACTGACTTATTTGAAAGGCTAATGTGGTGCGAATGTTTGTCATCTTCTATGTGACACATAAACTGCATTCAAGTGTTAAAGTAGATCAAGGTTTGACGGTAACTTAAGCGGTAGGAGAGAAGGCGTAACGCCAGAATGGATGGATCTGAAATGGCCGGGGGAGACTGTATTTGGTATTCTCAAGGTTTTTAAGTGGGCAGCATGGAGGCTGCGTGTGTTAAAAAAATAAAAAAATAAAACAAATCATACCTCGGTTGTTGGCCAAACTGCGCTGCAGGATCTGCTCTACTCTCACTGCCATATCAGACATATTCTGGGCTATGGCCTGAATCCTCTCCACCAGTCCAATGGGCTGGATCCTGATTGTGTACGTCACACAAATAAAAGAACACACAAACAAGAAGGGAAAAGTTAAAAATATTCCAACAACAAACATCTTCTTAATGTCGTCAAACTGCAATCAAATGCTTTCAAAAGAAACTGGAGTTCTTTGTCTCTTAGTTCTTTAGTTCTTTCCAATGTTTTGTTGTCCTTTCATACTTCACAGTGAAGGAGAAGTGGTGGAAGAAATGCTAATTGTCTGTAATGAGGCGTGAAATAGAAAGAGCTTTTAAACTGACATATCATTCATTTGTGTGGATAAAAAAAAGCAGCGTTTTCAAACAGGTCCACAGGGGAAATAAAAATAGAAGACACTCAGGTTGCTGGCATATGTTTCATTGAATTTGACCTCTGTGGCCCAAAAGCTTTTGGCAAAAGAATCAGTAACTCGTCTTTACAAAGAAGAAAAAACATGTGGGGGGATGAATAACTCAGAAATCTTTTTTTTTTATGGTTAAAAGGAAAAAATTGAAGCTGTATGCAGTCCACAGTCACAGCTTTAGTAAAAGTTTTCTTCAGAAACCAATTTCATCTCAAGTTCGCCGAGACCCTCTGCTGTGTTCATGATCTGACCAGAAACAAGTCGTCATGACTTCAGGTGCAAACACCATAAGGAAGAGAGATTTTAGCTAAACTGATGAGTAAGAGTGAACAAAAAGCAAATAGATTTGAGGAATGCACTGCCGTTACCTCTATTAATGGTTTATGTATTGTATACTGTAATTTTTAAAAAAATCTTTATAGTTAGGCAAAAAAATATTTTTGGGTGAACTATCCCTTTAAGTTTTTTTGCAGTGCGACTCTTGTCTGTATGGCACTAGTGAATGACTAGTAAGTCTAACCCCGTCATGAATTCAGTGTTGCCATTTGTTCTATTAGCATTATGTTATAGAACAACTATATTTTCCTTTTTATACATAAACAAACAAAATCTTTCTTCTGATATATAAACTCTGTGAAACCCAAACAGTGGTTCTGTGCCAGATATAAATGGAACAAATAATTTCTTAAAGGAAGTGCGTATTTCTGTCTTTGTGGCTTCAGTTAACAATCTAAACGTGTTTATATGTACAACTTAATCCTATCCATCCCATATTTAGGCCTTGTTCAGACTAGTTGCCTATATCCGATTTTTAGCCCATCCATATTGTTATCGCATATCTCATTTGTAGTCTGAACAGTCCCATACCACATGACATCTGATATTTTCACGAACTGCAACCACATTCAGGAGGTAGCATGTCGGATATGGACAAATGCGTCTTCAGTCTGAATAGCTCCGAACACTCAAATCGGATATGGCGGACCGTGATGTCTTATCCACGACGTAAGAGCAAGGCACCAGAAAGAAGAGCGTCAGGCATTATGGAGCGGTAAAAAGCGGAAGAAGAAATTGACAATGTCTGGTGTGTGTGAGATTTTCTTCAGCTCTACCGGACAGTGATATCGCCAATACACTAAGGTAACAAAAGTTCATGTTGGTCGGCCGATATTGTGGCCCAGTCTGAACAGAGCCAGAACGCATTTGGACACTTGATAAAAACAGTGTCTAACTAATATTATTTAACTAACTAAATAATATTAATAAATAATTAGGCTTTTGACATACCAGGTTAGAAGAGGAGTTGCACCTCTTAAGTTTCTGTTCATCACTTAATGCCACAAACAGTAACATCATGGCCAAATATAGAGAAAATTGTTTTATCTTTTGGCCTTAAATATTTGATAAGTGTTCACTATCATTGTGTGTGGCAGTATGGGCTCCACTGAAGTGGACTCATGAAAAGTGAGGAAGAACACGATGAAGTCTGCAAGGGAAATGAACAGCAAATGCAGAAACAGAAGGGGGCTTCCTTTCCTCAAACCAGGAGCCAGTGGGGGCATGAGAGCAAGGTCTGTTGCCAAGACAACTGCAGAGCACCCACATCTCAGCCCCGGCAGCTTCAACTTGTCCAGCAATACCTTATTTTTTATTCGACAGCCTCTTTCATTTCTTTGGCTGCCCGAGGAAAGGAATGAGGTTTGTTTTAACACACATCCCTCTCTTCAACATCAGCTTTCCGTAACATGCACCTGCTCTACTGGGATGCCTCAGGGCACTACACTTGGTCCGCTTCCTCTCTACCTCTTTATGTTTATGTTTTTTTTTAATCTATTTACATGCTAAATAAACTCATCAGTTGCCCACTAGCTTGGTTGGAGACCTCGTTGGATTATTCTGCAGCTTGCCTCAAATTCAGCCTTGAGAACTTTGAGCCGCTGCCATGCAACCAGGATTTTCAGTATCTTTACATCACCACTGGTGACACTGAAGTCATCGCTTCCAACACTTTTCAATGTTGCTGATATAAAATAGTAAATCTTCCCTGATCAGTGAAAAAGAGGATCCTTTGGCAGAATGTCCTGGCTCTTACTAAAAGGAAGACTTTTTTACAATTTTCTAACAATGAAAGAACAACTTGTAACGGAGCATTTTAATTGGGTTTATTTTTTTGTCAACTCCTACGGAACAAAAACGGACTGAATCTATCAGAAACACTTTCAATGTGTTTCCACAGGTTGAAGCATACAACACACACCATCTTGACTGTACCTCTTTAACTGAGATGTAGTTTTTGACAAGTGCCTCTTAAGAACTGGAGCTGTGAGTTCTTTTAGTCATCAAGAATGAGAAGGACACAGTATTGTCTTCACCGGTCTACTACAATTATTTGCTGTTTTTGCAGGTAATTTAACGTCTTCCTCAGACACCAGCCTTACAAAACAGCAGGTAACACTAGCTGTACCGACATAAAAACACATCTGACAGGCATAAGAACTAAAATGGGCATTGGGAACCCATATTTTATACCTGTCCAGGGCTGAGCTGAGCTCATCCAGCCTGTGGGTATCAGTGGTGTTACCCAGCTTGGACAGAGAATCCATCCTCTTCATAATGACCTCCAGCATGTCACTGATTTTCCTCAGCACCCCACGAGACTCTTGACCACTGAGCACTGGAAGAGACACAGGCAGACAGTTTAAGACATTTAACAATAAAGTAATTTTTGCTAAGAGAGTAGTAGGACTCTTATTATAATATCACCCCGAGAGGTATTTAAATAAAAGAAAATAAGAGTACAGTTGGGTGTCTGATAGCTTGTCATAGATTTCACTCATTCTTGTATAACATTTAAATTGTTTATTCAATAAAATGCACATATTAAAAATATTATTCCGGGAAATGTCAGTACATTTCCTCTTGCTGGGTGTCAAGATTGGCAAGATGAAGAATACATGGGGAACAAAACGTCCATCTAGAGAAAAGAGGCATGTGGCAAGGAGCTGAGTAAATGAAAGAGAAATTAAGTGTGGATGTGAGTCTGACAGTGTCGTGGTATGGTACAATGCATCTCTGTGCAAATCAAACATAATGTCAGCAGAACAAAACAATCTGTTCCTCTAATTTCAAATATTTCCCTTCTCATGTGATTTACAATACCGGTCATGTCCGTGCACAAACCTACTACATATTACAGACTTACTAAAGGTCACATTTGAAACTAATTTATTTTATGTCTGATTTTTTGACAGTTTGTATTGTTTTTGTTGTTTTTTTATCCATGACAAAATGAACCACTCTCCTGGGGCCACCTTTCCAGGAAAACACAGAAATGGGCGATGATGGTATTGGTTTTATCTTCCCGCTAGGCTCAAATAATTACAGACCCGACTCGTGGCAAACAAGAATAATGCTGTTAATAAACACCTAGTCAATTAAAAAACCTTCACATACAAGCATTAAGGTCAACAGAGGTCTGAGACTGCATCACTACACTCAAGTATAGTCTAGATCCCTGCATAAAAGCTCCACACACAATGGAAAAAGTAATTATTAACATGTAATTGCATCACCACACAAAATCACCAAAGGGCTCTGCAAACAATTTGCTGCAGCAAGAAGCCATTTTTGATGAAGGCAATTCAAATAATCAAGAAAAATAATTCCACTCGTGGGACTCGCAAGTGGATTTCTGGTGTGAAAACCTTAGAAAAACAACACTAACAACAACAGCCTCATTTTGTTCTTGGGCACTAGGAGTAAAAATAAAGCCTCACCTCTCAGTGTTCCCTCATCAATTGCATTAGGCTTTAGAAACTGCATTGTGTGCACACTCACTTTTCCTGTCAAAGTTCATTTATCACTGCCTGGGGTGAAAGCCACTCTCTCTGTCAAGAAATTCTATTACACTACCGGTAAATAAAATAAGGACAAAGAGGAATCTTCTTGGTTTCTTTGAGCGTGTGTGTGTGTGCTTGTGTGTGTGTGTGTGCAAACCAGTGTGTATTTGAAGTTGTTGAAGTTTAAAGAAAGGAAAGCTGCATTAGAAAACAAAAAAACACTAGTTGCAATGGTATACTTATGCACCAAAGTGGATTTTGTGAAGGAGAACCCAGATATTCGACCAAATCTCTTCCTTTTATTGCTTTTCCATATTTTCTGCTTTTCCTCAGCACAGTTTCTCAAATATCTTCCAAAAAACTGGCCAAAAGATGTCTCCTGATGAATAATTCATAAGTCATACAACAATTTTTCCTGATAGTGACAGCAGGACACAAATTATATGAATTCCCTTTCAGACAGCAGCTTTATATCAGATGATTATGTTTAAAAAGACACATGACAGAATGAAAAAGGAGCTGTGATGTAAGACTGAATAAAGCCCTGCAGGCTGCTAAATTACTACATTGTCCAAGCATACACTGTCTAAATCAAATTCTATAAAAAGAATAAGTAATACACATTTTCTAATCATATATACACTAGTTGCGAACTATTTTCTATGTTCCAAGGACCCCAGCTGCCTGTGGTGAACTCTCTGCTCTATTTCTTAACAAAGTCTCTGGGCTCAAGTGACAGAAGAACACATTTCTTCACAGCGATGCTCTTTGCACACTTTGGACTCAGAAATCACCATTACTGAGCCTAAACACTGACCCTACACAGTGGCTTTTTTCTGCTGTTTGCTTTAGAACTGAGTGTACATGTTTGCAATTAACTTGACATCAGGTAGCTTTTCACTCTTTCTGCTCATTCTCACAATAGTGGCTAATGTGTGTTTTCCATTCCTTGGTCTGGCATGCTGGCAGTGGTGCAGTGAGAGTTGATGGTGTTTATGTGGTAATGCGGAGCCTCCTATCTGTCATTTGTCATCTGCTGGTTAATAAAGGGCCGATTTAGCGGCAGCTAATCTCATTTAATGTCTCAATTTTGGAAGTGGCACAGCAAAATCGATATTATGAACAAATTCCCATTACATCACCATTTGTACTGTAGCTCTCACAGGGAAACACTGACCAGCCAGCAATAACAACTGCCCTTTGACATGGTTTACTGGCTACGCCACTGAGACTCGCCTATGACAAGGAATTATTTAAAATAATAATTTACAGTATTTTTCCAAGGCAATGTACTGTAAGCTGAATTCACAAACAGCAATTTACCTCTTCAGTGTCTTTGAGCCAATTATTCTCTACCTCCCTGTTCACTTTCCCTGACATTACCTACACACCAATATAAACTCATTTGAATCAAATACCTTTTGCAATATTAATCCAAGCATCCCTTCTGACTCTGACCAGAAGACCTGAGTGGTTCTATGATATTGTGTGAGTTTTCAGCCTATGGAAAGAGATTAGATCTGAAACTCTGCCAGAAATGCTCTCTCAATTTATTTAAATACTCCTAAAAGAAAAAAAAAAGTGGATTTTGCCACACTGTGGTTCTGACTGTCCACAGTGTTCACTTAGCTTTCAGCAGTTCCAAATAACCGAAACATTATCATCCAAAGAAACCAATTTTACTTCCTCAAAGTACAGAAGGATGGAAGAAAAATGAGGCAGAACGATCGCTGAAAACATGGAAAAGGTGGAGTGATATATTGTACACCATCACACATCACCAATCTGTTCACTGGCGTTTCCACTCTTGTTTGTGATTGTGCTAAATCCAACACGGCTACAGCATCACTCACAAACCAAACTGTTTATAAAACTAAAAATGTGAAAGAGCACCTCCTCATATCACCTCTGTTGGTTCAGATAATGTTCAAGGACTAAACTCGTACTTTTTCATTTTATCAAATTCCTTTTTTGTCAATACCTTCTTGAATTTGGTGAGCCATCATTTCACCTTGTGTTAGTCGAGCTTTTTAATCTTCACACTATTTTATTCAAAATCTTGTAATAAAAGTATCACACAACTGGCAGATGAGTGCTTTGTTATGTTTCAAAAGTTCACATCCAGTTACGTATAAAGCTCTGAGATCCTCCACTTGAACTAATTACCTGACAGAGGAGATGAGAAACTCAAGAGTAAGAGGTACGTGGCGCCACCTTTATCGATTGGTTAATCTATGATTCATTCATATACATCTACAGGAAAAACTAACCTAATTACTCTCAAGCAGCAACGGACTATCTCCCTTTAGTCATCACTTCCTGTGACTCATTAAAATTCACAGTGTCAGAATAAGCACACAGTTGGGGGCTGCTATTTAGATGTTTAAATAGTTACAGGCAAATATAGTGAGTCTCAGAGTACATCAGCCCTCATGTAGAGCGGATTTAGACTCCTGGTGTGACTCCTGGTGTGTGACTCCTGATCTCACCCCTGACATTCAGATAGGGGATGTGATTGTCATGTTCTGACCTTTTCTGTTATTCGATTCGGTTACCTGGTTAACTACACATAAATGTTAGTACTGTATATGCAAGTCTCTGGATTTGATTATTTCATCTGCATGTCTGAAACAAAACTGAGTACACAGCTTCCCTCATTAGCAGCGCCAAGTCCTGAGCTTCTGTACTGCTACTCTAAAATGTTGTGTTGGGCTTGATTTTTATTGAATGCTTTCAACATAATTTAACATGCTGTCAGCTTAGCTTTCTCCACCTGTCACCAGCATATACTCATACACACACACACACACCCCCAACACAAATGGATTAGCTTCTACCCTTTCACCCTTAATTCAGATATTTATTACAGACCAGGCTGATGAGATTGAGCTTCTCTCCTTTCATTTTCAAACGAAAGGTCTATTTTTCTCAATGCACCTGTTAACTTTACATCTTTAAACTCGATACTCTGCAGCTTCAATTAAAAATTAAATTTTTTCTAATTCCTTTTTCTGACCATCTTAGGTCAACATGTTGTGCAGTGCTTACTTACTGACACTGCCTGTGCCAAATGAAGGCAGTTAGATTTATTGAATTAGCTATCAAATATGTTCTCAACTCAAATTTAATGTTACGTTATGTTGTTTGTTCCTAGCCGGGGGGAAAAAAACACAAATATCAACTTTAAAGTTGAAGAATATGCCAATATATAAAGCACATAATTTCAGCATTTTCCACAACGCCTTCAAAAATTAGACATCACCCAGTTTATCAAGAAACACAAGAATAGCTCACATGTAATAATTTTCCAAGGACAGTTTGTGTTTTACTTCTTTGATATTAAATAGAGAAAAAACTAGTGTCTACATGTACATTTTTCACTCTTTTCATCATTTCACACAAATCAATCACAGAGGAGCGCTCATCTTACTTCCAAGGACACTCCAACACGAAGCCTGCAAGGCTAAAACCACCAACCTTTTGCTGCGCATGTGACCGCTGTACCTCTTGGGATACATCCGTGCTGTGTTTGTGCATAATAATATGATCATTTGAATTAACATATTTCCTGTTTTCACTCGGAAGAAAATATTTGCACAACCCAACAGGACTAAAAAATGCAGGAATCAACCTGTGCACCTCATTCACTTACAAAATCAGACCACAATAATGTTCATATCAGTGGTTATTCTAATGTATTAATTACTTCAAAAAGGTGCTTATTCCTGCTGCATTTGAGCACTATCATATTAAAGTGCATACACTCAAATAAAAAGGTAATGATATCGCAGCGTCTACTGCAATTATTGAAGGTAGATGTACTTTCTACCTCCCCAGGAGACAATTTAGTCAAGAAGTACATCTGCGCAACTGCCTAGTAACTGTCTAAAATATGTATATTGTAATAGAAAACTACACCAACAATGAAAAAAAACAAACAAAGCTTGAAAGTCAGCCTTGGTCTGAAAATCCTATTTCTCTTTGATTGCTATCATAATAAAGAGGCTGAATGCCACAAAGACATAAAGGAACCATTCAAACACGAAAAAAATGTTTTCTCATCAATTGTTTCAGTCAATCCAAGCTGAAAGTCAGTAGTTTACGAGCCCTGTTGTCAGACGTGCCTCGTGTTTTTTTTTTTCCATCAGGTGACTGAGTGATGAAAGGGAAGTCCTTCCTCCATCACATCTTTTCTTCCTATGCGAACAGAACCAGACAGTCAGTGGCATGTTAATTAAAAGGCAAGTTTTCTTTTACGTCTTCTCTTTAAGTCATTGCTTCACTGCTTTGAGACATCTCAAGAGGATAGAGACTAAAACAATAAGTTTAGAAATTAGCAATAAAAAGCATCAACATATTAAACATGTGATCTGCTTTACCAGGGTTCAAACTTGAAAGCATCTTTGGCCTGTTCTTCCCTCTGTGGTAAAACTGCATTAAGACCCTGACAGTAAAAGGACACACTATGCCAGTGGTTTTCAAAGACCTTATTAGAAAGCTACAATACACCTCTGGAGCTTTTAAGATATCTCCGCTCAAATGCTTTCGCCTCAGGTTCCCACTCTGAAAAAAATCAGTCTCTCTCTCTCTGGTCCACATCATTAGTTCAGTGTACCTTCAATCAATAGGGATGAAATGATGGAAATGTACACAATTTAAACCTGGATGTAGGTTAGTATCCATATGTAACTCCATGATGCTCTGGAGAATCAGAGATTGCTAAGTACAAACTAATGGCTCTTTTGCACCAACATTATCAGCCGGCCTCACCTCTACTCGCTTTATTTGCTTTTATGTCTCCCCTGTCAAAGTTCCAAGCAAGCTGTGGCAAAACCAAATTGGATTGGGGCAGCACCATGAACTACTGATTGATCAGAGAGAATCATCACTACCGCTTGATACCACAGGCAAACGGGACAAATGTAAAGACAAAAAAGACCTGCCATTTTTAAATAGTCTTTATGGCGGCACAGAAAACCACGCAATGGTTGCCTCTTTGCAAATATCATCAAAGTATGCTTGTGGGTTGTCATAACAACTATACGCTGAAGGGTTACTACACTAAAGGAAACCGCCTTGACAAAACAGAGAGGCGAGGTGAGCTTTGCCAATACAGTTGGTGTGGAAGAGTCCTAATTCTGCAGAAAACAAGGTCTGTGAAAACCTGACAGGCAAAAAGGAGAGGCTTAGTTTTTGTTATGAAAGATTTTACGGAGAACATTTTAGAGTAGAAGTGGATGGCAGAGAGGAAAAATAGAGCTAGAAAGATATTTTCTTTACACCTTTTGCTCTTCAGGCAATTGTTGCCATGACGAGATGAGCGGTAAACGAAGCTCCGGTTCCTCTCAGCATCAGACTTCCAATTTTGTTTATCCTGCAAGATTCAGACCGCTGTGGATGTTATAGTGTCCTTTGCTACGCCAAGATGTTTAAATTTCCTGCGTGAATAGATGTCACACATGTGTTAGCATGAAGACACAGATGTGGGCGAGTGGAAATATCTTGTAGCTGCAGTGTCCTGCGTTCGAGGCTGGATTGGTGTGGACTATTATCTCTCACAAGGTCTACTGGTGAGATAAAGACAGGTCAGTGATATTATGCTGCGAGCACAAGCACACATAAACACAGATGGCGAGTGTTTGTACAGCATGGCCCGGAGAGGCAGCGGTTAATTAGCCGGAGGTCGGATGCCTTCCCTCGACTGTCGCCTATGAGTGGTTAATTAATCAGACGGCTCTCCTGTCTTCCACTCACACCCCCGACTTCCCCTCTACCTCGCTCTCACTCCTTCCCTCTGAACACTAATTCATAAATGGGAGAAAGCCTTGAAATTGTCTCCCGTGATGACACCAGCATTACCACACTCCCACAATTACATTAATCTCCCTGAAGAGGCGCTCCAACTGTGAGCCCAGCATGGAAGCTTGGAATAACCGTACGGCCATTCAGAAGAGTCAGCCAAAACCATTTCAACACCGTCTTTTGCATCAACAACAACCGACCATGGCAAGACGCTGCTCACGGTTTGGCCCGAAGACAGGCTGCATTGTTTAGCTGGGATTAGTTGATTTGTGCTCCCTCATTTGAAATGAAGTGGGATCAGTGTAAAATAAAGCAAACTACAAACAAGCGATGTCCTTGGATGGGCTGTGATAGATGGCGGCGCTGCTTCACTACATGCCAGCTGGTGCTCATCACAGAGGATGACACACAGTGTCAACATTGTGCCAAGTGGAGATAAAAAAGGTGAGCCTCTCCCAAATGGCAGTTGCTGTAGGGGATTATATACAGAAGCACAAACAGGACGTGCAGGGAAAGATAAGTTAATTCCATGGAAATTTGATTTTTTTTTTTTCTGACGTGACTTTGATTGCTGATCTCTGATAGGGCAAGGTCAACATCATTCCACATGACTAAGATAATAACCTGAAAGAGGGCACAAACAGCTGGCTTTAAAACTTTACCAATAATGCTTTGCAACAATGAAATGCTGTCAATAAGAACCAAATACATCATAGTCTTAAAAATACATCTAACTTAACATCTCTCATGTGAGCAACTCATAGACACTGAAAAAAATTGAAATGCTAAATCCTCAGCAAGAGGAAAACTACTAGAAATTAATGAGCGTGAGTCAACGGGTCGTGTGGGCACTGGATACAATGAAAAAAGTAGTAGAAAAAAAGATTTAAGCGTAGATCAGAGGTGAGAGGAGCTCCACCGGCAACGGTCCCTCCCGATGAGCGAAGTGAGCAGGTCTGTCAGCCCGCTGGAGGCAATCAAAGAAGCCCTACAGAGCTCTCAGCATGTTCCCAGCCTGTTCATTACCAGTGCAATGCAGAGCCGCCGTTGTCACAGGCGACCAGGCAGCGATGACATGCGACTGCATGCTTACCTTCTGCTCGTACTGTGAATGGGGAATCTCCAGGCCTCTTGGTCGAGAACTGGCCCCCGAGAGAGGTCATTAGGAAGCACAGACTGAAGAAGCCGATCCCCGCCACAAAAATCCTGCAGAAGGACAAAAAAGTGATGAATATGTGAAAAGACCTCGACAAAGTTAGAGCTTGTGAGGGAGACAAACGCAAGAGCATAATAACAGAACGAGGCAGTGTCAGAAATCAATTATTAATAATGTGTACAGAGAGTTCACTCTTTGATATAACACCAGGAACTTCTGTGGGAGTTTTCATGGAGGGTTGCTGTGCCATCCCAAACAGATTATACCAATCAACCCACAGAAATGCTTTGTGTACTCGCTTCACTGTCCCATCTGAAATGAACCATTACATGGATGAGCTTTCTGAATAACACGGTTCTTGGTTCTGCGCTCGGTGAGCCAGCATCTGAAATAAAAGCATTACATTACAGACCAGCGGCTATGTTGCATTGCCCAACTTCATCAGCCTTGAACTGATCCGGTCTCCTCGAAAATTGACTTTTCTGCACACTGTGAGGGCGGTGCTGAGGGACGGATTGTGACGCATTTGTTCTGTACACATCGGATTCCTTTATTGGATTTGTAAGGCAGAAAACTAAAGGCAAGAAGGGTGCAGACACTTAACTGATGGCATCGTATCACTATCCAGTATGTAAGGCAAAGGTGAAGACAGGGTATTGAAGAATTGTGCCAATGACTCAGCACAAAAAATCGCCCAGTGTCATCCTGTGAACTGTATAGAATGAGAAAATGAGTTTTTCATTGGGATGTTAAATCCCATCTGGAGTCCTGGCAGAGCATAGTACAGCAGCACTACACTCACTTAGAAAGCTGTGAAGAATGGGGGAACGCTATGCCTGAGCTGGATGTCATCACAAGTAAGAAAAAAAAAAAAAAAAAGACGTTTTTAATCATGCCTTGAGCTTAGATTTAAAAGTTCTTCGTCCAACAAAAATTATTTTTTACTGATGAGCACTCTCAAAATGATCCAATTCCCAAAATATTATCATTGTAAATCAGATGAAACACTGTGCCAACCATCACAGATTTATTCTATTAGCAGAGTGTGTGTAGTTCCTGTCAAAGCCTAAATTTATATCAGGGTTCCATTCCTACATTCCAATGCACACACCACTGCTGGGACTGATTGGTCTTAGAGCAAACATGGATCCCATCCAGTATGAGGAAATATCTGAAGCTTGGGCGTCAATGGATATTTAAAATAGGACTAAGGAATAAGTAAATTTTGGCTTGAGAAGAAATTCTGGATCGTTCTAGAGTAGCTATCACCTTCATCTAAAGATGAAAGTCTTCGCTGATATTTTGTGAGAGCCCTTGGAGCAGGTAAACCAGGAATATTACAGAACTGGCTGCCTTTCTGATGGGCTAAGATTCCTCAGGAACACTACCAGAAGCTGCTGCCTGGATATGCTCATATTTACAATAGGTCATAGCAGATAAAAGTGTAGGCAAAATAATAGAAATGCTTGTTATTAACGGGCAAAATAATCGAGAGACTTTAATGTCAATAAAAGGAGCATTTTTATATTTTTGAAAAACATGTAATATTTCGAATTGATCGAAATGAACTGTTTGTTGCGATCAGCTGATAATCATATTACCAGTAAACACCATACAGAACATTTGTGGAATAACGCGACTAGCTGTGGTCGTTTTAATGACTTTGATTTGCTTCCACTCGTCTCCAGCTGCTGCTGCTGAAACTTTCGGCTTAGTCAGCAATCGTTAATTAGATTCTGCAGGAAGGGTGCAGACAGCTTCATTCCAATTCTTCTCATTAATACCGACGATCCGAACCGGCAGGACTTTAGGAACATTACCGCTGCGCGCCTGTGACATCATAATGCATCGTAATACAATGTTCGCCTGATCACCACCGATGTATTTCGCTCTACTTCTTGTGAATGATCACGTTGTATGGAATTAATCCGGAACATATAATCCACTTTATTAATTTTACGCGTCGGTAAACGGCGAAAGGCTTCCATGCTCTTACCTGAATGGTTTGAAAGTGAGAAGACATCTCCTCATCATAATGAAAAGGTCGCTGCTGGTTGCGATCATTTTGCGCACACGTAGAAAGCGCCAGGTGTCCTTAACATCGTGCAAGTCTCTGTGTGAACCAGCAACAAAACCGTAACTTTTTTTTAATCTGATCTTTGGCTGATGTGACTGTGGTGAAAACGTATAACTTCCTCCCGGTCAGCACTCTGTTGTGGAAACAACTTCAGCAGGAATCTCGCCGAGTCGCCGGCGCGTCATGCAGCAGCGGGTCGACTGTACTCCCCCAGAATCTGCAGACGAATAAACAGGCAGAAGATGGACTTAATAAATGTTCATCACATATCCCTGTTTAAAGTCCTGGAAATAATAACGGCAGAATGCGCAGTAAAACACGGCTGTTTGATTCCTAGAGAATGATCGACTCTCTTCATGAACGGTTCTTCAGCTGCGGCTGTTTTACTGATAGCGCCATCTAATGTTTCAAATGGATAATAAAAATACTGTGATGGTATAGAAACCGGACCATCAGTGATGAAATAAGTCATAGTAACAAATGCTTCTCAATAAAACACAAGACTAGACTAAACTCAGAAACATAATCAGATTTTTGTTAGATCAAAATAATTCATCTCGATATAAATCAATCAATATAAAAGTACATGGAAAATAAACGTATATTTTAATACATATAATATTGGTCCTCCTTGTGCATGAAGTGTGAGGGAATACATTTTCAGCACCAAGGATAGCTCCGATTGTGACCCAACTGACTGGAAGCAGATCGACAGCGACACCCAGCGGAAAAAATACAGAATGCATTCAGCAAAAATAATGCTTCAAAGGAAGCTCATCTCAGGTCTGCACCTGCGCCAAGGACGCTGTGTTTCTATGAGCCAGCTTGTTCGTCAACAGGACTATTTAAAAACGAGAGATTTCTGTGATCTTGATGCTGGGATGGGTCTTGGGTCAGAATACACACCTACCTTGTAGCTCAGTGATAGAGGGCATGCTTCCCATGTATGCTGCCCTGGGTTCAATCCCCGGCATCTGCACGGGGTTACAAGCCAGTGTCAACTGTAGGCCGGTCTCAAGCCCATATAAATACAGAGGGTTTCAACAGGAAGGAAATCCAGTGTACAAAACTTTGCAGAACAAATATGACAGTTCATCTAAAATAGAAATGGGATGACACACTGTGGTGACTCCTAACAGGACAAACCAAAGGAAGTTTTTCACACACCATTAAAGGAGCAGATGTGGAATTTACTTTTTTGTTTTTCACTCATAGCTTTGCATAATGGAAAGTATATTTCACTAAAAACTTTCCAGGAATTATGGGAGGATCCCAATGAAAAAGTCTACCATATTTAAGTATGTTTTCAGAGGGTGTAGCCTGTAATTTATGGCTATGAGTTTGCTTTTGGATAAGGCTTAATTGAATTAAAGGGGACTGGTGGACCTTGGCAGATGTCTGTACTCAATTGTGTTCCATTCTGATTATTTATGGATTGGTCCAGCCTAAACAAATATTCACTGTTCCAGCCTGCCTGACCAAGCTTGTAGGAATTAAAGGCTTCCGCACTTTATTATGAAATGGAAAATATTAGATTAACAAACAGTAATCAAAAACTGTGAATGTACTGCAGTATAACATGTGTATGTAAATCTGGGAAAAAGTCACCATTAACAGTCCTGGTATCATCCAGTGTCCACCTAAAGGATGGGTAGTGCTAGCATTCTCTAATCCCATAGTCACCATTTTCTCTTTTACAATGTTGGACCTCTGAGGGCTCCACCCATCTTCCCTGTCCCCAGAGCATGACGCTGCCACCACCATTCAGCCTGTACGTTTATGTGGATAGCCATATCTTGGTAAGTTTACAGCTGTAGTTTACTTTTTCCATTTCTGGATTATGGATTAAATAGTGCTCTGTAAGATTTTTAAAGCTCTGAAAATCTCTTTACAGCCTAACACTGTTTAAACCTCTCGGCAACTTGATCCCTGACCTGTGGTGTGTTCCTTGGACTTAAAGATGCTGTTTGCTCCCCATTATTCTCTGAAGAAATCTGAGGTGGTCACAGAACAGCTGTATTTAGACAGAGATTTGATTATATTAGGTAAACATTAAATCATGAAGCAATCATCAGGCTTCTGAAGGCAACTGGTTGATACTCACAGAAAAGGGAGTTGAAGAATTTTGCATGCTACACTTTTCAGTTTTTCTTTATTTGTTGAAAAATTTAAAACATGTACATATTTACCTTTAGCCTATCCCAGCCGACCGGGAGTGTGAGGCAGGGTTCACTCCAGGCACAACACCAGTGCACCACGGAGCCACATGTACACACAGACAAACACACGCAAGCGCTCACACCTACGGTCAATTGGGAACCGGCCAGTTAACCTGAAGAACATGCTTTTGGAGGTGGGTGGAAGCCGGAGAACCCGGAATACTTCACAATTGTGTGCAACTTTGTGTTGGTCTTAACATAAAATTCAAATAAAACATATTTATGTTTGTGGTTATAAAATAACAAGGGGTCCATCCACTGCATAGAGTTTGATTATGGACAATAATGCCAGCGTCCTCCTCCTGTCACAAAGTTTCTCAAGTTTTATCTTCTTGTCTCTTATATGACCTTTGTTTTCATTGCATTTATGCTTTCAATTATTCTTCCTCACCGCTCCCCTGATATCTACAATATGTGTTATCTCACTGTCATGTACAGTCTCAATGCTTTAGTCTCTCTCCATCTGTCTTCCTGAGTTTCTCCCTCCCAGTATTTCATTTGGGCTCCCTTTGCTTTACTGAGGACAAGGTCAAAGATGTACAGGCAGTCCTCAACCTACGAACACAAGTGGTTCCAAGAGACTGTTTCGTAAGCTCAGTTGTTTGTTACTCGTTATTTATTAAATTTCAATCTATAATTGCCATTTTTCATTTAAATGCCATTAGTACTCTAAATACAAAAATATTATTCCCTACATCTTACCAGAAACAATTACAGGACATAAAAACAATACATGTGTGTATGTGTGTGTCTCACGGGCCTGCACACATATACTGTATACAATGCATGTGATTATCAAAATATACTAACACTAGTGTGGACAAATAATTTCGCTTTCATAAATCTTGAAAGAAGGGCAATACGCCCTTATTTATGCATGAAGTTATAAATCAGAGCAAACTGTTCACTAAGTCTTATATTTGAGGAGTTATTTTGATATGACGTGAAATCTGTAACTATGGGTTGATACACTGCTCGCTGTAGGTTGAGGCAGAAAGGGGAAGTACAGTTCTCCGAAATGGCAGCTTGCAGTTCTTGGAAGTGGCAGCACACAGTTGTTCATATCTATGAATGTTTGTAAGTTGGATGTTTTTATCTTGAGGACTGCCTGCATTGCATTTACACTTAACTTTATACTTGTATTAAGAGGAAAATATACATGTGGGAAAAGCAACAAAGGAAATAGACTCATGGAAGGAAAATGAAACTGAGACCCGCAGTTTTGAAAATGACAGAAATAAATCTCAGTTCTACTAAATCTTTATTACATTTTCACCATTGTTTGTTTGCCAAAAATGTGGGAGAAAACTTGGACTGAATCCCAAACAGGGCAGCTCACAGTATGTCTGCCCACATACGATTCTCTATTTGCCGAGTTTCACTTACACCAGCTGAAAATGAATAACTTTTCAAAAAGGTTTTTTTGCCAAACTTTGTTACTTGATTGTATTAATAGTTACTTTTACATGGAGAAACTTCTGATAGCTATGAAGGCAACATAAAGCCTTCCATACACTGTCATTTAATGGAAACAATGGGTTGGGTTGCAATCAATAACTTCAACAAGTAGTCAACTAGTTTGATGGTTGATTTCTGAGTTCCCTATGAATCTACCAACTTCCTCTGACATTGGCTACTTTCACAGTCCCTTACAGATCCACTGAGTTCCCCCATATTGATTTTAACATTAAAATATTCTTCTTCTTTTTCATTAACTGATTGGGCAAGTTTGTTTGGATAGCACAATTGCAAAAGCTGGATGGTAAAACACTTAAAATCCATTACATGATTGCAAAAAAATTGAGTGGTTAATCCTTTATATTTTAGTTAACTAGTTTTTGATAGCTTTATCGTATCATATATGTAGAATACCTTTCTCAGAAATGTAACATAACACAGAAAGTAATGAAATTTATTTTTGGCAGATTATTTTTATGGTGCAACAATGTTTCTTGGAAATAAATCTTTTAAATGGTGCCACACTTGTAAGGAACAAGCAGTTATGGGGTGAACAGGACAGCTGAGAATCTGGTTGCGCCCATGAAAAATGGGATAGCAAGGGAGAGCAAGCTCTCCAGCAAAAGACACAATCAATGCTCTACATCATTTCTCTTTAACACTTGTAATGCCAAGCAAAGCTGGGAAATGTATGGTGCAGTGCTGTATTACTGCTTATGTGTCTCTGGAGAAGTTGTAACTGCATCCCCAAAGGCTATAATGTTTGCAACTAATTGTCTCACTGCTGTACTGGATATTTTCATTGAAGACTGGTATTCAGCTGCAGTGGAGTGTAGTTTTTCTTAAGACTGGACACAGTGTATAAGTACAAGATTTTTATTTGTCAATTCAAATCATGCATAGGTTGAGGAGAAGTCCAATAATATCATCGATGGGATAGACAGACAGACAAGTTCAACAATTACTTATCTAATTATAATGAGATCTCTGGTCACATCACTGTTCATGACTGTTCGTCCTTCGAAGCTTTATTACAGAATATTCAGGGCACAGGAGACTTACAGACAAGAGCTGCAGCGGTGTTCAAGTACAAAGATATGAAAGGATCACACATCATTTATACTCTAAAAGGCATGTCTGTGGGTGGTATGAATCTGTTGTTTAACCTCGACATATCTGCTCTCAACCAGTTCTTTATTGGTTTCAGTTTGTACATCATGACCTCCAGATGTTAACAAAAGTGTCAAGTTGAAAGTTTGACAAAACTATCTGATGATACAACATAATCAGTCACACGAACCCCATGAGGACATATCTGTTGCAGACAAAATTATTCCAAGGATACCGACAGTCTTGCAAGCATTTCCAAATATGTTCAAACAGTAGATTATATCCATGCAGAGCCTTCATGACCTCCGGACAGCCTGGTGCCACTTCACGAGCGCTGAATGATTTGACACACACACACACAGATATAGATATATTCATACAGAGCCTTCAGTGTTTGCAGACCTATGATGCAATACAGATCACAACAGAACACCAACACAACAATCCAGATCTTTGGTTCTATGAAATGATATTATTTTATTATATTGTTTTATTGTATTATTTTATTGTATTTAGAACATTCCACCACATTCCCCCCTTCCATGGCTTTTAAGCCATGGACCAAAACTGGGAAATTTAATAAAATGCAAAATTCCAATTTTTAACAAAGATGGCGCAGATCTATGGCTACTGTCTCACTATTCTTCACTGCAGATGGAGGCGAAAACCCCGATGAATGCATTTTTGGGGAAAAATTCCTCCGTGACCCTCACTGAGCGAGAAGAAAATCCAAAATTAGTAGCCTTCAAAACATTTGAACATGAACATTTCATCTACAGATGAATCCTCACTAAATTTTTAAATAATTCATTATTTATTTTAATTCATTATTTATTTTAAAATAATGATCAATCAAGTAAATACACTTCTAATATGAATATGGACTTATGACATTATGACTGTAAGCGTGAAACATCTTCTTTGGTACAGCACTTGCATCACATGTAGTTTCCAATACTGCTAATAGGTACTTATTATTGAAAGATTACTGAAAAACAGAAGAATATGCAGTAATGAATTTATGAATTATAACTGACAAACTTATTGGTTACACAAAGTTACCAGTACTTCACAGTGTTCTCGTCCCGTACTTGGCTGCATGGCAATAAGTACATTCCCCCAGAGCTCAACCCCTAAAAAGGTGTGAGGATCTCCCTGCTTCACTGGCATTGAGACGAGTGGAATCTATACATCCACTCCCCTTTGTAGTCAGACTTCCCCTCAACACCAATGGGTGGGTGAGTCTGGCAGGAGTCCCTGCCGCCGCCGTGCGCATTGTAGAGGGACATCTCACTCATCTCCGTCATCTTCATCACTGGAAGGCTCTCCTTTCGCTTCTCCTATGTGGGCCCAGTCAGGCACTGGATACAGGAATCCCTGCAGGCTGGCCTATTGAATCAAAAGAAACATTAGAATCCTGATGAGAGACCATGGACTAATTTCTCCTTTAAGACAAAAACAACCATTGCAGTTTTCCCCAGGCGCCCCACCTCACATTAATCCAAATTCCTAAAGACGAGATGACTGTAATCATCTTGTCTTTAGTTGCTTATCTACTTTGCAGGTCACTAGTTACCCTGAAGCCTATCCCAGTTTGAGACAAGCAAGAGGGAGGATACACCCCAGATGTATCACCAGTGCATCGCAGGGCCACATATAGACGGACTAATCATGCACACACTCACACCTACATTCAATTTAGTTTGGCCTTCAGTGAAAAAAAAAAATCCTGGAAGTGGCAGTTTTCCTTTTTCTATTTGCTGTAGTCATGACAACTGAAAGGTTGGACCAAATCTCACTCTGGCCTGCACACCTGTGGCTCATGCTGATGGTTTTCCACTAGCAGCTCCTTCTTTCTAATTGCTATCTGTGTTTTAGGACATTATATTATTTCTACAAACACTTGTCAATACCAAACTCCCAGACTTCCATTTGCTGATTCTTGCCCATTTTTCTTCAGCTGAAAATATATTTTTTTCTTTGTCAGATTCCTCATCGGGATCTTCAGCTATTCTCTTCAGGCTCATTTTCACCTTTATTATGATCATTTCATTAAACATATAGATTTTTCCTGATTTAAATTAAGTTATGTCACAAAAGATGTGCGCGCACGAGCACACACACACACACACACACACACACACACACACACACATTCACACACACAGCGGCTATTTGGGACACATG
Source organism: Antennarius maculatus (assembly GCA_013358685.1). Lineage (NCBI taxonomy): Eukaryota > Metazoa > Chordata > Actinopteri > Lophiiformes > Antennariidae > Antennarius > Antennarius maculatus. The sequence continues at coordinate 9,061,593 of CM023620.1, read as the reverse complement.
TGGGTAAAATTACTGGGTTTGAGTCACATACAGATGAAATTTTATTTTCATCAACTTGTCATTTCTGGCTTTTCTATCTTTCAGATTTCTAATTACAGCATTGAGGTAATTAGATGTCTAGGCAGATGTCTCCTCTACTGTAGCATTTCTGCCAATAGTTTCTAGCTTCATATACAGTACATCCAGATTTGTTTTGCTTGTACGCAGCTTTTTAAAATTCAAATTGTAAAAAAGCAGCATGTGAGTGGGACATGCCTGTGGATTCAGCGCTAGATGGTAGAAGTGTTGAAAGGTCAATTTATTCTGAGCGCAACTTTGCTTACATTTACAAAGAAATGGAAAATATTCTGCTTAAATTATTTATTGGACATACGTACTGCATTCGCTCTCAGTAAAATAACACATAGCCAGCATACAGGAGTTTTGGAAGCCATAATATTCATCTTGCGTATTGTAAAGTTTGCTCCAGCAAAATTGATAATAGATTGGGTTTCAGAAGAAGCCTAAAACCATCTTCTTCATGTCTGGAGGAAAAAACATCTATTGTTGGAACATGTTTACTCAACTGACTCAAACATCATGTTGCTTCAATGCAAAAACTTTTATTCAGTCAGCATGAAACTCCCCAGCATACCCTGGAATGGCGTCACACCTCGCTGGAATCAAAAATAAGTGACTTGAGCGAGTCACAGTTAAGTCAATAAAATTTAGGTATTTCTAAGTTATAACTAAATAAACTGTGAAAAACAACAGTTTTTCCTCTGTTTTTTTACAGCTTGTGTCACTTCAGATACTGATAATAGATTTTTGTACCCAATACTCAGATTCAGGATGGCTCGTGTAACAAGTGGGCCAATAAAAAGAAGCATTCAGTCCAAACAAACAACACACACTAACAAGCCCTCAGTCATCCCAGACTCCCACCGAGAGATTGGGAAATGCTGTGGTTTCAGGGTTATTTCAACCAAAGCCCCTTTGGGGATTATCGGAGGGTTAATATGATGTTTCGCTCAGAGCTGCCTCATGGTTGAGTAAGTAATCCCAAACTTGAGCCTGGAAACCTATTCCATGTTATCAGCACCAGACCTTCATTCTCGGAACGATGGTCTGAGACAAAAGTGGAAACAACATTGAAATTGTGGATTTTCAAAATGTTGTCTGTAAGTCTTAAATAAAGTCTTAAATAAAGGCACTCATAGAGCTGTTTTCATACCAAGAAAATAAAAGTTAAGATTGACAAAATAAAAATTTTTTATATATTAATTAAATAAATAAATAAATAAATAAATAAATAAATAAATAACCAAACAAATAAATCCTTAACTAATCCCCATGGGGTAATTACTTCTTTAAAATTACTTATTATTACTTATTAAACTACTTATCGAATCTGAAGTAAACATCGCAATGTTTACATATTTTCAAAATTAAATTTATCTTGTGATTTTGCAAAACGCTACATTTTGTTCCAGCATTAAGCCTACTCTTGTTTGTTTGTCTTTTTGTTTGTTTTGTTTGTTTGTTTAAATCTGTATTTGGCAATCTGTATTTGACTGTTTAATGGCTTGCGGTGATTTTACTTTTCCCATGAGGGAATGTTTCTCAGTCACACATTCCAGAGCGAGCAGGTTTTATCATGTTGAGGTGAAGACATGACACCACACGAGGATTTTCTGAAAAACCTGAGGCTGACTAGATTTTAGTACCCCAGAAATCTGCACTGGATGATAAACGTCTCTTAGCTGCATTTCAGGAGAGCACTGTGGTGAGTACTGACTAGCTTTCCCCTCTCTGTTTGTGGCTCATCAGAGGAACATTTATTTTACAAAAGATAACAGTGATGAGTTTCCTTTCCAATGTGAGAACACGACATGCTTGTGGCTGGCTTTCCTTCTTCTGGTTCCTTTCAGCCGTCAGCATCAGAGGTGAGGCTGTTTTATTGTTGTTGTTGATTTTGTTGTTTTGTTTTGTTTTGTTTTTTTGGTGCATGAGAACACGTTTATGAGGATATTTATAAAATGACTCCAAAGGTTACAGATTGCGGAGGGTATACCTATAATCTATACAAAAACATACGAAAAGACAACTTTAGTTGTGCACTTACAAATTTTTTGTACATATGGTAAATCATTTTTTAATTATGGTGCAAGAAATTGAAACTAATCGTAAAGTTTAAATCCTATGATTTTTTTTCGACTGAAGTAACTCACTCCCTCTCACTCCTGTCCTGTTCCCTCATATGTTCCTGCCTGAACACGCCATGTTTTTCCTTTCCCTGAAGCCAGAGCTACTACATTTGAAGTGAAACTTCCCACGTCAGTAAACAGCTCCTCTCTAGCATTCTATTTGGGTCCACCCTCCTCCTCTGCTTTAAAACCCCCTCCTGATTTTCTCCCAGTCTATAGAAAGCTGAACTAAACTCACTAAGGGCTAACTAGCTAATGATATTAAGTGAAGCAGAGTTAGAAAGCAGCTCCAAATCTAAACTGAAATTGATATATTGGCTTTAGAATAACAAGTGATAATTAAATTATATTAAAAACAATTTAAACTGTGTGTTTTCTGTAGGAACTTTTCATCACACCATGATTTAACCAAAACATTCTTCTCATAATTCAGTCCATGAAAGTGTGGAGCTTCGGACTTTGTCCACGGTGACTGTGCAGTGTGGAGAAAATGTGACCCTGACCTGTGACGCCTCAACACTCCAGCTGCATATTATGAAATTTACCTTTCACGGTAGCAACAAAACATGTGATTATCGCAACCCCCAAGCCGACTCTGACATTCTGTGTGAAACTAAATCAGAGACTGATCATCAGAGACTCACTATGACGCTCCTCAATGTGATGCCACCCAACCAGGGCAAATACTACTGCAAACTGCACACCACACAGGGAACCTACTCTTCCACAACCGTTGTTGCTGTACAAGGTGAGCTAACATGGATTGAACCAATGTTAAATGTTAAATTCTTTTACTTTCCTAAAATTCCTTGATCTTTACAGACTGCTTGGATGCCTTTGAACACACCATTAATGAGACTCGTGCTAAATGTTTGTTCAGCGGACTTTACCCCAGTGGCATCATTCACTGGCATCAGAATGAGGTGAACTTAACAGCCTCTGCTACTACGTGGGAAGAGGAGGACCAGTCTGGACGGCACAAAGTCTCCAGCACCATAGATGTCCAAAAAGGAAATACTAGCCAGCCTTATGTGTGTTCCCTGTGGATTCCATCTGTTGGGAAGTATCTCAAAAGTTTAGATCTTTACATGTATAAGGAACAGACGTCGTCAGGAGACGTGGTCAAACTGCAATGGAGCATTATAATAGTGGAAATGATCATGGTGATATGTATGACATAAAGAAACTCAAACAAGAACAGTTCCTTCTTGTGTGTGTGTGTGTGTGTGTGTGTGTGTGTGTGTGTGTGTGTGTGTGTGTGTGTGTGTGTGTGTGTGTGTGTGTGTGTGTGTGTGTGTGTGTGTGTGTGTGTGATCATTTGATCATTTTTTATACATCTATTCCAAAATGTTTTGTGGATTTACATTCTCCAAATTCATAAAAATACATAAAAGCAAGTGGAGAAGCAGCAGTCAGACTTTCTTTGTTTGATTTGAATAAAGATTTCAGATTATATTTTAACACCCATGACACAAAAGTTTGAAATTTTTTTTGTTATGTTTTTGACCTTTCATCCCAATGGCCAGAGGGAGGCAGTCTTTAACCACAGGAGTACTGACAACTTATGACCACTGGTGTAGTGCGTAAACACAGGTAAATAAAAGGTACATAATGCAGACGTCTAAATATTCTGATTATATAGTTAAGAATACAGTCACTGTCAAAATCCTTAAAGCATAGGCCTTTAAAATGAGAGGCAATAAGTCTAAAATCCATAACTTTTATATCAAATTATAACAAGTTTTTTGTTATGTTGCCTGGAAAAAAATTTTTCAAGAGACTTTTTCATTCACAGGACATGAGCAAATATATTGGATATAAATCTAAAGAGAAAATGCAGATGATGCAAATGATGGTAGGCATCATTTGTATTGTAGTTGATGTTGTTTAATGAGGTTTTTTCTTTGCTCCAAAATTGCAAAATATAGATTTCACTGAAGATTCTCAGTCATCCAGGTTACCAGAATTGAGGAACCTGGGGAAGCTTTTTGGATGAGAAGCAAAATTTCTTCAAGCATTTCCTACAAGTACATTTGATTTTACTAAACAAAGATGTAAAATACAAGCCTTCGTACATCCAGATCCTCTCTGTTCTTTTCTCTTTTTGTTAGAACTCTATTTATTTGCACGCGTGTTCATCAGTTTACACGTGTGTTCTTCAGTTTCTTCTTCTACGAATGGGTAAACACTTGACTGGATGAGTCTGCCCTTGTATGGTGTGACTCTGTCTGTGGAGAGTTTGATTAAGCAAGTTTAATCATCTGTACACTCTCCACTGCAAACATAGTACACTATTCACTCCTTCAGGGGAACCACAGCAAGTGTTGTGTCAGTGAGTTGTCAAGCAGAAAAACACACAAACAACCTTGAAGCTTACATAAGACAGGGAATTTGGTGTTGTTTTAGTTTGGTTGTCCTTGTTGACCAGGTTCCGGGTTTTACAAGTCTGGTAAAAGTGACAGTTTGAAAGCGCCTCCATGATGATGAGAACAGTCAATGATGACCTGTTGGGGTTTCTGTGCAATTCAGTCACTATATATTTAGGAAGGGTGTCCAAACTCTGATGGAGTCTTTTGCAGAAGAGTAATCCTGTAGCTATTGCAGTCAGTACATCAAGCAAGCACAGACATGTGCAGGTAATGTGCTGCACAATTCTATTATTTATAAACGTGAAGTTGACATCACAGCGGGGACTGTTACATAAACAGGTTAAAAAAAAACATAAGGCGAAAAAAAAAAGTAACGCATCTAATGTGTGGATTTAAAAGCATGAGAGCATTAAATGAACTTGTTTAACTGTGTCCTGCTTTATGGAGTCAGAAAGACAAAAGATATCTATCCTGGGGTACTTTGACCAAAGTACCGAAGCAGGAGCAGCACTTACAAGACAACATGACCTGAGGAGACCCCACGAAGGCAGAGACTCACCACAAATTAGTTACTAAGGATGGACCCGAGACTGGACTTACATGCTCAATTAGAGCGACAGCAAAATTGATTAGGTTTCATTGAAGATCAAGGAACTGTCAAGAAGGCAAACGAACCTTTCAATAAATGTGAGCGTGTGTGTGTCCTGTTTACCAGCTGGAACAACTGACAGAACAAAGTCATCCACATTTATTTAGAGAACAATGGTTCCCACCAGCTCACATTTTATTAGAAGCCTGCATGTGGAAATGCACAAACAGTTTATGAACTAGTGAAAGAGTAACAGGTTGTAGGAAGTTTGTTTTCTGGCTGTAAGTGATATTGGAGTTGTGACAGACACTCACCTCTCATGTCTTACATAGCACTGTCATCAAAACAAAGCATAACAAAACAAAATGGGAAGAAACAAAAGCGATTCTTCATCTCCTTATATGATATCTCATCCTAACGATGTTTCCAGGCTTTGCTACACTTCTACTGACGGGTCTATAAAGACAAGACTATTGAATTTATTTTCTCTTGTCTTCATATGATACTGTTACCATGGTGAGCTTGAGGGACTGAAGCCTGAGAGAAAGCACAATACGTATTTATCTGTAATCATTTTTATTTCCTCTCTTGGTGCCTGAAGTTTCCAAAGTGAATGAAATTCAAATTTTTGGTCTTAAGGCGTAAAGTAGACAGATGGACGGATAGACAAACTGACCGACAGAAAATAGATACGTAGGTAGGTAGGTAGGTCAGAAACTCATTTTGCAACAAAATATAAACAGATTAAAAGGAGCAACACACTTAAATAAATACAATAAAGAGATAACACAACTACAACAAAACAAACCCACACTTTTGCACAACCCTGCAGGACGGAGCCACATTGATGAATTTTGTGCACCAGATAAAGTACTTGTCAAACACAGACACACCTGCAGCATCTTAAAACGCATCACATAGACATGTAACCCGAGCAGCTTAGTTTTTAGACTATAATTCGACCTCACACCCTCTAGAGCTTAGCTATGTGTAAAGAGGAATGAGTGATGCATTGAAGAAACATGCTCTAAAATAGGTGCACGTAATGGGTACAGCCCACTGTGCACTGGTGTTGTGGCCGGAGTTTCCCCCTGCCTCAAGCCCTCAGTCAGCTGGAATAGGCTCCAACCACCCGCGACCCACCACAGCGGATGAAGCGGTTGACGATGAATGAATGAATAGTGGGTAGAGCAGTTGCTTATATTTTCAAAAGTCTGTATTCTGTTTACACTGGCATCTGATACACAAAACACCAGTTATAAAATGTTAAAAGGGACAACATTATAAATAGAAAGCAAAGCAACTTTTGGGTTTTATTCTTGTAAATGTACGTGTATAATATGCATTTACTATGATCTTTTCATCTTTTTCTAGCGACCAAAAGTGGATAAGATGTGAGATTTTAGTTGTTTCTGGAACTGTGATCACTTTCTGGAAATGGGTTGTTTTTTGCACAAGATAATTACAATATATTTTTCATCTTGCACACATATGTCATTGCATCACCTCATGGAAAACCACCACATGTAAATGGTTTAACTGACCCATGCAGAATAAAGTGGGTCTTTTTCTTTTGACAACTTGGCATGTCATATTAGAATAACTACAGTTGTTTAATAAAATCTCATCTAGGAAAAATTTAAAATCATTTTCAACAACATGTCTCGACAAAAAAAATCCAGTTCAAGCACGAATTCACTGTAGCATCACAAGATAGCCCAACTTCCATGAAGTCAACGTCTTTTTGTACAAAATTATATAAAAAGGAATAAAAAAAGGAAGGACTGGTTGTTTGATTTCTGTCTAGCTAAATGTAATCTTCAAAATAAGGAAGTATACAGTTAATAAGTGCAAAATATACTAATTCCTAAAAAATTATCTGATATGATTTCCAATCATAATGAATCACAACTTGACAGATGTTGTATTTTTTTGCAAGCTGTCATTGAATCTTCAAGGTTTATATCGTTTTGTTACATTTACAAAGTTTCTGATCCAGAGAGCTGATCCTGATTCATGTGGGCTGGGGAACAGAAGGTAGTTGGTTCAAGACCTATGTGGACCAAAAAGTTTGGAGTGTGAACAGGCAGTGGAGAGCTGCCAGTTCATGTCCTGACTACTGCCGAGGTGCCCTTGAGCAAGACATTGTCCCCCTACAAGTCACTCATTGAGCACACCATGTGGGAGCTGCCCACCGCTCTACCTCTTCTTATTTGCATGCTTAAAAGCCCCTTGTCACAGGGCCTGTACACACATAGACATACATGGTGTGACAAATTATAGCAAGAGTGGAAACATAATTTCCCCTACGGAAGCTCAATAAAATTCAGTTCTTCTTCTTTTACTCATCAGTCTGCCAGGTCTGAAAAGCTCGATGTAGCAATATACAAATGGAAATGCTTTTTATTCAACACCCCCATTCAAGTATGGAAGCAAATCATTTCTTTCCTGCTGCTACATTAGTGAGTCATGATGCTGATAATTTACACTTCTGTGTAAATGTACAGTATATTGGTGAGGAAAAGTAAAGCAAAAGTTTTAACTGAAATGAATCACAAAAGTTTAAACGTGGCTACAAATAGATAAATGAGAACATTAAAGAAATCAGTTGTACAGTGCACACCTCAAGAAAGCATGTATGACATTTTATTGAGATGTGATCAGACTTACCCCCCGTCCTACTTCGAATATACAAACATGTGGACTCGCTAGGGAAACTCGTTATGCACCATTTGACACAGGTAAAACCACAATACCTTCAGTTTTTAATGTTGAGTGTAAAAGTAATTTTATAGTATGTCAACCCATGTTTAATGATGTGGTCAAGATGCTAACATTGTAATATATATGTTTGGGCAGCACAATGGCACAGTGGGTAATGCTGTTGCCTCACAGCAAGAAGGTTCCAGGTTTGCGTCCTGTTCTGTGCGGAGTTTGCATGTTCTCCCCATGTCTGTGTGGGTTCTCTCTGGGTTCTCCAGCTTGAAAGCAACGACTAATGAACATTAAAATTAAGATTTATCACAAATGTTTTCAGTTAGACAAGACCAAACAAGAAAAAGTCAACAAATTCTCACTCATAATGATTGAATCAAATGAAACCTCAGTATTAATTCACAGTAATATTTCCCTTAACAAACATAGAACTGTGGCTTAACCCGGAGTAACTCCATCTGGTGCACTGGGTCCCCCCTCCAGTCTACAGTCATCCACTGGCAGCCATTGCTGGTCACATTACTATCCATTATCTCGCTGCATTAAACAGTCAAACAAAGCCTCTGTCATGTGTCCTGAAACCCAAACAGACACCAACCAGCAGACCTTCTCTATGTGGTTCATGATACTTCAGATTTTTCACACTTCCGCCTCGGAGTGCATTGTGTGTGTGTATGTGTGTGTGTGTGTGTGTGTGTGTGTGTGTGTGTGTGCGTGCATGCGTGCATGCGTAAATTTAGAGATGGCATGAGCTGCCAGGTCACTAACATTAAGATCTGTGCTGGAAAATCAGATGAGCCCTCTGTAGACTCAAACTCACTGACTGTTGAGGAGGAACAGCTCACTGCTGAGTGGAGATGTCTGGAATCATACCCCTTCTATTTTGGAAACAGACAACTTGTGACGGTGAAATCTTGTGACGGTGAAACTTTTAACGTTGAAACTTGTGAAACTTGTGACAATGAAACAGACATGTGACGGTGAAATTGACGCTGTGTAACTGCGATCTGGAGCTAACAGCTGTTAGCATCAGACCCTACTACCTGGCGCGTGAATTTTCACACGTTATTGTTCTCGCTGTCTACGTCCCTCCACGTGCGGACCCTGAGACTGCACGTGAGACCATCTGCGCGACCACCTCTGCTCTTCGGACCCGGCACCCGGAGGCACTCGTCATTATTACCAGTGACTTTAACCACGTCACCTTGGACTCATCTCTCCCCACAATGGTCCAGTGTGTAGACTGCCCCACACGGAAGAACAGAACCATCGATCTGTTCTACACTAATGCTAAGGAGGCATACACCGCCACCCCCCATCCTCCACTAGGTAAATCAGACAATAACCTAGTGTACCTACAGCCCACCTACATTCCGCTGGTGAAATGGCCGCCAGCAACAACACGGCAGGTCAGGAGGTGGTCTCCAGAAGCAGAGGAGACGCTGAGGGACTGCTTCCAGACCACCAACTGGGATGTTATTGTGGGCTCACATGGGGAGGACAATGAGGGGGACAGCTCAGTGTTTTACAGATGGACACAGTGGCCCCTGTCAGGACAGTCAGGTGTTACCCCAACAACAAACCATGGGTAACAAAGGAAGTCAAGGCTGTCCTGAATAGGAAGAAGTGGGCGTTCAGGAGCAAGAATGACGAGGAGATGAGGAAGGCCCAGCAGGAAGTGAGACTCTGCCTGAGGGAGACCAAGGAGGTGTACGGGAGGAAGCTGGAGAAGCAGCTGGGGTTCAACCAGGTGCAGGAGGTCTGGAATGGGATGAGAGCCATCACCGGACACGGGAAAGGGTGCAGCACTGTGGAGGGGAATATTGAACGAGCGAATGAACAGCTTTTTCAATCGGTTCAGCTCCCCCACCACTCCCAGCTCCTCGTCCCAGGCCTCTCCCGGCCCTGCGGACCGCTCTACTGATGCTCCCTCCTCCTGTGCATCTTCTCTTTCCAGCCTTGCCACTCCTCCCGAGCCCACTCCAGCAGCTGCGAAGCTCAACGGCCCCACCTCAACCGCTGGACTTCCAACCTCGCCAAGACCTCCTGCTCCCACCACAACTGAGACCGTCATCACTGCAGACCTGGTGACGACAACGCTGCGGAGGCTCCGTCCCAAAAGGCGGCTGGACCGGATAAGGTCTCCCCAAGACTCCTCCAAGCCTGTGCTTCGGAACTAGGGGGCACCCTGCAGCGATTGTTCAACCTCAGTCTGCGGCTGGGGAGGGTCCCGTCACTGTGGAAGACCTCCTGCATCGTCCCTGTACCCAGGAACGCAATTAATAAATAAATTAATCTATCTATCTAACTTTAATTCTTTTTAATCATATCAATTAATAGCTGTGTTATTACTTTAAATACCTTTATTACCTCAACAACAGGGGCTGAAGGAGATCATATATTGATGTGTCTGCAAGATATTTCGAAAAGGTGTCAAATGAGTTTGATCAAATTAGGTGCAGGGATGGAACTTTGAATATAGTCAGAAAACGATGAGATTTATTCATTCTCTTTCTTGCATTGCTGATTGTCTTGTCGTCAGCTGTTTATCTGAATCAGGTTCACAGGTTGACGCCAGAGCCCATCCCAGCTGACATCGAGTGGAATGCATGGTACACCGTTAACAAGTCGACAGTTCATTGCAGGGCCAAACAGAGAGATAAACATTCATCCACAAACACATTCACACCTAAGGGGAATTTAGCATGCCCAATGCATGTTTGTTGCGGTGGGAGGAAGGCAGAGAACCCACGCAGACATGGGGAGAAAATCCACATAGAAAATCCAAGTGGAATCAAACCTGTGACCTTTCTCTGGGGCAACAGCGCTACTCACTTTGCCACCATGCAGCCCCAGTGCTGATGTAAAAAAAACAAAATCCTCTGATGATGCAAATTTCACCACAGATGCTGAGTGCCTGATGATATTCACAGGGCTTGAAGAATGTGTTCACCTTGAGGAAGGTCATAAGAGGTACTATACAATGAGCCTTTAAAACATTAGACGAGTAGACATGTTTATCTTACACTGTAGAATGTGCTACTGAATGTAGAGAAATATAGTAATTCTCCGTAACTCCCTGTGGGATTTATTACCTACCATTCCGCTAGCAGGCTGCATGAATTTTCAATAGATGAGCAGATCTTGGACATCATTTCAAATATGTAGGTACTTTTATTAAACAGCTGCTAAACAACAAGGTACTTAGACGTAACTTGATATTTGTTTTGATATACCGTAAGTGCCGTTGTATAAGCGTGGTTTCTTGTCACCATGGTGATGTTGAGCAGCTGGGAGTTAATGTTATATTTTTTCTCAAGCTGGCACCCACAATTTATTTTTCAGATGCATGTACCAAACCCCACATCAGGTCTCTTGTCTGTTTAGACAAAGACGTTGATCAGTCAAAAGATGATAAAACTGCATCAGTGGAAAACAAGGTATTGTTTTCCACTGATGCAGTTTTATCATCTTTTGTCATGAAAAGAAAGTTTGTCATTTACACCCTGATTATGAGGTAAGAAGTGTAATTGTGCGCACTCGATGGGAATAAATAGACTTTGAGAGAGCCAAGACTGACCTCATGGCACCTTACATAAGACAGCTTTTTTGATTGCTCAAGGAAAGGTGAGACATGAAGCACATGGATCATTACAGTCCTGTCTTCAAGGAGTGTAACCTACATATAATACAAGAACTTAACTTTCCTAATAATGATTTTTGTGACGGAGCAGAAGGTCAGATGGTTCTCTTCTGGAGTCAGATCCTCTGCTAGAAGCAAACTGACAGCCTCACTCTTGATAAGAATAACATCCATTAAACCAGTCACTATGTGGTATATTGATTTAAACCCTAGGATACCATATCTGATGTGTTGGTCGGATCATGCATATCAAGCAGTCACATCTATTGTATTATGCATGTGGTCAGTATTGGTATGCATGGCTCATCATCTTTGTAAAGAATGCTGAACTAATCATTCATTTCCAGAGGTGGGAGTACAAAATGTATGAGGTCACTAATCACATTAATCAAAAAGAATTACTGTTAGGTGCAGTCAATGATCTTAAAGAATTAATTAATCCTTGACAGTATTTTGTACCTGCATTTTTACCTGAGCTTGTTGTGTGGACCTTTAGATATTTTAATGCATTTTTGATAGGAAGTATATTCTACTCATAAACTGAAGATACATTCAAATACATGCTCTGAAGCACAATTTCCTGAATTGACAGGTGGAAGTCAGGAAGATTTGCCAGTCTATCAAACAAATATTTCGAATGTAAAGTTCTTTTTATCAACAGCTTCACAGATGATTTGCAGCAGCATATGCTAATAGCCTGGCTGTGGTCATCTCTGTTTCGTCCTTGCATTCTTTTAGCTGAAGAAACAGCAGGAATCATCATTCAGCAATCATACACATGTAGATGGAGAATTGTTTGCAGCATGATAAATACAGCATAAATGCATCATGTCTATCAGACTGTAATATCTCTATGGTGATCAGCTAATTATTTAATGTCTGTATCACATCTACTATAAGGGCTCTTATCATAGCCAGATATGTCAGATATGTTTGTGGACTAACTGATTAATTTATCTTCAAATGAAAAAAATGTTTTTGTTAAATCTTACTTCAACCTCTCTGAAGTCAGGCCTTTGATTGTATGCTGATTTGATTTGGCTGAACTGTTCAAATATTTTTGTTTGTGTCCTTTGCGACAAAGAAAAAATACTTCAAACATTTCACATTCTGATTTTAATTGTGAAGTACATGCAAGGCTAAAAACTAATTTTCTTTAAGTAGTTTGTGGGCTTTAATTTCAGTCTGGGGTGAACTGAAAATGTTTTTAATTCTCTTCAACTTTATCATAGTAATTAAAACCGACATTATTTCTGGACTGGCAGTGTTAATCATTAGGTAGAGAATGAGGCACTTGATATTTCGTATAACTTAGTGCGTCCTTATCAAGAACTATGCTGCAGCAGTGCTTAATTGCTTTAAGTATGTTTGTTTGTCTATGAAATACAGCTGCCAACTTTTCAATTTAATTTGGAGTATGATTCAGCTCTATGTATGCTAACTGGCTTCAACTATGCTTTGCTCCATCTGGGTGCTCTGACCCCCTCCTACAGTCTGAAAACATATCAGTGAAAAGGCCCAGGACTTTGGGAGTTTGCGTGTTCTTGAGTGTTGAGGATGCTATAGATACATGAGGGACATTTTCAAGGAATATAATTTCTTCACATCAGAGTCAGTTTGCTGAAAATACCACAGTGTTGGAAGGTCTGGTATTTTTAATATACATGGTTTGGTAATCATAATACTAAAAGCTTTAGAATCCTCTAGTTCACCTCAACTATCATTCACGAGTCACATTTCAGAGCAGGATTTGTTTTTAATGGAAACGAGAATTCCTAATTAAAAGATAATGTCTTAAAGCCATAAAGCCATGTCTTTATGGATTCTTTCTATAATATTGTCAGACATTTACATGACTTGAGTCTGGGTATGTATGAATCAGTTACAGACCTTACAAATATATGGACTGTGTTTGCTTGAATTTTTTTCTGTACTTTCTTAAAAATACTTTCCTTATTTACCCTATTTATAAATTAAAAATAGTGCCGCTTGTCACATCCACCAACATGATTCATTATCCTATAGAAATTAATCAAGGCAATTTGTTTTTCTGAACTGAATACATAACACCTCCCTACCCACCTTCTCAATCCCGAAGAAAATACCTGTTGTTTTTGGATGACTCAGCTGCTTTTTAAAGCCAAACATTGCGTAACAAAATCTGTGAACTAGTCTAAAATATCATTCAATTCATTCATCTACTGATTATCTAATCTATTTATGTTTTACTGTGTACCTTCCCTTCACTGGACCTCTCTTATGGCCAGCAGTGCTGCAAACTTCTGATGCATAAAAAGACCCCTCTTCAATCAGTGTACCGGGACACCTTGTTGTTTTGATCCATATCTGCGGACACAGAAAATTAGGGATTACAGAGGAGTCTTCACTAATGCCTACAACAAAAACACTTGAAATCTGCCTGAAACAGGTTATTCAGAATATCCATATTGAAGAGTATAAAGTGCAGACAGTTAGGCCTTTCAGTTCGTACCACCTAATGCTTCCTCAGACTGGGAAAACATCTTCTACTGCAGGAAGGCATCATAGATCCAGCCTCCATTAGCAAGTTTCTGTTACCCCTTTCTCCACCATTGCAGCCACACCTCCCATTATCCAGGACATAATGTTCCAGAGCCAAAGAACTATGTCAGTAGACCTGGGGCCAGAACTTAGGAGGGAGCAGGTTTCAATACACACTGGTGAGAGTGACCTGCATGTGCACTCTAAATGAAAAGGATGGATTAGGAGAGAAGATAAGAAATTTGCTGCCTGGTGTTAGTGGCCTTTTGTGGGTTTTGTGTTCTGTACTGCTTATCGACAAACATGTAAAGACAAGTAAAAAATATGTTGATAAGAGATAATTAATCATCGGGTGAAACTGCTGATTCAGTTAGGTGTCAACATTTTCTCACCACCTTTCAGTATTTTTACATAAATCTTTTGGTTTTGTATATTGTAGAACTATGATTGAAAACTACAATCCTGATATATCACCAACTCAAACTTTACCCATGCTTATCAAAAAAAAAAAAAAACTGTAAATTTATGGTCAAGGAATCTATCCAAAAACATCCATCACTGTGTAGACCATTGTTTCTTGTATATAGATGATAACCTGTTATACATCTACTGTATGTAGGTTAATTACATTAAAATAGTTCATCCACCCAACATAATGATTGTCACAGTAATATAACTTGAAACCCTGTTGAAATGTAATATGCACATTATATATGCTATGTACTTATCCAGCCTACTAAAACATACAGTACTGCTGCATGAGCAAATACCTAAGAACAAGCTGTACTACTCTTGTCTGCCCTACATGTACTGCTTGATGGGATTGAAAGCCTATTGATCTTGTCTTCAATCCATGGGCAAACAAAGTGCGCAGCTCCTGCCTGTTTTGCGACTGTCATATTCTCTGCTGGAGTACAGAGTCCTTAAATTGCTCACTTAGCTTAGCTGTAAAGGGCAAATGACTTTACAGCATGGTGCAACATTTGTGAGCCACCAACTAGAACATCTTGTTGTACACCTGCATTTATTTATAACATGAGAGAAACTTATAACCACGGTAGGACTTTCATAACTTTCATCCAAGTCCACATTAGATGAGTAAAAGTAAAGCAGACATAATGAAACACAGAATGTTTGACTGACGGGCCGGGCTCGCTGGTCAGGTCAACACACCCTGCTCAATAAACCAATAGAAACAAGCCACACCTATCTTCCAAAGAAATTCTTCCCTTTTTTTACTTTTCTCAGGAAAGGTAAGAGGAAACACTGAAGACACATTAATTCATTTATGTCAATTTTATCTGTAATAAGACGCTGTTGAGCAGTTTACTTCACTTGAGAGGATTGTTCCTCCCATCACGATCTACCACAGCCACACATCATCACAAACAGACACCTCTTAGCCTCTGTGGGTGACCAGCCACCCAATATCACAATTCAGAAAACTCTCAAAAGCTGTTCATACACGTACTGTCTGTCTATAAAAGCAAAGCGTCATCTACAAACAATCAACAATCTCCCTGTGGTTTCAACACAGTAAGAGAGAAGTGTGGTATAAAATATCTGTGGGGATTTCCCTCAACAGTGTTGCACTGCTCACAATAACTTGATGGGCATAATGTTAACCATGTTCAATATTTAGTGTACCAACATCTCCTAATTGGAGCAGAACTGTACATTATTAGTATATGAGGTGTGGATACTGTATTGATGTTACCCCAAGAGGTGCTATCAAGGTGCTACCTTTCAGACCAGCCAGTTTACACTCAGCTGGAAAATCATCGTTGCCAAGAGCAGAGTTCTAATCTTTAACTCCACATGCCAGACACTGTCCTCGCTACTACTTCAGATCCTTCATGAATATCAGAAAAAGAAATACAGTACTTCAACACCTACTAAAAGCATGATTGACTTTCCCCTAAAAATGTATACAAGCCAGTGCCCACAGCTCCCTAAAGTACCATGGTACCTCCCACAGGACTCCCCAGACTCATAAATTCTTTCCCAACTGCAGGAGTTATTACATGCCCAGCATTAGAACGTAAAACTAATATATTGAGATACATTTTCTTTACAATGGCAGACAGAATCTTTTTTTTTAGTTCATACTGGCAGAAAGATTTACTTTCCCATCAAGTCCCACTCACCCTTCCTCATATTTTCATTCTCAACCTGGGGGACTGATGCTTTAGTTTCAACATCCAGTCCAGTTTAGTCTCCTGATAAGCGGGGGTCACAGAGTCCAGTGGAAATATCCTCTAGTTCCCTCCTGAATACAAGACAGTAGAGAAGTACTTCAACTTCAGTGGTACCATAGCAACCATCAAGTCTCAGGTCAGGGACCATGAAAGACAGAATGATAATATATTAGAATATATTATTGTTCTACTTGTCTGAATTGAATGCCTCCTGCCTCCTGCCTCCATCTCTCCCCAGTGTCATAGAGTAGATTTTAAGATGAGAATAATAAGATTTCTCTCTTGGTGACAATTTATCAACATGGCAACTAAAACCTGCAGGAAATGCTCACTAAATCACTTCTGAATAAAGGAGTCTATCTGTGCATAGTGATAAACAAGGGGAATCTTAAGTGACTGCATTGAACAGCAAAAATATCAAATAACTGGAAACACATCAGCCTGTACTCAATCTGAAAAGAATGCCTATATATGGTGTTGATGCACACAGCTACATTTATGTTAAAAGAAGTAGTCAGGTGAAATATTATAAAGCAGGGAGTGGATGTGTACTTCCAAAGACAACAGGAACTTTCATCAAAATACCCCTATTGAAAACTCATGTCATACTGGTACAAGTTCCCCTTTATATGTCTGTCCACCAAATACAATACCAATACAATTATAACGCACACAATGGCCAGGGAACTAATATAACTTATTAACACATGTTTAACAAGTCACTGATGTATTTTATGAAAATAATAAATTCATATTCACATTCATAAAGTAAAGAAATTGAAAATCTGTGTATCACGGTTGGTCGGTCGGTCGGTCAGTCAGTCAGTAAGTTAGTTTGTTATTTCTGCTGTACCTCTCCTGGATCACTGGATCATGTGATCAGATCTTTAGTAGTAAGTAAATAAGGATGACATCATAATGTTTATCAGAACACAATCTTGATCTGGGATTGTTTTGCCAGCTGTTGTTTTATGAACTGAATTTATTTAATCAATAAAAAGGCAAGATTTAATTCATGAAACATGCATTAGAATGGAAACAGAAATATTTTAACACTATCGGTGATGACCACATCCATAATGCTTGGCAGAAACATTTAGTGTGGATCTCAAGACATTCATAATACTTCACGTGTTCATTCAAAAACACTGAATGCTCTCTATTGTGTTCTGCATGGTATTTGTTTTTAAAAGGAACACTGTCACCTGTTTGTTTCCGAAGCTACTTGATTTGCATGGGGTTCTGTGATTGGCTGGTGTAAAATCAGAATAAGAGGGAGATACTGCTCACTCCTGATTGGCTGAGAGCAGAAGGGGCAGGTTCTGTGAGTGGACATAAATACTGCCATCCACCAAGCCCAGTCACATTCATCTGTTTTCACCATCCTCTCCAACACAACTACATCCTGCTCCTTCACTCACTACTTTTCAGGCAAGGAAGCAAGAGTAAAGGAAAAAAGATAAGGGACAGGAGAGAGAGATCCTTTTATTCTGTCATTGGAAGAAAAACACCCTCAGTAGCTCATTATGTCTTTTGAAGTAAAGGAGAAGAAAGAGGTGCGAGTGGTATTTTTGGGGGCAGCTGGAGTGGGGAAGACAGCCCTCATCCAACGCTTCCTCAAAGACACTTTTGAACCCAAGCACTTACGAACCGTGGAGGAGCTCCACAGGAAGGAGTACCAGGCAGGGGATGTCAAAGTCACCATCAACATTATGGACACCAGCGGCAGCTACTCATTCCCCGCTATGCGTAAGCTCTCCATACAGAACAGTGATGCCTTCGCCCTGGTCTATGCCGTGGATGACCCTGAATCCCTGGAGGCGGTCAAAAGTCTGCGAGATGAGATCCTAGAGGTCAAAGATGACAAATATACGCCTATTGTCATTATAGGCAACAAAATAGATCGTCACAGTGAGCGTCTGGTGTCCAGCAAGGATGTGCTGTCCACAGTTGAGTTGGACTGGAACCACAGTTTCTTGGAATCCTCTGCCAAAGACAATGTCAACGTGCTAGAGGCTTTCAGGGAGCTGCTGCAGCAGGCGAATTTGCCCAGTTGGCTTGGTCCAATGTTGCACCGGAGGCGGGAAACCTTACCCAAAGAGAGAAGCAAACGACCTCCTATGAACAAGACCAACAGCTGCATCATCTCCTAATGATGTGCAGCCATTCAGTAGTCAGTGACACCAGATGAGAGCTGCTCATGAGAGACTGGAAGGGCGTTCTTAGAGGGGAGTAGCGTAGCATCAAACCCCACAGCAGCTTGGGAGGCAAGGAGACGCTGCAAAGATGAAAACAACCGACAGTGCAGCAACAGTATTATGTTTTCATGTAATTGCATGTGTTGCTGGTGTTTTTTAAAAAGTGCAATAAGTGTGAAGTGATGTGCATTCGCTCAAATGTCTGTGTACATGAGACAGCTTCATGAATTAAATGAACAATAGAAGAGCTGTGTATACGTGTATATATTTTAAAGACACATCAAATGTTACATTGAGAAGTCTGGTCTGATAACTATCTTCTTTGTTCAGCAACACAAATTTGTGTATTCCTGATTATGTAAATGATATTAACTTGTCATTGCTATTGTACAAAGTCAATGTCATGTTCTTATTCAGTGTTTACTTTACCATAAATTTAAAAAAAAATCAGATGTCTCTGGTCACAATGTCTCATCATTCTAAATGTATTAATAATCTCCTAATCTTAACCCAAACACACACACACACACACACACACACACACACACACACACACACACACACACACACACACACACACACACACACACACACAAATGTTGAAATCAATAAAAAATGCAGAAAAATAAAGTTATTACAAATTACAGATAGAAGATAGAACATTTTGAACTGTACATCTGGTTTAAATTTCAGGCTGGAAAAACAGGAGCTGTTGTTTTACCTGACACATTCCTCTTTAAAGGAATAGAACGCAGAATATTTAAAAGGAAAAAAAAAACCCAACTCACACAAAAACCCACCAGAATTGCAGTATCCGCTGAGTCCCTGTTGCCTTGCCTGTGTTGAATTTTTACATCTTTTGGTCTTTGAACTGGAGGCTGTGGAATCATGGTCCCATGTTGGCAAATAGATTGCCGGGAATTGAATGACCTGGGAAAAGGGACTCCACAATCAGTTGTCTTTCTGCAGGTAACATTAACTGGTATTTTAGGCAGCTCAATAGAGAACGGCGTTGAGTGTATAATCTTAATGTGACACATGAATGATGTTAGGCATTGTCCTTACACACATAGCCATTCTCAAAAATAAACCCAGGGAATGCTCTGACCTGTGTTCTGTGGCCCTCTGGTGGCCATAAATTTCCTATTTGATTGTAGGTGGAATTTGGAAGCAAACAATGCATGTGTTGTTATCAAAAAATAGTATGAGGGAAGCAAACATGGGTGAAATATCAGCACCTGCATGGAGACGAGGAAACAATACATGCCATTAACTTGGTGGAATTAGCTACTCATTGGGGATTTATGTGATTTAATGTAGGTAGCTTTCACTGAAATTCACTTAAGATCTTTGGTATGATACATACTTTCTTCCTCTCATGAGACATTCATTTTTCCTGGACATCCAGTTGTTCTCTGAGACCTCTTTTAATATACAGAAAATAAAGAACAGTGATTTTTAAAAAAGGTCAGATGAGCCCTAGTTGTGAGAGGGAAATAAATTAAACTTCCCTTTTTCCAAAAAAACAAGGTGCATTGTCAGACAAGGAAGTGGCCCGATTATCATCTCAGTAGTTCCTGTTCGTGTCCCATTTAGACTAGCAGCTGTCCAAACTCGTCTTCTGAAACACACCAAGGGGCCCAGAGAGGTGAGACGTCCTTTATCGCAGGTTAGGAGTTAAACTTTTCAATCATAAGCTAGGATTCTGTAGGAGAGCTTTAAAAAAAAGTTCAAATAGTTGTAGACATCAATTGAAATCTCGTTTATTGTGAATGATTGTTTCAATGGTTCTGTGCTGGTCTCTGCTCCTATACTTGGTCAAAGCTCCTCAGTGTTGTTGAGATGCCTGAGAAGTTGTGAACAAGTGCAGGATCTTTGACTATCACTACAAGATTTACTGTACAAACTTGAAACAGAAACCTTTACTCACACAAAGCAGTGGTCTTTTTTTTTAAAATTATCTTTCAGCTTTGCTTTTCAGCTACATTACGATTTGTAGAAAGATTTTTCTTCAGTTAGCCAAAAGGAACCAAAATGAAACAAAATCAAAATATATCTAAACTGAGCCATGTTTACATTCTCAATTTTTTTTAAGATGCAACTTACGTTGAGAATCATCACCTGTCCCATATTTATGAGCAATAAATTATAAAATGAGAAAATGTATGCTTATAGTATGATTTACAAAAAGGCAAAATATTTAAAATTTTTGTGGACCTAGAAATGTGGACCTTAAAAATAATCCATATTCCAAACTAAACAATAAATATGACTTAAGTTAACTTTTAAGTTTAAAATAGAAGATTTCCTTCAATGTTATAAAGACAAAATACAGTGAGAGGAAAGTGTTTTATTGTCACACTAATAGACTGCAAACAGCTGTACAGAAATGTGTTGCTTCAAAATTATGCATCCTCCATTTCACAGACAAGGTAAAACAGTTTATACAACAATAATCAGACAACATGGAATAGCAGTAGTAGCTATACAGCCTGAGTTGGCACAGCCCCACCATAAGATACAGACAACACCTAACTCTGTGCAGACATTGTTCAATATCTGCACATGGGGAAATACAGTATATCAAGACGTAGAGACAAAATGACATACAGTACTGATGTATGGAAGACATTCGACAAGTGTCTTTCAACATGTGAAACAGGAACAAAGCATAAAAAAATAACCATGCTCTGTCTACAAAAAAGATATTTCCCTGAGCAAAAGGCTCAAGAACAAATGTGCTACTTTCTTCTATGTTACTCTAAGAGCAAAAGTAGTGCACATGTTCAAAAAATAAAAGGTTCTTTCATAAAGAAACACAATCGACATCTGAAGCAACAAACATCCTGCCAATAATGTTTTTTTTGCATTTATTCTTTGTTTGCAAATTTGCTGAACTGAATGCATTTATAATAACAAATCTAAAGCATGACAATGTCAAGTTTCAGCTTCTCATCCTCACTTAATATAAAGCTTTGACTTGAGTATTTCAGAACACTTTAGTTTTTTCCCCAACCTTTCCCAGTCTTCTATCAGCCCTGTCCCAACTTGTCACTGGCATCAAAGATCAAATAAACTTTTACCGATATCAAAGAAGTGCATCAGGTCAAACAGTAAACACATTGTTTACTGATCACGTTGTTTCATTGACGGAGCAATCCACCTCTTTTTGGAGAGTGACTTTCACATTAACAACACTTCACTCAGTCGGAAGCCATTTTTACAGTTTGATTTGCAGTTACTTGTCAAAGTTCCTCTTTGCTTTAAATGTGATCCAGATTCAGGATAACGGGATCCTAATGGACATTTTTACTATAGTTCAAATATTGTTTTTAATACTTTGAGCCTCACATTACATTTTTTAAATCCGACCATTCTGATGCTCTGAGACGACAATGAAACCACATGTCAGGTGAAGAGCAGTACAGCCCTCTAACTCGCAGCATCCATCAGAGAGAATCTTCACAGCTAAGAATACATAAGAAAATATCCCTTTTATTACAACTTAGTTGAACTGACCCCAATATTGCTTACATTATAAAATTCCAAACCACACATTCCTGTAAAAACTCAGTGTCACATAGGAACGAACAAAAATAGAAGTGAAAAGGCTGCATGAAAAGGAGTTTGTCTGGTCTTGTCTGTGTGACTGGAGACAACCAAAGCCCAAATAAAAGACAAGAAAATCACAGTGCTGCGCTGCAGTCATCATGAGGGGCAATAAAGTCATGCCCCCTCCAAGCAGCTCTGTCCACTTCATTAGACAACAGTAAACCTGACATCCAGGTCACATTACAAGCAGACAAGACTCTGTTAATGCCTAAGGGGTTGTTACTGTGGCTACGCTGCAAACCCTTGACTCTTCCGAAAACAATAAACAAGGTTATTCTCCATCTTGAGAAGCTGCAGTCTTTCTAAATGGACACGCCGGAGTACAGACTAATGGCCATCTTTAATCAAAGGTCACATAAAGTGAGACGAAGAAACAAATGCAGCAGGGGAATCAAAATCTTCAGAATCCAGACAAGAACATGAAACAAATTGTTTTCTCCTAGGGGAAATCTAATAAATGGACAAAAAGGAGTGGCTCTATTGGCACCATTCACAACTTTTGCTGATGGTGATGGAAAATTTTTATCACAACTAGAGCTGAAGAGAAGCGCTTGGTGGAAACAGTTTTCTTTCTTGATACAGGGGACATTTTGTCTTTGAACACTTAAAGCTCAGTCATTAACCTGTTAGTATTAATCAAAACAACCTTTTAAATAAGAGGCAACTTTCATCTACTTTGGAAAAAAACAAGAACAAAAACACTAAGGAAGGATTCAAAATGTGACAAGCTCACAGTCTCGTTTACTCTTCTATCCTTCAAACAAGCCCATTTCCCCACCATTAAATAATGAATCTTTATAATTATAAGAAGTTAAATTACTTGGGGTGATTCTTAAAATTTAAATTTCTTTAAATGAATTTGGATCCATGTAAACTGACAGATCATGTGATGGCATGTAATTACAGCACTGGGAAGAATCTTCGGTCGCCACCAGACCGTCCTCTGTGGTCCTCTCTGGTGCTCCCTAGTCGTCTACAGTGATGTTGCGGAACAAGTAGGCCATGGACTCTCCGTTGTGGATGCGGCGGATGGCTTCAGCCAGTATCATGCTAACGTCCACAGTCTTAATTTTGGGACACTGAAGCTTCTGTACTTCATGGGGGACCGTGTTGGTCACCACCACCTGAGGGCAAAATGACATTCCAGACATTATGAGACGTTTCCCATTTTAAATAGCAGTTTAGAGCCAATGTGACTCTAGTGATATTGACTTGAAAAGGTTTGTCCATGGGGGAACTTGATGCTTTACAATTGGATGAAATAATAAAATAATGTTTTTTCTATCTTCTTAGAACTCTGTTTCTACTGCTTTTGAAACTTTTTCACAGTCCTTGGTATACCAAGATTTCAGCAGATGAATCTACTGAAATTACAGCCAATTAATCTATGATGGCTGCAGAACTGCTATTAGGTTACGCTGTTGGGGTTCCAACATGCTAGACTGGACAGTAAATTGATAAACCAACTGGGCTCATGATAGGTTATACATAAAACACAAATCATGATCATGAATCACTCTAAAAATCAAACACTGGAGATGAACCCAACCTGTCATTTATGGTTTTTCATTCTGGTATCGGGGGGGAACTGAAAACAGAAACGCAGCTTCTGGATATAGTGATCCTTTCCTTATTCTGGTTACGTACTAATTTCATGCAACAAAAGCTCTGCTAAAAGGGAAGTACAGTATGATAGTTCCAAATAAGTTCTTTGGTTTGGTTTTATTGTTCTTTTTAATTCCACTGTTACTTCTCTTAAAGCTTCCCAATGGACATGTAGCAGATAACACACAAAACCTTTCCATCCGTCCTCAACAGCAACAAGATGTATTGGTTTAACGGGTTCAGGGGTCCTCACCTCATCGATAGCAGATTCCTCTATGAGACGTGGAGCATCAGCAGACAGTAAGCCGTGTGTGGCCATAATATAAATCTTATAGGCTCCTCTTTCTTTCAGGATTTCTGCAGCCGCTACAAAGTCCCCTACATCGTCTATTATGTCATCCTGGAAGAAGACAAATAAAACCTTTGGACAACTGCAGAAGCACATGTGCAGCCAATGTGGTCACAAATGAGGGGAAAAAAGCAGTCATTCAAGATTCTTCACATATTTTAATGCCGATGGCTTTTTTTCTTCTAGATTTAACTTCTCACCTTTTACAAACAGCTATATCCTGGCGGTAGTAACAATCCACCTCTCTGTTACCGAGCTCTTACCCACAGATACTGATCCCTTCAAATACATAGCTCGTTGTTCTCTCAATAGTGGATGAAAAGCATGAGTTGTCCATGCTTATGCACTTTATTTTGATAAGCATATATCTATTTTTCATGATAATGGTTGAATGTAAGTAAGGCCATGCTGCAGAACGTTGAGTAAAGTCAAAAAGTAATGCAGATTCCTCTTAACTACAGGATACATCTCAAAATCTAATCTTTTTACAAGGCCAAGATCCATGTCGACCACTGGTCGACTATCATCCCACCATTTTTGTGTCAGGTTGATAAAAATTTGTTGTGAAATTGTTTACATTTGCTCTATTTTTTGAAATAATCCTGTAAACTACAAAATCTGTGCAAACACCATGAATGGAAACTACAGCAGCGCAAAAGTTAATGGATGATTAACTGAAAATGACTACATTTACACTGGCCACAAATGGTGAATTCCCAGAATCTTACCACAATGATGGCAATTCTTCCTCCCACATCTCCGACTACAGTAATGGGAGGTTTCTCCTTTGCCATCATCACTGCAAAGGAAAGCAGAAGTCGTTACCCATGGAGTCGAGGAGGTTGCGTGTGCTGCATTTCAATCAATCAAAAGTGAATCTCAGTAGATTGGGTAAAATGGGTTGAAAAAATTGGGTGATTTTGTTAAATCTGCACCCCAAATTATAGAATCTTTAAATGGATTAATTATACTTTGTTATGTGGTAAATTTAAAAAAGATAAAAAGTCGAAAATATTTCCCCCCATTGTACCCCGCCTACCCGTGAGATTAAATCCCCCACTTAGTAGTGCACATGCCATGCAAAATCAAATGACAGGGTTTTCTGCCCAGAATACCCAATCAGAAAAGAATGTACAACCGCCTGGACACACACAACCTCAGGCCCCGACTGTGGCAGGCTTATGGCAGCAGTCTGCAGATGAACCGATACACACCAGACGGTCTCATTTCACACAGGACAACGGTGGCTGACAAGCACCAATGAGGGTTTCTTCATACACACTTGCCAATGTTCAGGGGACAGTCCGCAGTCGAACATCACTGCTGCCAAAGACCGCTTTTACAGGCACACAATAATCAGACAGCATCTCACATGCCGCTCACCGGAGATGCAGCAGCTGTATTTATTATTCACATCTGGGCATCTTCATTTGTAAAAAATCTGAGATGTCCATCACAAATAAATAAGTAATGATTGAAAGCAGCATCATGTACTTTTCTTGACAGACTGTCGACATAAAAGTGTTTTGTAAGTTTTATAAATGGTCACAACAGTAGATAAAACTAGATGTCAAAAATGTGAGAGTGCTTCATTCTGTGACAGACTAATATAAATCACTGCACACAGCATGTTCACAGCGTTACAGTTACACTTTGGTTAGATTCAATGCCATAAATTCAAACGTCTGCCCATTAGATGTGTTGATCCCAAAACACAGCTGCATCTGGTGTATTGTAGTGCATGTAAATGTGGTCATTCAAAGGGTACAAGGAAACAATCAACTGGTAAACAATCGGCCAGCCAAGCCGATTGTAAAGGGAAAAGTACAGAAAAGCAGAGAGAGGAGAAGCATGCCTTGCAAAACACTTCGCCGAGTATCGTGAGTCCCACAGCATCGGAAAACCTGGCAGTGTCACATTCATACGATAAACGCTATTAATAACATACAGCAAAAGCCATGTTGTTAGAGGCACACTAGAGACGGGTGGATGATACCGAAGTGTCAAAGAGCTTGTTTCGTTACTGTGAAGCATGAAGCTTCAACACGGTGCTGTCACTTGTGTTGAACAAAGAATATCACATGACTACATTCACTTAAAACTGATACTTTCCAAAGCTCTTCATAACCTGAAGTATTAACACATTTGTCAATTAAAGAAAGTAATAATGTCCAGATAACTTCACTCAAAGTCTTCCATGAACTGTTGAAAAAAGTATAATTATTTTTGTGTAGGATAATGCAGATTCATATTTTAAAGTTCACATGCATAAAGTCATTCAAGCTTCTTGGACTTTAACTGATAAAAAAAAAAATACTTAACTGTCAGGCTAGGCTGCTATAAATTATACTGGCCACTAGATATCACTGTGTTCATGAAATATATTGTAGATTCATCCATCCATCACTACTGTACACACACCTTTCCAGAATAAGTGCTACAGCTTGTCGAGATAATGCAACAAGCCGCTTGAGAAATGTTTGGTCAGATAAATTTCTTAGAGTGAACCTTCTAATAAACCATCTTTTTTAATACTTTAGCTGGCACTTCGGAGGTAATAGTTATACATGAAATGCCAATGGTTAAAAAATGTGAAAGGTGGTCTTTTCAGGGTGGTTTTACATGGTAAGAAACTAGATGTTATGCCTAAATACACCAACAATCCATTTGTAATGCTCTTTTTCCCATCACTGATGTTAGGCTTCAAAACATGCTTGCTTTTGTTGCCACATGCATTTATGACCAAAGGTTAATCAGGTTTTAAGAGTGGGTTTCAAAGGGTGCACCACGTGTTAATTGGCAAGATGAGTCCAGATACTTTTGTGAAAAGAAAAACCAAACAAAACCAAAAAAAGGTTTGGCATGTTTCTGGTTTGATTTGTGGACTTCAAAATAAAATCAGAACACAAAACAAAGAGGACTTGGGCCATCTTGTAGAACTAGCTGTCTGGAATCTTAGGAAGGTGCGGTATGAGCGCTGCTTGTTTAAAGTAAAGCATGCCATGCAAGTAGTATTAAGTACAGAGCACACCAAAGCTGATTGGCGTCAACAGGTTTTGTCATTGCAAATTGTCTGTGCACACTTTGTGCATTCACTGACTCTCCCTCCTGAATCCAGACTGTATTTTCACAAGATGCAGCACAAAACCTTCATCTAGACATGCACGATTTAAGGAACCATTTTAAGAGGAATCTTTTATAGTCAGATGTAGGATATGTTTACGGTCGTACTTGGGAGCTCTATGCCAGGAAACGGAGCTTGTTGTTTGCCTGCTATTACCAACAAATAAACACCACATTAACACAAATGCAAATATTGGACATGACAAACACATGATGTCTAGACTTGGAAAATCCTCTCGCTAGTTCGATGGAAACTTTAAACATATCACATTGACACAATAGACTCATGGTGTTTAGGTTTAACTTATATATATATATATATATATATCTTGCAATGGTTACAAAAGTTTGTGGCTTTGTTTTTTTGTATTTTTAACAGGAGGATTTTTTAAGTCAAGGGTGAGAATAGAAACACAAGTAAGACCAGAAATATTCTAACTGATCATGAAGTGAATACTGGACAAAAATACTTCAGATTCATTTGCCAATGACACTATTGGTTGAAACTATTACAGTCTATCATGGCCTTAATAGAAATTAACTCTAGTTAACTGTAAATATGCAGTATATGCCACAAACATGTTAGTAATTCTCACAGAATATTTTTAACTCAAACTTTGAGCCAAAAAACAGGCAGCAGTGGACGTGTGCAATTTCCTCCAGGATTATTAAAGTATCTATCTGTCTATCTATCTAATTCTCAGATTATTAGCATTTCATTTTTTGTAAGTTAGGGATTGCAGCTGTCAGTGGATGCAGCATGAGTAGAGGTTGTGTAACTGTGGACATAAAACATGCAGTAACACAAAAATCAAGTTCTACGAGTATGGTTGATGACATGAGTGAGAAACAGCAAAATCAACAGCTCGAAACACGTTAGCACCAATAATAGCTACATTTGGTCGTTTCAGGATTTCTACTATGTCTGGAGTTAAGCAACTACACTACACAAACAAAAATCTGAATAAAAGGCAACTATGTCATGGTTTCTATCGAGCTTTGAACATTAATATCTTGGTAAGAAAACCTGAAAAACATCAACATCACTTTGCATAGACGGATTTACTTACAAGGGAGCTCCAACCCTGTGTGTCCTGTGGTGTTGCGTACGCAGGGTGGGGAGTGTCTTCCATCAGCCATGTCAGACTCTGCACACTGAGCCTCGCCGTGAATCACAGCCAAACCCAGACGCAGGCGTTCAGCGTAGGACTGAGCCCTGGGAACAAAAGGAAAAACTTCTATCCATTACTGAGCACACACTTATGCACAAAAAATGCAAATAAATTATGAAACATTGATTAAAAAAAAAGTGTCATTACCAAAATAAATGTTGGGGGAAGGGGTGTATGTGATTTGTTATTCAACAGTTACCTCTTAGCTGCTGATGGGGACTTCGCCACAATGATGGCATTTCTATAATCAGGAATCTAACAGAAAAAACAGATATCAGTGTTTCAATCAGACTCATAGATGTGGTTTTTCAGTGTGATTATCAAAACATTGATATTCAACCAGAATCATCACCTCCTCCTGGATGTACTGAATCAAGAAAGGAGAGGCACGCAAGTTGTCCACTGGAAAGCTGAAGAATCCCTGGATCTCCTTCTGATGCAAGTCCATGGTGATGATATGCGTTAATCCTTTGGAGTAAAAAGACAGAAGCAGCATAGATTTGCCGCATATTACTGATATAACACTAAAATTGTGAACATGATTCTGATGCACAAACAGATGTAACAAATCTCAAGGTGACTTCATTTTTGTTTTCCTTACCTGCTTTCGCCAACATGGACGCTAACAACTTGCTCACTATTGAGCCCCTCTTTCTCATCTTGCACTGTTTGCTGTAGGGAAAGTAAGGAATGACTCCAATAATATTCTTTGCACAAGATGTCTTGAGGGCATAAGCCATAACCAGTAGCTCCATGATGGCAGTGTTGACATCTCTGTGGGAAAAAAAAAGAAAATATCTGAAACAATGGACATTCAGACCTGACCAGAGAGACAGTACGATCTTTTTTTTTTCCCCTCTGGCCATCCAAACAAAGCAACCATCACAGTGTCTCACACTTCCCATCAAATTGTCAAGTCTTTTCACACAAAAGCAGGACATTATAAAATAAAGAGAGGTTGTGGTTAGGCACTCCAATTAGTAACCAAAATTATCAAATAAAGCAGTAGAACAAAATGTGGTAACTTCAAGTACCTGAAAATAATCCCTTCATTTCATTGTGCATGCTCCAATGTGTCCGCAGCCTGTTGCAGTTCCTCTGCTCGTTTTTAGATTTTTTTTCCAATTTTACTACTTGTTTTTCATTTATTTCCATTAGAATAACCAAGAAAGTTTCCATTTTTTTAGCTGTTTTGTTCGCGCTAGAAGTTTCTTCACTTTTGCTCTAGCACTCTTCTATGTACCTCCAGTACACACGTGCCTCCTCCTGATGTCAAGGCCACCCCAACTGCAAGACTAATATAAAAGCAGATGAGATAAGAGAACTGAGAACTGGGAAATGTAGCCGCAAGAGGGCACAAGCAAGTGTCTTATTGTGCCGGTCCCAAGCCCGGATAAATACAGAGGGTTGTGTCAGGAAGGGCATCCGGCGTAAAACTTTTGCCAAATCAAAGATGCGAATCAAACATATGACTTCCATACCGGATCGGTCGAGGCCCGGGTTAACAACGACCGCCATCGGCGCTGTTGACCTACAGGGCGCCGGTGGAAATTGGATTACTGTTGGTCGAAGGAGGAGGAAAGTGCGTTCGCACGAAGAAAGAGAAGGGGAGCGCCAAGAGTATAGGACTAAGAGTAGGGACGTTGAATGTTGGAACTATGACAGGAAAAGGTAGAGAGTTGGTCGACATGATGCAGAGGAGGAAGGTAGACATACTGTGTGTCCAGGAGACCAGGTGGAAAGGTAGCAAGGCTAGAAGTTTTGGAGCAGGGTTCAAGTTGTTCTATCATGGTGTAGATGGGAAGAGAAATGGAGTAGGAGTTATCTTGAAGGAGGAGTTTGTTAGGAATGTCCTGGAGGTAAAAAGAGTGTCAGACAGAGTGATGAGTCTGAAGCTAGAAATAGAAGGTGTGATGTTCAATGTTGTTAGTGGGTATGCCCCACAGGTAGGATGTGAGCTGGAGGAGAAGGAGAAATTCTGGTTGGACTTTGATGAAGTGATGCAGAGCATACCTAGAAGTGAGAGAGTTGTCATTGGCGCAGACTTCAATGGACATGTTGGTGCAGGTAACAGAGGTGATGAGGAAGTGATGGGCAGGTTTGGTATCCAGGAGAGGAACGCAGAAGGACAGATGGTAGTTGACTTTGCAAAAAGGATGGAAATGGCTGTAGTGAATACTTTCTTCCAGAAGAGGCAGGAACATAGGGTGACCTATAAGAGTGGTGGTAGGAGCACACAGGTAGACTACATCTTGTGTAGACGATGTAACCTGAAGGAGATCAGTGACTGTAAAGTAGTGGTAGGCGAGAGTGTCGCCAAACAGCATAGGATGGTGGTGTCTAGGATGACTCTGGTGGTGAGGAAGATGAAGAGGGCAAAGGCAGAGCAGAGGACAAAATGGTGGAAGCTAAAAAAGGAAAGGTATCGCATGACCTTTAGGAAGGAGTTAAGACAGGCTCTGGGTGGTCAGGAGGTGCTTCCAGATGACTGGACAACTACAGCTAATGTGATCAGGGAGACAGGTAGGAGAGTATTTGGTGTGTCATCTGGAAGGAAAGTAGATAAGGAGACTTGGTGGTGGAATGAGGAGGTACAGGAGTGTATACAAAGAAAGAGGTTAGCTAAGAAGAAGTGGGACACTGAGAGGACTGAGGAGAGTAGACAGGAGTACAGGGAGATGCAGCGTAAGGTGAAGGTAGAGGTAGCAAAGGCCAAACAAGAAGCTTATGTTGACTTGTATGCTCGGTTGGACAGTAAGGAGGGAGAGACTGATCTATACAGGCTGGCAAGACAGAGAGATAGAGATGGGAAGGACGTGCAGCAGGTTAGGGTGATTAAGGATAGGGATGGAAGTCTATTGACAGGTGCCAGCAGTGTGATGGGAAGATGGAAAGAGTACTTTGAAGAGTTGATGAACGTGGAAAATGAGAGAGAACAAAGACTAGAAGAGGTGACTGTTGTGGACCAGGATGTAGCAAAGATTAGCCAGGATGAAGTGAGGAGAGCACTGAAGAGGATGAAGAGTGGAAAGGCAGTCGGTCCTGATGATATACCTGTAGAGGTTTGGAAGTGTCTAGGAGAGGTGGCAGTAGAGTTTCTGACTGGGTTGTCCAACAGGATCTTAGATAGTGAGAAAATGCCTGAGGAGTGGAGGAGAAGTGTGCTGGTGCCCATTTTTAAGAACAAGGGAGATGTGCAGAGTTGTGGAAACTACAGAGGAATAAAGCTGATGAGCCATACAATGAAGTTATGGGAAAGAGTAGTGGAAGCTAGACTAAGGGCAGAAGTGAGCATTTGTGAGCAGCAGTATGGTTTCATGCCAAAAAAGAGTACTACAGATGCAGTATTTGCTTTGAAGATGTTTATAGAGAAGTACAGAGAAGGCCAGACGGAGCTGCATTGTGTTTTTGTAGATCTGGAGAAAGCTTATGACAGGGTGCCCAGAGAGGAACTGTGGTATTGTATGAGGAAGTCTGGAGTGGCAGAGAAGTATGTTAGAGCGGTGCAGGACATGTATGAGGACTGTAAGACAGTGGTGAGGTGTGCTGTAGGTGTGACAGAGGAGTTCAAGGTGGAGGTGGGACTGCATCAGGGATCAGCTCTGAGCCCCTTCTTGTTCGC
The DNA here is from genome assembly GCA_013358685.1 of Antennarius maculatus. Lineage (NCBI taxonomy): Eukaryota > Metazoa > Chordata > Actinopteri > Lophiiformes > Antennariidae > Antennarius > Antennarius maculatus. The sequence continues at coordinate 9,029,692 of CM023620.1, read as the reverse complement.
TATGGTGATGGACAGGCTGACAGACAAGGTTAGACAGGAATCTCCATGGACTATGATGTTTGCAGATGACATTGTGATCTGCAGTGAGAGTAGGGAAGAGGTGGAGGAGAAGCTAGAGAGGTGGAGGTTTGTCCTGGAAAGGAGAGGGATGAAGGTTAGCCGCAGTAAGACAGAGTACATGTGTGTGAATGAGAGGGACCCAAGTGGAAGAGTGAGGTTACAGGGAGAAGAGATCAAGAAGGTGGAGGATTTTAAGTACTTAGGGTCAACAGTCCAGAGCAATGGAGAGTGGGGAAAAGAGGTGAAGAAACGTGTACAGGCAGGATGGAATGGGTGGAGAAAAGTGTCAGGTGTGATGTGTGATAGAAGAGTTTCAGCTAAAATGAAAGGAAAGGTGTACAAAACTGTGGTGAGACCAGCGATGTTGTTCGGTCTAGAGACAGTGTCACTGAGGAAAAGACAGGAGGCAGAGCTGGAGGTAGCAGAGATGAAGATGCTGAGGTTCTCTCTGGGAGTGACCAGGAAGGATAGGATCAGGAATGAGTACATTAGAGGGACAGCACATGTTAGAGGTTTTGGAGATAAAGTCAGAGAGGCCAGACTGAGATGGTTTGGACATGTCCAGAGGAGAGATAGTGAATATATTGGTAGAAGGATGCTGAGTTTTGAACTGCCAGGCAGGAGGCCTAGAGGAAGACCAAAGAGGAGGTTTATGGATGTAGTGAAAGAGGACATGAAGGTAGTTGGTGTGAGAGAAGAGGATGCAAAGGACAGGGTTAGATGGAGGCAATTGATTTGCTGTGGCGACCCCTGAAGGGAAAAGCCGAAAGGAAAAGAAGAAGAAGATAAGAGAACTGAGATGTCTTCATTGTGGGAAGGATGCAGGCCAAGACTTGTCCTAAAATTTCGTTTTACTGGTGTAAATGTGTTGACTACTTTGGTGATTGGGATTATGCACTGACGGCACTCACTTATAAAACACTGCAGCACACACTTGGTTTTGCTGGAATGTGGTTTGTTCTTCTACTTCTGGGAAAAATATAAAGTAAACCTTGAAATTTGTCCTGAAAAATCAGCAGGCTTTTATTTACTCACCGTGGTATGGTCTGGATGATGAAGATGGTTTGTCCACGAACCGATTCCTTTACATCCACTCTAGTTTCTATTGTGAGGGAACAAATGATGCAGTCGTTTAATTTAGCAATTTCAACTACATATCCTGAAGTACTTTTCTTTGTTTTCCGTGACTGTACCCATTCAGTGTACACACATCGGATCAAATATGAATGTTAATTAAGTCATGTCAACAGTACACCAATTTTCCCAGGACTTATTATAGCTTTAAACATTTAGAATCTCAAAACATGATCAAGTTACTATCCATCCATCCATCCACTTTCTTTACCGCTTTGTCTGCTGTCACGGGGAGCTGGAGCCTATCCCAACTGACTTAGGGCATGAGGCGGGTTAAACTCCAGGCGGAAAGCCACACAGAGACAGGCAACCACGCACACACATACTCACTCCTATGAGCAATTTGGGACTGGCCAATTAACCTGAAGAGCATGTTTTTTGAGGTGGGAGGAAGCCGGAGAACCCTGAGAGAACCCCTGGAGACACAGGGAGAACATGCAAACTCTGCATAGATTACCTAAGTACATTTTTTTTAAAAAGACAAAATTTGGATGAGTCATCCCCAGCAGTTTGGAATCCAGTCGACGATATTATAGAACATGTACACTAATTCTATTTACTCTGAATCTTGGAAAAGATATCTGGGGTCACATGCCACATCTTCATGTGCAGCACATAAGAACCACCATATATTGAAGAAAACAATATATAGAAAAACCTAAACTGGTTACGAGCTATAAAGATGAAAGACACGGATGATTGAAGGCTGAATGTCAATGGTAGCAAAAAATGTCTGATATGTTCATTTAGAAATTCCCCCATTCTAAAGTAAGAAGTACCCTTAGACAGTAAAACGAATACTTTTAATGAGCCTCTGAAATGATAATGAGCTCCTCACCTCCATTAGACTCCTGAAAGACCACTGACTTTCCCAGTTCAACTCCGAGCCTCCTGTAAAGTAAAAGCAGAATTTGATGAGCTGCTAAACACTTTAACTCAATCTTTAATGGAAAATAGTACAAAACACCAGCTGAAGTCGCGAGCTTTGATGCGTGAATGTGCACTGTATAACCAGGTTGTGGAACAGCTGACTACTACAGTATGAAAATGAGAACCAAGGCTGCAACATCCCATGACAGCCCTGAATTCAAAATTTTAACCTGACCGACTTGCATTGGTCAAAGATCAAAGCTAGTGCTCTGACCTACTTTCATAGACCAAAGCACTAGTTTTGATCTATGGTCTTTACACACACTGGCCTTCTCCCTTGTCTTTCCATCTTATCCAGTTCCTGAATGTACAAAAGTTTAAATTTGACATTGACCTAGTTTTCTCAAGGTCATCTCATTTTCATCCCTTTTACCGCCCGAGTAATCTGCTTTGTGTTACATCTTTCTACCTGCAATAGTTGCGAAGATATTTGGTGGACTAACAAACGGACGGACGAACAAACGGACAAACACACGAACACTGACAATTACAATACATCACCGCTTTGAAGCAAAGCGAGATGTAATGACTCAACTCTTTCAAGTGTCACTAGCTTTTTATAGAGACCCTTTGCTGCCATGAACCAGTCTAAATATGCATAACACCAGCTTCTAGAAACTTTCCTTTAGAATCCCATGAGCAAAAACCTCCAGATCAGTTCTTATATTGTAAATACAGTCTTGAAATCTCACTGGAGATTTTCTCAGTGGGATTTAAGTTTGATAACTGTGACAGCCACAAGAGCCAGGGATTCTTCTGAAGCAAAGCTTTGGTAAATGTGGAGATACGCTTGACATCATTGCCATTCTTGGAAAAAACAGCACTGTACAAGATAAAGCTTCTTCACATGCAAAGCCTTTTGTTCCAGGATTTCTGTTCGTCTGTCTCACAGTGGTGAAACTAAACTTTTCGCGTTAAACTTTAGAGCTATTTCCAAATGTATTATACAAACATCCAGCACCTTTGCTTTGACTTTTTTTTAGCATCCATCTTAATGTCTGTGTAAACAAGAATCTCTTTTTCTAAGTTGTTGGACAGTTCTGAGCACGCCATTTGGATAGCATACGCTAAATATGACGTATCTGTATAACTCTAGCTAACTTTGGGAAACTTCTGCTTAAAATAATTTATGTCTCATGCCCGAAGCAGGCATTTGCATGCAGTGACTAATTTCATTACGAGAAAAACATTCCACTTACTCTGTAATCTTCTTGGCCAACTCTGTGGATGCAACGGAGGAATTGGCGGAAAATACACGATAACCACTTTTAGGGACGTTCATTGTGTGACTTTCAATGTTATTTTCCAATTGAAAGCGTAAATGCGCAGCGGTACCACGTCTATCGCCGACCCACCGCTTGTATTCGATGTTCTCACTACGACGTTGTCGTTAGCTAACTAGCTAGCTTGATCCTTCACACCAGCCGGCTTAATGAGACAATTAGACAATATATCCTTCTTATAAACAAACGTATCTACAGTTTAACTATCAAACAATCATTAATTGATATATTTATTCTATCGAAGACCATACAGCACGCTTCAATACGTCTAATACGTATATGCTGCCTGTCGATCAACTGACAACACTTACAACTACGGAGGCCGTTACGTGACTAACTTCCCATTTGTGGTTTGCGTAACACGTGTCGCAGTGGGAGCGACTTCTGCCTCAGGCGTAATTACATCCGTTCGTTTGAGCTCTTTTGTATTTTTGCTCTTATGATCGACAGTTTTAGACTTTGACACACACGTGTCTGGTGTGCTTTTAAATTTAGTTTTACATAGTTGGATTTGTGACACTGATAGAGATAAGAATAATTACATTTAGGAATCATTGCCAGCTGGGATGGCCCCAGCTTCCCGTGACTCACTACGGCGGATAGAGCGGTTCGGAAGATGAATGAATGAATGTAAATAAAATGACCTGGCTCCAGAAATTATTTCTATACTGTATAAAAATGCAAAATTTTATCAATAACCGGATTAAAAACAGTTTTGTTTCGTTTTGGGAATGGCAACGCTTCTAACTTTTATTTCGGAGAGGAAAAACCTTGACCTTGAAAAACTAGGTCAAGGTCAAATTTTCACTTTTACACCTTTTTAGGTGTACATCTCTGAAACGTGATGAGATATAATCACAAAACAAAAAGCAACATTTTCAGGAAGCCAGAGGCACAAAAATATGAAGGTCAGGGTAAAATTTTTAATTCAGGGGAGTCGCAGGATATTGCAGTCTCTGCCTTGTTAACACTGGAAACGAACGATCAGCGATACATCCACTCACCAAGCCAAAGTAAAAAAGAAATGCAGTTCATTTTAAGATGGAATGGCTGTAGAAGTTTATGGAAATAGAAGAACAAGCGGTGAAACTGGTTGGGATTTTTTCCTTTTGAGAAAGTTAAAAGTAAGAAGCAGACTAAGCCATTAACCTAGACAAAGTCTACAACCACATAAAAATCACGTAAAATTTAAGTCAGATTTGCTCATAAAAAAAGTAGTAAATAGATATTTTACAGACAGAGTTAAGGGCATTTACACTATCACAAGCAACAGCACACGTCATTGTGCAAAATATGAATGTTTTAATGTGAACAAAATGTTATTTCTGAAAGGTGTATATGTATCATGTCTTCCGGAACAGGACCATAAGCCAGGCTACAACTGGGCCTCATTGGCTAAAGCAGCACTCTCCCCATGGCCATAGCAAGACCCTCACATATAACATACTCCACATCTCATGAAGTACAATATTTATGTCTTTTTCATTTAAAGTGGGCCAAATCACTTATATTAAAAGTATGAAAATTGCAACTGTAGTCATGTATCTTTCAATGATCCACGGTTTTGAAGTGTGATATTGGTGTGTGGCCACAGTGCGCACATCTCATGTTGCTCACAGTAGTCCTCAGTGTGCTCACAAAGCTTCTGTGAGCACACTGCCAGGATACATGAAAAATTAGAGGGAACATTGGTTACAACGGTATTAAAACACAAAGGTTTTGTGAACTTAATGCTATTGATGTAAAGAAAGCACCTCTACCATTGCTGAATGACTTTTATCATTGGGGCGTAGGGGCTAAGCCAAGCTGCCGCTGAGGTATTCCACCACATTACGCTGATGCGCTTCCTGGTCATCAAAAGTCACCCCACGTGACACGACAGTTTATGCTTAATTATGTTTTATTTACATCATGTCTCTCAATTAACTCGATCAATAGTTACCAAAACATTCAGAGTTTAGCGTTCAGTGGTCAAAAACTGTCAATGCTCCCGAGCAGAAACGTGGTTCCTTTATGTATTATGTGAATATTTTCTGAAAAATGTTTATTGAGGGGAATTTACTGATTTTGAATATTCTTAACTGTTTTTGATGTGTTTCGAAACTTTTGACCAACATGCAATTCATCTCAATTAGTTTTGAATAATTTTAACAAAACATCATTCATATACAGAATAATACAAATAGGTCCACTGCCACTCAGCACTTGTAATTATAAATAAAATGTAACCTTTTGATTAAACTGTGGGGTGTTCACATCTAACTACTGGCAGACTACATGCAGAACAAGGTTTTATGTTCTCATTGATTTTCCACACACAAGTTTTCCACACATTAAGATTATCATTTGTTGGTGCATGTCACTGTTTAACTCTCCTAAGTTGTATGAAAGGCATTGAATTAAGAAATAAAAAGCCCCAGTCGACTGGGATAGGCTGCAGCACCTCGTGACCCACGACAGCGGATGAAGTGGGTAAGGAAAATGACTGAATGAATGTCTCACATCTGAAAGCCTGTGTTATTCCAGGTGACCACTAGATGTCGGCACTTATTGGTCCTGATCCACTGAGTGACGCTCTGCTTTTAGAAATAAAGTAATCCAAAAGAATAAAATCATGAGATCCTTCTGAGAGAAGAGATGACTGTGTCAAAAGTTCAAATTAAGTAATTTCTTCTTCTTCATTATCTGTAGAAATTATGAAGGTGTGACAGACGAGTTCAAGGTAGAGATAGAACTGCATCAGGGAGATGCAGATGAGACCACTGCAATCATCTCATCTTCAGCCGCTTATCCACCTTGCCGGTCACAAGTCTGCTGGACCCTATCCCAGCTGTCTACGGAAGAAAGACGGGTTTCCCGCCGAATAAGACACTAGCTCAACATGGGGCCTTTTAAAAGACAAACAAACAAACACACACACTCACATCTACAGACAATTTGGTGTGACCAGTTCACCTATAGTTACATGTTTTTGGAGGTGGGAGGAAGTCAGAGAACCTGAAGAGAAACCACACAGATGCAGGGAGAACATACAAATCTACACAGAATGGGATGGAACGTGGAACCTTCTTGCTGTGATGCAACAGGGCTACCCACTACCACCGTGTCGCCCATTTTTGCATATTGCGTAAAATATCAAAAGTTTTGTTTTGGCCAAAGTGCCATTCACTTTGGTATTTTGAAGCTTATTTATCATTTATTGATTCGGTGGTCTATTATTCAGGAATTTAAACTCAGTTGTTCAGATCCAGAAAAATAGAAATACGTATACAGTAATCCAACACATTTTCAAAACAAAAAACAAGAAGTTAGATTGAACAAATTCAAAAATAAGCTCCTTGCTATGTAAACTAAAGTGTGTTTATATTTAACAATTAACAGATGTGCAGGACAGAATTGATTTTGGCTAATGCTGCGCCGCGTTACTGCTGCGGCAGTGATTCAGCGGTAAAGCGGCAGAGCGATGGAACAGGTTGTCCAATGTTCCAAGATCAGAGGATTGATTTCCGCTCCTGCCCAGCCACCTGGAGTGTGAGCTGACAGTGGGAGGTGTCAGCTCACCTCCCGTGCACTGCCGAGGCGCCCTTGAGCAAGGTGCCGTCCCCCTTTACAAGTTACTCATTTGGGGTGCACTATATAGGACCTGCCCGCCACTCTGCTTCCCCTTGCATGCTTACAGGCCCTGCTGTGTATGTTTGTGTGTTTTACAGGGGCCTGTACATACTAACATATACATGCATGTGTTTGTTTGAAACAAGAGAGTGCTCTTAATTTCCCTTCAAGGATTACTAAAGTATACAAAATTTAAAAAAAACGCTAAATGTGACTGGAGAAGAAATATCAGAAGGAAAGACACGTTCACATTTCTGATAGGGAACTTTTACTCACATCATGATTTTCATTGTTGCTTGGTGCATGTTCTGTTAAGTTAGGGTTAGATAGTTGAAAAATTGTTACATGTAGAAAGAGTGAAAAAAGTTATGATATTTTGTATCATATCACTTCATAATGTTTCTGTCCTTGAACATTGAAAACAAGTTTGTTGTTATGTTTTTATTTCAGTGAAAATGATGAACAGTTTGTCCAAGTAAATAGCAATGAATTCAATTTTATATCCCATAATAAAAATACACTGGAATAGTAGAATAAAGGACATAGGTCTGCCAAAATTCCATCAAGTTGATTACAATTTCCAAGTACTGTACAACAAAAAAATTTTTTAGTGTGTGTCTGGAGAGCAGAAACAATTATGAAATGCTAAAAAATATTTGGATTCCTCTGATGAAACATAAACCAATGATTGCTGAGCATTTTGATTTATAATTATTGGCTAGGTCTCCATGTTTGTCTGATCGGTTACGCCCTCATCTGACCCTCCCTATCTGATACTGACCAGGCAGCTAGCTTGATGATTAATGTTAAAAATATTTACAGAATAATTCGTAGACTTAATAAATAACTATGTATTTACCTTGGTGCTATTGAGTAATGGTGTTTGCAAAGGCCATTTTCCGAGAGACATGGCAATCCAGAAGTGATATACGTATGTCAGCCTTCAGCACAGTTTTTCATTAACTCAATATTTAGTGGATTGCTTTCAAGGATTCTGTAAATGTATAACTTGGGTCCGTATGTTGTTGGCACTTACTGTACTGTACATTGTACCTCTGCTGTAAAGCAATAATTAGCACTTCACTCAAATGATAGTCGCACCATTTCACACATTTTTGCTCCTCCTATGTCTGCTCTCCAATGACAGTTTCCTTCTTAACATTACCTGTTTTCCCAACCCACACAAATACTATTCTTAAGTAATCACCATGAAAAGTGAAGTGAGGTTAGAATTCCCTCAAGAAATCCTTCCAAACCCAAGGCGCAAAATATATGTGGAAGCTTTATGTGTGTGTCTGTTGAGTGTGTGCACATAACAAAATGAAAAACAAAATAGAGTAGACACATGTAACTTATATAATGTTAGCTATAGGTTGCTCTACATCCTACCTTTGCATTTAAAATCATTTTTACACAAGAAGTGCTTTTACATTCACAGGAGCTTTGTAACAAATTCAATATTATTACAGGTTAATCTCCTGAATGGTCTGACAATTGAGAACAGGGTCAGGGTGTGCCCCCTTTATCCTGTTTTATACTTATTATCTTACAGTTCATCATACTCAAACATGGCAGGGATTATGTGTCTCCCTCTGATTTTTTTCATTCCATCACATTTTCATCAAACACCAGCCAAAAAGGTGAGGTAGGTAGAGTGAGAAAGAAGGGGAGAGAGAGGGAAGGGAGCATGTAAAACAGAGCATGAACAGGCTCCTCCTCAGATGCTGCGTGTGTTTCTTATGAGGTGGGTTTTTTTCAGCCTGTTCTTCACTCACATTCTTCCTGAGCAGAGACCCAGAGGTGGAGAGCAAAAAAAAAAGGAGAGAAGGGATCTTCTTCCTCTCTCACCAAGAAAAGAGCATAAAACAGAAAGAAAGGTAGGAAAATATATTGTTTATTTTTAAAAGAGGAGATATACTCTCATCATTTTGCAAGTTCAGCACAATTGTGTCCCCAGATGGAAATGAGACAGGAAGAGGGAGAGCTGGACCTCCTAGAGCAACCAAGCCCTCTGACTGACAAGGACATAGTGATGATACAGGAGTCTTGGATAAAAGTCTATGAGAACCGCATGGACAACGGGGTGGCGATACTAATGAGGTACGAGTTTTTATTTGCTCTCTCTGATCTTTTATGTTTGGAAATCCCAACCTTGGTTGCAGATGTAATTAGTTTGCTTGAAGACAGCTGAATGATCAGAGAATCAGAATCAGAGTCTTTATTTGTCATACTGACACACGTTTCCACAGTTGACAGCACGAAATATGTCTCTGGAGGTCCCAGTAAGCCCGGTCAATAAATAAGATAAATAAGTTAAAAGAAACTAGTTAAAAAAGTTTTAAAAAGATGCAAGATAAATAAGTTAAGAAAACCTAGAGAAAAACAAAAAGTTAAAAATAAAAGATAAATAGGGAAAGAGAACAAAGAGAAGTTAAGATGTAAGATATACAGTAGAAGTTCAAGGTGTCTGGACAGCAGAATGTAGTTCACACAACAACAACAACAGCAACGCAGCAGCTCAAGTGTGTAGGCGCTCCATATATTGCACTTGAAGAAGCACCATATTGCACTGAATCCCCATGTGTCTGTGGTGACACACGGGGCGTTGTGAGGGTGACTACAGAGCACCACAAGAGTTCAGCTGTCTAACAGCTTCTGGAAAGAAGCTGTTCCTCAGCCTGGTGGTCCTACTCCGGATGCTCCGTAGTCTCCTGCCTGAGGGGAGGGGTTGGAATAGACTGTGTGCTGGGTGGGTGGGGTCTGTCATGATGTGGGTGGCCCTCCTTCTACACCTACTCGTGTAGATTTCTGTGGTGGTAGGTAGGCCACCCCCTACAGTCCTCTGTGCAGCCTTCACAACCCTCTGCAGCGCTTTCCTGTCTGCTGCAGAGCAGCTGCCGTGCCACATAGTGATGCTGGTGGTGAGGATGCTCTCCACCGCACCCCTGTAGAAGGCCTTCAGGACGGGACCCCCCAGTCCAGCACGCCTCAGCTTCCTGAGGAAGTAGAGCCGCTGGTTTGCCTTCCTGAGCAGGTAGGAGGTGTTACAGCTCCAGGTGAGGTCCTCAGTGAGATGAACCCCCAAGTACCTGTAGCTGGAGACCACCTCCACAGCTGCTCCTCCGATGTGCAGGGGAGGAGGGGAGTGTCTTTTCCTCCTGAAGTCCACCACCATCTCCTTGGTCTTCCCCACGTTGATGCAGAGGTTGTTGCGTCTGCACCAGTGCACCGGGTGCTCCACCTCCTCTCTGTATTTGGACTCATCGTTGTTCCGGATGCGTACCACCACTACTGTGTCGTCTGCAAACTTTACTATATGACAGCTCGGGTGTTTCGCTGAGCAATCATACGTCAGTAGGGTGAACAGGAGGGGGCTAAGCACACAGCCCTGTGGGGAGCCTGTGCTGAGGGTGATGGGGGAGCATCAATTAAGGTGGAGAGTAGTATATCTAATTTTCATGTTAAAGTTTTCTTCTTATAAAAAGCGTCAGCTGACTACGAGGCCGTTGGTGGCAATTTGTGACTTGGCCATAAATCAAAAGTGAAGAATTAATTTTTTTGTTCAGCCATTGGAATGGTATTATGGATACTAGTATAGCATATAATAGTACCATTCCTGCCTTCTGCTTGAGCATGTAATCTGCATCCCACCTCCAAAATCACTCACTTGTAGAGTCAGAAGCGCAATACTCAATTACTAGCAGTACTCTTCATTCTGCTCAACAAACAGTGAGTTATCAACTTTTCCAAGATCACTTATGGTCTGCTGTTAATAGTAGTAGCTGGATTCACATACATTTGGTTTATTTAAAGGGATGTACAAAACTTGCTCTGTTCTGTATACTTATTAATAATAACATTCGCAATCTGTCCGTTGTCTTGACTTCCTCTGCCACACCTACTTTTGCCATGAACATCTAAAAGTTCTGCTCAAAGAAGGCTGTATGTGTTACATTACTATTATTAAGTCTGGCCTGACATTGCATGTTGCTGAAGCTCAAACTACCTAACATGCAGCTTAGAAAACAATGCTTCCAATAGCAATTATATGTGACAATTATTAGATGACTGGCAGTCATAATTTCCACACCCATTGCCTGACTATTCTCTGCCCTTTGATGCAAGATTTTCCAGCACTCACCCCTAGACTGATCTGCATTCCAGTACTGGGTATGTACCAAGAGAACCAAACTGTTGCTGACTACTTCACTGACTTTTGCAACCAGGCCTGCCAATGTGACTAGAACTTAGTGGCTCACTGCGGCAATTATGCAAAAAATTGCTGGTCTCCTATTAACTTCTTCTTTTTCTGGATGGGTTTCACTGACTTCATGGGTGGACCACCAAATTCAGGCAAGATGACAAGAGAGGCAGAACAATGCTTGATGACCTGACCAAGGCTTCATCCTGAGTCCATTGGTCCTCTAGCCAGCCAGCAAATAAAGGAACCTCTGCCTTTACTGTGGGCAAGCTGGCCCCTACGACTACCAATACCCAGAAAAAAGGCTGGACTCACCAATCAAAGAGGAAATTCTCGTAATTCTTGCCACCACACTAAGGTGGACATCTTGCCCCCTCAATTCCCAAGGAAGAACTCCACTTCTAACCCTGACACAATCATTCCATCCTTCCACCTGATTGCCTGAAATACTCGGGAAGTGGAGTAAAGGGTCAGCTTCTATGGGTTAACCAGACCCAGCAACTGATCCACCAGTTGTTTTTCCTCACTTCCCTGCACACCCAAGTCCTCCAGGGTGCACTACTCCCAACTCATCTGCAATCCTGAGATTCAGAAAGCTAAAGAAATCCTGCAGCAGATATACTGGTGGGCTACCCTGGACCAGGACAACCAAGAGTATGTCAACACCTGTCCAGTCTGCAAGTGGCACAGTCCTTCTCATCAGACTCCTATTGAGCTCCTGCAATCCTTGTCTCTGCCCCATCAACCCTGGATTCACATCTTTCTAGGCTTAGTTACCAGTATAACACCCTCAAATGGCCACACCATTGTCCTGACAGTGTTTTACCAGTTCAGTAAGATGGTCCACTTTGTGTCCCTGGCCAAGTTTCATTCATCTGGTGACTGGTGAACTTATTATTATAATTCTGCTACATATCTTCCGGCTCCACGGCCTTGCCATGGACCCTTGCTAATGCTTACATTCCTGTGCTTGTTCCTGTGAAAGATGATAAGAAAAGCCATTATCATTCTTGTGCTGCATTTGGGCCCTATCAGGACTTTAAAAATTCTCTAACCTCTGGCTTATCTATCGTTCAAGTTTCCCACGTAGTATTTCTACCAGCCCACCCTAATATAGCTGACTAAAAGTGGCACTGAGTAATTCATTGTGGAAAGGTCAAATTTTTGTTTTGCTTCTTGTTTGCTGGAGCCACAAGGCATACTGACCATCTCTCATAACGTGGCTACTACAAAATTTTATCCATGACTTTACAAGATTTCAATCGCATTTATTAGCATGCGACACCCAACTGTCTGTGTGTTTCTTGATCGTGTGTATCAGGGTGTTGATGCCAAAAATAAACATGATACTCAGTTAGAAATATTTGGTTCTCTCCCCACCCACCAACAGGACATGTTTAGCAGGAAGGACAACCAATGATAGTGTGAACCCATCATTGATTAAAGAGCGATGAGATTCACTGCGTGATAGAACTCACCTTTGTAATTTATCATGATTGCTAGAGGTTAAAGTTGAGAGGGAGTTTAGAGCAAACCTAATGTGTTTTTATTTCTATGGCGAGTGGAAACTTAAATGATTCAAACCCAAACATTCCTTTAGAAAGACCCTATGACCTTGAGGAATCTGAGGAATGGGGCTAGATTCAGAAGATTGACAATAGTAAATAGTCTACCTTCAGCTGTATGTGGAGATGCTTCCACTGCTGAAACTCAGTAGCATTTTTCAGACAGACTGTCTTCAGGGTAACAGATAAGATCCAAAGTAGAAAATTATGGCTCTGTAGTAAGAATTTTTCTCTGAATTCAGCTCTTCAGTTGGTCTTCATTAAGACAGAGAGTATTAAGAGCCCAATTATCAGATAAAGTACTAATGAGGCTATTTATATGCAAACACAGGTCATATAATTACCCAGGAGAAAGATTAAACACCACAGTTCCTCATTAGTTTTATGTCAAATTTGAAATACTTGGTTCCAGAACATGTCATGGCACTTTACTTAGAGCTGAGAGGTTAGCATATCATGTTCTATCTTCCTCCTTTTTCAGATGTTTAAATTCACAAGTGAAAGTCTGGTATGGAGCCATATGTTTCAGAGATAACAGAGAAGTATTTGCATCCTCTCCTGATTTGGTTGTTTGAGAGACGGAGGGGGATGGGGCATCAGGATTTGACAACCAGATCCCTTGGCCCTCTTTCCAGACTGTGGGTGAGGAGAGTTCTAGGTCCACTCTAGGTACTCTGTGATACCTGAGATTCTGAGATGCAAATCAAAGAAAATTAATTTAAACTCAATATTAATTTTTTTTTGCCTGGAACAGCACAGTGTCCATCATGATATATTAAGAAATAACACTCCTCCAACTAGGACAAAAGAAAAAAAATGTGCTGAATACATTATTTGTATCAAATTTACAATAACTACGTAATGGTATTTGCAATAAATACAATCAGAGACATGGAGTGAAAGTTGCTTACATGGTAGTGAATGCTTGACATGACGGACACTTGAGCAAACAAGTCAAGTTAATTTTATCAACTGTTTTAAGAGAACCAAATCACAATAAAGTTTACATCAAGGACACTTTACAGGAAGAGCTGGTTTAGAACAAAGAAATGTTTTAATTTAATCACAATTTTATGGGAGAAAAAGGGAGAAAAGGCGAGACATGGGGAGTCCCCCAGCAGTTTAACAGCATTGCGAATGAATAGTCTAAAGCATACAGTATACAGCAATGTTATATGTACTTCTCACAGAGTTTGTCTCTCCTTGCAGGTTTTTTACTGACTTCCCATCATCCAAGAAGTTTTTCAAGGACTTCAAGCACATTGAGAGGATAGATGAGCTGCAGAACAACGTCAAGCTGAAAAGGCACGGTGAAAGAGTCATGAATCTCATCAATGATGTGATTGTCAACCTTTACAATTCAGAGAAGGTGGCCTTGGTGCTAAATGGGCTGGGCAAGTCCCATGCACTCCGGCACCACGTGGAGCCTATTTACTTTAAGGTAAAGTTGTTTATATTGATAAGAAAATAACAGACATAAGCACACTCTCAGGCATTAACTTTAAATAATGGAATGTGTGTGCTTTGATAAACCTTTAGAGGGCATAAAATTGACTGTTTAACTGTTACTGCTATCAATTATTGAGACGCTGCAATGAGGAAGAAAAAAAACTCAGTGCACTAGGCTGAGGAAATGAAATGTTTTTTAGGCAGTGGCATTGCTTTGAAAGAATAATAATTCTCAAAATGAAAATCTAATGATATATAAAATGTTAGTTCTGAGCTCTAGAACAGAGTCAGGTTAGCTGTTTTCCCACATTAAGCTAAACTAACCTTTAGCTAGCTGCAGCTTCAAGACAGGAAAACTAATGAATTCAATTCATTCATATTTCCCCAAATGTCAAGCCATCAATTTAGCAGAACAAGATGTCTTAAGTACTGCCTTTTGTTTTGTCTTGCTCAGATCCTTAGTGGTGTGATACTGACAGTCCTAAGGGAAGCATTTTCCGAAGTTGTGACATCAGAGGTGGCTGCTGCATGGACCAAATTCTTGGCTAATCTCTACAGTGCTGTCAAAGCCGTGTATGAGGAAGTAGGCTGGATTAAGCTTTCAGCTTCAGCATCGAAGTAGAAGAAAGAATTAATGAGTTTTGATTAAGTTTTTAAACTGTGAAATACCTGGCAAACAGTTCACATAATTCATTCTGTTCAGTAATTCATTATTGTAACATTCCAGCTTTTCCTTGTACAATACATATACTTTATACTACAGTGAAACTACAGCATAATGATTGCTATCTTTTGTATAGCAGCACAGTTGTGTTATTTCATACTACAGAATTATTTAATCAATATACAAAATGTGCCTACAGATTTTTTAATATTATAATTTTAAGCCATATAAATTTACAATAGAAACGAAATATTTGTTTATATGCCTACAAGTTATTAAGATGTATAGTTTATCAGCTAGAATTCACAAATGCAATAATGGAATTGGTTAATTACAGTAGAAAATGTACTGTTTTTATGTCATCAACGCCAAAATGGTCTACAATTCACTGATCAAATGTTACACTTAATATATTTTCCTGAAATCTATAGTAAAAAACTGGTATACTTTGCTACTTAACATAAGTATATCCCAATCAATGGTTTAGCCAGAACAATGACAAGTCAACAACAATACTGTACTTTCTATCTTTTTATTTTAACATCTTCTCTTGGTGCTTAGGCCAGTCATGTGGAATAAACACCAAATAGTTGCAATAAGTTTGTATTGTGTTTTATAACAATCTGTCTAGAAAATAAATTTAAAAAATGAGAATAAAAACACAAATTAGATCTAATATAATTTTTATTGACTCTTATTTGGGACTGCATCAACACATACAGTATTTATTAAAAGAGTCAGGTAAAGACATGGCAGTGGAGGTGGGAATCACACTTACACAATACGGAATTGTTGAATGTTGAAAACATAGCATTGCAAGCTGGCATGACATACTGACATAGAAAATGAGGAATGTGAGCAAACCAATTAAGAGGTGTGTATGTGTGCAGAGCATGTGTGAAATGTACTTGAATTTTTTCCAAATCATTTTGAAAACATTTGGTTAGATCAGATTATATAGTAATCCTTCCTGATTTCCACTGTGCCAAGTCTCTGTCACACTTGTATGCAACCTTTTGTTATCTTTGTAACTGGCGTTTTTATCCCACAGTTTAATTACCATGTCAGTTGCTCAGCATGGGTTTGAAGCAGGAACAACCCTTGAGAAAAGGTGTCATAAAACAACACTGCAGTTTGTTTATGGTCAGCAAACCTCAGAAGCTCTGGAAACACTAGTTATCCACAAACCTAACACCAGTCCATCACTAATTCCTTGGTGCCATCAGCTATGAGGTTGAGCCTTAGTGCATTAAAAGTTCATTTCAGGCAGTATTTTGTTTTCGATTTGATTACAGAATGTTAGCATGTAATCTTGAATCATGCATTAAGGCAGTGTGTTGCTGCCAGAGGTTTGTTCAAGGGAAGTATTTATTGTTGTACTACAATAGGTGACCTCAAACAGAGAGAGAGAGAGAGAGAGAGAGAGAGAGAGAGAGAGAGAGAGAGAGAGAGAGAGAGAGAGAGAGAGAGAGATGGTGGCCGGCTCTGGGTTGGTGGCCGGCAACTGTTGAACCTTTCTGCTGTCACCCGTGTCCTGTTTAACCTTTGTGCTGTCACCAGTTACTTCTGGGTTGATGGCCGGCGATTCAGCAAGGGATGGTGTATTTAACAAAGTCTGAAATACCGCAGTGCACTGGCGTCATGCCCAGCTTTCCCCACCTCACACCCCCAGTCAGCTGGGATAGACTCCAGCCCCCCGCAACCCACCATAACGGATGAGGAAGAAAATGAAGGAATTAATGGATAAAAAGTTTGAAATGAGAGATCGAAAAGTGACTTGTGACTTATTTAACCTACTTTACCAAGATGTCAAATCCTTTTAAACTTACTGAATTCCAGCATTCCTGGTCACAGCTTTGGTCACAAAATTAGACCTTTCATCTCTTTTGCTTGGCCTACTGCTCCATTATTCTATGCTTGAGTCAGCAGTGAAGTATAAATGGATCAGCTGCTGAATTACCATAATTTATCCCACTGAATTACCATAATTTCTCTCTTGTTTCCTGAGTTAGGTCATTGGAGCTCTGCACTTAGCCATCAGTGAATTATTAAGATTCACTTAAATTTGATTGGTCTGCTAAACCCATTCTATGAAATTAACCTCTGTCAAATTTCAGGCCTTTGATTTTGAGGTTAATGAGACTTACCATGGTTGCAAGGTGGAAAAGACATGAACAACATACTGTTTACTTCCTAGTCCTACTGGCAAGAGCCAACCCCTCTCTTGATCCTAGCTAATCCTCCAAGCTAATCTCTCCAATAATGAGTTAGAGATAAAAGAGAAGACAGGAATTGTAAAGACAGTTATACCAAAACTCTGTCGATAACCATTCAAGCCTTTTGATGGGAGAGATCTCAGTCCTCTGAACCACCATCAGTCCCTAAGGAAGAGGGCCCTTGGGGCTGGACCATGTGCACCACCATGGCGGTGCTCACCACCATTGCTCTCATCCTGTGGCAGAGATTCTCCACCAAGATCAAGCCGTGAGTATTAGCTATGAACTGTTGATTTGTGAGAGCGAGTAGAAAATGTGATTTGATTTATGTAGCAGGAGGGAGTCGTAGAAACTGACTGTATTTTCCAGTCTTCTTGTTCTTGTTCTTCTTGTTCTTCTTCTTGTTCTTCTTCTTCATCTTCTTCTTCCTTTCTTCTTGTTCTTAGAAGTGGATCCGCAGCAATTGAGATGATGAAAAAAAAATGACTTTAAAATGACTTAATCACATCACTCTCTCTTCATGAAATCAAGCTCCAATCATTACCACAGTGTCCATACTGCATATTAAGTATTTCCTGAATTTTTTCTCTGTGACCTTTGACTGCCTTTAGATGCAACTCCTGAATCATATTTTGAGGTTGTGTAATGTTTCAAAAAGTTAAATATCCAGACTTGCCTTTGTTTTTAAGAATGGTATATTGCACCTTGACTAGCAATAGAAAAGCACTTGACCTGGAGGTTTAACAGTACTTTGTGCCTGGAAGGTTCTGGTGAAGGACCATTCTTGTATTTTTTAATTTATCTTCATCTTTTCTCTCTCGTTCTTTTCATCCTTATTCTCTCCCATTTTCTTCTTGCTCCTAATTCATAAATTAAGTTTGGATTCAAACTAAAGTAAGCTTGTGGTTTCAAAAGCTTACTTAAGTTTCATCTTTTGAGAGAAGACAGATATGTAAAAACAGAAAACACATTTGTTTTCCCTCAAGCGACAGCATGTGGATTAAGTGGCTTGATACCTAACAAAAGTGTATTCCACTGTTTTAGTGGCAAGGTAAATGAAGGGGAAAGCTATTGACAAGCAGTACCATTTCTTCAGCTCTCCCTGCCTCCAGCCCTGTTAAACCACAAAAGATGGACAATGCGTCATGGCTACAGCTCTATGGCAAGAGCTACTCTATCTGATTATGACCAAATAAACAGCAAAATCTTATTATATAAAACATTTTCTCCAAATCTTTTGCAGATAACTGTGCGTTAAAAACACTCTGATATTGGAAATGATACTTCATTGTTTTGTGTCATCTGTCACAGGCAGAATGAGGATGCTGAGAATGATGTGCCATATATGAAGAGCAATACAGCAGCTGAGATTCAGAAATGACATCAGTAAGAACCATGGGGTAAGAATACGCAGTCACATCAATCAAGAAAGTGACCTAATGCCACTGAATTGGCTAATATCATCAAGACTATCTTGCTGCATCTCCAAAGAGTTGTTTCAAGGTGAATGAGATCAAGCCTCTCTCTCAGGACAGCCGTGCTGATACAGAAAGAGAGAGGCATAGTCTCATTGACCTTGAAACAACTCTTTGGAGTTGCAGTGAAATAGTCTTAATGACATTAGCCAATTCAGTGGCAATAGGTCACTTTCTTTATTTGACAAAACTCCAGTGGAGAACATATTACATAACTAATGACCAGCATATCCAAATGTGCAAGCATGAGACAATGGAAGACAGTGATCTTCATATTTCCGCTAGAATTGTATTGCAAGGGAAGGGAAGAAAAGTGGAGCATTGGAGCATGTTACAGAGGCACAGATGCATAAAGAGCAAGGATAGTTGCCCCACATTTAGCTTTTAAGCATTCACTGCTACGCTGTTAATACTAAATGATTCATAAGCCAACCAACAATCCATCATCTCTTTGGAGAGTTTTTATAAAAACATGACCGCTCTGCAACCATGTATTTTAATGCAGCTGCAAAAGATCTTCATATAAAGTAATAAATAACTGACTGTTGTACTTGCAGGTCACAGGCCGTGGATATGTTATCTTCTATTTGTCAAGTGAATAATTTTTATGTAGGCAAGTGCTTCCAAGCGTTACAGCATTTTTTAGCGAGGTTTTGTTTTGTTTTCTGCTCCATCATTCATCACTTGCATGTCATCTTTTGCTCCCATTGTGCTCCTTGTCCTTCTCCTGCAGATATGAGATAACATGAGATAGGCTAGTATTTAAAGTCAAATGGCCATGAAGGTGAGTTCTCTCACTTGCTACGTATGATTTAAAATGAACCTCAGAACAAATGGAGAACTTGTCTAGAAGCGAAGAAACTTGGATTACCTTGATTCAACTTAGAGCCAAAAAAACAATGATTTCTTTATTCATTTCTGTTTTTCCGTGCCTTCCTGTTATCAAAACACATTTGTCTTGGACATCATTTTCTATCATCAATCAAATCTGACTCATGTACACTTGACATTCCATGAAATTCCTGCCTCCCTTATGTGTCCTGCAGATGTTCCAATTGTTGAGAAAATAAACAGAAAAAGACTAAAAATCATGAAAACTGGCAAATACTGTATCTTCATCATCCAAACTACGTTACAAATCATTATTGTTACACAGCAGATAGGATCCAGATTTAAAATGATGCATGTTCTATGTCTCTACATGAAAACCAGCTACATGTTTAATGTTTTGCTTAATTTTCGTGCATGTAATGATTCATGCTAAAAGACAATGTGAGACAGGAAGTATCCTACTTATTTTAAGATCCCAAAAAGAAATTCTTTTGAATTGGGAATCGTAATAATGAACTGTTGAAAATCATTGAAACCTGTCACTCAAATGCATGAATAACAACTTGATTTTCTCTTGAATTTTTAAATGTTTAGCCTCAATTCAATCAAAGGTCTTTTGTAAATAAAAAAATCACAATGTCTCAATTGACTTTAGAGCCTCTAAATGCCTTAAGCACAGAATATACCTCAGAAAGAAGTGCAAGGATCCTCTTACAGATTTTACATGCAGTGTAGAGGCCAACAATATCACAGAATAGGATCCTTCAAAAATTTTGATGATATATTTAGATATAGACAAATTGTATCCTGGTTATAAAATTGCTTCTGTGCACTGGGGCAGTTTTGCAATCTTGTCTTAGTTCATTAATTCTCTAGTTGGCACGTTTCAAGATTAAGGTAAATGGGTAAACAATAAGGGTATTCCATTATAAATGATTGTAGGCTATTGATTAAAATCGCAGTTTGGGACCTACAGCTGACTGAATTAATCTTAACCTAATATTCAGAACTGATGCAATGTAGCTCCTCAATGTTTTAGCAGTTTAAACTCTGGTACCACCAGCTGGTGAAAATATTTAGATTCGGATTAGGTCAATTGATGTTCACAACAAGAAACCTTGTGAATTAAACGTAGCGCAGACGTCCTCTGTCAAGACTATTCTTCCCATAATGCACTGTGGCGAGAAAACCGGAAATATCTGTCTCGCGATGCTGCGGCCGGGGTCCAACGAAAGCGTTGATGTTACTTCAAATATGCTTCAGGTAGTGGATTTGGTTTTTGCTCTACGTACATCGTAAAGTTAAAACTTTATATTTACATTTATAGTCTTCGAGAATTTGGCATTTGGTGTAGCATCACCGCACAATGTGGCTAAGCACAGTACGATTTGATATTTAGCCATTTATAATCGTAACTACAGACGCATGACGCCATCGCAGCTGTATCGAAGGATCCCAGACTGTCAACATTTTCAAGATATATGTGAATAA
Source organism: Antennarius maculatus (assembly GCA_013358685.1). Taxonomy (NCBI): domain Eukaryota; kingdom Metazoa; phylum Chordata; class Actinopteri; order Lophiiformes; family Antennariidae; genus Antennarius; species Antennarius maculatus. The sequence continues at coordinate 9,008,781 of CM023620.1, read as the reverse complement.
ATATGATCATTTAAAGCATTTTTATAGAACACTTTCCTTAAATACAATTTATTTTCTTCTAGTAAGTAAGTCAACATAATGAATTCACTGTTTTCTGGCAACACAGTAGAAGGGCAACCTATACAAAAGTGAGTTGCTCAGATTTTCGCCATATCAATATACCATATGCAGAAATTAACCTAAAACAAGCCATGTTATTTAGTTATGTTCATATAGGAGAAAAATCCGGTGTTACTATGATTCAAACTGCCCATTTAACAACATATAATCTGTAGGATTGTTTGGACAAGAGTGGATTGGATCAAAAACCGGTGGGATTGTTGAGCATATGACAAAGGAGAAACCTTTCAGTTTTGGACTGATTTAGAGAAAGGTGTGCATCTAGCATTTTTTAAATCCTCTGTTTACAAAGGTTAGTGCTCATAACCTGATTATCTTGTGATAGTGATGATGACTGAGCTATCGTAATGGAGGTTTTTTCTTTTTTGTGTGCCCTTCTAGCTTTTAGGTAATCCTACAAATAGATGTGAAGACAGGATGTAATGTTGGGATCTCAAGTATAATAAAAATCCCCAAACTTAAAGTGTGCCCCGTATAGTTTTATTTGCTTAATAGCTATTTTGATTATTAAACTCAAACCAACTTGTGTTATCAATGTTACTGTTGTGTTAACTATTTCAAAATTGTATTGAATTCCAATATATCATCCCAACCACTTGCTCAGCGGACCAATCTGGAAAGGCAAAGACAAGTCTTGGAACACTGAATTGGTAAGTAAGGAGAAATTGAAGGGTTATCTCTAATTGTAAATGGTAACTGTTGTTATTGAAGTGTTTTGTTTTTTTTATCATCCAGCTTCTGCCACTGATGTCATCAGTGGCAGAAGAAAATAGGAATGGTGTATATAAATTAATTCAAATGTGTAATTCATTCATCCATCCATTATATCAATTGATTAATTTATGTGTTAATTAACTATATAATCAAATAATAATTATTTATTAATAAGTTTATTCAGCTATACAAAATGCAAATAATTCAAGGCTTTTATGACTCGATGGACTTGGCGCTGTGTAGTCTCAGGTTTGTCAGGGTGAGACCAGGGCCCGTCCCATCGCCTCTGCAAGTAAAGGACTGAGTCGTGGACAGAGCAAATGCCCTCCACAACATCTAGACTTCCTGGCTCTCGATGGTAGTTTCTCCCTGTCTTAGCAATTGTCACTGGAGTCAGAACCAGGGCCAGTGAATAGTGATGCCAGTTAATTGACTGTTATTAAACATGGCCCAGAAATTGCTCAGAGTTCAGTCCTAAAAGTAAAAAAAAAAAAAAACAGCTGTCAATTAATTTATCAACTGCAATTTACTAGTGTTTTGTCAAATGTATCATACACCAAGGAATTTCAAAGTTTACACCAGTAGGTGGTGTATATGGCAACCCTTTTATCAAGAGAATGTTAGGTGGCCTGACCATTTTGCCTCTTTCCTGTTAGCTGGATAATACTCATTGAGGTTAAGAAATGGTTTTACCACTTTTGACATTTAATTTTTGTTTGTTTTTTTACTGTATATAGGGAATGTGAAAGAACAGTTGTGAAGCACATACAATAACTCCATTCTGTGTGCTACCGTAAACATCTTTCAGAATCCATTCCAACCTGTATTGTGTGAGATTCTGTGATCAACTTGAGATCCATTACAAGAGCACTGAGGTATGTAGACTTGGATGTGAAAAGGGGGACATAGATTTATCCATCCATCAATCTTGCATATGAATAACATAATATTTTTTTGTTAATTTGATTTTTATTTGTCAAAGGTCTCTAAGGTGTAGGTAGCAGATCCTGCTGCCATAATGAAGTACACGATTCATTCATTCATCTTCTTACCCGCTGTTTCTGCTTAACTCGGGTCACATGGTTGCTGGAGCTTATTCCAACGGACTTGCGGGCAAGAAGCGGGGCCTGTAAAAAAATATTTTACAAAATGGACATGATGGTAGGTATATAATGTTTTAAGATTCTGATTCTGATTTATAACTTTCTATGTAAGGTGCCTGGGCCCCTCAGAGTGCTAATAGTTTGTCTTCAACCTTTTTACAGGAAATGGATGATGTGGACGATGAACTTTTTCCTGAACTTGGCTTTTCCAAAAAGCCAAGTTCAGCTTCTTCACAAACAAAGTCGATTAATAAAGCAACAAAAAATGACTTGTTTGAAAGTCATGTCCAACCAGACGGAGCAGGTAATCCCATGCAGATGGGTTTTGCATAAATTGCTTTCTCATTAGTGGCTGCATATAGGTATCGGCTTTGAGGTTTACTTCAAAGCAAGTACAAAGAATGAATTGCTTCTTGAGGCAATTACAGAGAAGTATGTCTCTTCCTGTCCACTCTCATGAAGCCACCACAGAAGAGGGAATGCCAAACTTTGCACCTTCATTCAAAGCGCGTAATAACAAGAAGTTTACCTTCTTTGGTGAGTCATCCTCAAATAAGGAGCTTTATTTCCCTCAACAGTGGTTTACTGATAATTTTTTTTGTCAATGTATTGCATTAATTTAGACAGTGGTGATGGTGATGAGGACGATATTGGTCAAACACCTCACACTAAAGGTAAATTAGTATAATCAAAATGAGTTTGACTTTTTTGTGGTGGAATTATATGTTTTTAGTTTCCCTTGTATTTGTATGTAGTTTTGATAGTACTGTACTTGGATATACCAAATACGTATTTGTGCGGATCATGACTAAAGTCTGGTTAGTCTATTACCTTAAATTCCTCATGAGCTTATGGTAATACACTAACACATAGACCAAACACAGCTCCTTCAGCTTCTTCTGTCTTGATGACACAAACATGTAAAGCTCAAAAATGATCTATACATTTTTATTTTAAAAACATTTTCATGCAAGCAAAGAAACTGAATGTCTTTGAATGAATGAATGAATTAATGAATTTTATTTTGGTTGTTCATATTTCACATTTAAAAAAAACAAAAAATATTTCAATTGTATTAATAGTAACCAAAAAAGGACTGTGTTCATTTTTTTGGGAATCAGCTACATCTGCAAAGATTCAAGGTGATGTGACATTTGATCATGCTGTGGATGACCTTATCGATACTCTCGGATTAAATGATGATGAAAACAGTTTCAAGAAGAAGGACGCTGCACTTTGGTCCAATGAGGAAAGGTATTGATTTGTTTTGTACTCTCACTGCCTCATTCTTTATTATCTTTGTTTCTAATGCTCCAATGATGAATAATGTCTGCCTTAGTAGGTAAAATCAAAATCAAACGTCTCTTATTGTACCTGTTATTTTGTTTGCCTTCACTTTGCCTGTCATCTCAGGAGTGAGGCACCTCAGAGAACTCATACAAAACTGGACAAGATTCTAGAGAGTTTGACTTCCACTAGTCTTGTCGAGCGACGTCTGAAGGGTGAGAGGAAGGAGCCACCGTTGTCTCAAGAGAAGCAGCTGCAAGATCTCAAAGATAATAAAGCATCCCTACCCTTAGGTTTGCACAATTCTGCATTTTTTCACAAGAGTAAGCCTTTGAAAGCATATTTATTAATTTATTGTAATCACTTTTAGAGGATGACTTCACATTTGGCACCTATCAGCCCACTGTGGCATCCAGACTAACAAGACGACCATCTCGTAGACAGTTTAAAAGGTCTGTGTCTGGTTTCATCTTGGTTTTACAGCAGTGTTTTTGCTTGCAATGCAAAATTAGACTGAATTGTTTTTCCAAATTTGCAGATCTTCAACAGACGATGACAGTTCCTCTACTCCAGAGAATAAACCCAAACTCACCACCCCAAACTCCTCTGAACAACGAAACTCAGCAGCTGACTGGCTTTGCCTCAAACCAAATGATGACGATTTGTTTTTAGAGGCAGATGTAGCCAAGGCTAAGACTGCAGCGGAGTCTACAAAGGCTCCTTCTTCTCCGTCATTAGAAAGAAAACCCTCTCTGAATGGCAGCCATGCTACATACGCTGCAGCTGCAGAAACCCCATCCTCACCTGATCAAACAGAAGAGCCAACCAAGCTGGAGGCGTCTAAAAGCCAGAGGAGAGGGCAAGAGAAGGAAGACTGGTTAGCAGCAGCTCTTCACAGGAAGAAGGCACTGCCAATGTTTGACACAAAAGCATCCATCCAAGAAGACAATTCAGGTGTAGGAAAAGAAATTGATAAGGAATTGATTCTTAGGTACTGATTAAGGGATTCACAACAAAGTAAACACAATGTTGAGTTTGTTCATTTGATCTGATAATAGTAATTTGCTTTACTTTTAGTAAATCGGTGGCATCACAAGCTCCCAGGGTCAGAGAGGCCACAGGTGTTACAGAGGCCAGGTAAGATGTTTATCATGTAAAGCCATCTACTGCGAGTGACAGTATTTTGTTTCGTTTTATACAGTTTGATTTATTTATTTTTCAGTAATACATTTTCTGAACACCCCGGCGTCACTGCTCATTCTTCTCCAGTCAGAGAGAAGAGGACCATGCCAGGTATCAGTTTTAGCAGATCCTTTCAAGTTGAAGCCTGTTACCTCATTTGGCCTTTTTGAATCTAAATATATAATTTTACAGATAGATTTACTGCTAAAATGCTACAGTAGGCTCCTCAAACAGGACTAAAACTAAAGACAAAGCTGTGAGGCGCCAGAAGAGAGTTTTCTAGATGATTCTTAGATTCTGATATAAAAGGACTTTCCATCCCATACATTTAAAAAATGTTTAGAACCAGCACATGTACAAAAAAAAAACACTGCAAATATCCAGATTTAAAGTAATCAGTGATTTCTTAGTTAAGAAATCTATTGAAAAAAGCACAATTTTTAGTTACAGCACAATTTATAGTTAAAGTACTGTGATTTGTTCCAATAACTCAGGTATGTTTTCTTTCCAGTGGTTCACCAGCAACATGAGATACAAAAGACACCTTCTGTTATCTCACAGGTATTTGTGCTTTTCTGAATAATACTTTATCAAAATTTGGGATAACATGTTTTATGGCTTTTGTAATCTGTGGAACACTGCTGGAAGCGTTAGCTTTTGTAAAAAGGTGACACTTCCAGCAGACAGTCTTCCACAGCTGAATGCACAACAAGAGGTCAGGAACATAAACATCCCTACCTGCAGATTTATTTGATATATATCAACCCATTTATCTTGCCATTCTTCGTTGACTTTTGCTCCTGATGGTGAAGCAGTCCCAGTTGCCGGGTGGAGGCACTGTTGGAGATGCAGGAGTCATACAGAGATGCATAGAGAGTGATCAGCCACCTGGGGATTATCAAACTTTACAGGCTCGCATCATCCAGCTGGAGGGACAGGTATGATTGAGAAATGTGTCTGCTGTGTTGACACTAAGGAATAATAATCTTCTGTCTATGTTCATCTTGACCATCTTTTGTGTTTTTGTCCAGGTGAAGACCCTTCACCTAGAATTAGACAAAAACCAAGCATTGGAGATTGTCCAACAGCATCACAAAAAGGATATGGAGCTCATGGAGAATGCGCACAAGTAATTAAATCACCCTCACCCCCTTTTTTGTTTGTTTCTGTATAACAATAGCACTTTGTAACTAATCTGTGTACTTTCAGCTGCTTGCATGGATCTGTATTGTTAGGCATATTTCTCTGTGCGGTCTAGGGCTCGTGTGAAATTGCTTGAAGAATGGGCAGCCCAGAGGGAAGCACAAGCACGACGAGAGTGTGACGACTTAAAAGAGCGCTTGGCAGTGGTGACGCAATCGGCTGAGCAGGAACGCTCAGAACTGCAAGCTCAGTACCAACGCAAACTGGCACAGACCCAGCAAGACAGAGACCGGGAAGTAGAGAGACTCAAAGACCTCCAGAGGTACACCAAAGAAACCTCTTCTGTGTGGTAGCCATTCTACAGTAATGGCATCAACAAATTATTTAATTAGCTGTTAATTAATGATTTTCAGTGGTACCTGAAAAGGATCAGTAGTATTTTCCTCATCCAATGTGATGACATATTTTATGATAAATAAGTGAGCTTGTAATCAATCTTATTTTTAATTTATTTCTCCAACTTTGCTGTCAAGGAAATCTATCTTGGAGATGAAGAAAGACCATGAGGATCAAATTCAGTGGCTGAAGAAACTAAAGGATGAGGAAATCGATGCAGTTACAAGTGCAACATCTCAGACAAGGTAGGTCATGAGTGTCATTGAAGACGATGCTTTATTCAAATGGTTCCTTGAGCAGTTTTCTATCTCTGCTATCTTCTGCTATATCTTTGTTCTGGTGTTCAGGTCACTCACAGTGGTGATAGAGCGGATGGAGCAGTTCTCCTCCCGACTTGGGGAGATTTCTTCTCGGGTGGAGAGCACACATGAGCACACAGCTCATGGCCTGGAGCAGGGCGCCCGGCACAGAGATGAGCAGCTTCGACGTAAGTCAAACCAACACCCACACCCACACACTTGAAACACAAATAGATGAAAGTCAAAGTTTTGTAATAGTTCTGTTATAAATCAGTGATGCAGGACCGTCTGGCTCAACAGCAGAAAGCCATGGCAGAGGAGAGAGCACACCTCAAGGAAATCATTTCTAGGATGGACAGTCAGCTCAATGAGCAGCAGAGGCAGCTTGAGAAGGTCAGGGTGAAATCAGGCCCTAAAAAGAAACTATATGGCAGTATAGCAATAGCATAGAAACACCTGAAAAAGATATTTACTGTGCTCTGAGAACCACATCTTGTATGCCTCAGGAACGCTGGAAGGTGACAGCAGAGCAGGCCAAGGTAGAGTCTACTCAAAGAGGACTGGAGGAAGAGCGACGTGCCCTCACATTGCAGATCAGCATGGAAAGAGAGGAGCTGGATAGAGCAAAGGTGGGTCTAGCTGACGTCCACATCAGTGCCACATCCTACCGTGCTCATCCTACCGTGGTTTGTTTCCATCAGAGTACCTTACTGGAGGAACAGAAGTCTGTGATACAGCATTGTGCAGAGGAGAGGAAGAAGCTAGCAATTGAGCGCGACCAATTCCACGCCATGGAGAAACAGAGGTATGAGAGAGCCGAGCGTGATGTTAGCAGCCTCTTGGAGAAGAGAGAGGGCTCCATCATCAGTCTGGCACAGGTAACTCTCAGGGAAAACGGCATCATATTGGGCTTTGATGCTGAAAACATTTTCAAAGCTATTTGCTTTATATACGGTTGTGTTCAAAATAATAGCAGTCTGTGTAAAAAATTGCGTAAAGCCCAAAATCCTTATAATGGTTTCTATTTCTATGCATTGGGAACACTGCACATTATATTCTAAATCAAAACATGAAGAAAAAAGAAATTCTTTAATTACTTTACAGAAAATGAAGAAAATTGAACATTGGGCTGTTCAAAAAAAATAGCAGTGTGGAGTTCAGTTAGTGAAGTCATTCCATCTGTGACAAAACAAGTGTCAATCAGGTGGCCCTTATTTAAGGATGAAGCCAGCACATGTTGCTCTTGCATTTCTCTCTGAAAACCTGAGAAAAATGGGTCGTTCCAGACATTGTTCAGAAGAAAAACGTACTTTGATTAAAATGTTGATTAATGAAGGGAAAATGTATAAAGAAGTGCAGAAAATGATGGGCTGCTCTCCTAAAATGATCTCCAATGCTTTAAAATGGAAAGCAAAACCAGAGAGACGTGGAAGAAAACGGAAGACTACCATTCGAATGGATCGAAGAATAGCCAGAATGGTGAACACTCAGCCAATGATCAGCTTCAGGATGATCAAAGACAGTCTGAAGTTACCTGTGAGTACGGCGACAATTAGAAGACGCCTGTGTGAATCTAATCTATCAGCAAGAATCCCCCGCAAAGTCCCACTGTTAAAAAAAAGACATGTGCTGAAGAGGATACAATTTGCCAAAGAACACATTCGCTGGCCAAAAGAGAAATGGAGAAACATTTTGTGGACGGATGAGAGCAAGATTGTTCTCTTTGGGTCTAAGGGCCGCAGACAGTTTGTCAGACGACCCCCAAACACTGAATTCAAGCCACAGTACACTGAAGACAGTATGGTGGTGCAAGTATCAAAATATGGGGATGTTTCTCTTACTATGGTGTCGGGCCTATTTATCGCATACCAGGGATCATGGATCAGTTTGGATACATCAAAATACTTGAAGAGGTCATGTTGCCTTATGCTGAAAAGGAAATGCCCTTGAAATGGGTGTTTCAACGACAACGACCCCAAACACACCAGTAAGCAAGCAGCTTCTTGGTTCCAGACCAACAAAATTAAAGTCATGGAGTGGCCAGCCCAATCCCTGGACCTTAATCTGATAGAAAACTGGTGGGATGACATTAAAAATGCTGTTTCCGAGGCAAAATCAAGAAATGCAGAGGAATTATGGAACCATGCAACACAGATGTGAAGCGGTTCTCAGAAACAGTGGCTATACAACTAAATATTAGTTTAGTGATTCATAGGAATGCTGAATCCTGGATATTTTTCAGTTTATACAGTAAATATTTGAGTTTGTAAAGTAAAATGCAGACACTGCTATTTTTTTGAACAGCCCAATGTTCATTTTTCTTCATTTTCTGTAATTAAAGAATTTCTGCTTTTTTCTTCATGTTTTGATTTAGAATATAATGTGCAGTGTTCCCAATGCATGGAAATAAAAACCATTATATGGATTTTGGGCTTTACTCAATTTTTTAAACAGACTGCTATTATTTTGAACACTGCTATTATTATGTATATTTTTGGTGACATCGCCAAGTATGATGGGATATATACTGTATATGAAGTCGTAAATCAGTCAGATCTCTGGGGCTACACGAGATCCCAAACGACAAAACAAGGTAATTATTTCTGATTGTTGTAGGAACAAGCAGACCTAAAGCTTCGCACTGCAGAGTTAAAAGAAAAGGAGATTTTAGTGGCACGTGAGACAGAGACTCTGGAAAGACTGAGAGAAGAACTGGACAGTGAGAAAGAGCAAATAAGCAGCTCAGCCTTGAGGGTCAAGACTAAAGCCCAGGAGGTGGAGGCCTTTTCCAAGGTAAACCCCCCCTTCACAGATGCCTGCATGTAGAGTGATTTACACAGTATATTAAAGCACATTGTATTCCATGCAGCTCGCCGCAGAGAAGTATGATGAAGGTGAACGAGCACTGCAGGAAGCAAAACACATAGAGGCTATGCATGAGGCAAGGCTCGCAAAAATCCATGTGCAGACAGAGCGGCTGAGGCAGCAGGAGCAGCGGATTCTTAAGGTACACCGTGTTTTTTAGATTGTAGGTTTGGAAAGCAGATGAACAATAATCACATGAAAAATCATTACAGGACCAAATTCGGTTAAATCATCTGCAGAAGGCAATGGAGACGCAATCACTGGAGTCACCAGTTAATCCTCTCCAGTCTATTCCATCCATTTTATCAGGTGAGGTCAGGTCTGGTTATTCAAAAATTTCCCCATTATAAATGAAGTTGACAGCAGGGTTTTGTCTCTTCTCTCTGAAGATAAAGGTTCAATGCTGCCAAAGCCCGAGCTGCAATCAACCACAAGAACTACCTCTCTTGCATTTGCCAACATAGAGTCTACATCTTTTCAAACTAGTTTGGCTCTGTGGAAGTACAATACAGACAAGGTAAAGGAAATCTGTGTCACATTAGAACCACTACAGACCACTGACACGATTAATCCTTGCACCATCATGAAAGGCAGATATGCCCACCTACCATAAATGATTATTTTGGCAGACTTGTCCTGATACAATGGTGTCATTGAAACATTAGATGTAAATATTGGTCCCAAATAAGTCATTTAAAAACAAACTCAACACTGGTTATATTCCTTAACATAATGAAAAAAAAACACAGGATTGTTAATTGTAGGGGATTTTATTGTTATACATTGATGTCTTCCAGTAAACATTTCCTGTTCGATTTCATCATTTTATTTTCCTGCACACAGGACTCAAGGTACATTGAAGATGAGCAAATCTTCCTGGACAAGTTGAAAAAGAAGACTTACAAGCCATTTTAGAAATATTACAAATCAACACAGACTGAAGGAAATATCCAAGGAGTTTGCAATAGTGTTGATATTACACATTGCGAACTAAATACTTGAATTTTGGTAGTTCTATTAATCATGTTTTACACATACTATTTTGTGAATGTGCAATGTGGTTGATATTAAATCATGGTGTCTGGATCTGGATTACTGGTTCAGTCCAAAGCTGGTATCGTGTCCACTCCATGGTTAACTGAAAATCAAAAGTAACATAGTTACATCCTCACATAATAATAACATCAGAGGCTATAGTAGCCCCACGTCTCTAGTAAAGCCTCAGGATACCATGACTCCACAATACACTTCAGACAGGGATAACTTGTATCATCACTGGCTTAACTTCAACATTAAACATCAGTGTAATTTTTTTTTTACCTGTTCAACTCATCTCAGCACTCACAGGTCATCACTCACTTCACAAGATGCAAAGACCTGCAGGGAGACACCAACAACTACATCAAGAGTTCAATTAATGCCAACCAAAGGCAAAACGTTTAACAATGATTCTCAGAACAGTTATTTCCATCGTCAGTTGTCGCATCAGACGGCACTCCCAATGTAGCAGTTTTCATAACTGAGTCAATGGACACACCAAACAGAACACAACTGGTACAAACCTTTTTACCATGCTCCCTTCTTTACTTTGGAAATCAGAACTGCGTGGTTTGATCATCTTTGAATCTGAAATAACACACTTCATTACTGATCATCAAGCAGCAACATGAAGGAACATGTGATTGTTTTCTGCATGTCAGATACCATTTGTTTCCGCATCTTATTTTTCAGACAGGGATAACAAACTCATCATACTTTTGAGAGAATAAAATGAATGACGCAGATGCTCCGTTTTACCTTTCATCATAGTGGCGAAGTTTTCATGCCAGACAAACGAGCCTCATTCCAAGTCAGTGAAGACTAGCCAGAAAAAAGCACATGCAACAAATCCGACATGAGATCACTTATCGAAAATATGAAAATCCAGTGACTACATGAATGTCACAAATTGGGAATTTCGTAGGTTAACGCTACACTACATTTTCCAACGATTTGAACGTGTGCCTAACTTGTCCAAAAGCACCAACTACTTGCATTGGAAACCCTGCACGTGTTCGCCTCGTTACAGGGTAGCTAGCTGCTAGAAGGCTAGCACAATTCATGAGAAATCGTCATCAGATTACAAAACACGTGAGTCTCATTAATAACTCTAAGTTATATTACCTAATCATGGCGGCTCCTCTGCAACGAAGATTGTTTTCATCGCTTTATGTGAAAACTTTATGATGTAGTCAGTCTTCCTCCACATACAGTAGCAGCGCAGTACGTGTAGGCGAACAAGACCAGGAGGACGTATCCGGAAACTCTAACTCCCGATGCCTACGTCATATCCGACGTAACCGATTATTGGGTGTGGTTAAAAGTGAAGACCGAAAGTTCACGCGCTAAAGCCGTTAAAAAGCACCTCTCGTTCTTAATCAATGTGGAAAACGATATTAATAATTGCCCGTACATCTACAGTGTATGTAGGACAGCTTTGGTAAAAGTTGACTTCGAAATTTTATTTTTTATTTTGCGCAGTGGGTAGCGCTGTCGTCTCACAACACGACGGGTCTGGGTTCGAGTCCCGCTCTGTGCGGACTTTGCATGTTCTCCCGTGTCTGCGTGGGTTCTCTCCGGGTTCTCCGGCTTCCTCCCACCTCCAAAAGCATGCGCTTAAGGTTGATTGGCCAGTCCCAAGTTGCTTGGTTGTCTGTCTTTGTGTGTGGCTCCGTGGCGCACTGGCGTCGTGCCCGGAGTGTCCCCTGCCTCACGCCCTATGCTAGCTGGGATAGGCTCCAGCTGGCTCCAGCGGATACAGTGGCAGAAAATGGATGGATGGACATTGGATGCAAATTTATGAGAAGCAGACTTTGGGATCATTTTGAACATATGAACTTTGGTCGCATTTGAAAAAATTTCAGGAAAATTTAAAAACAAAAAAATGCCACTCAACTACTCTTTAACTTCAGGCTTACAGACACAGCATTGTGCCATATACTGTACATGCCCAGTTTGATGACTAGAGTAACATCAGATTTCTGGGCTGCTGATGGATGCTGACTTGCTCCCCAGCAAAAGAATGTATGGTTGGTTGGGTAAAATACTGTAATCTGACAGCGTGGACATTGTCCACAGATCCAGCACTAACTCCTGCCACTCGTGACTGAAGAATCGCCTTGCACAGGACAGAATGTCACCCGAAAAAAACCTGCCAGTCCAAAAGGAGGAGGACATCTAACAAAAAAAAATATAAGAACCGTAAAAACAATTACAATCCAATAAACTCACAGTTATGTGTACAAGCACAACCATTGTTTTCTATGTGATGGGAAAATTAAAGATTGTGCAACTTTGATAGTGTAATACTCGGTTTTCAAAAGCGAAGTAACCTTAATGAAATTTATGAGTGAAATGTTTGACCATGAGCAATTTGTTAGGTCATGTCAAATAATAAATAAGATGTCATTTTGATGTCACCATTTACAATGCATAATAATAATAATAATAATAATAATAATAATAATAATAATAATAATAATAATAATAACAACCCTCTTAGCTTGTACGTATTTGTACAATCTATTACGCTTTCATATTTTAATCCAGAAGGCAAATTAAATAAAATGAAATGAAAGTCAAAATAAAGAATTAGACTTACATGTGGCTTTGGTAATGCACCAGTCTCTAACGTAATGCAAACGGAATATAACAAGGGGAAAAAAATGGATCACAATCAACAGACTATCTGAAAATCTCTCCTGAAAGACATTTAGAAGGTATAGACTGTCAGGGAATCTAAATATTTAATAGAATAATGATGTGATGGAGGGCGGGTCAAAAATTCAATTTGCATTTAATAGAAAGGCCTAAAGTAGATGAAGGGTAAGAATGTTCGCTTAGTAAGCAAAATTATCAAAACGCAACCAGCTTGTAAAGGTGACATCTCTCATCTCTATTCCGTAATGACAACTACAGCATAAGTGATTTTTTTTTTTTTTTGCTTTGTTGGATATCAGTGACGTGCAGTGAGGTTCATGGCTGTTGAGGCACTGATCTCATCATAATTACATTTACAAACATACATAGTTAAAGTCAAGCAACACAGAATCTCTCAAAAACTCGTTTGCAGCGGTGCAAACGAGTGCAAAGATAAAAGAGGATCACACATCATTTATACTCTTAAAGGCAGGACTGTGGGCATTATTTAACTTCGAAATATCTGCTCTAAACCAGTTGGTACATCATGATCTCTAGGTGTTAACACAAAATGTCAAGTCGACAGTTTCAGAAAATTATCTGAGAGTAGAGCATTATTAATCACGCGGACCCAGTGAGGACATATCTGTTGCAAAAAAAAATAATCTAAGGATACTGACAGTCATACAAGCATTTCCAAATATGGTCAAACAGTAGATTATTTCCATACATAACCTTCATGACCTCAGACAGCCTGGTACCATCCTCACGATTGAATGATTTGAGACACACACACACACACACCCAGATACAGTATATTCAGAGCCTTCAGCTCACAAGTGCGTCGAAACACTAAGCGCCCCATTCACCAGGTGAAAGTTTCGTGGTCAATGGGTGATCCGAAACACCGGCCGGTCCCAGATGTGTTAAAATGGATGAAACAGCTCGGTGCGCTGCCAATCCTGTCAATATCCCTTGAATTGATCACATTAGCGTTCCGATTGCTGACAGTTTGCGTCGTAATTACTTTACAATGGATCCAAGCAGAAAGAGATCTCAAGTCTGGGAACATTTGAAACTGGTGCCGCCGAACAAAGTAGATTTTAATTTCTAATAAACTTATTTTCAGGCTCTGTTGCGCAGTAGAAAATAATAAACCACACACATGTCATTTTTAATTTACAGGTGAACTGTTTGCTTTGTTCCCTCCACCTGACGTACAGTAACAACACGCCATCAATGATGAGGCATTACCGATCCAGATGTGAGAATGAAGCAGGTGGTGCTGCTGTGATGTGCTGCAGGCTCAGATCTGCATCGGCACACTTTACAAAAATTTTTAATCTCAGTGAGGGAGGACACCGAAGAGGAGGAATCACCCTCATCTAATGTAGCCATAAACGACTCAGACAAATCCACAGCTTCACCCAGTTTACGAGCCTGTGCGCGCGGAATGGCGCACACAGGAAACACATATCTGTATATGGCTCAGACACATCAGAAGGGACAGAACCAAGGCAGCAGTCAGACGGATCAGCAACAACCTCGGCCAGAGGAAACACAATTCCTCCGGCCAGATCGTTGCCAAAATGAACAAAGTGCCACTTATCGGTAAACGTGGGACCACGGCAACTTTTACGCGTCCCGACACGAGCGGTGAATGCAAGTAGATCATGTGGAGTGGGGCGTTAAGCTCGCTCATTTTAATTCCCCACACCAACAAATCAGAAAAACGCGAAGTTTCATCTGAGAGTGGCAGTACGTCAGCCAGCATGAATGAAACGCGGCAGTGTCCAGCAAAATAGTTACCTGCGCTTTATCAGCTACTTTCCCAGTTAACGAAACAAACCCCTCGACTCACAAACGGTTTAAAAAACAGGGATCGTAGTCCGCGATTACCTCCGATTTAGGTAAATATTCAGTGTTCTTCAGGTGGGGACGCGGTGTTGATGAAACCCACACCTGTTTTAGCATTTTTGTGCTGGCTTTTTCTATTGAGAACCGGGCGGGCTGCGGTCAAATGGCCTGGTTGTGACACTAAAAACACTCGCGGCTCTCACTCGCAGCTGGTAATGTGGTTATACACATCAATTTTGGTGATCCGTTTCTGCGCTCAGGCATTACATTTGAGACACGTGAGGTCGGCACTGAAAAAACATTTATGTGCGTTAAAATGAATTCAGCCAGCACGGCTGCTTTATTTACGGATGTCACTTTCTGCTCATTTAAATGAACTACAATTCGTACTGGCAAACACTTTTAAAATACTTCAAACAGAATTAACTCTCGCATTTCAGCCAAAGTTTTAACATCACACTGCTCAGCGCAGCGAGCGAAGTGAGCGCAGCGAGCGCTGTGAGCGAAGTGAGCGCAGTGAGCGCTGTGAGCGCACTACGCGCAGACGCAGAGGCGACAACAACACACATGTTGACCAATCACGTGCGGCTTCAAGAGAAAAAAAAGCGGCTCCCCTAATCAGGAGACGGCTCCCGTCGTTCACTTCAGAAAGCCGGCTCTCAGAGCCGTTATGATAGCGATCGTTCTTCGCAACCGGCTCTGAGACCGTTACGTTTGCGACGCCCAGTCTAGGAGTGCTTGAGCCATAACACGAAAAGTCCCCATTTTCTCCAAGTCCCAAGAAGCCACCAGGAAGAATTGTTGAAGTATATAGGGAAAATCAGAGTTTTTATTTCCAAGAACTAAATATCAAAAAATATGTTGAGCTCACTTCAGGTTGGACTAATGCCAAAATTACAAACAAAACGATTCTTTCTGTAAAAGAATGATAATTAACCTAACAGAAAAACAAATGACAGGACCTAACCTTCCAAACTAAATTAAACAGGAGAAAAGAATCACCAAATAAACCGGCAGTCCAACCCTACTTCTCAACCGAGACTCAGTAGTTCATACAAAACGGCATGTGGCTGGTTGGAAGATGGAGAAGATGAGAATCTGCTGCCTGACACCCTGCTGCCACAGAAGGACTGTCGTCTTCGATCCTCATATACCCGGTAAGGCCTTTGCGCGGTCAATCAAAAGAGTGAACAGGTGCGCTCCCCCAATCATCGTGGGGCGATGGCACAAGCCAATCTGCATATCTGTATACCACAATGAGCAAAAATAAAACGGGGAGCAAGGGAACAAACCCAACACACACAATGCTAGTCTTCACAGGAGTTTGCATGTTCTCTCCGTGGGTTCTCTCCGGGTTCTCCACCTTCCTCCCACCTCCAGAAACATAGGCTTCAGGTTACTTGGCCGCTCCCAAATGGACTGTAGTTACTGTACGTACGTATCAGTGACGTGCTGTGAGGTTCGTGTCTGGTGAGGCACTGATCTCATCATAATTAGATTTACGAACATATGAACCTACAATGTAGCTTATTCACCATTTTATTATCAACAGTGAGTGGGTTATTTTTAAAGTCTCAGAGCAGAATTATTAGAATTATTTACACGTACAAACTGTAACACACAAATAAGCACATTTGATTAAAAAGTTATATTGTTACCTACATGCTCGTTTATATATTACGTTTACTTATAAATGAAGTCCATGCGCCGCTCCTTCTGAACAAAAGCAGCGAAAAAAATTATATAGTAAGGCAAGGCGAGCGGAAAACAAATGAACGGCTGTAGTTTGCTGTCACTTCTTCTACGGCTGAGGAAGAAGACTCCTTGGCCAATCCCTGGGATCACCAACGCCCCCTACCGATGAGGCACGACATCATCGTGCCTCACGTAGTGCCTTGTCACAGCGGTTTCCGGACCGCTGAACTCAAGAAAGACGTTACACTCATGCAGTTGTTGACAAAAAACACTGTACATTATATACATTAACTAAATAATGGAAATTTAGTTCATAGAGCAAACGTGTTTGAACATTTTAATAGCGACATATAGAGCGATAGCATTACGGTCTCACTGTATAGCATACCAGCACAGCTAGTCGAGCCATTGATCAATCCATGGTGAGGCTCTGCTGGCTGGTGCCTCACCGCAGGTCTCTTCTCAGTATTCAGCGTTAAATGTGAAAATTCAGCAATTTTTAGTAAAGATAATTTAAAATTGGTGATGTTGAACATAAAATAACGTTATAATGCTCATCATTGGATAAATATAACCATTTATTTCTTCAATTTTTCATTTTTTTTTCTCATTATGGCAGGTGAGGCCGTGCCTCACCTGCCTCCCCTGACCGCACGTCACTGTTGGATATCTAAAGATTTTGGCCAGTGTTTTGAATGACCTATAGCTGTATGTATGAAACCTTATCTGTAATGTAACCTCTTTTGTTCGTGCTAATAAACCCTGGAGTCTCTAACACACTGAGACCAGACTGCCAAGAAAAAGGATGTTGCTGAAGTGAGGATGAAGAGAGCTGGTGAAGGCTGATGGGTTCTGGGTCAAGTTGAGATTTCAGAGTTGAGCAGGATAACGGTTTGTGCGTTGAAGTGTAAATCTTGATGGCCGGCGCACAAGACGAAACAGGCGTGATATTTTCCCTCTGGCGATGAGTGTTTGATGAGCCGCGGTTCTTACACTACGGCCCGTTGGAACGACGATAGAGAGACAAGTGTACAGGCGAGCCAGCGTGTGGCCACGCCTACAGAAGCGCTGACGTCACACACAGTCGTGGAGCCAGGATGGGTGAGACAGGTAAACAAAGAAAGGTAGATAATGGCAGGTAAACACAAAGGGAAAAGACCGTTGCCGTGATCCTCCATTTCTGACTTTGTCCATCTTTTCTGTCAGAATTTTAGTGATATGGGCCACAAAAAACGCATAAGTGAGTCAAGCTAGAGAGAAAAAAAATCCCTTTTGCTTTTAGTCTGAATAATACCTTTCATGCACTAATTATAAATAGACAGAGAAAAAGCATGGAGGGAAACTTCAATTTAATTCTCAATTTGATTCTCTGCTAAAGTTTGTGGTAAAAATTGTAATAAAATTAACCAAAAATAAATAAAAGAATACAGAGAAACAAAGACTGAATGTAGTGATACTGACTAATATCCAGTGAAGCGGAAGAAGCGGTTCGGAAAATGAAAGAGTGAATGAATGAATGCGTAAATAAATGGATGGATGGACGGATAGATTAATGAAGAATGACACAACACTTCAATGGGAGAGTTTTCTCTCGGCCCTACCCCTCTGTTATTTTTGTCTTGTCTCATAATATTCTATATTGTATTGAGTCTATGAGGTGATGGTGCTGTGTAGTTCTAATAAAGGAAATGAGACTCTTTTAGGCTGTAATCTTAAAATAGATATAAGTAAGTATCGAAGTTTGAATTTAAGGAAAGTTCGAACTGATGCTGTATTCAAACTGAGAGCCCTGGTGAGAACTTAGACTATTCTTGCTACCTGTTTTCACCAGACATGACTCTTGAAAGCTGGAAGCAAAGAGGACAGAGTTTGTATGGCGGACAGGCTCGACACCTCCATCACTGCCATTCCCTCTTTTAGTCACTAGGGAGAGACTTCGAACTGGGAAAGCTGCTGTTCTCATCCCGACAGGGTCCCACGGCAGTTCTCACCAGACCGAGTCAGTGCCGCCATCCGCCCACCAGCCCGGACGCGTCGCACTGTCCGTCCGGGATGGAGAAAGACGCCGGTGAACGGGAGCCATCCCGCCAACGGAACGGGGTCGTTGGCGTGCTGTACGGGGAGTTTACCGACATGCTGAACGACAGAGACCGGTACTCGGTGAGCCTGTCGGACAGCGCGTTGACCATCCAGAGGATCTCCTCGTCACCCGGTCGGACTAATGTGGTTTTTAACATGACTGACTGTGTCGGCTGCCGCGCTCACAGAGGGCCGGACAGCGCGGACGTCGGCGCCTACTTTACAGCCTATTTCTACCCGCTCAAGAGGCGCTGGATGAGTGCCGGGGTGGCCCGGCAGAAGGTAGAGCAGTGCTTTCGGGTCGCGCTGGTCCAGGACCCGCTTGTCAACTTCCAGGAGGCAGAGAGATGGGCTGGAGCCATCAGAGATGCCTCCGCGCGTCAGGCGCTCCGGAGAGACGGTGAGTACTGTGGCAAACATCCATACCTGTCCCGAACAATCAACACGCAACTTTACATTACAAATAGACAGGCCTGTGTGTGTAACACACTGACGAGAGTGTGATGAATGTTGAAGGTGAGGAAATAGTAACATAAAGTGCAACAACAACAAGCGGAGTAAACATAAATTATTCACTTTCTCCGTGATATAATTCTAGTGGATTAATTTATGAGTACACTGTAAAATTATCCACTTTATAATGACTAATTGGCAACACCTATAAAATACTATGCTACGTATTAAAGTGACAGGATATCATGAGAAATGCATGTCAATTAACATTCTTGTTCATCTGCGACACAACACTGACCACAGTTTTGTCAGTAAATGGCAGGGTTTTTGTTTTTTTTGTGTCTACATGCGTCCTTTATTTTATAATGAAAGACTAGTCTGATTGTCAACAACATCAGCCAGCATTCACGTATTCATCCTATGGTGGCTGAGGCTACCCTGCACTTTTAAACAAACTAAAAATAGAGTCTTACTCAGGGGAGGTTGCCTTATCAATGCAGCTCTGGATGCTGGAACATGTAACCAGTCTGATTTTAGTTTCTAAACTTTTTCTTTTACCTTCCCATATTTTTTTTACAGCATGCATCTCTAATATACTAAAATAGCAGAATACTGTTGAGATTCGACAGTTTAACAGTGTGGGCTCATCAAAAAGCCTGATGTGATGCCCCAACAACAGTTCACCCTCCTGTTGCCACAAACTGCTTTGACTGAGAGACTGCACACATTCCTCTCAGTAACCTGCTCTACCTGCCACTAAACCTGATCCACCCACATTTACAGCTGCTGATACGGCCCACATGAGAACAATGACTCTGGATCTGAACTGTAAGTTTCACAAACCCACAAAATGGATCATTTAAAGAGAGTCACTCTCATCACTGTGCAGAATATTTACAGGAGCTTCATTAGTCCTGCTCAGCGAACCCCCACCGAGATTTAATTGTTGATGGGGGAAAAAAAATCACCATCACAACAAAGCCTGCTTTTCATCTTGTCTTGCAGCAGCTACGTCTAATTAGGTCTCATCATGTCCTGCTCTGTTCAAATGCAGACTGTCCTCAGGTTCCTTTGTCTTCTAGCCTCATTAGCATCTCTCACCTGAAAGACGGTCAGACCGCCATGTGAGTGATATTTTTTGCAGCTAATCAGCCCTTCCTGCTCAGTTTGGAGTAAGTATTGATACATTTAGGTGACTGGATAAAACTGTTTAGGTTCCAAAATCATTATTTTCTTTGTTTTAAATTGTGAATCAACTCTGCCAAGTCAGGCATTCTCTTTGTGTAGAAATATTTAAAATAAAGCAGACATGCTCTGCAGAGTGGAAGAAGAGGACGAGGATATTTGGCAGCGATGAATAGGAAATGTTGAATGTCATGTTGGGTGGAGTGTTAGTGTTGCATGATGAGGAATGAGGTCAACCTCCTGGTAGCAGCCTCCAGGTGTACACCGCCAATGTGGGAGAGGTGGATGGAGAAAGAGGGGGGGGGGGGGGGGGGTTGATTTTTAAAATTCCGTTCATTCATTAAGTCCAAATTACAAGATAATCACGTTGACACAATATTTTTGTGGACGACTAACCGTTCTCCAAAATCATCTTTTTACTTTTGTCTAAACAGGAACTCACATTTCAAAAAACAAACCATATGAAATGTATCGGAACATAAGCAAAAAATATGTGAATTAGACACCTTTGACACACCATAGGTTTGTAAAAATGTCTAAATCATTCATAGCTCTGAAACAGTTAAAATCGATTCTGATTCTTGCTTGACACATTCTTCCTAAAATGGCTTTTGCACTGCAGTCAGGCAAACCTTCAACTTTTCTCTTCCTCCTCAGATAAATTGCCATCTTTGCTTAGCCCAAAAGAAAAAATATAATCTGCCAATCCTTTTTGTGATTCTTCTTATATTTCAAATCTATGATGTACACCTGTTTGTCGAAAGTATGACCAAGTGAGAGAAAGATTTTCTCTAAGAGAGAGAGAGAAGGGAGAGAGAGAGAGAGAGAGAGAGAGAGAGAGAGAGAGAGAGAGAGAGAGAGAGAGAGAGAGGGAGAGAGAGAGAGAGAGAGAGAGAGAGAGAGAGAGAGAGAGAGAGAGAGAGAGACTGGCACTCTGTGAAGATGAACATCCATCCTCCCTTTGGTCTGCAGCCAGTAGATGTTAATACAACCTAAACTGGTGGACATAGGTAACTAGCACCCCACCCCCACACCCCCTCCACCTCCACACACACACACACACACACACACACACACACACACACACACACACACACACACACACACACACACACACACACACACACACACACACACACACACACACGCTTAATCAGCCTTCTGACTGGGCCCACCAGAGAGCTTCTGCTTGGGAGTTTTTTCAAATAGAATGTCCTCACCAACAACTCTTTCCAACCCAGATTTTTGTTTTCCCACTTTTCATCTTTTTCAGCGACCACATCATTAATGTATGAGCTTGTTTAACATTGCAGATCCGGGCCATCCCATAATATAATTCAGCATTTAACAGAATATATTAAGTGATTTAAATATGTAACGTCGTTGCAACAGAAAACTGCCTCTTGGTAAAGGGTGTATGAAAGTCATGGTGATTTGCTAATCCTTAACTGCGTATTTACCCCCTGAGTTAATTACATGTCATCTCATCTGGCCCTACAGATGGATAGGTTGGATTAAAAGTGAAATTGAAGTGCAATACTGGTATTTAGACAGATATCGCTGTGATTCTAGTATAAAGTATAAATTAATAAATGCCAGCATGTGATGCTAGTTTACACGGAGGTTGGCACTTCAAAAATGTAATTTACTCCGTAGCAGAACGTCTCAGAGGGTTTTTATTCTTAGCAAGGGCTCACTGGAAGGAATGAACTGTAAATAATGAAGCGCATACACTATGATATAGTCCTGTACACAATAATGCGCCACCACAATATTTCCCCTGGTTAGGAGCACCAGAAATTGCATGCAAAGAGACAAGATGATGGTTACTTGATTTGACTTTCCTTCCCACTCACCGCCTTTACTGTCACTGGGTGTATCCTTTCTATTCGTAGGAGGCCAGAAACAGATTTACATGTATACACTAGGTTTTCTACATTCCTTTGATTCCACTTATGTTTCTGTGATATGACGCTGATGTGGATTGGTTGGATTTTTCCAATGAGTCTGTGTCCTCTGTGTCTGACCCTTAAAATATGCAAAGAGAGAGGGGGGAGGAAAAAGTCTGCTCAGCTTCCTCTAAGGGCACTTTTTAAAGCAGCAGCAGGGTCAGGTGTGTGTATGTTAGTGTTCTGTGAGGTTCTGTTCAAGTTGCCCCGTCACCATACGACCTATAACCCCGTCCAGCATCTCGGTCCCTTCGGAACCTTCGTCTTCCATTATGTGACACACGGCTGTGATGGCCTGTCAACACCCTGCCTCTCCGCCCCCGCCTTCCCTCAGCCTGGTGATGCCTCAGTGGACAGCCATGTTTGTATTCTTTGGACCGTTTCCACTCCTCTCCAGCAGGCACTCACCCAACCTCGGAATGCAACTTGTTTGCAGACACGTCAGTCCAGTCTGGATATAGTTACTGCTAAGCAAGACAGCTTTGAAAGACAGCAGTGAAAAGAAACATGTTTGTTTTTCCCCCTGAGGGCTTTCTTCAGTGTCACATCTAGGTTTAATAAATCCCACCAGGGCTGCAGTATGAGACACTGGAGACACATTGGAACTTTATTTAGTGTTTGCACCAATCAGGGCACACTTGTGACAACAAAGTGATAACTTATCTGTTGTTAGCATCAATACAACAGTCTACCTACCTACCTACCCATCCATCCATCCATCCATCCATCCATCCATCCATCCATCCATCCATCCATCCATCCATCCATCCATCCATCCATCCATCCATCCATCCATCCATCCATCCATCCATCCACCAGGAAGACTCCTCAGTCTTCCTGGTGGGGTTGCACCTCTGTCTCTGTGAACCATTTGTTCCTCTACCTCTGCATCACACACAGACAGATAAATATTGGGGTGGGGTGACAGTGATGTGTCTGGCTGGGCAAGTAGCGCAGGGCTCGATATTAACTTTTTTTCTTGGTAGCACTGGCGCTCCCAAATTTAGAAGTTAGTAGCACCAGCAAAGACTTTAGGAGCACCTACCCAAAAGCAAGGCAGTGACGGAGCGATAAAGACTGCTCCGTCCATCTCCGTTCCGCGCGCCACTCTCCCTCACAGAGGAGAGCAGCCGCAGCAGTGCTCTCATTGTTACCTGGCAGGATCGCAGTCCTGCTCAGACTGTTTTGCGCACATTCTGCGGCAGGTCCACACTCACGTGTCCGCATCAAACAAACTGTCGCGGCAGTGCGTTCGAGGGTGCACACTCGGTGCCTATGCGTTTTCCCCACATCCACACAAAACTGTATGAGAGACGCTCACCTGAGGATGCTGCGTTGGTCCGCCTCCGGGTCAGGGGCCAAACCGAGGCACTACCTGGGTGTGGCTTAAATAGCGCATTGTTGCGCACTGTCAGGCCAGTCCGGTACCTGGACTGAACTTCTTCTTTTCCTTTCGGCTTTTCCCTTCAGGGGTTTGCCACAGCGAATCAATTGCCTCCATCTAACCCTGTCTTCTGCATCCTCTTCTCTCACACCAACTACCTTCATGTCCTCCCTCATTACATCCATAAACCTCCTCTTTGGTCTTCCTCTAGGCCTCCTGCCTGGCAGTTCAAAACTCAGCATCCTTCTACCAATGTATTCACTATCTCTCCTCTGTACATGTCCAAACCATCTCAGTCTGGCCTCTCTGACTTTATCTCCAAAACCTCTAACATGTGCTGTCCCTCTGATGTACTCATTCCTGATCCTATCCTTCCTGGTCACTCCCAAAGAGAACATCAGCATCTTCATCTCTGCTACCTCCAGCTCTGTCTCCTGTCTTTTCCTCAGTGACATTGTCTCTAGACCAAACAACATCGCTGGTCTCACACAGTTTTGTACACCTTTCCTTTCATTTTAGCTGAAAATCTTCTATCACACATCACACCTGACACTTTTCTTCACCCGTTCCATCCTGCCTGTACACGCTTCTTCACCTCTTTTCCACACTCTCCATTGCTCTGGACTGTTGACCCTAAGTATTTAAATCTTCCACCTTCTGTATCTCTTCTTCCTGTAATCACATTCTTCCACTTGGGTCCCTCTCATTCACACACATGTATTCTGTCTTACTGCGGCTAACCTTCATTCCTCTCCTTTCCAGGACAAACCTCCACCTCTTTAGCTTCTCCTCCACCTGTTCTATGCTCTCGCTGCAGATCACAATGTCATCTGCAAACATCATAGTCCATGGAGATTCCTGTCTAACCTCGTCTGTCAGCCTGTCCATCACCATAGCGAACAAGAAGGGGCTCAGAGCTGATCCCTGATGCAGTCCCACCTCCACCTTGAACTCCTCTGTCACACCTACAGCACACCTCACCACTGTCTTACAGTCCTCATACATGTCCTGCACCGCTCTAACATACTTTTTTGCCATTCCAGACTTCCTCATGCAATACCACACTTCTTCTCTGGGCACCCTGTCATAAGCTTTCTCCAGATCTACAAAAACAAAATGTGGCTCCCTCTGGCCTTCTCTTTTCGATCAACATCCTCAAAGCAAATACTGCATCTTTAGTACTCATTTTTGGCATGAAACCAAAAAGAGTACTACTAGTTGAAGCTAGACAGTTCTGCCCTTAGTCTAGCTTCAACAACTCTTTCCCATAACTTCATTTTATTGCTCATCAGCTTTATTCTTCTGTAATTGCCACAATTCTGCACATCTCCTTTGTTCTTAAAAATGGGTAATTAATTTTCATCTAAAAGTTGCACCACTTTCCATTTGAGCTTTGGCACATTTCTTCCCAGCCATCCCTTGATATCACTTGTTGAATCTTGGTTCTATCTTTCTTAAATATTTACTGAATTATTTAGGTTTATCTATAAAAGTTCCATTTAAAATCAAGAGATTACCTTTCTTAAACTCTATCCATATATGAATGTATGCACTATTTATCTGGTCCTGTGGGGAGTGCAGTTTTGTTCTGGTCTTTTTGTTTTGATAAAGGGTGTCTAAATTGTAAGCATCTAAAATAGTCTACTTTAGGTAGGAGAAATGAATTTATTAAATGTTCGAATTGCTTCCGTTTGTCACTTTCACACAAATTTTACTTTATTAAGTCACTGACAAGTTTTACATCAGTTAAGTGAAGCATTTGTCAAAGTGACCTTGGACAAGATACTGAAAGCTTGTCCACCTTGGTGAAGCAAATCGTCCCTCCGTTACTTTTATGACTTTCAGGGACATAAAGTACAGGAAGACATCCTCATGGGGATTAGTAATATGTCACAGAATTACTATTAATAATCTGTATGATCCCGACAGGGAAGTATGTTACCCCTCTCTCCTTGAAGGAAGCAGCTTGTCACATTAACATTCAGCAACGTCGTAGCTATACTCTGTCACAGCTGATGGCTTAACTGTTTCCTGCTCTTTTCCCCAGAAGGAATGAACCTGTACTTAGACATTCCTTCCAATATTTGATCATGCATAACAAGACCATCCTCTATCTTCTATCCTGGCATCCATTCACAGCCACTTTTCTCTGTCCATCTCAGGTGTGGTGTACACGGAAGTGCGGCAGCCGTGCAGAGTCATGATACTGGTGAACCCTCACAGCGGTCGCGGCCAGGCTCTCCAGCTCTTCACTGGCCATGTGCAGGCCATGCTCACGGAGGCTGCCGTTCCCTACACACTAGTCATCACGGGTCAGTGGCATCACACAAATATGGTTTAGCTTCTCCTGGAAGAACAGGATTTTACTGTGACAGATGAAACAAATATCTATTTTCTGCTGTGCAATGCATTATTTGTGTAGTTTCCTACACAACAACTGCAAATGCATTAACACACATCATGCACTCAAGCTCACGTACACCGATCCTTATTAAACTCTTGTCCCAGTCTCCCCAGCTGCTCCTCATTCTGTATGAATTGCTGGTGACTTTGGTGACCTTAAACAGCACCATATATTCGTTGCTGTCATCAGAGGCTGTGAACTTTGAGTGACTCCTCTCTGGATGCCAGTGAGCTGCTGGGAAATAGAGAAATGCTTTAATGCCAAAGGTGAAAAAAAAAAAGGATGCACAATGCACCAGTTAGCCTCTGGGTTTTAACTTTCACCCACTACCATGCCAACAATTAGCTATTTCTTTCAGCTCAACTGGCATCAGGAGGTTTTCAGGACTATGGCTTTGAGGACAGAGCTCTTGCAAACTGAGGGGGAATTATGTAATCTGAGACTACTTGATGAGAGGAATGATTGTGTCCTCTTGAGTTCTTGCTTGATCAATACTTAGATGGTCATGAGCTGGCTTTTAGCATCACCTTCATCGTTTTAGTGACAGCAGAAAAATGTCATATTCTTCTACTCTCTGCCACTGGTTGAAGGTCAGAAGAACACGGGATGGAAATTTTGATCTTAGTCAAGTGATCCTGGATACAAGCTTCAGGAATCTCCTGTGAACATATGGTACATAAATAAAATGAACAGCCACAGGGTGGAGCTCTGAGAAGTAAACCCTGTTTAAAGCAGGGCTTTGAACCAGAATTTTTTGCCAATCGGTTCGTTCCAAACAGAAAAGGAATTATAACGTTTCCGGTTTTGCGTTCTACCCATAAACTCACGTTCCTGAACCGGTTAATAACTTTCCTTGTAAATATAAATATGTAGGTGCCGTAAATAAAGAAATAAAAACATATTTAAAAAATAATATCTGTGTTTTTTTTTTTTAATTTAAATACGTAGTACAACACAGATCAACCACAGTCACCTTTTTGCTTCTGTTAGCAACCATGCACTGAACAATAAGGTGCGCCATGTGTCCGGTTAAAGTACAAAAATAAAGTCTGTCATTTAGACTGTGCCTCATTATACAGTGAGCCGAATGGTGCGCAAAATACGGTAACTTAAGGACTTTTAAATTGGCAACTAAAGCAATTAGTTAATATACTATAGACTATAATTATAGATATATCCCTACCCTACAGTAAACAGTACCACAGCACTACAACACTGCTTTATGCAAGTTATATCACTGTAGTTAAGGCTTATGCCTCCTACTTAGACACTACATAAAATAAGACAAGAATAACTTCCACCATGTCATTTATTGCTGAACAACAGATCTTCATTGTGCTTCTCCCATAGCTCAATATTGCTACAAAGCGCTGGCAGTACGGGAACACACTGCTCTGAAAATGACTGCAGCCAATGAGTTAATGTTTAAATCATACATTTTTAAGATTGACATACTGCAGTGTATTCCTGTTATGATTAAATTGTGACTGGGAGACTGCCCTTTTCCTAACTGCTGCTGATAGCCTCTACTTCTCTCCGCTCTCATCCCGCGTCCAGTGAATGACAGGAAGTGAAACATGAGGTCAATTATTTTTTTCAAGAACGAAAAAAAACCCGGTATTAACCGGTTTATAGTTATTTTCTGTTCCGATTCTGTTCCGGAACATTAAAAAATATGAAGTTTTTGGTTTCGTTTTAATTCCTGCCAAATTACCAAAAGTTTCCGGTTTTCATTTTTGTTCCATGAACCGGTTCAAAGCCCTGGTTTAAAGCTGCCAGACTGTCTGTTTGTCACAACTTTGATATTCTTGGAATAATTGTGTCATTGTGAACAGATGTATTGTTTATCTGCATTACTTAATATAATATAATATAATATAATTAATAAGGAAGATGTGTTGCACAATCATATATTAAATGTCATTTGAGGCTAAATCAGTATTTTTGGTAACCAGCCAAAAAAACAGCCGGAGGATCACTGAGGGTCTTCAGTGGTTTCATACAGTCAGGGGTAACATGTGACTACTGTTGGTTTAATTGGCAGCACTTTTCCCAGCATGCCTTTCCTTGATGAATGTATCACACAGCCATTGCCTGAGGAAGGACAAGTTCCAGTGAAGGCGCTTCTCTTGCCAGCGTGTAGCTTTTACATAGTGCATGAAGCATCCAGTGCACCAGGACTATCTTTACCCTGCTTGACCTCAGAAGGAGGCAGAGTGGAACAAGGAAAAACGAGCACTGGAAGAAGAAGAACTGGAACTAATCTGTTTTCGTGGCATATGTATTTATCTTTAAGGAATGTAACTATCAGACAAAACCCATGCAGCTAAAGGAATAATCCACAGTTAGATTACATGAAACCCCGAGCCGCCCCACCTGATTCAGGTTTGCAGGTTTAGGTGGTGTGTTGGGCAGTGGCCACACTGAATGAGGAAGTGGCTGGGAAGTAAAGCATCCTGAGTGTCGAGAGGTTTGAAGTGCTGAGTCAGCTGTGCAACGCAGTCTGTCAACACAGCACTGAATCACTGCCTCCAGCCTCCCCAGCACAAGCAAACAAATGGGATGGAGAGAGCGAAAGAGGCCCAGGAGAGTGTGTGTGTGTGTGTGTGTGTGGGGGGGGGGGGGGGGGGGGGGGGGGTTTACAGGTAGAGGTTGAGCAAAGTGAAAGGAAAGGAGAGGACGGCTGTTTTATTTCAGTTTTGTTCTCAATCAATACGTGAAGCTGAAAAATATTTCCTTCATGATGGCTTTGCATCAATACTTCTGTGCTGTCTGTTCTCCATCTGCTCTTCTTCTCTCTCTGCTCCCCCTTTATTTTTTTTCTCCTTCTCCCTCTCTAACTGTCTGTCTCTCCCTCTCCCTTTCCCTCTCTCTCTATCTTTCCCTCTTTCTCCCTTTTTCTCTCTTTCTCCAAACTGGTATTTTTGACACAAACACACATAGAGCATCACTGGTTAAATTGAAAATTGACTAGTGAGTGTGAGATTTTAATAAATAATATCATATATCATTACATATTTATATATTTGTCAGGTGTTTATTTATATTCAGGTTCCTTTCAACCACATCACATAATTTATATACTTTTTTTTGCACCACAGGTTTAAAAGTAAATAACAGACACTAACTGTCAGTGATAAATCAAATTGATTTGCACTTTGATGACAAGCTCCAAAAAATCAAAATCAAAAAATTTGTAATGATTTTCAAGACTATTTATCATTTGTAAACATTTTGGAAAAAATGTATTTATTTTAGAATACATTTTAACTTTATAACTCATCAATATCCCTCAATTAAATACGTTTTAAAAAAGAATTGAATACTAAATATCAGAGGAAATTTTATTGGTAGATTTCCAAAAAGGAAACAGTTTATTCATGAATACCCATAGTGATGTAATTATTCCAAAGCACACAGACAGAGCATCAGGATTATTTCTTGTCATTCAAACATGAGTAAACAGGTACATATATGCCAAGACAGAGAAACCTAATACAGACGTTTTGCCAAAATCAAACAGTTTGTAGTTTGTAGCTGGGTTATGGTTTATTTATGGCTGGTTCAGATATTTTACCAATTCGCATTCTGAATATTGAAATTTCCTCACTTTGTAATTTGTATTTATAGTTTTAGGACTGTAGACTTTAATGCTGGCAGGAGGAGCCCACAGAGACCCTGCCGGAGGGACCCACTCAGAGATGCTGGCAATAAAAACTAGGCCGAGGAAACAGCTCAGCCTGCCTTGAGCGCATTAACCAATATTTAGACGCACATACACATACACACTCATACACATTAGTCAATCGCAGATGTTTGCATTGCGGCTAAGCTGCCTTGGAGCTGTTGAGTAGCCACAGGATTGGCTGATGTGAGGTGGGGACACTGAATCTCTTTCTCTCTAATCTCCATGATGCTACGCCGGCCGTAGGCAGCTTGTTCATTTCTCTACCCTTGACTGTCCTTGTTTTTATTTTGGCTATTTTATTTCTCTACTCTTTCAGTCTCTTTATTTTTGTCACCACACAGAGCACCAGAACCACGCACGGGAGGTGGTGAAGAAGGCCGATTTGTCACAGTGGGACGCCCTGGTGATCATGTCTGGTGATGGGTTGCTGTTTGAGGTGCTTTGACTTTTCCCACAGCCATTCAAGCATGAATTCAGATCTAAAACACATGGATAAAAACAGTCAAATGAATTGAGGTTCATAACCCATATGATTTCTTTTTATGTGTTTGTTGTGTTAGAATTAAACAAATGATTACATTTATTTTCTTATAGATTTTGAGTGACGGTCAAAATCTCTCCATCATGGCTGCTAACAGCTTTGTAAACAAACATAATGTCTGTGATGTGATTGGACAGTCAATATGTTTTTGGGCATCGATAATGCCTTTCCCTTTTTAACAAAACACTCCCTCACACCCTGTGAAAACTAATGACAGTACTTTTATTTTGGCGAGGCTTCCCTGGAGCTAAGAACACAAAGCATATCTTACTTATTTACGGTTCAACACTTTTTTTTGACACCATCAATAAATGTAAAAAAGAAACAGTAGTCATGAATATCAGAAGTTGTGTAAAATATTTCACTTTATTTCTTAGTTTTTCCCCCTTATTTTATGATTTAAGTTTCCCAAAACAGATAAAGATGTGTAATTATATAAACCTTCCCAGCCATGTTTCTATTCTTAGAATGTGTCAGAATTGACTGAAACAAAAAAATCAGATTTTTTTTTTCCCAAACATGATGCACCTACTGTATATACTAAAAAAATTTCCCTTGTAGATAAACAAATTTTTTCTAATTTTTGATGAATGTCATTGTATAAAAATGATCAGCAGATGTTTGGCAAATATTGTCTAATGTTTGAATCTGCCATTGTGTGAATGCTTGTCTGATGCATAAATATATAGACCATCACAGAACCGCGTTTTCTTCTGTCTTCTGGTCACACTCAGATGCTGTTTTCTATTTTGAACCGTGGTCTGATTCTGTTGTTGTTTTTGTTCTGTTTCATTAAGGTGATTAATGGTCTAATGGAGCGAGAGGACTGGCAAGAGGCCATCCAGACTCCTCTGGGTATCCTACCAGGTGGCTCAGGCAATGCCCTGGCTGCCTCTGTCCACCACTATTCACAGTGAGTCAGGCCATTAATGAGTCATTTAAATGCATGGACCAGCAGAGAGGAAAGACAAACCTCCCTAAACCTAAAAAAGGAGCAATTTAGCTAATTTCTATGCAGTTATTCCAAAGCCTGACTGGGCACATCGTTCCTCAGAAGGGAGGAGATGGAGCGTGGTAGAACTACTTTGCCGTGCGGCAGAGGTCATTTCAGGCGGCAAATAACTCCCAAAAGAGTGATGTAATGGGTTTAGAACTTGTTTATTATGTGATTATAATGTGTTGCGTGCGTATGTGGAACCAGTTAATGTAGCACACACCCCTATCATCTCCATCTGCTGGTTCTCTGTGGAGACAACGACCACAAAAGAAAAAGTGGAATAGGTTTGACTTTCCAGGGTTGTTGCTTGTGTTCAGGGCTGTAGCTGAAAATAAAAATAAAAAAAATCCTGTGATTCTATTCGACCACTTCTTATACTGGAGCTGTCATTGTCCACACACCATTCTGCCACTCATCATCAGCTTCATCACTGCATGGACTCCTGATTTTGTTTCTTGATGTTTTGTCCTGCTGTGGTTACTGACTGCTCTTCTTTTTCTCAGGTCACCTCCAGCATGGAATGAGGAGCTTCTGCTCAGTTGTGGTTTCATTCTCTGCAAAGGTTTGGTTGGTTCCATGGACCTGGTGTCCATCCACCTGGGCTCCCAGCAGCGCCTCTTCTCCTTCCTCTCCCTGGCCTGGGGATTTGTCGCAGATGTCGACATTGAGAGCGAGAAGTACCGTCACGTCGGAGCGATCCGATTCCTCATGGGCACCCTTGTGCGTCTGGCTTCCCTCAAAGTCTATCAGGGCAGGTTAGCATATCTTCCCGTGAGGGAGGTGGTGGAACTTCCAAAAGGGAGCATCAAGGCAGACCAGCCTCCCTCCACACCTCAGCATCCTTCATTCTGCTCCTCTCTTCCATGTCAGTTGATCCCCAACACTTCTCCCAACCAGAACTCTCGCCACAATCACAACAGCACAAATTCCAACCACAACACCATCAACAATTCTTCCAACAACTCTATCAACACTAAGAGACCTGAGAGCCAGAGAGCACCAGTGGACACTCTGCTTCCTGACCTGGATCAGCCAGTCCCAGAGAGCTGGACAGTGGTGAAGGAGGAGGACTTTGTCTTGGTGTTGGCTATTTACCAGTCCCACCTCGCAGAGAACTTATGGACAGTTCCCGGTGCAATGGCAGATGATGGGATGATTCACCTTTTCTACGTAACTGCAGGGATCTCACGCCCGGCACTCCTGCGTCTTTTCCTGGCCATGGAGAAGGGTGGCCACTTAGCATGTGGCTGCCCCCACCTGGTGTACGAGAAGGTGAAGGCTTTGCGGCTGGAACCCATCACCCCACAAGGTATGATTACTGTGGATGGAGAAATGGTGGAGTATGGGCCTGTTCAGGCTCAAATCCACCCTGGACTGGCCAAACTCATCTGTGGATGAATTTGGATTATCTTAATCTTTCTGGCTGGAGAGCTTTGTTTGGCTTTTTATTCTCTGAGTCCAGTTCTTTATGTAAGCTGTGTTTTTTTTTTTTTACGTGCCAAAGACATTTTATCAGCCTAACGTAAATTCCTCTATTTTTCTACAGAAGCAACTATTTTTAAGGACTCCGCTATCTCTCAATGTTCAGGGTCAGAGTCATGGATGATCTCGCTGCTGGCTGGTCCCAGCTTAGAAAAAATGGGGAGGTATTTGTGTGTGACTGTGTGCATATTTATGTATGTTTTTGAATATGTGTGTGTGTGCGTGCGTGTGCGTGTGTGTGTGTGTGTGTGTGTGCGATTGTGTGTGAGGAGCTTTGGCACAAAGCGGCATGGTTGTAGTGACTGAGGACTGCACTCTGCTGTCTGACCTCATAAGCATGACACACATGAAGAGAAGCACATTTCCCCATCCTGGGAGACTTGTGGAGAGGCCACGCCCCTTGTCTCACTGTACGACACTGGGCTGGAAACCTCCCATTTGGGCTCTGACAGCGCCCCCACCTTCTTAACCCAGCTGAAGAGGAGCTTTCTTTCTCAGAAGACATAAATCCTGTGGGGATTTGATGTAGGAAAATCTTTAATCTTTGCATATCTTACATAAAAAAAGCAATCCTTTATCCAAGCCAGTGAATTTACCCCTCTTTCGTGTGTGTGTGAAAACATCCCCCAGCTAATCACGCATTAAGTGCTGTTGGTGCGGAGGAAAAGCTAGCCTGTGTGACTTTACACCTCCATCACCAGCCAATCCATTTCCTGTCCGGTCCGTCGTCTTCCCCCCCTTCCTCTGCAACCATCATCAAACTGGGGGAGCAACCTCCACTAATACATAAACACACTCTCACTTTCTTTTACCCATCCCCCCCTCCTTGGAAAACACACACACACACACACACACACACACACACACACACACACACACACACACACACACACACACACACACACACACACACACACACACACACACACACACACACACACACACACACACACACACACACACACACATCTCTGCAGCACTTAGTGAGGGGGAGGGGCGTGGTCTGCTACTGTGCATATGATCCCCTCCCGACCAGCCATCAGATGATTGTACTCTCTCTCTCTTTCTCCGTCATTTGAATGAGCAATCAGCACCTAATGTGTCCTTAATGTTAAGCTTTGCTCCTTTAAATGCATCAAAATAGAGATGGACAGTTTTTTGTTTTTTTAATCATCATACCAAAGTTTGAAAGTGAGTTTCAGTTACGCTTGTCTGGTTGTTTCAGCTCAGTAACACTGAGACAGCAGGTTTCACACTGGACCAGTGAGGTGTGTATTGAGCGATGTGCAATCAATAGTGAGCAGTAGAGAGTCAAGCAATCTGCTTGGGGCCTTTTTAGCCGCTTTACTAAGGCTGCACCACAACAGGAGAGAATTCAAGTGTTAGCATTATTATCAGTGCCCCCCCCCCCCCACACACACACACATACACACACACACACATCCTCTCACTTTAGTTTATTGCACTCTGACAGAATCAGTTACACCCACATATGCAGCAGCTGAATGCCATCACTTAGAGCAGCAAGCTGTCATCTGTGACCTTAAAAACAAATCAATTTGGTTATAAATGGCTTGTCAGCGGGGCAATGTTCACACTCAAACAAGTGCTAAAAGCAAAATCACCTCTTGTGCAGAAAGGAAAAACAGATTCTTTTGACAGACTAATGAAGCTGAAAGAAATGGTGGTGACAAGTTGTTGTTATTTTTTTGCTGAATGCTTCACTGTCACCCTGAGTTCAATAACGTTAAGACAGAGACCTAATAACACACTGATGACACTTTATTGTCCTGTTGCTGTTTGCAGAGCTTTGGAAAAAGGAGGAGAAACATTAACATTAAATTGTATTCCCTTGATGAAATGAAGAAGTTATGGACTAAATATGAAAATAATTTGGCGTGAAGAGAGGCAGAAAGTTTTTCATTTTCATTCTGTGTTATTTGCTTAACTTCCTGTGAATTGAACTGCTGCTGAAAAAAACCCCAACACATTTCCTGCTGATAAACTGTTTATTCTAGTTTATCAGCTGGAATAAACAGTTTATTTGTAATGACTCAGACAAACAGTCATATCTCAGACAAAACACACTTCTCTTGAGTGGTGCGGGTGCTCACGCTCACACACGCACACACACACACACGTACACACACACACACATCATCATGTTTTACAGTATCGAAAGAACTTCTACTATACTTGAAGCTGACCTCCTCCATCCTCAGTTTTCACTGCAGTGCCGATGTTCTTGCCTTTAACTTGATTTGACAGTTTTACACCTTACAGATTCTGTACAGTCATAGTTAAACCTTCTGTGTTCCATGCGGTCGTCTAGGATTGCTGTATAATCAGTGAAGCTATCCAGTTTCTTTGAAATGCATCATTCTGCTCTGCAGGATGTCCATGTGCACTCTTCATTACTAAATGTATAACATGAATCTCATAATGGCAGAGATGTGCTATGCAAATGCCTCCTTGTAGCTGTTGATATATGGAGTGAGGGGTCCCTCTGCTGGATCGGCTCACACATGGTATTAATGACGTGGAGGGAAAATTGCATCCTGGAATATATCCCATTCTCACACAACACAGCATCCTCAGACTGCCTCCTCCTTCCTGCTTCTAATATTTACAGTAATGAATAGATTATATTAGTCTCAGGCACTGCTTCCCTCAAGCCAACCGTGATTAATAGAGAGCAAACATCCAGTCTAATGTAATTTATCATCAGATTAATGTACCATACTTGATAGTTGCATAGAAATACAGATGCAAATACAAAAAATTGTTTCAAGATTATGTTCATTTACAGCATCGTAGTGGATACCCTACTTAAAGAGCAGCTTTTTTTTCTCTAACACACGTTAGTATTCTTTTTTTTTTTTTTTTTTTTACATTTTTTTAGGTGTATGATTTCAGAGAGGCAATGACCCAGAGTCTGGAAAGCCAGTGATGTTTTGTTTTATGTCATGCTGTTCCACATCGAACAAAAGCCTGAGGCGGTGACATGATTCACGTATTGGTGATGTAAGTTTTGATCACGGTTTTGTCTTTCAATGTGATAGAAACTGGACTTAATTTCAGTCAATAAGTGCAGCCACATGGTTTAGTTGAATGTGAGTCTGAAACCGTTTACCATCTATTAATTGTGTGCCATGTAATGCAGGTATTCACTTTGACCTAAATGCAAACAGGACATAAAAGTCTCTCCTGGAAGTGCCTTTGTCATCATACAAGACAGCAGGAAGATGTTGCATAGAGATAAAATAAAAAATGTTCCACTCTCACATTTTAGTGATTGATGAGCATCATTGTGAACTGAGGCCGCTCCAGGGCCTGATCTGTACAGGGTATGATTCTAACACTAACACTGCTCGAGATGGAAGTCTGATATGTGACTGTTTCTGTAAGATGGAATGAATGACTCTTAAAATGTAATATCAATAAGTCTGTTATTAATGACCAGGTATCCCTTATCTCCCTTTATTTACCTTGTAATTCTTTGTTTGTACATTTTTTTAAAGATCAATAAACATATTCATACCAGAAGAACAAGATCTCTGTATTTGTTTCTCTTACATTGTTTCACTTCATGAGTTTTTAACATGATGATAAGTGATACAATATATTCTGGATTCTAGAGAACATCGTTTCTACCAGAATCTGATGGGTTGTTCCATTTTGTTGTTCTAAACAACAAACAAACAAAAAGACAAAGAGAATCCTTGAAGGAGCTAATTATAAGATGAAGTATTTTATGAATGCTCTTATAAATTTATAAAAACATGAGGATGGGCCTGTAATATATTCTGAGCAGAGCGAGATGTATTTTCAGCTGTAAGGACCAATTAAAGGTAAAAAATGATCTGGTTTAGAGATGGGAGCTCAAGTTATAATAAAGTACATAGGATTTATTAAGTAAGAAAGGACAAAGTACCATATTGTGGATGATTGATGGAATGCTGCATCTGTTATATGTCACACCATCAGAGGCTTCAGATGGGTGTTATTTATTAATTTATTTATTTACAAAGGTTAAGGCAGTTTACAGCTGTGACCATGTATCTGTACGTAAACAGGATGCGCATCCTGTGATCATTATGGTGTTAATCTTTTCTACCAATAGACAAACATAGATCAAGTCTGAAATCAGTTAATATTGACTACTACTGTATTACTAAGTAAGGGTGTCATCATTTCTAATACATACAACACTATTTCTTGATGTTATGTTTTAAAGATGCTGTTCAGATTCATCATAAAATTGAACCAACACCACTCAGGTATAGTTTCAACAATCAATGGACTTGAAACCCTCATGAATTGAGGATTTAATGTTCAGCTGTTCGATTTGACTTTATTCATTTAAGTAGAAGCTTATAAACTGGCCTGAAATTCCAACAACTTGAAGACCTGCAGATGGCAACATTGTCTAAGCACCTTTGAAGATTTCAATGTGAGTGAGGCAGAGGAGGGACTTGAGGACACCTCTAAACTGCAGCTGCACATAAGACAACAGATTAAACACAATAATAAACTGTAATAATGATAAACCTTGAATAAAATCTTATTATTTACATTTACCAATTGCTACCACATCCTGCACATTTTTTCTCATTCGATCACAATGTAATGGACTTCAAGAATGTCTCATTTTCACAACAGAGAGGAAGGAGCTGGATTATTAGATCTGAGGTATCACATCCCAATTCCAACTTAATGTCTTAACATCTTTGGCTCAACTTCAGATGAAGCTGTCAATGTACAAGACAATGCAAGTGCAGAACATTGTTAAACTTCACTAAAGACTTTTTGGGAAATTACTTCCAGAGGACAGAAACCTCAGATCATGATTAGATAATTATGACCTTATGAGAAGCAGTCACAATTGTAACTTCTTCAACACACACTCACATCAAGGCTTCTCCTACAAGGCTTGAATACCTCGCTTAAAGGCTGAATGAGAGCTACAATGGGAGAATATGCAACTGACTTTCAGCAAATGGGTTTGAATTTCAATGAAGATCATACAATGAAGGTACCCAGAATGAAAATATAGCAAGTTGCAAGGATCCTACAGTCAATTTAGCTGTTTGTTTTTTTTAACTGCAGACACAAAGTCTATGCGAACCAAACTGTAAACCATATTTCAGACAAAAAGCATGAGTTGGAAACCTTTTTAAATAATCTTTCTAATCTGTTTTTTTAATTATGCTCCAGAACGTGAATTTTACTAT
This sequence comes from Antennarius maculatus, assembly GCA_013358685.1. Classification (NCBI taxonomy): domain Eukaryota; kingdom Metazoa; phylum Chordata; class Actinopteri; order Lophiiformes; family Antennariidae; genus Antennarius; species Antennarius maculatus. The sequence goes on along the minus strand of CM023620.1, from coordinate 8,971,046 downwards.
ACTGCTATACTTGTGTTTTTTTTTTAAAACACAGTTTTCAAAGCCATTGAAGACATTAAGAGAGAATGATGGCATCACAGAGGAAACCACATTGAAATTTATAGACTATCTTAGCAGAATAAACACGATGAAAATAAGCAATAATGTTTTGTGGCACAGCTGTAGTGTTCGTGTTTCATTCATACGTCTAGTTTTACTTCACAGAGTGACGGGAAAATGTGTTATTATGCTTAACACTGATTTATGTAAATCACGCAAGTGCAAAAGTTGATCAGTTATGCGATACCTCTGGGCTTTGGTGAGGTTTTTGGGGACAGAGATTCATCAGTGATGTTGAGACTGTTGGGTGAACTTTTAAAAGTGTGCAGGCTTGAGTGACCTTTGAGCAATAATTGCTTGACCAAAAAGCATGTCAGTGAAACAAACATTATGAAAGGTGCTGTTTGCAATTTTAAAAAGCCTTTTTCTTCTTTATCAGGAGCATTGTTCAGGTATGTTTCATACGTCTTTGAGACCCTGAAACCAAAATGAAACACTCTGTAGAAGCTCTGTTGTCTCTTACCCTTGTTTCTTTTTCTTAGTCTTTAAAGGGAGGATCAATTAAATGACACTCCAGTGTCCTACAATGACCTACATTACGTGCCAAACAAGGGTGTTGGCCGAAAAACATTATGTCTGTGTGCGTATGTGTGTTTATATGTTTGTGTGTGTGCATGCATACATGCACGCTTTGTGTCTAATTGGTTTAAAGAGCAAGCTTGTCAGGACCTGTGCACCTCATTGGTATCTGGATTGTAACAAAACATCATTAATGAGGGCCCATTAGGGAAAACAGTGACCTGAAGTTAGCACTGAAGTTAGCATGATGAAAGATAATTGTCGGTTTAGTGCTTGATGATATCTTAAAAAATAACATCCTGCAGTAAACAGTCGTTGATTTTAACAAGAAAAGAGAGATTTCTGCAGTCTGGAAAGCAGAAAAAAATTCCTTAAGCAGGTTCCCTGAAGGCCAGGGGCCTGCCCTGGAATCAGTCTGTCCATAATGACGTATAATGTAAGGAATGGAAGCCAACATCATGTCTCAACAAGCTCACTTGTGTAAACCCACTGATGTGGGAAAAGTTTTCATTTGCCAAGTCATCAAGTTTACAGATATGTGTTTTACATGCGGGGGTTCAATTCTGCTTGTTTTCAAAGATTTTGTTATTTTCAACACTATTAAACATAATTCACTAATGGAAAAACATCATCATATTAACATCATAAACTATAAACTCATTTTTTACTTATAAATTTGTCTTGAGTTAAGTGGGACATGTTTTCTTTACTTTGTGACTTTTTTGCTCTAAAGGAAGTGATTCTATTGTGCGTGTGACCGATTTCCACCAGAATGTGAAGGTAAAATTAGTGAATTCAGTAGGATTTTCTGAATATCTAACAAAAACATTTTTAATCACATCAATTTAACACTTTTTGCTATATCACGAATGCTCCTCCTGGCATCAAATAACAACTGTAACCACCAAATAAAAAGCATTGGGTGTGACATTTCAATCAAAACAACAAACGGCACTAGCCACTGACCTTTAATAGGCTTCCAACAAGCCTATGCACCTGACTGGTCTCTAAAATATGTGAACCAGCTTTCACACTCTTCCTCCATGCAGATCCAGACACGTCATTCTTCGGGCGAGGTGTGCTTCGTGGTAGCTTTCTGTTTTAATTATTATTTTCTACACAAATAGGGAGCCTGATCAAGTGTCATATTTGTATCCTCACTTAGGATCAATATGAGGCCCTGGAAGCTGGTATTGAAAGAAACTGTGAAAGATGATCACATGAAATCTGGTCACATCTTAGTTCATGTTACTTTGTGCTTGTTGTTCCCTAAGGAAAGCACACAAATTGTGCCTACAGGTGGTTGACAATGCTATTGTGAAGCTACAACAATTATGAGACAGGGTGAGCCTCTGAAAGCTGGCACAACAGACTTTAGTATCGTCTAACAGTTTTAATGTTACGACTAAACTTTCCATGTTCTCTCCCACCACATCGCACCAAGTAACAATAACAGATGTGACTCCATTGATATCATCAATATATCACTGATATGATTAATTTAATGTCCATTTCCAAGCTGGTCTGTTATGACTAGAGTCAGCATTTTTTTTCCAAAACTCAGATTCTGCCTGTATGTGGATTCTCTTAAAAAATTAAATACATTATCAAAACTGTATTATTCATTCATTCATTTTCTTCTCCATTGGTCCTTTTTAGGGTCAGACCAAACAGACACAGGGAGAAAACTACATAAAACAATTATATATTTACATCATGTGAAACATTTTTAACATTTTCGTATGAAAACATCGCTTTGTTGCAAGTGTACAAAATGTTAGTATCCAACCATGTTATTTCATGGTTGGATTTACTGTTTACTGTTAACTATGTTATTTCAGAAACTCGTCAGATTAAGAAACTCTTCCGCAAAGTTTGAGGAAACTGTGTCACATAGTTTAGTTTGTAATTCTAAAAATGCAAGACGGGTTCGGTTTTCACATTGTCAAGACAAGAAACAAATAAATTTGTCCTTTGACCTGGATCAACTCAAAAATCCATTATGAGAAATTCTACACTACTGGGAAGTCTGTGAGGGATCAAACACGAGTTTCACCAGAGGAACGAGAACCAGCCAACAAAGACTGAATTACATCCTATGACTGAAATTAGTAGCATCAGAGGACTGATCCATCTACACCTTTCTACATAAACACCCCCTCCCCACCCACCCACACACAGACACACACACAACCTTTGGTGGCTGAAGGACCCAAAGGCTGTCAACAAAGCAAGAGACCAAAAAGAAGGACTGAGTCACAGCTTTGTGTGTGCGTGTGCATGGAATTGTGCGTGTGTGTTCGTGTGTTCGTGCGTGCGTGTGTGTATGTGTGTGTGTGTGTGTGTGTTGTCCATTGTGTTACCCATTTCTGTACTGCAGGCCTTTAAGCTGAGTTGAATTATCAGTTTAGAGCTTAGCTTAGAGGGCTAAGTTAAATAGAGTATGTTATGATTATCCACAAGTGTGTGTCTGTGCATGCGTGTGTGTGTGTGTGTGTGTGTGTGTGTGTGTGTGTGTGGTGTGTGTGTGTGTGTGTGTGTGTGTGTGTGTGTGTGTGTGTGTGTCTGTGTGTGTGCCTGGTAAAAAAAAGTCCCACATCTCCATATATATGGCTTGAAGGAGAGGGGATGGTTTCTATTTAAATGTGAGTGTGTTTGAATGGTGTGCTATTATGGGATCGAGCCACGACTATCATACAATCTTCTACAAAGCTATCACCTCGAGACCTGCATGATGGCTGCGTGTGCGTGTGTGTGTGTGTGTGTGTGTGTGTGTGTGTGTGTGTGTGTGTGTGTGTAGCATGTTTCACTACTGGTGAAGATGAGACGTGAGGTTGAACACTGTCAGCGTCTAACTTGATTCTCCTCAGAATAGAAGCAAGAACTGGTGACACATCAGGTGGCTGTTTCATGGCTGTGTGTTTCTCTCTGGGTTTTGGGTTTATTCTACATTCCTGACTGATCTTGGATCTGATTGTCTGACCCAGAAAACTGTTTGATACAGAATTGCACATTTCCACCCACATCTGTGAGAATCTATGAATTTAGTTTTCTAAAACCATTGCTCACTTTTGTGTTTTAAGGAAACAAAATCCCATCATCACATTTTAGGATTTGATTCAATTAGAATACTGAGACATGGTCCGTATGGGCTGGCAGCTAGCAGCCCAAAAGGAAAACAGCAAACCAAGCTACGTCTAAAGGTAGTTGTCAAATCTGCACAAAAACCAAACTGTAAAAATGATGCTATTTAGCATATTTATGAGGGTTGTTATGTGCTGGAGTACTGGCTCCGAGCAACAAATCTAAAGAATCAGTTGAACCCATTGCGTGAAATAGGAATTGTACTGTACATGCTAATGAGATTATTATGGGATGGATCAGGATTTCATTATTGTTGCAAATACAGATGAGATATGGATATGTCTGAACATGTGCATTTTTTGTGTCAGTGCACACCACACTACTTGCAGTAACATGTCTCTTCCTCATTACTTAGAGATGCTAATCACACCTTCATCAGATTTTATAGCACAGTGGAACAACTTCTGACAATCCATGTGTGAAGTTTAGCTCAGAGCTTCTACTGTGAGAATAAAACTTCCTCTTCAGATTTTCAAGCAGCTCACACACATCTTTTCTTTCAGGAGGAATACGTTTGTGTGCAGTCCATGTCAAAACTCACTACTGTATCTGACATGGATGCCAACTAATGTTAGCACAGTTGCGAAAGATTACTCCCACGTCCCAAAACGAGAATTTTGGGGTTGTGAAAAGAAAGCGTTAGCTTACTTCTGATTGAAGCCAGCAGACGTGTGGAGATAAATCAGATGTTTCACACATCTTCTCTTCCTCTGCACTTCTGTGAAATTTGAAGTGTCTCAATCAACATGCAGAGCAGAACTTCACAGCTTAGAAGGGCAGCCATCTGTGATTTATAATCTATATTTTCAATCATGGCTTGCACTGGGAGGAAATCTGAATACCTCACTGTCAATGGCAAACAAAATTCACACAAGAACTCAGAGAAAAACAGTGATATGGGGGTTACAGTGTTTCCTGATTCTTAGAACATTTCTCAAAACCTCTACCTATTTTTTCACAACCTTAAACCCAAATTGTATATTAAAAAATTAAATTATATTCGAACTACACTTCAAAAAACTCAAGCCTTTTAATGTCAAAATCAAACACACACACACGCATGCATGCACACACACGCACACAAACACACACAAATACATTTGCCACAGAGCATTCATTAAACCCTACATAAAATAATTTAAGACACAGTATCCACAGCAGAAAGCAAGAGAAAATGTTTATTCTGAATACATTTGGGGAAAAATATAATTTTCAGTGATATCTACATTCAAAAAGTAAATGAAAAGCACATTCCTGCACAGTCAAAGTCACTGAGAATCTTTCTCCAGCATCATGTCTTTGTGCATAGTCCAGCCAGAGGATTTCATTCATGTCACAGACAATATTTTCCCTTTCCAGGCAATGTGGACCAACCCTAATCCCAACAAGACTCAAGGCCCATTCCATTGCCTCCAATACAGTTTCCCTGGCGTAGGGCTGTAGCTGCACTGCTTGCTAGTCCAGCTGTTCACACGCAACCATGATATCCTGATGACCACCCAGAAATACAAGATGTTTAGTGTTGATGGCCCCAGGTTTGCATGATGGTGGAGAAAGCCACAGTGACTGTTACAGTTACACTGCCACCACTTCAGATCCTTTACTCTTGCAAAGTTGTGCTCAAATAGTCGTCTCTATACAGTTGTTGATGCTACAGTAAGTCTAAGTTGGATATAAGCCACAGAGAGTTGGGTCAAATTCAGTTGAAATATTTGTCCCACTTCCCTCACCGTCAGCCCACAGAAAATTACATAGTTTACAATAGTTGCTCAGATTTCATCAAGAATAGTTGTCCTTGTTCTTTCTTGCCCTCATCGTCTTCCTCTACATCCACCACCTCTCACATGAACTCTTTCTCCTTTGCCTCCTTGTATGCTTCTGTCCATGATAGATGGATCCATATGTGCTGCTTGTGCACTCTGATCTGATGTTTATCCTGTACAACTGGTCTGATCACATCCTCAGAAACACGTGTCTTCACTTGTGAGTTGTTCTGGGTCATATTAACATTTTACTGTCAGGTTTTAAAAATTTGCAACCCGTGAAACATGATGTACAATGTGTGTTTTAATCAAAACAGACCAGCTAAGTTCTGCAAGTTGTGTCAGGATACCTATATAGTTTTGAGTGAATGAATGAATGAATGAATGAATGAATGAATGAATGAATGAATGAATGAATGAATGAATGAATGATGAACTTAGGCATTCTGAATTTAGTTCAGAGTATGGGGTTTAGTTTTAGCAAAAGAAAAATACTGTACAAGTAATTAAAAAAAACTACTGACACAAACAATTTCTAACTAAATGCATGATTACCATTGTATGGCTGAAGCTTTTCAAGCAATATTTTCTCTTACAAATGATTTGAACTTTTTGTCATCAATGAGCACAATTGTTGTGCATATTTACATTTTCCATCAGTGAACCTACAGGAGCACTGTATCTTGTCCTTTGGGTGTTTGCTGCCTCTGCAGTAAGATCAGGTACCCTCACTGTCCCATTGTCTTCTTGTCAAAAAGCTTTTTGAATGTAAAGACGATTTAGTGCAAATAAAGAAAATAATCACTAAGCTCACTTTTAAGTATTTCAATTTACATGATAAGTAATATGAATCTCCATCAGTGGTTTAATCATTCAGATAAGCATATACTGTAATTACTTTCTGAATGGTCAGAAGATGACAGCTGGTCAACCACTTAAAATCTTACTTACTTGTCTGCTGATAGAATAGAAGACAGTGAAAGACAATAGTAAATCTTTTTTAACACTATGTTGGGAGAGGCAGTCAATGATATCATAAATTACAGTACAGTTTCATGATTAAAAACATGAGAATTTGCAGTAATGTAAATTCTTCAAATTACTGTGTTGACAGTTATGGTTCAGTGCTATTGAAAGCACAGAATAACGTCTGCACAGTAACACCGTACCATCGCAAAATGTCAAATTAGTTCCAGATAAAAAGAGGACGTTCCAAGAATTTTTTCTGGATGGAACGACAGAAGAGTCATTTATGAAAAAAAAAAATTAAAATAAAAACTGAGGTAATTTTTAGTGCTGCTCAATAAATGTTAAATATTTAAATAAAATGCAACACAGTTAATTCCAGTACTACTTGGTGTTTTGTGTGTGTGTGTGTGTGTGTGTGTGTGTGTGTGTGTGTGTGTGTGTGTGTGTGTGCGTGTGTGTGGTTGTCTGCACAGTTCGTGCAGCACAAAGCAAGAATATCTATTGTCATGTGTGACAATCAAAAACTCACCCTAATTTTTTAATTTAATTTTGATACAAAAAAACAAAAAATATTATCCAATAATTACTGGGTGAAAGAAATCATTCCACACCCCGAAACAAAGCAAAAAAAGAAATTAAAAGGCAACTAAAATTTTATAGCATTCATGTTTGTGACCTGCTCACTGCCAAACACCAGCCATGTGGATTTTCAGCCTGAAAGGACAAATCTCTGAGAAGCAGCAATATGTTTAAAAATCCTGTCTACAAATGACAAAACCATAAGAGCAAACTAAACACCCATTTTGGGGTAGTTTCAAAACACTGGAAAAAACATACTTTAAGTTGTTCCTTCGCCACACACTGCACAAGGAATGATGAGTAGTTAAAAAGTCAGACATTCATTTAAAGTGTCACCAAGAAGCAGTCCTGAGCTGAGTCCGATGTCACCAGACTAGCCTGTGCTCTTCTGTCCTTGTCCTTGTAGACTGGTGCTGTCTCTCTTGGTCTGTCCTGGCAGTTTGCTCATCTTGTCCTTCAAGGTCTTAAAATTGTACAGCTTGCTAAAAGAGAAGCTAAGTGGAACCTTTCCTTCTTCCTGGCTATGTGTGACACGTGTAGATGCACTTTGGTTGTTGGAATGAGGCTGGATCTGCTGCAGTAAGTTAGAGTGTGTGTGGAGAAAGGAGGTCTGGGGTCTTGGGTTCGTAGACTTTCCTGTTTTCACCCTGCCCTGTACCACTAGAGGCTGTCGTGGTAGCTGCGGGCTGCTGGAGGACTCAGACTTTCTCCGCCCAGATGAAGACCCAGCAGCCCCTGCTACCGCTGGAGAGGGTGCTCTGGTGGGAGGTCTCTTTGAAGGTGAGGCCTTATCCTCTGAACTGCTGTGGGGCACCTTGGCTCCATTGGGATGAACCCCTGACAGGGGATGAGAGGGTCTGGATGGTAGGAGAGGTAAAGACACTCTGATATCCTGAAGAGAAGAGGGAGAAAATATGATGTTAATTATTATAGAAGTTATAAAACATCATATAGAATAGCCTACGAGCTTTGGATAAAGAAACAGTTAAAAAATCCAGTAGTTTAAGGGAATTTTAAGTTTTTCCCTACTATCCCAGGGTTAGAACCGAACTTAATGACTTAGAGGAAACCTTCTAATTTGATGTAGTGCAAAGTATATAACACAGCAATATCAATTATTGAGCATTTATGAGATAAAATTGCATTATCACCATGCCATAGGCAGACAGGAAGAGAATAAAGCTAAGCATTCATCTTCTCACAAGTTTTGTCTGAGGGTGTCAGGCTTTTAAAACACTTCGACAGGCACCGGTTTCTCATAATGTATTATATTAATGTGTATCTACAATGCAGTATAACATTTACACACTCATAAATGCAAAGCTGACACACATTGAAGCTTTGTTGCAAGTGGGGAGATGAACATATCAGTGAAGTCTGTTTTATCTCGAATAGAGTTTGACAGGACAATGTTAAAATGTGCCAACACATCACTGCATTAATAGATGGCGTCAGACAAAAAGCACCAACTCAGGCCAACGGTGAATGAATTCAACTTTGCCAATGATCGTGAAACCATCAATCATTTACCAGTCCATTAATACTGCAGGCAGAGTGAGCATGCACGGCGCTTCATTAGGAGTATGTCACTTTAATTCACAGTCTCCTTGTTCAATAATGAACAAGTGTCGTGTTTTTCAACTTAGTGACGCTCTGCTGACACACACACACACGCACAGCTTTATACGTTTCTGTGTCTATCTACATTTTCATCTGTATCGACTGTGTTTTGGTGCACATTTGAACACATACTGACAAATATTTGACAACCTATCCAAACCAGGCAACTGCTCACACCTGTTTTATGGTTGACTGATCTGAGTTACTGACCATATCATCTCAACCGATAAATTTGTGCTTCAGGTCTCTTAATTTTACACTAAAAACCTTCAGACATCCTTCAATATAGTGAAGCAATTTAGGTTATTGCAATAAAGCAAAACCTATGATTTAAAAAGTAACTTCAAAAGGGTGAAATTTAAACTAAATACAAGCATGAATCTGTTACTTGTGTCATGCTAACTTGCATACCTCCATTAAATATTATTTATTTATAAAAGGAGGCATTTAATGAAAAGTTGGATTTGATCATTTTAGAAGCATCCTTTATTCAGTTTCCTGCTGAGAAAGCTTCTTCCAGCTCAGATTCTAAAATTCTTCGAATTATTTTTACCTTCTGTCCTTCGGCTTCTGTGCTCAATGAATTTTGCCTTCTCAGCTCCAGACCGTTGGGTGCTAACGGTAACCCAGTCTTTTCTTTGTCTCGAACCTCTGCTGGTTTAGAACTCCCTGTGGATGCTTGCTTTGGCTCTGCCTTCTGTTTAGTTAATTCTTCTGAAGCCACTCTTCCATCAACCAATCTCTCTGCTGCTGGTTGGTTTAGTCCTCGCTTCCTCTTGGGCACTTGTACTGGGGACCCCTTGTATTTAGTTACTGGGTCTGGTCTCTCTTGTTTAGGATGATATGCTGGTCTCTTTGCTTCCTTGCTGCTACTCCTTTGTGACCCCTGAGATCCTTGCACCGCCCTCCTCTTCGCCACAACCGATTTCTTCTTCTTTTCATCCACTTCACTCTCAGTTTTTTCATTTTCATTTTTTTCCTCTTCCCCCATGCTCACCGTCTCATGTAAAGAAGAGGAAACACTAGTAGACAATGAACAACTCTGTGTTTCACTGCTAGAGTTACTGCTGTTAGTAGGGAGGGATGTAGCATCATTTGTGTTATAATTTATGTATGAAGAACTAGTGGATTGGGATGTAGCGTCAGAACTATTAGACCTAATACAATCAACAGTCAACAAGTGGCTGTGGTAAACTGCCTGTAATAAAATAGACTCGTGGAAAGGAGAGTCACTGCATTCGTAATACTCGTCTGATGCTGTGGACAGAGTAGAGTCCGTTCTTGACGAGGGGTACCCGTCACTGCGGTCAGATGTAGGCATTCGAGGGTCAGGAGTAAGTTCAAGAGTCTCAGATGTTGGTGAACGTATGTCTGGCATAGGTGTGTCCAAGAAATGCAAACGCAAGGGGTTTTCAGGTGTGTGTGTGTTTTCCCTTGCTTTAGGAGTTAGTTCTTGTAGGGTGGGAGGTGTGTTGGATTTTTCTGTACTTGACAAATTATCCATAGAGTGTGCAGGCATGGAAAATGTCTCACTTTTCCTCTGCTGTGAAGCTTCTCCAATACTTAAATTAAAATCTGCAGCCTTTTGTGCTCCTTTGGTTCTACTGTTGTTCTGCAGTTCTGGGACAGCCTCTGTTTCTTTTTCTGGTATTTTTTTCATTATCACCATTGCTACACCTGAATCATTGTGAACCACCTGCGGTTCTGTGCTGGCTGCATGACTTTTGATGACGCAGAAGTCTGGAGGTTTCTCACCATGACTGCTAGTGCCATCTTTAATAAGTAGTTGGATGGTACGCGGTTTTGGAATGGGAGGGGTTGAGGTAAGAAGTGAAAATGGTGAGGAAGAAGAAACTGGACTTACAGCAGAGGAAGAGTTAATAGGTGGTTTGATGGGGGACAGAGAAGTGGTAGTAGTTATACACAAAGCAGAGGTAGACGAGGGGGTCAGGGGGCTTGTGACCGTGGCAATTTGGATGTTATGGCCAATATCAGAGAAGTTTTGTGGTTGTGTGTGTAAACATGTATGCTGTAGCACTGCCGTTATTTGTTGTCCTGTGTTTAAGTCGCTTTGTGAAGTGTGTGTCCCGTTCCTGGCAGCAGTTTGTGTCTTTGATCTTGTAACTTCTCTTTTCATGTTGGTTCTAGGGAGGGATTTGAGCTCTGGACCATTTGTGACGACAGCTTGTGTCGCGTGAGAAGGCTTATTTTTGTTAACAGTGGATGTTTTGTTGTTGGAATGGGGAAGTGAATGTGTATTGTGGCAAGGTGTGGTGTTGCAGCCAGCATCTAGAATGGGATGTGATTGGAGGCCATTATCAATAGTGAGAGCTGTAGCAGTGTTAGTATCATGCTTTGGTTTGGATGCTGGTGAGTTGTGTTCACGTGCTTCTGCTTTACTTTTGATTTGACAAGGCTGTGTATTGCGTTGTGTTGGCTGCAAGCTGTCTGGCAATGGCCCTTTGAGCTTTGTTTTATCTTGGGCGAGTTGGAGTTTATTAATTTCCTCATGCTTAACTGTCACCTGTCTGGGTGCAACCACCTCTGACAGGGTTTCCTTTGGTAGACTAATTGGACTGCTAAACCTGATTGCTTGGCTCTTTTCAAACATCTCAGATCTCTGTAGATGGACCTGAGTTGGTTTGCTGGAATCACGAATGTTAATGAACCCAATGACATCACTGGGGGGATCAGGCTCTGGCCAGGTGGGCAGGTATGCTATTAAGCATGCTTTCTCCAGATCGATGAGTCCTGGGTGGATGGGCAAAGTTTCTTGTATGGCTTCTTTACTAGCCCTCCGATGTTTCCTCATCTTGCTATCTGCGACCTTGGTGTTCTCTGGACTTTCTGTATTTTTGGGGCTGTTATGGTTATCAGACAGGGTGAGGCTGGGGTTGGAGCTGGGATCGCCTAAAGCCAGGGCATATTTAGGGTTATACAGTTTCCTTGCTAAAGTAGCAGATGCAGGAACCACTAAGACTGGTTGTGGGAGAGGCTCTGGTTCAGGTTCAGGGTCCATGGCGATGTGCTGAAGGTCAGTTGGCCTAGACGTCATGTAGAGTCTGCAAAACAGCTGGTCAAAGGCATCGACTGCCTGGCCTGTGATCACAGTAACGAAATTTCTGTCCAGCCGTGATGACATCCAAGTAAAACTACACACAAAAAAGAAAAAAACACAGTTATACTCCTTTAACATCATTGGAAAAAAGAGATGACCTGTTTCTGAAATAGTGCAATCAATCTTTCTTTTACTGAATAGTGGTAAAATATATGGCGTTACATTATAAAAACATTGGATATATGTCTATGCCGCCTGTTTTTATTGTGTGTTTTTTTAATTTATTTATTTTATAATTCACTGTCATAACCCCCGAAGGGCAATTAGTAGCACACTGTAGTAATCAATTGCGTGCAAATATATTAGTGTGTACAGGCCCTAAACACACACACACAAAAGGCCTGTAAGCATGCACACCTTCTTGGTGTGCTTTAATGAGAAACTTGTAAAGGGGACGGTGCCTTGCACAAGGGCACCTCGGCAGTGCTCGGGAGGTGAGCTGACACCTCCCACTGTCAGCCCACACTCTGGGTGGCTGGGCGGGAGCGGGAATTGAGCTGCCGATCTTGTGATCATTGGATCCAGGTATTAACATCCAAAGTTACGACAACCTGTCGGAAAATAAATCGTCACCTGGGTATAAAGAGGTACTTGGTAAACTGCTCTCACTCGCTCAGCATGTAAATAATCACATACTGTACATCAATAAAGAAACAGCTTTATTTGCAGACATAAAGTTGTTTCTTTATGTCTGTTATGAACAGACATAAAGAAACAATTTAATGTGCAAGATCTGCCAAATTTGCACAATGAAAACCACTTCAAGGTGGTCAGGCTGGTACCACCATGTTAAATTGACAACATTTAGAAAGATGGTCAAAACTCAGTGTAGTTCTTTCCATTTAATGCAGAATATAGAATATGAAAAGACAAGGAATATGCTAAAACAGTTTCACATATCTTTCACAATTAATTTTTTCAGGGAGATTGCAGTTGGGGCTCAGCAGTAGAGCCACTTTTTTGCCATATGTGGCATAGAAGTGCACTTGTGATGGAATCACGCTGAACAATATTAATGTCAGATCACACTCATGGGTTCTTTCTCTCTATATAAGTTACATTTACAACCTATTTGTATGGAGTGCAGCGAACACAACAGAATATAGACAGACACAGAGCATTCTTTATTCATGTTTCTGAATGTCATGCTCATAGAAACAAAGACTGGGGCTCGCACTTTCACAGTCTTTATCTCTTTCTCAAGCTCTAATTGATATTTTGAATAAAAATGCACTGAACTGACCTGTATGAACCTGAAACAGCCTTATCTCCATCAATGAACATGAATCTGTGTCCCATTCGTCCTCTGACCTTGGTGGAGGACCGGGTATAAAATTCTGTTCCTCCTGTGTAACGTACACGAAGGTGCTGTGAAACACAAAGAGCACAGACGTCATACATCTCCTGAATTATAGTTAGCTTTATTAATTATGATTTGCATGACATTAAGTTGTAACACAACTTAAAGAGAACTTAACCAGAAACAGTACTCAAAACTAATATCTAATATAACTAATGTAGGATGTGAATTTAAAGTGCACATCTAACAGTATAAAATATTTGAAATAATTTTTTTAGATGAAATCCACAGCTAATTGAGAGCACAATAAAAGAATAAAAGTTTTTTTTAATTAGGGATTTAATAAAAAACATACAACCTAAACACTTTCTGCCCTTAAGGAGATTGTTAAACAATTTAAAATGGCTAGTATCATGTTTGGATTCTGATTTATGTCCATCTTTATCTCTGTATTTCCTTGATTTAAATTCTGTAGCATGGATCACATTACTCTCATAAGTCATCTTAACTACTTTTGTTTGATTCCATTTTGCTCATCTTTGTTTGTATCTGTATCGGGGTTCAATGAAATTACATCTTATGTCCCACAGGGGTCACATAATGAAGAAATTAAATGTCTGTGTTTGTTTTGTGATACTGAGCACATACAACCCCTCCGACTGGCCCAGGGGCGGTGACTGTGCAGCTGAACAGCAATAAATTCAATGAACTGCAGTGTGAACATACCTAGCATTCTTGACGATAAGTCAATGGTGTAGTACACAGTGTTGTAAGAAAAATTCTGTTTTTAACATGAGCCTCTATCATCAGGATTTTCATTATTGTTTTGTGATTACTTGTCACATCCTGGTTCTTCCTTTATTTACAAAAGCCACGCTTACCAGTGAACTTCAACAATACAAAAACTGAATCATAATATTGGAGCTGACTTCTCCGAAGACCACATTTCAAATTTCATTCAGGCATAAAGGCCTGAGTATTCGTAATCAGTAGCCTGTTCACTCTTCATCTGTGGTGTCTATGTAGTAAACATAGTCAGCAAATATTACATGTTGCAGTTGTTTACTTGGTGTTCAATTTGTATTACTCATAAGTTATAACACATACAACTCATAACCTTCTAAACTGTAAGTTTAGATGGCGGTTATGAGAAATGTGGAACTGCAAATAATTCAACGAGAAATATTACAAAGAATTATTAATAAATAAAAATGTAGCTGATTTGTAACCAATCATGTTCATCTACTAGCATCCTCCTTGAATTAACACACCATTGTTTTAATTAATTCATTTCCTTTGATAGTTTAGGCTTGTCCTGTTCCAGCAATGTGTTTGTCTTACTGTAAAACATTTGTTTCCCTTTCCTTTTCTGGTCCACCCTTAAATTTCTCTTTCCATCAGTGCTTAAAGTAAATACAGAAAGTATTTGTGTGGTGAATCAACTACAAACCGAGTAGAAGAGCTGTCCCACAAAATGTTTTACCTCAAAATGTTACCAAACCAAATTTAACTTCTCCTGAGAATAACATCCTAGCTATCAGAGACAATGTTGATTTGCACACCTGTTTGCTTTACACAAACATTCAGTTCCCCATCTGAGGTCAGTGTATAGTTCTACCTTGTCCAGAAACTCCCTAAACAAGCCACAGATAAGAGGAATCTGGTAACTCTTGTCTATGATCTCACTACCCTCCTCCTATCCTGTCTATCCACTTCTACACCCAACCACCTTCCTTTTGTCATGCAGTTTACAGAACAAAAACCCTCAAGCTTTCATCAAGCTGTTACATGTGTCTTCCATTTCTCTCTCTCTCTTTACTTGATTCAGTAGGCTTGTCTCCCAAATTGACTATTTACAGCTTTTACTTAGCTAATCACCAATAATACTGACCATAACTCACTGACACGACTGTGCCTACATTAGCTGAAGTGTGACATAGTTATAACAGCAACAGACTTCAATCAAACTGCGAACAGTACTTCAGCTAAGCTGTGTACAGTCTCATTAACACTTCTGTAGGTTGGGATTTCACTGCCATCAATGTCTGATTTCTACTTACAAAATGATGCAACTTTAGCTACAAAACCATTAAGATTCACCTGACGTATTCACAGCAGCTGAGAATAACCAGATTTGGCAGAGTGACAGCAGGATGTGCCTCAAGAACACAATGCACTGGTGCTACAGTTGTTTTTCCTGTCATTTAAATGTTCCAACTTGATCAAAGACTGACAGATCATGTTTTGGTAAATAACCGAAATAATGTTTAAATAATGGGTTATACAACACTTACTTAGAGAGGTATCACACGTATCAAAATCTGGTGCACAGTTCTGCAATTTGAAACATCTAGAAATACTATCCAAAAGTCAAAGACTCAAAGACTCAATCTAGTGGAACATTTCCTGACTAGGATAGAACATTTTGTCCTAACCAATAATGAACTACAATTGTCTTCTACTTAATCTGGTTGTCGTGACCTGTTATCTTGGTTGAAACTAGGAAGGTCAACAAAGATATATTATTTTTGTAACTGCAGCCCAGAGAAACAATCACAAATGTTAATCTTTTCAGCCACCAGGTCAAAACATTTACTGCCACAAATAACAAACGTAAAAATAATCAATACCATTAAGGCACAACCATGATACTTAACAACAGCCCACTGTCAAAAACGAACAAAAGAATAAACTGTCTCACCTTGAGGTGTCCAGCATGCATGTTGGCCCTCTGACACATAGACAGGAAGTGAGGTAGTGCGGTACGTTCTAACAGGATGTAGACAGAAATCTTCCTCTTGAAACCAGCGTCTAGCAGGTCTTTAAAGATATCAATGTCTGTGAAGATGTCCATCGCCACTGCTATTACCTGGAGGCAAACAAACACAACTTACACTTCTGGCAGGTTAAAACTCTTACACAAATGGATGTACATAATGCAAATGTTTGTAGATTAATACGTTTAACAAATGAGCATACAAGAAAGCTTGAAGTCAGTACTTGCAAATATTAAGACAGCCTTCCTCTTTTTTTCAAAACAAGTAAGTTTTAAGTTGTTCAACAAGTTTGAGTGAATGATCACACAAGTTTAGATGTTCAGAAGAAAACCCTGAGGACAGTTACTGTTGAAGATTATCACCACTCTCCATTTAGTTCCCAGTATATGACTAATATTTCTTAAATGGAAAAAAAATGATTCCAACAAATAAGACTCCCACTGTCAGAGCAAAACTGTTCATCTTGTACCTTCACATAAGTCAAGTGCATGATGCGTAATGATACTGGTTTGCAGGAAAGCTCACAAACACACAAATGCAAATATTAAACATAGCATGCCCCCATGTTTCTACAAAAGCTACAGTGTGCGACATTTATTTTCCCTGATAAAACAGCCCAGTCAATTTGCACTTTACTCTTGATTATCTCTTTTAGTCAGCCGTCTGTACTCTGACCTCATATTTACTGAGGGCCACGATTGCACAGTTAGTTGACATCACATCTATCCTCTTAAAATGGGTTGAAGATTTTTTGTTAAACAGAAATGAATGTTTTCATTAAACCGTAGCTGAAGTTTATTATACATTTGCATGTAAAATTGAAGAATCAAGTCCAATTTACTGCTATTGTCAAATTTAGCATACATGCCAAGTCTAATAGAAACCATACATTTTATGGATTTTCAGCTCTTGAAATTTAATTGCCACATACATTGTCAAAACTATAAACAGCCTAGTTTTAGTCACTTGACTCATATGTCATACAGGCTGGCTTATTGTACAGATGAATGATGACAACGTAGGTATATAAAAAGAATTTTCAAGCCTTCTAGTATTCCAATGAGGTTGACATGCATGTATGAGCAGTTCCCAGCTCAACACTGAGGTATGCAGATTTCTCACTGATGTCTTGTTTTCAAGCTTGTGGAGTGACATTGGACTACTTGTAGCTTAAAGGCTACATATGATTTCATCTTTACGGAAGGGTATTAAGTATATAGTCTCATAGATTTTTAAGTGTTTGTACTTCAATGAGGCTTTGGTCGCATCATTTGAGCTGCATGGTGTTATTTTGGTTGTTTGTTATAATAGTCTCCGGGCAGAATGCTGCCAGACAACTTTCCCGAGGAGCTCAAAGAAACTTCTGCGATACAAGAAACTTCTCATGACTTTCAATGGGAATAGAGAGGAGGAGATAAAAACTTTATCATTTTTATCCATGGGTAAACATTCTTTTAAACATTCCTCAATTTATATCATACTGCTAACGTTTGCACGACATACCTTTAACGCCTGCGCAATCATTTTCCTAACAACCTCTTTGATATGCGGCTGACCATCCAGCGGCGGCTGGGAGTAAACGGTGGTCCGAGTGACCCCCCGGTAAGACTCGCTGTCCGGCCAGCCCAGGTCCATCTGTGGGGTGGACGTGTCTGACAGGTCGGGCCAGTAGTGCAGCGACAGCGGCGGCTCGTTTTCACCGACATTCTCCTGGAAGAGCTCCGCGTCGGGGTCGTAGGGTTCCACCGAGCCGCTGAGAGCCTCTACCTCCGGGTCCGACAGGAAACCCCGTAGGCTGCGAGACTCCAAGTACTTCAGGAACGCCTCGCGACCATCCCGGAGGAGAGCCTCC